>OY986062.1:18418864-19041448 GCA_963920205.1 Stenodema calcarata
AAAAAGTCACCAAAATTAAGAAGGTTCATGCGTTAATATGAGTAGCCTATCTCTCACGACTCAAAGAAGTCTTCTAAATGAACAAAATAGGTCCGTACTTAAACCCTCACGAAATCCATACTGGTTGACTGAAATTATGTTGAATTTATCCAAAAAGGAAATTATCCTCTTTTTCAAGCACTTTTCCAAAATTTTAGAAAGCGATAACGGGAGAGCTATAGGTCTATAATAATTATAGACCTATAGCTCTCCCGTTATCGCTATTATTTGTTGCTTCCAAGCTATCTCCAGCCTTATAGAGAGGAACAACGGCAGTTTTCTTAAACAACAACCTTCACAGTTCGTTGGACGAATTGGGTGGATAAAATGTTTAAAATTCCTAACGTGTTCGAGACGGCAACGCGCTAGAAAAAAAGTTGGATCTGCTGCTCGTGCTCCTCGTTCAATACCAGTTGTCAGTATCACATTCCAAAAGTTACTGGTCGGAATTCCTGAATACGTGGAATCCCACTGCAATATACGTTTATGCATGTACGCTCAGGCGTCATTCGATAAATAACTTGAGGCGGGTGCGGGGAAATGGTGGAAATCCCTCTTCAATCCCTCATGTACTGGCATAACACGCCAACTTGCTCAATGCTGTTCCGAGTGTTTCCCACAACAACTTCCACTCCATGAAGTGCACATCCCTCACACTCCACTAAACAAACCTCCTTTTGAAATACCGGGATGAACTCGAATTTTTCCGCCGTTAAAAAAATATTCTCGCCCTATTTCTACCCTTCGCTGCCCTCTGAAAATTCTTTTCGTAAGCATGAAAGTATTTTTTCGTTTCTCCCGGAGGGGAAAACCAACGGATTTTCTCCTCGTTTTGTCTTCTTTTCTCTCTCAACGCGGGTGGATTTCCCTTGAACTAGACGCGCTCGGCATTCTAATAAAAACTGCGGTGATGGTGAACGGGAGGGGAAACTTGATCGATGAAGTGAGGAAACTCATCTTCAAACTCCTATCTATTCGTTATTTTTCAAGTTTTTACAGGTGATTTTCCAAAACACATACATCTTTACCTGTCCATTTTATCGTTTTATCATTTACGAACATGAAGGCAGTGGACTTCAGATTTCTTCGCTTCTTTACAATCAAATTGTTCAACGGTTCTCGAGTGTTTTGAGTGGAAAACTCTGCAAATTCTCCTACGGCGGTTTATTATCTTTCGAATAGATTACCCTTCAGTGTACAGTAACCTTGTGAGTCCTAACTGTACAAAACAACTATTGGTAGTAGGGGGAAAAGAGGTATCTGGCGCAGTGGCCAACATGGGGCAGGATATACTAAACCCGCGCGACACAAACATCATTTGAAGGGGCGAAACCCGCACAATAGTTGATTTGTCGTAGGTACTTCGTGCAATTAATTTTCAATAGGTAATTATTATCGTTCAATCAATTGAAAGATTTGAAAATTCGTCTATGAAAAATACGTTTACAATAAACACGATGGAATACGAAAAATTAACGGTTGTGCGGGTTTTGTCCCTTCAAAAGTTGTGTCGTGTGGGTTTAGTATACCCTGTCCCATGTTGGCCCCTGCCGTAGGTCTTAGGTCGTAGGTCTTCGAAAAGTATGTACTACCTATACACGAAAAGTATCTCAAAACAAGGAACTCGATGTCACAAAACCATGTGTTCTTTGAATCAGCTTTTACCTCGCCGTTTGTGTTGCCGTATGATACACGCTCTTGTTGACGATATTTCATTGACTCTACTATTGAGCTCTCACTATGAACGAACGGCTGGTCCTAGAAAAGTTCAGATGGACTTAAAAATTCAAGTGCGTACAGAAAAACGTATGTACCGTTTCATTTAAAATTTCCGAGATAAGTATGAAATTTTCAAATTTTCGAAATTCAGTTTGAACCTTTTCCCTTTTCCCTATGAAAAGTTTCAAGGATCATCAAATTTCACAATTTTAGGGCTACGCTAACAGGCCGATTTCCTGAATCTACGTACTTCTTCTTACGTAAACAAACAATATTTTGAGGGGGGTTATACTTGACAGCGAATTTTTGAAGGAAAGGAAGCTGTTCTCGGTCCAAAATTTTTAAAAATCGACTTTCCGAAAAATTCAATAGTGCTCCAGTTTGAGAACGGAATAAGATATCGCAATTCTGACTTCACCATCGTAAAAAAAGCCTTTAAAATGAGGTGTCACTCGTCAGACTGTTTCATTTTAGGAATTAATGGGTAATTTCCTCCATATTCGTGATCAGCGTAGAAAGTTTCGTTCAGAAAGTTTGACACCACTTTGATAATATGGTACAGAAATTGTTGTCATAATAAGCGGAAAGTTTACCAATTCCATCAAGTTTCTGACGGTAAGTGCCTGTGACGAGCTTATTTACATTGGCTAACTCATTTTCAGAAACTGTCAGTTGTATAGGGACTTGAGTAACGGGTTTATAATATGATTGTGAAAATTCCAGGGCGAGCCTCGTACTCCTGACGTTCAAGTTGGAACACTCTAATCGGACGGCCTTCGGGAAATGCAAAGGGCATCCTGAATAGGCAATAACCTGCATGTTCCGCTACCAGGAAGCACGGAAAGGAAGGTCTCTCGACGTCCTGGTTGATATTCCCTCTCCACAGTGATATTCCTCAGGGATAAAAGGGAAAACACCGAGTCTGAATACGAATAGGGAACTATCAGCGTATGAAGGACACAAAGTGAGGGTGAAGCTCTCCGGGAGGTTTTGCTAACGTCATCAAAACGTGGAAAACAAGGGTAGGCCTGACCCGATTCTACCGAGCGTTGCCTTTTATCATTCACGACCGTCCTGAGAGCATCAATTTTAGGTGGGATATGAACGGGTTTACCTCTTGTTAAAGCACCATACACCTCTTGATGATTTATCGCTGACAACTGGGCTTTTATAACTATCTAGTTAGTCTGTACGGTAGCTGCACGATCCGGGTTTTTGTGATCTTGGAGATTTATCTTGTTGTTCAGCCGAGCGTGTTTCATGTCTCGAAATGTCGATGTGATCCAGTGAAATAACGGCACGACCTCGAAGTGATCTGGGGAAAGCTGGAAATCGTTCTTAAACCTTGAGATGGTCTTGAAAACGCCTGAACTGAGTTGGTACCCACCAGGGTTGAGCTTTTGGTACTTTTTAAGAAACAAAATGAAGATCATTAAATTCTGTGTCGATTGATCCCTCAAATTTGACTTATTCATAGGGGAGTAACGGACGGCTGGAGCATCAAAATTACTGATCCTACCAAATAAGACCAAAGTTACTTACTCTTTAAGATCAAAGTTACAACTAGAGAATTTAAGTTACAAGTAGAGAATTTAACGGCAAGTTCAAAGAACACCTAAATTTCCAAATTTGACCAATTTTAACCGTACTTATATTAACTCAATGGTCGATACGTCGGATGGCAGCCAGTAGGTATGCCAGTTGTTCCACTCAGAGCAAGAGGGGGGAGAGTCGGTAAACGGCCTAGAGATGGTCTCCTCTATTTTCCCACTGAATTCCTAGCTGACCGGGTAATAATTTATTTTTATTATACAAAAATAATGTTCCATATATAAATAGATAATCAGGAATGGAATAATTAGAAAAATAAATTATCCATCACTTATTATAAAATTCGTAAGTTTTTACTCGTATTTGCCTACCTTAGGTACATAAGAAGTAGGTACCTTCAATGAATATTCAAAATTACCTTCTTTGCGTAGAAACGAAAATTATCTGAGATAAAGAATCATGACATGATATAAACAATTGTTGACCGAATCAGTTGCTTCATCTCCCCCTCCCAAACCGTTTGATTCTCGCTCATGTTGACGAATTTTTATCGGCTCTCCATTTGAGCCCACATTATGAACGGACGACTGGTCGTAGGAAGCTCCGAATGGTCTTGAAAAATTCTTTAACTGAACTCTATTTAAATGTGAAATAAAAATATGCCGTTTCACACAAAATGTTCGAGGTATGACGTTTTAAAAATTTTAAAATTCATTTTGGACCCCTTCCTATTTACGTAGGGTTATGAAAAATTCCGTGGATCATCAGATGAAGAAACATAGTTGATACTTGAGATGTTCTTCATGGACATCATATTCTTTAATGGAGACGTTTTACATAAAATCAGTTATTTCTTCGAAAATTTACTTATAGCCATGCTGCATAACTGAGGATTTTCATTCTTAAGATCGTATTAAGAACAATTTATGGACAATGTATTGACTCGCTACATATAGAAATACTTACCACTTTCAAGTCTAAAACGTAAGTAATTTAGTTTGAACTCAGATGACACAAATTTGTATTCATACTCGGGAGTTAATGTACAATGTTCCAATTTCCCTACAGAAACCGCCGTTTCAAGTCTAAAACATGATTAAAAACGAAAAATTTAACGTTCATCCCGAAAACTTAATTACAACGGCGACCTCATTTCATCCACACCCGAAAAAAATGTGGAGCGACGTAATTTCGGCAGACGACGGCAAATTATTAATCACTCCATGAAACATAATGACGTCATAAATATCTCAGTCGGGGGGGAGGAGAAGGTTCTAATCATGTCGAGGAAGTTGCGAGCCGGAGAATGAAAGTTTAAAGAGGCTGACGGGGGTGTTAGGAGCTGGTTGAAATATGAGAGACGAATAGTGGCGATGAGACGAAGGGGAAGGCGGCTTGAAGTTCGAAAATGGTGAATATTGATGGTTTCAGTACGTTCAGTTTTCAATATTTGCCATTTTACTTGGGCGACGATGGTGAATGAAGTGGATTAATGCGTTTTCCTCCGATTAAACGGGCTGTGGGATACAAAACAGAAAAAAAAAACTGGAGTAATGAAAAATAACGTGCATCAATTTTCTGGGATGATTCTAGAGATCAAGTGTACGAAAGCATCTGTGCACTTGGGGTCTTGTTTAATACTGCCTTAGTTTTTACCGTTGTTTGATGTCAAGATCTCTTCTTACTGCTTGCCAGCATCACGAAAAGGACTTCTGCACCAAATTTCGAATGCCTTGAAAAGGGGTGAGAATAGCACAGTCACATCATTTCATGATTCAAGCGCTACCTGACTAAAGACACCAAAAATTATATGTATATTTATGTGTCATTCCAGACGGTAGCTCCTGGTGAGGCTGAAGAGAGGCTGGGATGCTTGAGATAGGCGTGAAATGGTGAACGATGACAGGGGTTGGTTGAGCCCGCTCAAGGATGCTTTTGGGCTGTCTAAATAGACTAGGGGCACCTTGTGAGTCTGAGGAGGCCTTTAGAAGATCAAAGAAGGCTTGGTATCTAAAGATGGATACGTAAATTATCCACAGGTATCTCTGGACAGTTTAATAAGTTAAACTTTAAACTGTGGTTGGGTGCTAAGGCACCCTTTAGCAGTCATCAACCATCACCAGACATCCTTCACAATTTTAAGCCTTTCGTGAGCATCCCAAGGCCTATTCAGCCTCGCCAGGCGCAGGCGCTTCTAGTCATTTTAAAAACATGATGCACGTTGTGAGCATTTTTGAAGGTCCAAAGGAGATCTCTCTCAATGAATTCGCCTTCAAGTCGAGGGACATGAAGAAGAAAAGTTTTTGTGTAAAAGGTCGTACCGTTTTCACCCAGGTACTTGGACCCAGTGGTTGGTGCTGGGAATTGACTAGTCAGTTAGTCCTTATCTTCGTTTATTTCGTATTAATTTTAAAGAGAAATACACAGTATATTATACAGTATAATATAATATTATATACACAGTATAATACACAGTATACACAGTATAATACACAGAAATACACAGTATAATATAATATAATGTATACAGTATATTATATTTATCGACAGACACTCTTAACTCTTTGCAATGGGCTGAGCCACGTCAAAATCGAACGTTTGAGTGTACAAATATAATACTCGATCGTATTGATAATCATTGCCAGCATTTTTCGTCGACTACCATCTTTTGTTAGCTTCATCAATAAATATCTCTCTCTCTCTCTCTCTCTCTCTCTCTCTCACTTTGGACAGCTCTTATCCTGCCTCGCCTTTCAATTACTGTTTAACCTCTCCGCTCCTACCCAGGGGCCGTAATGACCGGTGTATGCGATGGGGCTGACCTGCCGGGTTTTCTCCCGACCCTGAAAAGGCCCTTCGTTAGCGTCAAGTCGAGAGCCACCTTTTTTCCCTCGTGGAGAGTTTCGGAATAGGGAAAAATTGGGAAATAGAGTTTTCTCGACTACCAGGAGGATTCCGCCAATCGGGTCTTTTTCTACTAATGGCATGAATCGTTCATTATTGATGCCCGAAGGCCCTTAACGGGCACAGAACGCTCAATTGAAGCAGTACCTAACACACATCTACTCAAATTTAAATTAGAGTCACGCCCCTCATTCACCACCATGTTTTGCAAGTAGTTACTACCGTGCATTCGTTTACTTCAAAATATAACATGCACCTCACCTTAGATTACCTAAATTCTTTCTTACTGATACTTTTACCACCATTTTATGGAGAAGTAGAAAATAACTCGATTTTTGTCGGTTTTGAGGTAATGCCAGCATAATATGAGGTCGGTAGCGCGGTTAAACCTGTGGTGGCCAGCTATCGACAAGCAGATTGAGGAATTTTTGAACAAGTGCGCGACTTGCCAATAACACGGACCCTGGAACCCAGAACCCCCAATAGGGGATTTACACCTACCTCGCAGGCCAATCAGAGAGCAGTATAAGTACTCTGTACACCGGCTCTGTAAATCGCCCTCTGATTGGCTACGGAAAGCGGTGCATGAAAGCTACCCCTGCCCGCCCCTTTCAGCCGCTGTATCAACTATAACCCTGTCCGACCACGTTGACCGGGAAAAGTTCAAATTCGCCATTCTTCAGTTCGATCTGGTAGTTGAACAAAAATTTTCTCGTTTGAAATTACTCGTTTTACATGTGTTGTGAGTCACCAATTTTCGATTTTTGACCATCAAAGAATTATTCTTTGACACACTGGCGTTCCCTATTCTTTTCACAATGATTTTGTACGGTTAGATTCGTTCGTCTGAACGCCGTATCAATCCACAAACAGGCCGGTGGAGATGGATTAAATTCGGATTAGCTCCTCCAACACGGATTAACTTGAGAGGGTTCGAAACACCGCTGCGGCGGTTGTGTGTCGGGGGTTTTTTTCCCACTAAACAAACAACTAATTGGATTCCGGAATTCGGGTCAGGTCTCTGGTTTTGTGATCAGAAGACCGGATTTGAATCGACCTACACGTTTTTCCAACCGTCGGACGAAAGCGGACGGCAATTATCGCGAGAGGATCTCGCACGTGTGGAGTGGTACAGACGAGACATTGGTTCGTTGTGTGCGTTGGGCAGAAAAATGGCGAGGAAAAAAGGGGAACGGATTCGTATGTACGAGTAGACTGTACGTGGACTGGAGGAAATGCAAATAACGAATGGGCTGAAAGGGCGATTAAATTTGTTGCAATATTTGATAACTTCTTGATAACTTGATTTCTATTGGGGCGTTATAATAATGGATTTGACCAGTGATTATTATGCTTTCTACTCTCCTGTTTGAACATATGAGGGGTATTTTTCCTAAATGTTTACGGAAGTTGTGTTTACACCTGGAAACATAGACAAGTGGGGACGGTGGCAGGTGTCAGTAATTTGGCCGCAATTGGTCATACTACCAACCCTTGAGTTTTGATTTTTTTTATGGTAATTTTCTCTCATTTCCAGCGCGAACCAAAAACCAAGAAAGAAAACCTGGTTTGGTTCAGTCTGTTCAAAGTGTGAAATCCTTGATATGCGAATGTTCACAGCTTGTGAAGGATATGTCCACGAAGAATGCATCGGCCTGACAAAGGAGGAAATGGGACATTTCGATTGGCTATAATACCCTCATGGAAGACGAGTGGCCAAATTACCTACACTGACCACATTACCAATAAAAAGAAATTTGAAAAATATTTATAATATAAAATTATATTATAAAATTTGAAGTAGCAATTTGGAGATGTGCCCATTTCATTCTACATGTACGATATCATCTACGGGGAGAGTGCCTACATTACTGGACTTTGTAAAATATCAAAGATTGATGGTTGTTGGTGGTTAGGTGTTGTTGTTAATGATGTGGGGAGTTACTAGGGGAGTTTGGTTATGTTGAACCTTTAGAGGATTGAAAGTAGGGAATTTAGAGGCTAATTCTGAAAACCGGGTGCCTCATGAAGGACACAACTAAATGTTTATTCAGCGAGTTGAATCGGTTGGTCGGTGGGCCCACAACCTGAATGGACGGCGATGAAGAGTAGGACCGCTTTGATTTCAGCGGTGGTCCCAAAAGCCAAAAGCAGTTGAAGGCGGACTTTTAACGACTCGATCCCCATAAAATGCGGTTGAGAGAACCAACTACCTGATTGGCAGAGCGCGGGGGAACCGGGAGAGCAGTCTCACGTAGGGCTGTAGGGCACGGGAATGAGAGTAAAAGGACACGTAGCGAACAGAACAGGAGTGAGGGTTGATTTAAAGCCAATTAAACTTCCCTTCGACCTCCTCACTCCTCTGCATTACAAACTCGCTGTTTCGCTCGAGGAAGACATTGGACGAGAAAGTGGAGAGAGAGAGACTCCAAAAAATTATTCCACACCCCTTCAAATTGTCTTTTATAATAATCATAATACAATTATTGTATAGCAGACATTAATAGCCAGTAAATGTTCTCAGTTCCATTGTGAACCCTACTGTGAACGAGCAGGGTGGTAGCTGCGTGGATTCTCTGATTTTATCTGTAGGTAATGGACAACCGTAAAAAACCACGCAGTGCCATCGACCAAGAAAACGCTGGATGAGAGCGAGTACACCCATCTGGTTTTGTTGAAACAAATCAGCTCCACCAATGAAGACGACTACAAAAATTATTTCAGAATGGGCGAAGACAATTTTCAGGAGTTGCTCGGGTTGGTTCTACCATTTGTAAAACGACATGATACGAACATGAGAGATTGTATCTCTGCTGATGAGAGATTGTATCTCTGCTGATGAGAGATCGGCATTAACTCTCCGATATCTGGTCACCGGAAGGCCTTTTGTAGATCTGAAGTTCTCAGTTATCATGTCGCCGAGAACCATTACCGTTAAGCTTAGGTTCGAGTTTGGGCTATATTCTGTAATTTCAGAGACAGGCACTTGATTTTTCCTCACAGACTCAATAAGTACCTACTTATTTACAATTAACACTCCTGTTTAAAACTATTAAGATTGACAGATTAGGCGTATCTTTGAATTATGTCATTCCATTACGTTCTTCTACATTGTTAGGTTCATTTCTATAATAGCTTGAATCCCACCACACTTCACTTTAAACAGCCATTCAGAAGCTGTTTCCTTTCACTTGGTTTCAACCAGTCACCAGATCTTTCAATTTGTAGCTCCTCCCTTTCACTTCAAGAGCCAATAGCAATCTGGTTTCTTATCAGTTGCACCAACCAATCCCTTTCGACCTTTCACTTTTGGGTCTCTAATTGAGTTCACCTCTCTGTAATACCTTTGGTATTGTTTTGTTTCAATTCAATTGCCGAAACCGGTCTATGGATTTGCCCCTGATATCAACTAAAGGATGGACGAATTGAGGTTTGTCTTTCGTTGTCACGTAAAAGTAACTTCGCAAAGGGATTTTAGTTCTCGTTTGACTGCACACGCAGGATGTGCCAATAACAGGAGAAACAACCGTAGCCACCCACGCACGCAGATGAAACTGCAATTTTACCTGTTGTGGTCCAATAGAGAAATCGACAGAAAAACTCCAAGAAACCACCGTTGCTGTAAATGAATGGACGAAGAAGTGGCCGAAGGAACTTAATGAACCAAATCTACACATGTCAACTACACGGATACAAAGATATTACCAATCCCTCTGGTACTAAATTGGAATACCATTCAATGTGCAAATTCAGCGAATACCTACGCATGACATTAGATGTCAAGTTAAAATGGAAAGAGCATGTAAAGAAAAGAAGGAAGAACTATCCATCAAGTTCAGGAAACTGTACTGGATCATGGGACAAAGTAGGGTTGCACAGCCAAGTCGAATGTTAAAATTATACAAACAACTCAGAATGAGGTTCTGAGGAGCATAGTAAACGCTCCTTGGCATGTAAGGAATGATGACCTCCACAAAGACCTCAAAGTGGTGACAGTCAAGATGTTATAACAAAGCTAGCTGTGAGATTTGAGCGCAGGCGTCTTACTCATCCAAATCCAGCTACTTGACAACTCTCAACAAATTCGACACCTAAAGACACCCAAGCCCCTGGACCTTCTGTGCTGACAATGTCCGCAACGACCACAAAAAGTGTTAATTTGTGAACTAAATAGCTAGATAGTTACCTGATTAGCAACTCAAATAAGATAACGAATTGAAAGAGAGAGAAAAAAAACCGATTCGTTATCGTATGGCGCGCGGTTGTGAGGTCACTCACCGTGTCGGTGCGGTAGCATTGATTTAATTGTAACCCGACCAATCAGATGCTTCAGCGGTTCTGAAGTCACCGCGCGCTTTTTATGAACATGATCATGTTTCTGTATCCATAAACAAATAAGGGTAAACTAATTTCGACGAATGGTTCCTATTTTCTCGCTTTCGAAGCGATTCTCAATCAATAAAAATGCTAAACAAAAATCATGCGCAGACCCCATTATTGATCACTAGATACGAATAATATGAGAAACCTACTTTCATGAGAAAGAAGCGTGGATTCCTCCCTCGCTGCTTTTCGTCACTCAAAACAGCACGGACAACAAGATTCTCAACGGATCTGGATAAACTTTTGCTTAGCGCCCTCTTCAAGATGCACTTACTCTCTCACGACAATCTGTAGTACTACGCTCTGAAGAGCTTGTTATCCATATTACCTCAGGTTCACTGTACAGTAACTACTGTATAAAATATTTGTAATTACATAAAATATGTTATCACTTTCCCTTAAGTGCAGTCTGAGTGTAAGTAGGTACATTCCAAAATACGCTACAAGATGAAGCAGGAATAAACTGCAAAAACCAATCTGCTGTGAATTTTTGGAGCTCCAACACTGTCAGTGCTGCCTGGCAGTTGGAAAATATGAGCACTTTCCTCGTTCTGATTCTACTCCTCATAATTTCAGAGAAGTATCAATAAGAGCGACATTAATCAAATTGACGGGAATAACCGTGCGTTGCAGGAAATTCGCTGAGTTGAAAATGAAAAGCTGTAGAAGAATTTGCAGCGTATTTTCTCAGGAGTTTTCGCGGTAGGGGCGTTGACATCGCTAGGTTGATCATCATCGGCCACGCACGATTCCCATTTACTCCCTCACACATCCTTCGCCCGCTCATCTTCCCATTCAATGTTTTTGTCGCCTCCTCTTTCTTCCTGTCTCTTATTTCCGCGTCACGGTCTTCGTTTTCTTTCGTTACCTTCCTTTCTTTCCTTCTCCTTTCTTCCGCCAAAACTTTGTCCTATTGTTCCATTCTGAGCGGATCCACCGGGAGCTCATTTCAGGCCGATAATGTACGTACAATTTTACTCCGTCCACACGCAATGGCGAGGGGCTACGCTGTATGGAATTTCACGTCCAATATCCTCATCTACTCATTTTTAGGACGACGAATCGAACTAGTACAAGAACTGCCCTAACAAAACTAGTGACAATTGGAAGATAATTGCACACCTAAGTAGTCCTAATTTTCCAATCTACAGCAGTGGCCACTTGTTCAGTCAAATAGTGTCAAAAATGGGGTGTTTCGAGAAAGAAATTCCGAAGTCAGGTTTCTCAACGGTTCTTTATATTTATCAGGGTGCTGAACCCGAATTTCAACAAAATTTAACAAAACTGCGCGAAATCGGATTCATTTTTTTTGCGTTTGTTGTCTATAACACTCTTTTGGAAATGCATACTTGGATTATTCACTTGACTTTTATGTTATCGAGAGTACTGGATCCGAATTTCAACCCGCTCGACTCATAGAAAAGAAGAAACAAGCCAAAAATTCTTGAATTTTTTCGATTTTTTTTTTTTTTTTTTTTTTTTTTGCTAACAGAAATCTTGACTTTATTTCGCATCTTTCATTATGTTCCTTGTAATAGCCTCGTGTCTGATCAATCGCACGTTCTCTGTCATGCATAGTTTCGGAAACTACAGCAGAACATGTGCCAAAAAACTTGGAGTACGCGGTATTTAGTCTACTGGCATGAGTATGTTACGGGACTTGATCCAAATTTCATGTATGGAGGCTGACAGTAAATTGAACTAGCTTCAAGATGAAAAAAATGAATTTTGAATCGGACAAATATTTTCGAGCCAATCTCCTACAGGTTGGTTTACTGTAAACATACAGTAAAAAGCCAATTTAATCCTCTACAACTTTCATTTTCTACACTTTTCGCTGAGATGGTGTCTTCTCCGGCTTTCTACCGTAAAAAGGGTAGAGAAAGTTGGAATTTCGCAATTTAGCGATTTTTAGCCTTTTTTCGCAGACTCGTAGCACCAAAACGATCGTGCTACGAAAAAAAGTATTGGAATCCCTTTTGTAGGAAATTTTATGCTCTTACCGTAGGCGTGTGGCTCACTTACAACTAACCATTGGTGGTTGTGTGGTGCCCTATTCCTCCGAAACGCGATACCTAGGATTGCTATACGATGCAAAGCTGACATGAGACTCAAATAATAAGTTTAAATATTATTCCAACTACAGTTCAGGAAACCAGAGTTCACATGCACACTCTAAAATATGCTATAATCACTGAATTTACATTCCAAAAAGTTGATATACCTCCTACTGCTTCGGTCTGTTTGGCCATATGGCAGTGTTATCTGGGGATCACCTTCGGATTCACACGTTTCATCTTAACGTTCCATTTAAAGATTATAAACCAAAATGGATTTCTACGACGTGTAATTATATACAATTATAGCCATATTATTATTTAGATGTTATGGAAACGGCTTTTTAGGTCGAACGACCTCGCTTTTCGTGCAAGGAAGAAAATAAAGTCTAATTTTAAGAAGAAGTTAATATTGTCAGACAAGAGCGAACAGGTTGGCGGACCCCATGAAAATTTATAAACAACCCCCCGTAATTACCCCCGAGAAAGTTTCCTCCTTCATGAAAAATTGAAAAGGGCCTGGGGGTCGAGGAAACGGGTTTATGAAAACCGCGCAGGGCGGATTAGCGATTCAAATACGAATTGAAGTGGCCATTTGGGATTAGCTGAATGAACGAGTCTCATTTCCAGTCAAGTTCACCTGACCGCGAGTGGAAAAATTATGGAATCATCTTTCTTTTCAGCGAATCTGTGACTACTTTTATGACTTCAACAAGATTCTGCAGTCTGAATCCACAACCGATTACAATACAATTTATATTGTTACAGAGCTAATGTAGGATATTTATTTTTATTTATTATATTTTTTTTTTTAATCATCTTTATTGTTACAACTGTATATTATACATCTAGTGACTTCACTCTGTTAGTTAATTTTTAACGTATTGTGGTTCATAGATCACTACCTACTACCACTCATCACATCACTTTAGTGAGATGTAACTAGGTCCAGGGGTTTGGTCCTTTTCAGCCTTCGTACGTCGCCACTGTTGTCCAGAAGGTTCAGTACTTCAACATTCCTGTGCTTGTGGAGACGGTTTTCATGGTCCGTTGCTCGATTTTTAATAACTTCGTTCACCATCTTGACTTTAAGATCGCGATGGAGATCATTCGTTCGAACATACCAGGGGGCATTAACTATGCTCCTGAGAATTTTGTTTTGCGTTGTTTGGATTATTTTCATGTTGCTGCTCTTAGTGCAGCCCCATAACTGGCAGCCGTAGGCCCAAATTGGCTTGATCACTTGCTCGTACAGTAGCATTTTGTTATGTATAGGCAGTTGGGATTTTCTCCCAATGAGCCAGTACATCTTCTTGAATTTTAGGTTGATTTCTTCCTTCTTCTTCTTTACGTGCTCCTTCCAGCGGAGCTTGGCGTCCAGGGTCATTCCAAGGTACTTAGCAGTATCAGCATATGGGACGATTCGAGAGTTTAGTTCTATAGGTATTGGTCTCACTTTCCTGTATGTAAAGTTAATGTGTGTTGACTTTGCTTCGTTGAGTTTTATTCTCCATCTTTTGGTCCATTGATGGATACTGTTTACGGATTCCTGTAGTTTACTCGAGGCTTCTTCAACTGTGGGACCAACAGCCAGGATTGCTGTGTCATCTGCAAACGTCGCTGTCACAGCTTCTGTTGGTTTTGGGAGATCCCTCGTGTATAGTAGATAGAGTAATGGCCCAAGGACGCTACCCTGAGGTACTCCTGCTTTTATGTCCCGCAATTGGGAGTATTCTTCGTCGTGTTTTACCCTGAAATGCCTTTCTGTTAGATAAGACGCTAAAATTCTATAATACTGTGCAGGGAGATATCTTTGTAGCTTTGCTTGAAGTCCCTTATGCCAGACTTTGTCAAACGCCTGAGAGACGTCAAGGAACACTGCTGAGCAGATTGCCTTCTCTTCGAAGCATTTCTCTATCACACTGGTGATGCGGTGTACCTGATCTAAGGATATTTATTGATAAAATCAATGCATATTACGAATTTTCAACTATGAATAAATATCCTACATCAGCTTTATAACGATATAAATTAGCTCGACAGGTATTACAGGGAGAGCCTAAACTAAACAAAGATATTTCAAGAAGACCAATTGTCTTCTCAACTGAATGGAGAAAAACGAAAAAAGTCGACTTCTAATCGAATCGAGGTGTTGATTTGAGATCGAATGGACCTTCAAGAGGAGCAATTGTCGACTCAAATACTTCGTGAAAACGAAAAAAAGTTGACTTCATATCGACTCGAGGTGTTTATATGAGTTCGAATGGACCTTCAAGAGGAGCAATTGTCGACTCAAATACTTCGTGAAAACGAAAAAAAGTCGACTTCATATCGACTCGAGGTGTTTATTTGAGTTCGAATGGACCTTCAAGAAGAGCAATTGTCGACTCAAATACTTCGTGAAAAAGAAAAAAAGTCGACTTCATATCGACTCGAGGTGTTTATATGAGTTCGAATGGACCTTCAAGAGGAGCAATTGTCGACTCAAATACTTCGTGAAAACGAAAAAAAGTTGACTTCATATCGACTCGAGGTGTTTATTTGAGTTCGAATGGACCTTCAAGAAGAGCAATTGTCGACTCAAATACTTCGTGAAAACGAAAAAAAGTCGACCTCATATCGACTCGAGGTGTTTATTTGAGTTCGAATGGACCTTCAAGAAGAGCAATTGTCGACTCAAATACTTCGTGAAAACGAAAAAAAGTTGACTTCATATCGACTCGAGGTGTTTATTTGAGTTCGAATGGACCTTCAAGAAGTGCAATTGTCGACTCAAATACTTCGTGAAAACGAAAAAAAGTTGACTTCATATCGACTCGAGGTATTTATTTGAGCTCGAATGGACCTTCAAGGAGAGCAATTGTCGACTCAAATACTTCGTGAAAACGAAAAAAAGTTGACTTCATATCGAATCGAGGTGTTTATTTGAGTTCGAATGGACCTTCAAGAAGAGCAATTGTCGACTCAAATACTTCGTGAAAACGAAAAAAAGTTGACTTCATATCGACTCGAGGTGTTTATTTGAGTTCGAATGGACCTTCAAGAGGAGCAATTGTCGACTCAAATACTTCGTGAAAACGAAAAAAAGTCGACTTCATATCGACTCGAGGTGTTTATTTGAGTTCGAATGGACCTTCAAGAAGAGCAATTGTCGACTCAAATACTTCGTGAAAACGAAAAAAAGTCGACTTCATATCGACTCGAGGTGTTTATATGAGTTCGAATGGACCTTCAAGAGGAGCAATTGTCGACTCAAATACTTCGTGAAAACGAAAAAAAGTCGACTTCATATCGACTCGAGGTGTTTATTTGAGTTCGAATGGACCTTCAAGAAGAGCAATTGTCGACTCAAATACTTCGTGAAAACGAAAAAAAGTTGACTTCATATCGACTCCAGGTGTTTATTTGAGTTCGAATGGACCTTCAAGAAGAGCAATTGTCGACTCAAATACTTCGTGAAAACGAAAAAAAGTCGACCTCATATCGACTCGAGGTGTTTATTTGAGTTCGAATGGACCTTCAAGAAGAGCAATTGTCGACTCAAATACTTCGTGAAAACGAAAAAAAGTCGACTTCATATCGACTCGAGGTGTTTATTTGAGTTCGAATGGACCTTCAAGAAGAGCAATTGTCGACTCAAATACTTCGTGAAAACGAAAAAAAGTTGACTTCATATCGACTCGAGGTGTTTATTTGAGTTCGAATGGACCTTCAAGAAGTGCAATTGTCGACTCAAATACTTCGTGAAAACGAAAAAAAGTTGACTTCATATCGACTCGAGGTGTTTATTGAGTTCGAATGGACCTTCAAGGAGAGCAATTGTCGACTCAAATACTTCGTGAAAACGAAAAAAAGTCGACTTCATATCGACTCGAGGTGTTTATTTGAGTTCGAATGGACCTTCAAGAAGAGCAATTGTCGACTCAAATACTTCGTGAAAACGAAAAAAAGTCGACTTCATATCGACTCGAGGTGTTTATTTGAGTTCGAATGGACCTTCAAGAAGAGCAATTGTCGACTCAAATACTTCGTGAAAACGAAAAAAAGTTGACTTCATATCGACTCGAGGTGTTTATTCGAGTTCGAATGTACCTTCAAGAAGAGCAGTTGTCGACTCAAATACTTCGTGAAAACGAAAAAAAGTTGACTTCATATCGACTCGAGGTGTTTATTTGAGTTCGAATGGACCTTCAAGAAGAGCAATTGTCGACTCAAATACTTCGTTAAAACGAAAAAAAGTTGACTTCATATCGACTCGAGCTGTTTATTCGAGTTCGAATGGACCTTCAAGAAGAGCAATTGTCGACTCA
Source organism: Stenodema calcarata (assembly GCA_963920205.1). Lineage (NCBI taxonomy): Eukaryota > Metazoa > Arthropoda > Insecta > Hemiptera > Miridae > Stenodema > Stenodema calcarata. Next base: position 18,435,828 of record OY986062.1, read on the forward strand.
AATACTTCGTGAAAACGAAAAAAAGTCGGCTTCATATCGACTCGAGGTGTTTATTTGAGTTCGAATGGACCTTCAAGAAGAGCAATTGTCGACTCAAATACTTCGTGAAAACGAAAAAAAGTTGACTTCATATCGACTCGAGGTGTTTATTTGAGTTCGAATGGACCTTCAAGAAGAGCAGTTGTCGACTCAAATACTTCGTGAAAACGAGAAAAAGTTGACTTCATATCGACTCGAGGTGTTTATTTGAGTTCGAATGGACCTTCAAGGAGAGCAATTGTCGACTCAAATACTTCGTGAAAACGAAAAAAAGTCGACTTCATATCGACTCGAGGTGTTTATTTGAGTTCGAATGGACCTTCAAGAAGAGCAATTGTCGACTCAAATACTTCGTGAAAACGAAAAAAAGTCGACTTCATATCGACTCGAGGTGTTTATTTGAGTTCGAATGGACCTTCAAGAAGAGCAATTGTCGACTCAAATACTTCGTGAAAACGAAAAAAAGTCGACTTCATATCGACTCGAGGTGTTTATATGAGTTCGAATGGACCTTCAAGAGGAGCAATTGTCGACTCAAATACTTCGTGAAAACGAAAAAAAGTTGACTTCATATCGACTCGAGGTGTTTATATGAGTTCGAATGGACCTTCAAGAGGAGCAATTGTCGACTCAAATACTTCGTGAAAACGAAAAAAAGTTGACTTCATATCGACTCGAGGTGTTTATTCGAGTTCGAATGGACCTTCAAGAAGAGCAATTGTCGACTCAAATACTTCGTGAAAACGAAAAAAAGTTGACTTCATATCGACTCCAGGTGTTTATTTGAGTTCGAATGGACCTTCAAGAAGAGCAATTGTCGACTCAAATACTTCGTGAAAACGAAAAAAAGTCGACCTCATATCGACTCGAGGTGTTTATTTGAGTTCGAATGGAACTTCAAGAAGAGCAATTGTCGACTCAAATACTTCGTGAAAACGAAAAAAAGTCGACTTCATATCGACTCGAGGTGTTTATTTGAGTTCGAATGGACCTTCAAGAAGAGCAATTGTCGACTCAAATACTTCGTGAAAACGAAAAGAAGTTGACTTCATATCGACTCGAGGTGTTTATTTGAGTTCGAATGGACCTTCAAGAAGTGCAATTGTCGACTCAAATACTTCGTGAAAACGAAAAAAAGTTGACTTCATATCGACTCGAGGTGTTTATTTGAGTTCGAATGGACCTTCAAGGAGAGCAATTGTCGACTCAAATACTTCGTGAAAACGAAAAAAAGTTGACTTCATATCGACACGAGGTGTTTATTTGAGTTCGAATGTACCTTCAAGAAGAGCAGTTGTCGACTCAAATACTTCGTGAAAACGAAAAAAAGTTGACTTCATATCGACTCGAGGTGTTTATTTGAGTTCGAATGGACCTTCAAGAAGAGCAATTGTCGACTCAAATACTTCGTGAAAACGAAAAAAAGTTGACTTCATATCGACTCGAGGTGTTTATTTGAGTTCGAATGGACCTTCAAGAAGAGCAATTGTCGACTCAAATACTTCGTGAAAACGAAAAAAAGTCGACTTCATATCGACTCGAGGTGTTTATATGAGTTCGAATGGACCTTCAAGAGGAGCAATTGTCGACTCAAATACTTCGTGAAAACGAAAAAAAGTTGACTTCATATCGACTCGAGGTGTTTATTTGAGTTCGAATGGACCTTCAAGAAGAGCAATTGTCGACTCAAATACTTCGTGAAAACGAAAAAAAGTTGACTTCATATCGACTCGAGGTGGTTATTTGAGTTCGAATGGACCTTCAAGAAGAGCAATTGTCGACTCAAATACTTCGTGAAAACGAAAAAAAGTCGACTTCATATCGACTCGAGGTGTTTATTTGAGTTCGAATGGACCTTCAAGAAGAGCAATTGTCGACTCAAATACTTCGTGAAAACGAAAAAAAGTTGACTTCATATCGACTCGAGGTGTTTATTTGAGTTCGAATGGACCTTCAAGAATAGCAATTGTCGACTCAAATACTTCGTGAAAACGAAAAAAAGTTGACTTCATATCGACTCGAGGTGTTTATTTGAGTTCGAATGGACCTTCAAGAAGAGCAATTGTCGACTCAAATACTTCGTGAAAACGAAAAAAAGTTGACTTCATATCGACTCGAGGTGTTTATTTGAGTTCGAATGGACCTTCAAGAAGTGCAATTTTCGCCTCAAATACTTCGTGAAAACGAAAAAAAGTTGACTTCATATCGACTCAAGGTGTTTATTTGAGTTCGAATGGACCTTCAAGGAGAGCAATTGTCGACTCAAATACTTCGTGAAAACGAAAAAAAGTTGACTTCATATCGACTCGAGGTGTTTATATGAGTTCGAATGGACCTTCAAGAGGAGCAATTGTCGACTCAAATACTTCGTGAAAACGAAAAAAAGTTGACTTCATATCGAATCGAGGTGTTTATTTGAGTTCGAATGGACCTTCAAGAAGAGCAATTGTCGACTCAAATACTTCGTGAAAACGAAAAAAAGTTGACTTCATATCGACTCGAGGTGTTTATTTGAGTTCGAATGGACCTTCAAGAGGAGCAATTGTCGACTCAAATACTTCGTGAAAACGAAAAAAAGTCGACTTCATATCGACTCGAGGTGTTTATTTGAGTTCGAATGGACCTTCAAGAAGAGCAATTGTCGACTCAAATACTTCGTGAAAACGAAAAAAAGTTGACTTCATATCGACTCGAGGTGTTTATTTGAGTTCGAATGGACCTTCAAGAAGAGCAATTGTCGACTCAAATACTTCGTGAAAACGAAAAAACGTTGACTTCATATCGACTCGAGGTGTTTATTTGAGTTCGAATGGACCTTCCAGAAGAGCAGTTGTCGACTCAAATACTTCGTGAAAACGAAAAAAAGTCGACTTCATATCGACTCGAGGTGTTTATTTGAGTTCGAATGTACCTTCAAGAAGAGCAGTTGTCGACTCAAATACTTCGTGAAAACGAAAAAAAGTTGACTTCATATCGACTCGAGGTGTTTATTTGAGTTCGAATGGACCTTCAAGAAGAGCAGTTGTCGACTCAAATACTTCGTGAAAACGAGAAAAAGTTGACTTCATATCGACTCGAGGTGTTTATTTGAGTTCGAATGGACCTTCAAGAAGAGCAGTTGTCGACTCAAATACTTCGTTAAAACGAAAAAAAGTTGACTTCATATCGACTCGAGGTGTTTATTTGAGTTCGAATGTACCTTCAAGAAGAGCAATTGTCGACTCAAATACTTCGTGAAAACGAGAAAAAGTTGACTTCATATCGACTCGAGGTGTTTATTTGAGTTCGAATGGACCTTCAAGAAGAGCAGTTGTCGACTCAAATACTTCGTTAAAACGAAAAAAAGTTGACTTCATATCGACTCGAGGTGTTTATTTGAGTTCGAATGGACCTTCAAGAAGAGCAGTTGTCGACTCAAATACTTCGTTAAAACGAAAAAAAGTTGACTTCATATCGACTCGAGGTGTTTATTTGAGTTCGAATGGACCTTCAAGAAGAGCAATTGTCGACTCAAATACTTCGTGAAAACGAGAAAAAGTTGACTTCATATCGACTCGAGGTGTTTATTTGAGTTCGAATGGACCTTCAAGAAGAGCAGTTGTCGACTCAAATACTTCGTGAAAACGAGAAAAAGTTGACTTCATATCGACTCGAGGTGTTTATTTGAGTTCGAATGGACCTTCAAGAGGAGCAATTGTCGACTCAAATACTTCGTGAAAACGAAAAAAAGTCGACTTCATATCGACTCGAGGTGTTTATTTGAGTTCGAATGGACCTTCAAGAAGAGCAATTGTCGACTCAAATACTTCGTGAAAACGAAAAAAAGTCGACTTCATATCGACTCGAGGTGTTTATTTGAGTTCGAATGTACCTTCAAGAAGAGCAGTTGTCGACTCAAATACTTCGTGAAAACGAAAAAAAGTTGACTTCATATCGACTCGAGGTGTTTATTTGAGTTCGAATGGACCTTCAAGAAGAGCAGTTGTCGACTCAAATACTTCGTGAAAACGAGAAAAAGTTGACTTCATATCGACTCGAGGTGTTTATTTGAGTTCGAATGGACCTTCAAGAAGAGCAATTGTCGACTCAAATACTTCGTTAAAACGAAAAAAAGTTGACTTCATATCGACTCGAGCTGTTTATTCGAGTTCGAATGGACCTTCAAGAAGAGCAATTGTCGACTCAAATACTTCGTGAAAACGAAAAAAAGTCGGCTTCATATCGACTCGAGGTGTTTATTTGAGTTCGAATGGACCTTCAAGAAGAGCAATTGTCGACTCAAATACTTCGTGAAAACGAAAAAAAGTTGACTTCATATCGACTCGAGGTGTTTATTTGAGTTCGAATGGACCTTCAAGAAGAGCAGTTGTCGACTCAAATACTTCGTGAAAACGAGAAAAAGTTGACTTCATATCGACTCGAGGTGTTTATTTGAGTTCGAATGGACCTTCAAGAAGAGCAGTTGTCGACTCAAATACTTCGTGAAAACGAAAAAAAGTCGACTTCATATCGACTCGAGGTGTTTATTTGAGTTCGAATGGACCTTCAAGAAGAGCAATTGTCGAATCAAATACTTCGTGAAAACGAAAAAAAGTTGACTTCATATCGACTCGAGGTGTTTATTTGAGTTCGAATGGACCTTCAAGAAGAGCAATTGTCAACTCAAATACTTCGTGAAAACGAAAAAAAGTTGACTTCATATCGACTCGAGGTGTTTATTTGAGTTCGAATGGACCTTCAAGAAGAGCAATTGTCGACTCAAATACTTCGTGAAAACGAGAAAAAGTTGACTTCATATCGACTCGAGGTGTTTATTTGAGTTCGAATGGACCTTCAAGAAGAGCAATTGTCGACTCAAATACTTCGTGAAAACGAAAAAAAGTTGACTTCATATCGACTCGAGGTGTTTATTTGAGTTCGAATGGACCTTCAAGAAGAGCAGTTGTCGACTCAAATACTTCGTGAAAACGAAAAAAAGTCGACTTCATATCGAATCGAGGTGTTGGTTTGAGTTCGAATGGACCTTCAAGAAGAGCAATTGTCGACTCAAATACTTCGTGAAAACGAAAAAAAGTCGACTTCATATCGACTCGAGGCGTTTATTTGAGTTCGAATGTACCTTCAAGAAGAGCAGTTGTCGACTCAAATACTTCGTGAAAACGAAAAAAAGTTGACTTCATATCGACTCGAGGTGTTTATTTGAGTTCGAATGGACCTTCAAGAAGAGCAATTGTCGACTCAAATACTTCGTTAAAACGAAAAAAAGTTGACTTCATATCGACTCGAGCTGTTTATTTGAGTTCGAATGGACCTTCAAGAAGAGCAGTTGTCGACTCAAATACTTCGTGAAAACGAAAAAAAGTCGACTTCATATCGAATCGAGGTGTTGGTTTGAGTTCGAATGGACCTTCAAGAAGAGCAATTGTCGACTCAAATACTTCGTGAAAACGAAAAAAAGTCGACTTCATATCGACTCGAGGTGTTTATTTGAGTTCGAATGTACCTTCAAGAAGAGCAGTTGTCGACTCAAATACTTCGTGAAAACGAAAAAAAGTTGACTTCATATCGACTCGAGGTGTTTATTTGAGTTCGAATGGACCTTCAAGAAGAGCAATTGTCGACTCAAATACTTCGTTAAAACGAAAAAAAGTTGACTTCATATCGACTCGAGCTGTTTATTCGAGTTCGAATGGACCTTCAAGAAGAGCAATTGTCGACTCAAATACTTCGTGAAAACGAAAAAAAGTCGGCTTCATATCGACTCGAGGTGTTTATTTGAGTTCGAATGGACCTTCAAGAAGAGCAAATGTCGACTCAAATACTTCGTGAAAACGAAAAAAAGTTGACTTCATATCGACTCGAGGTGTTTATTTAAATTCGAATGGACCTTCAAGAAGAGCAATTGTTGACTCAAATGAATTGAGAAAAACGAAAAAAGACGACTTCATATCGAATCGAGGTGTTGATTTATATCGAATGGACCTTCAAGAAGACCAATGGTCAACTCAAATGAATCGAGAAAAACGAAAAAAGTCGACTTCATCGATTTTCAGAAATGATTTTAAAATTTGAAGGGCTGCTGGGGTTGGTTTACACTGTGAACTTCACAGATGTTCACGCTCTTATCGCGCGAAACCTCGATCGGGTCTTTGTCCCGTTCCAAAAGATCTTCGGTCGGAAATTTTTTTTTTTTTTTCTCTCAAAAAACGGGAACGGCAGAGGCGAGCGCAATCAGCTGGAACCGGTTGATCTTGATTCATTTTCTATTCGATATCATCATTTCGGAATGTGAATTAGGGGCCGCTGCTGCCGTTGAGCGAGCATTTAGTGGGACTTTTGAAATGAAAAAGAACCCTGCAAATTCTTCAACAACGGTTCATTATTCTATGTCATAATCGGTATTATCAAATCAAATTTAAAATGTTCCTAATCAAAATAACGGTTCAAATTAACGAACCAACATCCCGAATTTCAATTTTTAAACATTATAAATGGCCAAAGTGGTTCAAATGGCAACTGTTGCCCAGTTAGAGTCCGATTTATCAAACTATGAACCAGCCCAATCATGTTCAAAATGAATTTTGGAATTTCGGCTCACCTCGAAAATTCTATATTTTATATAATTTATTTGATATAAATAATATTTATTTGCTATAAAATAAATATTATTTTATATGATTTTGTATCGTTAACTTTAACGCCTTTAGGCGATGCTAGAGTCTTTTAAAAGATTTAACGCATTATCTGAACCTCCAAAAAAATTAGAAACAAGTAACAGAAATTTTAGGTTAATTTTGCCCAATTTGATGAGTCTTTAGTCTGGGTACCAGGACCAATCGACTTGAAATTTCGCACAGGCCTTCTTTTTAGCATGACCCAGTGCCTTGGAAGGATTTAACCTCGACCCAAGAATAATTTAGGAACAAAAACTGAAATTAAGGCTAATTTTGGCCACTTTTCGGGTCCACCTGGGTCACTGGACCGAACTATCTAAAACTTGTCAAAAATAGTCTCAAGACAACACCAGCATTGAGAGTGTTGGATCTTTCAAATGGAATTATAGAAATTCAAGTGACTGATAAGTACCTACGTACTACTATTAGGTCAGTCAGAAATTTACCAGAAAATGAATTATTATTAAGTAATTATGTAAGAACGTACTCATTTAACCGCATTCAGTAGGTAGTAGTAGTCTTTAGGTCGTCATGGTCATAACGTATACACTGACTTCAACTCTCGTTGTGTTGAGGGACCAGTAACAAGAAGCTGAGTCACTATAGTGGAAGTTGGGAGGTTGGAAACTGCCGATAGCAAATCTACAACAGACTTCATCATGATCCCTCCCTTATATAAGCGACCCCGTATATTGCATCCGAACCTCGAGGAGCAGAAGAGCAATATTCCCCGCATACTGAGTCGGGAAGGTACCACAATATGTCGTAATACTCGCGGAAATCCCTTCCTTCCCGTTCCGTATATAACGACGGCCTGGAAGGGATTACGGAGGAACAGCTGTTTCCGTCGAAGACGAGAAATGATCGGTTTTGTAAATCCCGACCACTAACCGTCAAAACGATCGAAATTTTGGGGGTAAGTAGGGTTGGGCTCTGGATGGTACCGCGGGATTTTCATCGAAATCGGACAGGATCATGCGTCAGCTGCTGAGCTAACCTGTTTCTTCCTTCAAAATCCCCATAACTACCCGTAGAAATGGACGTAATGAGGTGAATCGCGGAAATCGTGAATCATAGTCTTTTCCATAGCCACATGAAGTGCTGCCTCTTGAGCTCATGGCCACTCACCATCTGCGTCCGAGGTATTTGCTTGCCAGCGCAGGGCTGTACGTGCAGTCGCTAAGACTCACTACAGGGCGGACTGCAGAAAGTATTTTAGGGAATTGGCGGTTCTAACAACGCCAGCTCAGTATATTTTGTTGTGTCTGATCTATGTGGAAAGGCACCCCCAGCGTTTCCATAAGTGACACCATGCACATAATACTGGGAGTGCACGACTCCTAGCCAATCCTCCCTGCAGGTTGATTTTCGCCCGAAATTCTGTTGGTTGTTGGTGCCAAAAATGTTTTAACGCCCTCCCTGTAGAGGTTCAAGACTTGAGCAATAGGAGTCTAAATTTATATTGCACTAAATGTAAGAACACCCTCATAAACCCATACAGATCTCAAATAAATAGTAAGCCAAAGTGAGGAGAGATTCATAGTTCCTTGTTTTAATTGTTTTATCTATTAGCTTTAAGTTATCATTATGTCAGCAGAGGATGTTTATACCAGTACTTTAGCTTGCACTTATTTATTTAAAAATTATTGTTATATTTATTGACCACTGTCATTGAATCATTGGTTGTGACGGCAAATAAAACCTCTCTCTCTCTTGGACAACTTTTGTCTGCGCCTGTGAAGTTCTTCTTTCTCTATTAATTCATTTTTTGAGGAAGTCCGATTTATTTCAGTGATTGGACACCATGTTGCTGCTGATGATGGACACTCGATCCAATAGCCAAAATATTTATTTTGTCCAGAGGAAAAGCATTTGGCTAGAGGGACAAGATTCGTGCAACTGTTCGTGTACAAGGTCGCTCTAAAGTTATACTTCAACTCCTTGCAGCTCGGGTTGTTATTTCTTCCTCCTCTAGCTCCTATATTTAGAAAAATAACAGTCATGCAGCATGGCTATAAGAGCAAATTTTCGAAGAAAGGCCTGATTTTATGTAAAATGTCTCTATTTTACTGGTTTTATAACAAATTTTGTCTCCTTTTTTGCCTAGTAACACCTCAGTTTAATAGATTTACAACGCTGAACACGATGGTGAAGTCAGAATTGCGATATATCATTCCGTTATCAGATCAGAGCAGATGAAACGTGTAGAACATCTCAAGTAACAACCACGTTTCTTCACCTTCAAAGTTCTCCAGTTTGAGAACGGAGCGAGATATCGCAATTCTGACTTCACTATCATGTTCAGCGTAAAAAAAACCTTTAAAATGGAGTGTCACTTGTCAGAGTGTTTTATTTTGGGAGTATATGATAATTTCCCCCCCTAAAACCCCCCTTAGAGTGGGGATTGTGCTCATAGACGAACTTAGCCGTTCGATTACCAAGACAGATTTTTGTGCAAATTTGAACTTTTATCTCAATTCTATCAAGAGCTATCGCCAGGAAATTTTATACCAAAATCCGTTTCAGATCATCCTGAATTCACTGCCAAAAGACTCCAAACGGATTTTGGTATACAAATTCGGAAATTCTAGTTTTAAACATTTGGACCGAGATAATTCACTAAATAAAACGTTCTAAATGATCTTGAGAAACGTCGTACGTTGTGAAGTACCAACTTGGCCAATGGGAGGTTCTAGTTGGTTCTATGTTCTGTGGTCTCGTCCAAATGTTTACGAGTAACGATCAATGGATCGGGCGAATGACGTCACAAAGTGACACGCCGGAACCCATCTACTTTATGATGACCCTCTACGAATGATGACCCTCTACAAACATCAATCGGACAAAAGATGTCAGCACTAAACCGAATTTAACGGCCCGGAGGGGGAAAATCCAATTACAGAAAATACGACGAGCTGACCCGAGTGTTTCGGGCGATAGCTGATTCATCCGAAGGGTTACGAGAGTCAGGGTGATGGGTGAGGAGCAGTAACGGTATATTCAGTCAATATTTGCCACGTTCAAAGCTTCAAATCAGTTTTACCTCTGAATCAGATTCAAGTAGGTCTTTTTATTTGCGCGTTCGGTCTAATCAGTGAGCTTCGAACCTTTTGATTGTATTTTCCTCTTTCGAGGAGGAATCGATAATAATAAAGCGGTAAAGCAAAAAAAAAAAAAGAAGGAAGATAATCCAGTCATGCAGCATGGCTATAAGAGCAAATTTTCATAGAAATAACAGATTTTGTCATCTATGTTTAAAGAAAAACATGGAATGTTTTTAAACATCGAGTATTCGATACCCTACTATCCAGAGATTCCTGTGGATAATTTGTAAGTATCCAACGCCACTATGCCACTTTTAGATGATTCCAAGCCTTCCTTGAGCATCTCAAGGCCTCTTCAGCCTCACCAGGCACCTCTAGTCATTTGAAACAGTTCAAAGCCACCATTGAGAAGTCCTCAACCATTCCCAGTCAGTGACGTAGCCAGAAGTTCGATAGGGTGGGGTTGGGGGCCAGACTAGTTTAGAGTGTTATGGATGGTTTGAGGAGTGTTTAGGGAGGGTGTAGGAATATTGCGGGAGTGATTAGGGATGGTTTAAGAAAGTATTTAGGGATGGTTTAGGGTGTGTTTAGGGATGGCTTGGGGAGTGTTTGAGGATGGTATAGGGAGTGATTGGGGGAGGTTTGGAGAGTGTTTAACGATGTTTTTGGCAATTTTAAGTGATGGTTTAGGGAGCAATGTGTTACAATGTATATCAAGTTAAAATAATGTATTTTTGTCACATTCTGTAGGCTTTTGCTAACGCACAGCATATCGTAGGCTCGGTTTCTGTTGTAGGAGTGTTGCGAATCAATAACTTGACAAGAACGCCCCTAAAATTTCTGTAAAGTTATAAATTATTTATATTTTCTACTCGTCTCCATTATCTCACTATATTTCATTGTTTGGGAATTCATCATTGTTCTGTAAGATTGTTGATTTGTTCATAAGATGTTGATTTGATACTTTTTGGTTTCAGGTTCCTGGCGGATGGGGACCGGCTCAGTGATGACATCGAGAGGTGAGTACCGCTCAATAACTAACCTACCGATTGATTGTAGAGAGTTTGATGTTTTGGGGCAGGCAAAACTCAGATGACTAATCTATGCAGACGACTCATTACTGGATGTTACAGGCGCAGAAGGAAACTTATCAAAATGGCGGGGAAGGTTTTAGTCGGGAGGAAAATCCTACGATTTTCTGAGTCAAACGACAAACGTTTAAATCATGCAGTATGGCATAATTAACGAATTTTGGATGTAACCGCCAAATCAGTAACTTCATACAGTTTGAAGAAAACCTTCTTCGTGGTAATCTGCGACATACCTAATCTGTGACACCTGTATAATTTACTCGCACCGGGTACTTACAATTCAACGTACATTATACAGTTCAAAACCCCACTCACCACCTCATAATCCACGAAGAACGTGTAAGATTTCTTACTTGCACTACTATAATAAAGAAGTAATAATAATCTGTCAGGCCTATTCAGAGTTATTAAAGTAGGTAGGTATCAGTGGCATATTGAATAAGACGATGAAAATCCAAGCTGACCTAGAGAAGTACATGTTTTTCGTGGAACATAAGTAGGTAGTTTTTAATCAGACCTGTACACAGTAACTATAAGAATTGGGTACCTGGCATTAAACTCAAATGAAGCACATTCATCGCATTACTAAATCCGGTTTATTCTATCAAAAGTCGGCATCACAGATCAAGACTCATTAGCGGATATTATTAGACTGATTCAAACAGGTGAGATCACTCATAAATATCGTGGTATCAAGTGAATCGCGTGGTATCAAGCAAATAACTGATAGCAAGCAAATAACGTGGTATCAAGTGAATAACGTGATATCAAGCGAATAACGTGATATCAAGGGAATAACGTGATACCAAGCAATTAACGTGATACCAAGGGAATAACGTGATATCAAGGGAATAACGTGATATTGGGCAAATAACGTGATAGGTACCAAGGGAATAATGTGATATCAAGGGAATAACGAGGTCTCAAGCAGTTAGGAGGATTTCGATGTTTTTATCAGAGGATAGCGTGATCTTGAGCAGATGACAATATGGAGGGGGGGGGGGTTAGGTTCCTACACAGCAGCCAATAGTGGCGAAATAGTGGGATTCCCGACGGCCAATAATAGTCGGAAGGTGGTACGAGTAGTAATGTATCACGTTCTTCATTGTCTGTCATTCAAGTGCTGACCCTCACTACATCAATATTAATCGTGAGGGGTAATCGGACGTTGAGGAGAGCGGGGGAGGGAGATATTGAGGGCGAATGGGGAGGGAGAGGGTGCACCTCGTTACCTCGTAGGTACGTATTGCCGCTCAAATACGAAATCCAACATCCCCTTTCAATACATGAAAGGTACAAAGTTATGCTGTTCACTAAGTCTTTAAACTATGAATAAAAAAGGCCAAGACTTATCAAAAGTTTGAACTTCAAAAATGATCATGAAAAATTACTCAATTCAAAAAAGAAAACTCCAAACAGACTAAATTTCAACTTTTAATATCTTCCGAACAACTCTTAACATCTTTCGAAAATATTCAAACTCTACTATTGGCAAACCTTTAGTTACCGCACGAATAAAATGATGAACCACATCAATACGAAATACGAAATCCAACATTAACTTCGTAGGTACATACCTACGTTTTGTAGGTTGAGGTTTCTATTTAGAAGTCTAGAAGTGACACAAATTTTAGTTTTGTATTTGAAAATCGCCCCTTGAAAATTTGTTTTGTGGCATCTTGGATGGCGAATTTCGAATTTTGAAGTCCTATCTCCAAAAATATTTTATATTTGACAGAAATGCATTTTCACATGTTCAAAACATTTCTTTGGTAACAGAATATTTGGTTCTCCAGTATCATGAAACACCATCTGGCCTGCCACATGAGTTCATATCGAAGCTTATGTTGATAAGTTCTGGTGATTTTGCTGATTCGTTCTCTCATCACCGTTTACACGGCTTGTTTTTATAAATTTCCAACGGAGCTTTGTGATCTCATATACGAGTAAACAGGTAATATCAGTGTTTTTCCTCTTGTAACCCACTGCTTCGACAATGTCCTTCGGAGACGGTTGGGTTCGACTGGACTACCCTCTGAGAAGAAGTCGGTTCGGGCCTTTGTATGCCGTTTTGGTGGTTTTGGCCGTCACCTCCGTCGTCGCCGTTTTCCTGTATCTTCCCAAAGACAAGAAATCCGATTTCAATAAGTTCCCCGCTGAGCACGTCTACAGGCGCGGAGTTCCCGTGGATTTGATGTTCGAGGAAATTCTCGATCGTGATTTCAACAAAATGATTCCAGATTATGGTAAGTAGGCACGTCGAAGAAAAAAAATAAGCTATCGTTTAAGGGTATCGTACGTACACAAATTTCTCTGTGTTAAAAGACTAAACCTTTTAACAATTTCTACTTCAAAGTGGGGTTTTTCTCTCGAATGGTCCCATAAAGACCGATATGAAATTGATATCAAGGCTTCCAAAATCTGTTTAGCCACCAACATCTCTACAACGAAACGAAACAGGCAAAAATCAAGATCAATTCAGTAGAGCATAGATTCACCTTCGCGATATTAATTCTTAATGCAAACCCAGATTTGGTTTGCGCCTGTTTGTTCTTTAGGGCCGTTTTGCTGCTGATTTCCAATGAAATGAAAAACCTGGACAACCTGCACAAACGGTGAGGAGCGGATCTAGCTCGAGGTTGAGGGGGGAGGACCATGCGGGTTGCTTACCTTCAGGGGCTGAGGATCTATAATAATATTGGGTACCTACCTATGTTATGTTATACAGTTTATTTTTTCATGGCGTGGGTGTTTACTGGGATTTATTTAAAATTTTGTATATGAGGTCTGATAGTAAATTCAACCAGCTTTACGCTGAAAAAAGCAATTTCGAATCGGACATATTTGTATTAGAAATCACCATTATGTTCAGCGTTAAAAAAATCTATAAACTGAGGTGTTACTCGGCAAAAAAAGGAGACAACATTTGTTGATAAAACATTTGATAAAACCAGTAAACTGGAGACATTTTCCCCAGAACCAGTTATTTATTCGAAAATTTGCTCTTATAGCCATGCTGCATGACTGGATTTTTTCTGTCTTAGCGTAAAATTTTAATGTCCGCCTGCGCGGAGGGTGGGGGGGGGGGGCAATGAGCCCGGCAAACGGAACCATATAAAGTCCATTGAGTCTTTTCATAGGTCTGAAACCCGTCCTACTAGACGGGTTTCAGTTTACAGCCCACCCACCGACAAGCAATGACATTTGTCGATGGGATCGGTCCACAGAAAGTACCATCAAACTTTAAGTAAATGTGACTCGTACATGAGATATTGGTGCCCTTAGAATTTCAGGTTCGCACCTACTCAGAGCTACCGCTGTGTCAATTGGTATTGGTCATGGGTGCGTAATGTGGGATTCATGTTGGTTTACGTAGGTACACAGGCTGCCACATCAATTTCACATTTACATCCCAAAACTGAAGGCAGATGCTGTAACTCCACTTTTAGCAGGTGGTAAATCCCTTGACACCCCCAAGGACACTACCTTGTGGGACCCCTGCACAGATATTCTTGGCCCCAGAATCTTCTTATCTTACTCTGAAGTGTCTGCTGATGTAGAATACAAGTACTTGAAAGTATCTAGTAGGCGAATCACATTACTGTTTGCACATCATGCCAGACCTTATCAAACACTTGTGAAGCATTCAAGAACACACAGGCGCATACTTTCTTTTTTCTAATGATTTTTCTGTTACGTTAGTAATCCGATGGATCTGATCAATGGTTGAATGTTGTTCACGAAACCCTAACTGGTGATCAGGGATCAGATTTCGCTCTTCTATGATGACAATCTGTAATGATAACGATGTTCTTCAGGGGAGTGGGGACAGCCTTCGTACTTGGAGAAGGTCAAAGGCGGTAATCAAGGCGTGAAAAACATGAGGATTCGTTACGCGATGAACGTCAACGTCAGCGATCGCATCCCCTTCAACAGGACTCTACCTGAAACGCGACCGACCGAATGCAAGAAATTGATCTACGACGACTCGTTGCCGCACGCCAGCGTCATTGTTGTAAGCCGTAACGAACCGTGGTCCGTCCTCTTACGGACTCTCCACAGCATCGTCGACCGCACCCATAAGGAGTTCCTTAAAGAGATCATTGTCGTCGACGACAAAAGCGTATATCCCGGCATGAAACACTCTTTTCAGGTAGATCATTTTTAGCCTCTCATGGCAACTAACCAGACTGAACTGATGTACTGATTGGCTATACAGCTGTCCTCGAACAAAGTAGCTCTACAACTCATACATCAAGTTTTGACATGTTTTTAAGTATCCTTAATTTTTCAAGTACCTATTTGCAGAAGTAGCTCTGAGCTTTCAATCTCTCATGAAACAAGTCTCTTGCCATACGTACAACCACCCAATTTTCTGGATTCGTTTTCAGTAGGTTGATAAACAATGTACTCTTGATACCCATTAGAACTAATGAAAAAGTAAGTCTGGAGCTTTACGCCCCACTCCTTCCCAGATATACGAACTTGATTAACTAATTGGCTTTAGCGGAAATGTCCGGAATTTTGATAAATTAGGACAAGCCAAAAAAACAGGTCAAGTTTGAAAATCGGAGTTAGAGCCCATACTGAGAGCGCAGCTTGGATTCTGAACATTTAAAACCATTCTGCTTCTTCAATACTTCCACCATCATCATCTCATCAAATCATGTCACCATGGACACTATAGGATCCACTCCACCTACTCTGTTCTGCTGAACACGCAGATGAACATGATATTCCAAACTTGACCTGATAGTTCCAAAGTTGATTATCTTAGAGCTCATTTTGACTAGTGTTTGCCATTCAATTCAGCTATGTGCTGTGTGCAGTACTCAGTTTAGCTCTCAGTAGCCCAAATCCTTTCATTATTCATAAATCATGTTCCTCACGACTTTCATCCACTTGGGCTGCATTCCTGATCAGCGTTCCTGGAAAAGTTATGATGGGTGCTAGGTACATCCTCATACCAAGTCTGTCTAAATCAGAGTCTCATATGCACAATGGTGCTTGCTTAATTTCCGTATGACTCAATTTCAATCATCATAAACTTCCAAGTGTACATAAGACCCTTCTTGATAGTTCTCAAACTAAACAGGTATAAAATGTCCCAGATAGCACCTGGAATCATATCTGTAAATCAATGGCCCATTTCACACTGCTCCAGGCAATAAACGAATCCCACTACTTTCACAGTTGTGTGTAGCAGCACCCACAGAAAAGCTCTTTAACCTTCATCTCATAGGGTTTTCATTTTCTTTGCTTCATTTCGACATTTTTTTTCTTTACCAGAATGTCCTTCTACTTGTTCTATTCTACCTACTGCTTGTTAAATTGTACGCTCTGTAGATGGTTTCTAGTATAACAAAAATGAAAACACATGAAAACCCCTTGCATTCTTTGTCAGAGTTATCATGCATATTCTACAGGACAAGCTGGATTACTACATAAAGAGACGGCTGCCGCATATGGTCACCCTGATCAGGCTCGAGCGCAGGGTGGGTGTGGTTAACGCAAGGCTGGCCGGAGCTAGAAAGGCCACTGGAGATGTACTTGTCTTCCTTGACGCTCACTGCGAAGTCAACGAAGGTTGGATCCGTCCCCTTCTGCACAGGATCAAAGAGAGCCCAGAAACTGTGGTGCAGCCTGTGGTCGACCTCATTGACTGGGATACATTTGAGTATGCACCGTTCAACGCGATGCACCATTTCCCCATGGGGACCTTCACGTGGGCCGGGATGTTCGAATGGTTGGAAATGGACATTGAGCTCATCCGAAACCGCTCAGGAGACGCCTCGAGCAACGCGCTGAGTGCTGTGATGGTCGGAGGGATTTTCGCTATTGACAGAAGGTATTTCAATCATTCGAATCTGTTGGTTTCAATGAATCAGTCACTTTGAGCTAACTAGTCCAATTCTTCCATAAACCTTCGAACTTCTACGACACAGAAAGCTGTCAATATTCCCTGATATACATTCAGCGACGTAACTCCAACCATTGGATGCCTTAGCTGAGTAGTAGGCTCTACAAAACTAAAAGACAGTTTCTAAGTTGTACAACGAGTATATGCAGTGATACAGCAGCTGTGCTGTCTTGGGCAGTGGGTTTCCCTGAGTGGGTGTACCAACAGTGCCAGCTACCTCATTGTATTGGTAATTCAACTAGTCTGTCCGGAGCTGAGACCTTCTGTTAGAGAGAACAGAGTGCACCTTGCGTAATAAATAAGTAATTATCAATATCCTTAATATTATGTGCAGGTTTTTCTGGGATATTGGCTCTTATGACGAACAGATGACCGGCTGGGGCGGAGAGAACATTGAGATGTCCATCCGAATCTGGACTTGCGGCGGGCAAATGGAAATCGTCCCTTGTTCGAGAGTCGGCCACGTCTTCCGCCCCCGAAGCCCTGTGGACCCCGAAGATAAAGATTCCCGTTTAGCCTTCCGATCGCATAAAGTCAACATTCTAAGGTATTCGTTGCTAGGAGTCTTCAGGCTTGTACAGGACAAATCTTAGTGGGGAAACGTAGGATCATTGTAGGAGGTTGATTATTCCTCATTCACCAAAGTGTCCCAAAAATGCTGGAATCAGGAATGAGCAGGCGGAGTGCCCCATATATGTATTTTTGCTAACAGAGGATTGTGCATATGTGCAAATATGCATAGCCACTCTCATATCTCAGATTCCATTCATTCAATCTTGATTAGAGTTACTGGAGTATTGGAAGTTTATCTTCAGAATAGTTCAGTATGAATCGGAGTCACAACAGGTTTTACATACAATTTCATTAAACCCACTGTCCACAAAGTCTGGTTAGTCTTTTCGTCCTGCGCAGAATGGAACGAATTGAAAACGTGGTTGTAGTCATGGCTATGTTCATTACCACCATGATTGTTTCATTTCAGAACTGTCAAAGTCTGGTGGGATGAGTATGAGAGACTGCTGTTCCAGTACAGGCCCTCTTTGTTGAACGTCACTGAAGAAGATTACGGTGATATTTCCCAACGAAAAGCTCTCCGAAAGAGTTTGGGCTGCAAACCCTTCGACTGGTACGTGAAAAACGTTTATCACAATTACGTGATGGACGACGCGCCTCTCTACGGGAGGATCATGTCGGACATAGGTCTGTGTTTGTGGTTCGACGGCATGCGAGAAGGCGTTGACCACAATCTCGACCTGTCTCTGTGCGTCCCCTATCTGGCCGGCAAACAGTACTTTGCCCTCAGCAAGGAAAACCTCCTCAGACGCGAGCTACTCTGCGCTGTACCACAGCCGGACTGGAAAACAAACGTCACTCGAGTCAGGTTGACTCTCTGCTCCTACGTAGGGGGTGCCACTTGGAAGTATTTCCCGTCCAACAAAACCATCGTCTTCACCAGGTACAACGAGTGTCTCGACTCAGCTCACGGGGCCTACGCAACTGTTCAGCCGTGCCATCCCCACAAACTGTCGCAGAAGTGGAACTTCGTCGACGTCCCTGGCTTCGACGTGACCAGATCCGCCATCTCGAATCACAGCTTCGTCACCGTCTCAATACCAACCGATACCACAAACCACAGCGCCCCAAATCCTCTCAACAAGTGACAATTGATTTTCATGTTTGATCGATCATTCTTCCTTTATGTTGAAATATTATTTATTAAGTGAATAGTTGTACTATTATAGAATAAATCATAATCGGGTGACTCAGAATCGTCTTCATTCTTCTTAGGAAACAAGTTAAGTACTGGTCAGGCAATGTTTTGCTTGAATGAGGCAAAACACGCGATCATGCTGAAATTGTCAAGCAATTAACTCAATCAATCATTTATTCACAATATTGCCTGGTAGGCTAATGTGGGGAGGGAGTGGTGTTTGTGCCAGTAATATGTTGCTTGGATTGTGTCTTGATGTGTTTATGGGAGTGTTGTGTCTGAGTTGTTGTCCCTCAGCTGTCTCCTCTTCAGCCTGCGACTTTCGGTTGGTGGAGGGCCCGAGATCGCTACGACTTGAGGGTTGGAGTGCCCCACAGCTCTTTCATTGAGTGCTCAGTAGGCCATCTCAATCTTCTCCCTCACCGTCTCCGTCTTCAGGTCCTGATGGAGGACCTCATTCCGGCCGAACCATGGTGCTCCGCAGATTTGCCTCAGCACTTTATTTTGAACTGTTGTTGCGCTGGCGGAGCCCCAGATTTCGCACGCATACGCCCATATTGGTTTGATGAGCGACGAGTATATAATTTTACCATGGAACATGTTTTAGCCTTTATATAACTGGCTGAAACCGAGCGTCCGTCTGCCCATCCTCTCACCCAACGCCATTTCCCGTGCTGGTAGGGACTTGAAATATGGCATACATGCGACATGTCGTACGGCCGTCTGACGTCATAGGCTCGTGCGTCATAGGCTCTGACGTACTTGTTGGCCACCTGTCAGCCGTCTTACGTCATACGCTCGTGCGTCATAGGCTCTGACGCACTAGTTAGCCTCCTGCCAGCCGTCTTACGTCATACGCTCGTGCGTCATAGGCTCTGACGTACTTGTTGGCCACCTGTCAGCCGTCTTACGCTCGTGCGTCATAGGCTCTGACGCACTAGTTAGCCTCCTGCCAGCCGTCTTACGTCATACGCTCGTGCGTCATAGGCTCTGACGTAATGGCCCGCCGGTCGCTTGTGTTCTGACGTGATCTGAGGGAAAGGGTGAATCAAGGGAACAAATTTTTCCCGTTTCAGTTTATGTGCCAGAGTAAAGACATAAAATGTCAATAAACCAATACGCATCACTGAGAAATCATTGTTTCACAACCTTTTTTAAGCACAATGCCATGAAAAGAGTCAAGACTTGTCTGTTGAAACTGTCGATGGTAGTTTCAAGTCGAAACACCAGTTGTCTACCAGTCAAACATCGCTCAAGTGGAAGACGAGGAAGAAGAAGTTGCATTCTTATCAGATAACAACAAACCTTTCGCATCAGATTCTAGTGAAATCGCACAGTGTTTAGCCGCGAATTAACGTTGTCGTTTTATATTGATTCCGGTTGTTCTCACCATCTAATCAGGGCTGAATTTGAGTGTTTTACGAGAAATTCCAGACAAGTTACTCAGAAGATCGGAGTTGCTAAACAAGGCGAATCTATCACAGCTACTGCAGTTGGTGACCTGCTGCTGAAGACCATGGACAACAAGAAAATCTCATTGAAGGATGTTCACTGCGAGGATCATTCGTGCCATTTGCTTTCTGTTAAACAGATGGTCGAGAACGGCCTGCAAATAAACTTTGATGGTAAAGTCGTATTGTCTTGCTATAAACGTGGAAAATCTGTACTGAGTTACGCTAAACTACGAGACCTGCCAGTCGCTAATCTCACATGTTCACCGACTCAGCTTCATCGTCGTATGGGCCATTCTAGTAGGTATCCTACCGTTAACATGAATTCCGAGTTTGCACTCAGAATAATTATTCCAAACGGCAAAACTTTTGGTAGCCAAAAAACCTCGAAATTTTCGGACTTTTTTCGGTGTTTGGCTTATAACTCCATAACTGCCACTCTTACGCCAAAAGTCACTATACAGGGTGTTTCATTTCGTGACGGTCACAGGCTAGGAATCGATTCTACAGCTAATTTTAGGTCGACAATGTCCTATAGCAATTATTTTTACTCAGCTAAAAAGTATAGTTTTTCTCAATTTTTAGATTATTTTGTGTTTTCGACTTTATCACACTAAAATGGCCATAACTCCCTTAATTTACATGAAAATTCAAATCTAATTACGCCATTGAAAAGAAAACAAAATTCCCTATCCCTCTAATGAAAAACAAAATTTTTTTGATTCGCCAAAACGGGTGAAAAATCAATTTGTAAACGAAAATTTGTCAAATCGTAGAAATTGCCACTTTGCCAAACGATCAAAGACCCCTATAATCCGTCACGAGAATTTTAACCTGTAGTCCTAAGTTTTGCGCCCAAATGTCAGCTTTCCAATGGTATAAGCAAAAAAATGTTGCAATGCAATTTTGAGGGAGAAAATTACGTTTGAATCAAGAAAAACGCGGTTTTTCAGAGAGTCCGGTTTTTCACCAATCATTGACTCGTCGGGTAAAAAATCGGATTTTCATGTTATTCTTCTAGTAAAATCTTTTTCATCATCAAAATTGTTATTGCAGGTGTTCGAAATGTCCGTTTGTCTTTGAACTGTGACCCGCTTCTATCAATGAGCGATGCAAGTTCGTGCACGTCAGTCCGTCATAATTAGTTGGTTTGCTTCCACACGATGCCGGTATCACTCAGCAACCTTGAATATGCAGACATGATGCTTGTTTATGGCTATACAAACCAGAACGCTAGAGAAGCTGTGAGGGAATATCAAGGGCGACTGATAAACTAAAAGCGTATTTCCTCAGGTATGAAGTTCCATTCTAATACATTTTGATCGTGAATGCTGTGCTGTGTTTCTGTATGTTGTTACTCAAAATACGGGGTTCGGTTCATCTGTTTTTAAAAAATCAGTGTAAGTTTCTTAAGAATTATCATCTGTATAACTGATTAAAAATTAAGCTTGAAAGTATTATTAAAACTCTTCAACTCAGATGGGCTAAAACCAGATGATAATTCTCAAGAAACTTACACTGATTTTTTTTTACACCGATATTATGCTTACTACCTATTTGAATATTAGGTATATTAAGTTTATCTGAATATGTTGAATTTCTCATTATAATGTTTCCATTTGACCGCAAACAATTTGGTCTATTATTACAATTTTCCATATTTCATTCATTTACAATACTCTTAAAATTATTTTAAACTAATTTTATTTATTTACAAAAAAAAATTAATAACATTACTTGATGATAATACCCCTGACATTATAGTTTGATTATTATAGCTTACTCGTTTCTCAAAAATACTCAATCTTAGGCAATTGCTAACAGTAAAAAATCTCCCAATTGCAGCTGGCATAATTTATGAGATCTACAATATTGTAGCAGCCCACTAGTGTTTGACGAGCTCGTAATGCTTCCAACTGGTCCGTTTGCTCCCATGCTTATGAGCATGCTCCCATGCATACCTTTGTGGAAGACTTAGAGTGTTTTCGTTGGAAATTCTTAATTTTGATAGTAAGCGAGCTGCTGAGAGGTTGTTCCCCAATTTCAAAATAAACTTTCGCCTTGTAGGAACGGATGGATTGGGCTATAGGAAGATTTTTGAATTCGCCTTACATCTTCCTCTAAACGAGCACTGCAGTATACCTCCAGTTCCTGTCCATCTCACCTTTAATCAGTCCTATACTATCAGTGGGCCACAGACGCTGGGACCGTGTTACCCCCAATAGGTGCTTCAGATGAAAACCCCAGTTATACTCACTGAGAGCACACATCCTACGAAACAATTTTTTTGGCAGCCTATATCCATATCCATGATTTTACCCACCAAGATAGCGTCAAGGCAGTGACTCTACAACTCGGGTTCGCAACATCAATCTCTCTGCGTACCATGTAATTTGGTGTGTTTTTAGGCCAACATAAAAGATATTTGAAAAACTCACATTGTGCTCTTTCGATTAGAGAAAGATATCTGTGAGTCAAGTAACAATGACGGAAAACCTGGTTAGGCTTTGGAGCTTCCTCAGCGATTCAAATAAAAATGTCAGGAGGCCCTTGGAAACGATTATTTATACAGTTGTGTTATACATTTGACTGAATGACTGACTGTCACGAGTGATATTCCCTGCCGTCTTTGAGATTGGGGAGGACGCTTCCTGTGAATCCGTTGTGTGGGATCTGCATCAGCCATTTCCTGTAGTAGACCGGTAGACAAGACTCTTCTGCGCCTGCGCACAAAAGAATTCAATCACCCAAACATTATCTTGGGGGAAAAGTCAGTGACGTTTCATTGAAGTTTTGTAATAAACACCAAAAGTAAAGCATATGGTGATTATCAAGGTGATTTAGAGGATCATTATGTTATGCCATCTTGAGTGTTGGTGGTCATAAATACACTTTTGATTTGATTAATTATACAAAACTACTCGTCCAGAAAAAGGGAGCTGCTTAATATTTGAGTTGTGGTATGTTTTTGCAAGATGACTGTTAGGTAATCTATTTAAACCTTCAAAGTTTTCCGTGGTTGGTTCTCCACCGACCTAACGGAAAATATTGTCGGGAGAAAAGTTTTTTAAAAGAAATTTTAATCTAATCACCCGAAGATAAGCCGCAGGTTGTCAAAGTGGATGTGGTGGTGGTTTTTTTAATTTTTTTTTTTTTTTTTTTCGCGATATCTCACCGTCTATAAGCTCCTCGTGGTAAAGTTTGGAGGGTCGAAACTTCTTCCGCCAAACTCCTTCGAAGAGTTCGGGCTCTGGCGGCTCCTGAAATAACGTTGTTTACATTTCGTTAGTTCAATTTGAGGTTTTGTCAAGGGGAGTTGGTCGGGGGAGATTACCGATTCGGGCTTGTCACGGTGGTCGGCGTCATGGGATCGATTTCGTAGAGCTGGGATTTGAGAGGGAGTCGATTGTTGCGGCCAGTGGAGCCACAGAGTAGAGATGGGCGGTACGTCGAAGGTTCAGCAATAGGTTCTTGTTATACTACTACTGCCGAATAATAGGGTTAAAAATAATAGGTGATTTTAGTGTCAGAGCGATTAGTGACCAGGATTTTAACGGGAGTCGATTGCTGCGGCCAGTGGAGCCACAAAGTAGAGATGGGTGGTACTGTGAATTTTCAGTAACAGGCTCTAGTGATGCTGCTACCGCGGAATAATAGGGTTAAGTTAAAGGCGATTTTAGTATAAGAGTGATCAGTGACCAGGATTTGAGCTGGAGTCCTGCGGCCTGTGGAGCCACAGAGTAGAGATGGGTGGTACTGCGAAGTTTCAGTAACAGGTTCTGTGGGATAATAGGGTTAAATAATAGGTGATTTTAGCAACAGACCGATTGGTGACTAGCTGTTCAGGGGTTTTCTGAAAATTCCTCCCGAACCACGAAATTCCAAATGCCAAAAGTGAGTCTCCTTTATAGCCTGTTGATTTGAAGTCACCAAGTTTTTTTTGTGAATCTTAGAAGAAGAATTTATTATTGCTATAGTTTGAACATTTCATGTAGGTACCTTCATGACCAGATGAAAAGGAAATCCATAGTAGAGTAACCCACCTTCTTCCTTAAGAAATTCTATTTTATTATGATAATAAGACTAAAAGTTTAAATTTATAGTGGAAAACTTTTTTGAAATGCAGGAATTTCATAGTATGGAATTATAGTTATATTATACCGTTAAATTCAATAACAAGCAGCGATCTCATTTTGGAATTAATAATAATTATTATTCTTCTATGGAGCTGTGTTGATATCTCTCATTGAGTTGCCCCTGTTCGGTTCTAAACTGTGATTTCTTGGCTGTTATTTACAAAGAGTGATTTTGGTAAAGCTACTGACCTTGAAGAGCTTCAAGTACCGTTTTGTAACCTCACTCATCTGGCAGCAAAACAGCAGAAACGTATGGTGATTGGTGGAAATACTGCTGCTTTCCAGTAGGTAGTTGGTGATTTTATCCTGTGAAATTAATTTCGTCCCATCTCTACTACTGGCCCACTCTGGCCACGACTGGTGAGTGAATCCACTCGCGCGAACTGTGTTTCTATCTACGACAATATTATATTTTGTTTTTCTGAATGGAGATACCAACTTTTTTGAGTTTGTGAGTAAGTGCAGGGAAAGTTCCTCCTTTGACGTTAAGCGAGGATATTTGAACTGTCACCGGAATGTACAGACCTTTCTTCACGCCTTGAGTTCTGGAAAATAGAGAAGAAAAAAAATCGTTGACAATTGATTGGTAATGGGCCACAACTGTTGTAGCGACACTTGTGCGTTTCCGTTACCACCACATTTGTATTCATTTATATATATGGGCTAGCTCAATTTATAGAAGACTTAGTGATACAAAAAGGAGTTGTCTTCGACAGTTGATATCATCCCATGCCACACTGAGCTTGAAGGCGATTCTGAGCTCACTCATAATGGAGGACCATAGTACCATACTCCAGGTGAGGCAGTACAAGAGTCCTGTGGAGTGTGAACAGGGCTTGGACAGAATCGAACTCCTTTTCAAGAACCCAAGCAGTCGCATGGCCCTACTGACCATCAAATCCATATCCGCCTCAAGCAAAACCACCACATCTCATGGAGTAATGTGCAACAGAATGAGTAGCCCGAGTGAAATACAGCACAAAGCTCTTCTCCCCATAGAGGACAAAGACAAGCAAGCTCTACAGATGTGAATATGGGACATACACATCCGCATCATACGTATGCCCCATATTGACGGCTGTGAGAACCTCAAAGAGCAATTACATACGAGAAGAAGAATTGGATCAGAGCAGGAAGACTTGAAGTGCAGATCTAACAGGAATGGCAGAAAGACAAGTGTGGTAGAGATTGAATCTTCCAAAAATATGACATTAAGGAACAATTACAATATTCCCAGTAGTACCGTTTTTTGACTCCAGGAATCATTTACGACTGGATTACCATAACGCCTAACGCGCAGCTTCCTCTCTGCCTCCTGAATTAAGCAATTAGAAGAGCCCCGGGGACGGAATTTGTTCAAGATCCGCGTTATGACTTTCGTTCCAATTCGACTTTTACTGGAATTCCTTTCGCGTGGCCTTTTCCCCTCCTGGAAACATGGTCGGGGCCTCGGGGATCTTCTCCGGGGCGGATTACGAAATCTGATTAGGGGAACGCTGAGCGAAATGGGTTTTGGCACCGGCGAAATGCCGTTTTCTGAAGATAGAAACGGAGCAAAAAGCGTTCATTTGTAATTGAGAGATTCCGGGCGAGTGTCGGAGGGGAGAAAAAAAATACATCGGGGCGACGTTCGACCCAGAACGAGGTAGAAATGACCGAAACACAGTTTTCAAATGATGTTTGGGAAAATGACGAAAAGAGAAACCACCGAATTTCATATACCTAAACATAAACCCATATAAACATCCCCCATAGACCTACCCCATATAAACATAAATCCATATAAACATACCCCGTAGACCTACCCCATATAAAAATATCCCATAGAAACCTAAACCTATATAAAGCTACCCCATATGAACATCCCCCATAGACCTACCCCATATACCCGCACATAAACCCAAATAAGAATATCCCATAGACACCCCATATAAACATAATCCTATATAAAGCTACCCCATATAAGCATAAACCTACACATATAAACATAAACCCATATAAACATCCCCCATAGACCTACCCCATATAAACATAAACCCATATGAACATACCCCATATAAACATAACCCAAATAAAGAAACCCACATACCTCACAGGATTTATGCGTTATGGCGGAAATTAAGGCGGATATGAAATGTGGTCTGAAAATTGGCGCTTAGATAGGATTGCCATGGAAACTTTCATTTACGATACTTGGGGAGCAAAGGCGAATTGTGGGTTCTGAGTTATCGAGGGTTTGCGATGGAAACGAGTCACGCTTGTGCGGTTTGTTCTGTCCGATGAATACCTATTTGACATTCCTGAGAAATAACTAGAAATATAATATCCCCAGTGAAACAGACGAAAAAAATATTCCTGATCCTTCAAAAACTTGATTTTTGGGTAACGCGCAACGTAATGGGTCGGTGATTTCGAATTAGTATTGACTGCTTTGAGCAGAACGTGTAATAATGTAACGCAGTACTCCTAGTCGTAAATGAGAGATGCGGGCTTCGGCGGTTGGTGGTTGAAACGGGATTTGACCTTCCAATCTGAATTTAGTTTGTTCCTCGTGATTACATCTCCTGCGGTACAACACCAGTAGAGAATTTGAGAACAACCGACGATAATGATCGTAAATTCAATATTCATCAAATAATGCGAGGATGATTATTTTTGTACGGTAATTACGAGCTCTTTTATCATAATACAGGCACTAGAGTTCATATTTGTATGAATACACTCACTCGTCCAACTTTTGTCTGTAGCAGTCGTCCAATTCCCAGAGGGAGCCCCATACGACGCAATCGCTTTTCTTCTTTATGGTCGGCATCGTCCCGTACCAATCAGGCGAAAAGTCTCCGAACGTCAACCGGTGGCTCTGAAAACAGAAATTTAATTCACAAAACCCCAATTGGAAAACTGTCAAAACGCGAGAAACGGCTTAAAGAAGAACTGATTAATTTTTAACTCTTTAAAGAATAAGATTGAAATTGGCAATTTCTTCTAATCTCCATAATTTAAGCAATTTTAAGAAAGAAAAAAAAGAAAGTGTAATATAAAAAGAAAGGTAATATTATATTGTAAAATGAATTACTGCCAATTTTCCGAGGCCAATTCGTTTAGCGCTCCTCTGGACGCAGCAGAGCATTCTGTTGCTCAGCATCAGATTGTCGTAAGCGAAGTAAACGAATTTTCTTCCGCTCATTTTGATAAGTATGTGTTTTCCCTGAAAACGAGGAGGTTTTTTTTATCAATTTGCCACTGTATTAGTATTGCGGCATTTGTCTTGGTGAAGAATAAAAAATAAACCAAAACGGAATTCTTGAGGTGTTATCATACCAGTAGGTACTCACAGTGTTCCAGTGTATGTTCTCAGCTTCGGACACTGAAAACTTCAGTGTGAGTGTTTGTGAACTTGCGTGTTAAACCTTTTTGTTTGAATGGGTTCGTTGCTGCCCTCAAATTGATTTTTGAATCAGGTGATGAAGTATTTATAATTACATTCAGTTCCCTGTGTTTGACCATCATTATTGTGGGCGTGAAGTGGAAGCTTGTCGTCTAGATGAGGGGAGCCTTATTGTTTTCGGTTTTGAAGTGAAGAACAATGGAAATCTGAGACAAGTAAAACTAAAACGAATTGATTTTCGAACCTTCTCGACAACTAAATTAGTTTTTTTTTTTTCAAAACCCCTAGAGTGGGAAGTTGTGGAGGTCAATGATTTCCAAACCAGGAAATCTTTAAATGAGGAGGGATACCGCCCTATATCCTGGGACGTTACTGCTTAAACGGCTCAATCAATCATTGAAGACAGAAATTTGATTCTGTCGCCAATTTAGACTCAGAGAAAGCCACTCAACGATAGACTTGCATTATAGAAAAGGCATTGGAAGGCAAAAACATATGTGCCAGTATCTTCTTGGATGAGGCACAAGCGTTTGACACGAGGGGATTGAATACAAATTGCACAGGGATCTCCCGCGACAGTATTAGGTACTTACTCCTAAAATCCCACATTCAGAACCGACTTTGCTAACTGGGAAATCTAGATGAGAAGGAGGGATACCGCCCTGCATGTCAAAAGTTGAGAAGTTACTGCTTAAACGACTCAATTAATCATTGAAGACAGACATTTGATTTCACATCACCACTTTGTACTCAGACAACCACTCCACGATAGACCAAGTTCACCAGATCACAAGCATAAAGGCTATCAAAGGAAGAAAATCCACAGTCTATAAAACCATGGCTATAAAAGCGAATTTTGGAAGAAATAACTTGTATTATGTGAAATGTCTCCATTTTCAGAAGCATGTATTGGCTCGTGGGAAGGAATTCCGTTCTTTCGCTTCACAACAATTTGCTAATATACAAGCAGAGTCTTCGCCATATCTGAATATACGGGATCGAACTTTGGGGCTGTTCAAAAAAGTCAAATACTTATTAAAAAGATCCAAACCCTGCACAACAAATTTTTCTCTTGAAACTAGTTTGTTTCGAGCATCATTTATTGAATCTATCCACTCCTGCGTGGGATTGGTACTCAGTGAAAATGCGGATCGAGGTCATCAGTCCGCCATATTAAAATCAGTTCTGCCTGAACACAAACCTTAACTATGTACTGCTTCGTGCAGTGGTACACTGGTTTTCCGCCTCAATAGAACAGCACCTCCCAGAGCTAAGCCGCCCAGAGCTCTTTATTGGTGTTACGAACCGTTAACGATAAGGGATCAATAGGTTCTTAATAAACATCAGCAAGGCCTGCAATCAAATGGGAAAAGACCGTATGGGAAGCCACAGTGGACACCTTGTCTTGTTAAGATTTGGAGTTAATAGAATGTATTACATCAGGTAGAGAGTTTCATTAGAGTGGTTTACTGTAGAAAAATAATAATTATTGTGTTCCTTAATCGTTCCTCCTGCTACGACCAGATTTGGATTTCCTGGACTCGGATTTCTCAAACTCCGCGAGCGACTGCTCCTGAGCGAGGAGGACCTGCTGTTCCTCGAGGCAGCCTGTGATGAGCTGCTGTTCCTCCAAGCGAGCCACCATCTCGGCCATTTGCCCCTCGTAGAATATCTGGACCTCTTGAAGAGCCACCTGATGTTCGCAGGACCCCTGAACGCGATCGCACTGGGAGTCGTTGAGAAGGGCATTTTTCTCGCTTAGTTCTTTCTGGAGGGCGACGTTTTTCTCTGAGAGCTCCTTGTAGGCATTGCTCCGCGACTCGTACGCCCTTGCTAATTTGATATTGTCTTCAGTCACCTAAAAAGATCTCAACTGTTCAAGTCATGCAAACATAACTTATTTCAGTTTGATGGCTACTCTCTTTTTGCCTTCATCTTGGTAATGAAAAAATCCATCCAGCACTATTGCATTGTTTCACGAAATAGTTGATACCAAGGACGTGAGTGTGGAGAGGTGGGTGGAAACTACCTGCACAAAGTAGCTCGTAACTTTGTGGTTTCGTTAGTGTTTTTGACAATCGTACTTTTGATGGTTAGGTGAATTTTGTAAAAATTTGTCATGAAAAGTCAAACCTTTCTGAATTAAGCACCAATGCAAACTTCGACTGGAAAAATATGACCATAACAGCAAAGGAACAAAACCTGTTTCAAGGTGGCTTGAGTTTTTCTCAGCTGCAACTCCCTCTTACGAAGGATGGATTTCAACTCTTCGCATCGTTCTCTCAAAGTGCGGGCGTCCTCTAATCTGGCGCCTGCATGCGACCGGGCGCCGCCGGCGCTGCTCGAATCGCTCAAACTCATTGCCAATCTAGTGAATCATATAACTGCATAAGATAGGTAATTGCCTCGTGATCCTGAGTTACTCATTATAAAGCCAAATACCTGGTCAATCTCTTATTGTGGTACTTCTGTTGATCCAAACTCAGCGACAGCTGATGTTTGTCAATGTGAAGCTGCAACTCGTTCTGAAACTGTTTTCGTTCTAGCAACTGACTCGCACGCACGCTCTTCTCCAGCTCCCTGACCGTCTGCGAAATTTGGCTCACCAAACTTTCGAAATTCTTCCCCGAACCGGTTCGCTGTGAAGTTTTGGTCATTCCCAACGACTCAAATGATCTCTATAATGACACGACGCCCGACAGGTGTCAAGAAATGTGTTTTTGCTCCAACATTGTACTCACCTCGTACGGAATTTGCCTACAAAATATTTGAAGCCAAAAATATTGAATAGAGACGTTGGTACCTTCTAATCTGTTTGAATTGAAACGAGTTGTCAAACCCATTTCTTCACGTTATGCGATGATAACGCGTACTTGTCACTTACTAGGACCGCACAGGACCATTACAGAGAATAAGTGCGAGTAGCAATACAGTCAGATTGAGGACGTTTTGATAAAGCACAGAGTGGCGTCGACGAGTATTGACAACCTTTCCCTCGTGGCTCCCCGTCAGCCTGGATCACAATGTTGACCTTTCGGATTCCATCTCTCACTCATTATGTCCACCTGAATACACTTTTCCCACGCCAAGTTTTGACTAAATGAACTGCTATCACAGTTTGGTGACTTCAAGCGTTTGACGTTTTCCCAG
This sequence comes from Stenodema calcarata, assembly GCA_963920205.1. Taxonomy (NCBI): domain Eukaryota; kingdom Metazoa; phylum Arthropoda; class Insecta; order Hemiptera; family Miridae; genus Stenodema; species Stenodema calcarata. The sequence continues at coordinate 18,466,432 of OY986062.1, forward strand.
TCTGCTGGCAGTTAAAATTGCTTTTGTTGGCGCATGCGCTTTGGCGTTGAGGTCAACTGTTCGCGGCTCCAAGCCGTTAACTGTTCGTTAGAAACTACACCACAAACCGCTCATAACTTTTGGAATATTGGCTCACCGCCTTTTAAAATCTTACTTAATACAATGTCATTAAAGGAATTCCATATTTATCAAGACCACATTTGAACTCAACATTTTGGTTTCAGGTTCCACCAGTGGAGGTCTGAACTAATGCGAGGTAAGCGAACATCAAAATATATCGTACATTATTGTTAGGTTAAATAAATTAAATATGACTACCTTTTTTTTATTCCGGATTTTCTTTCGTTTTAGGTTCTTAGAATATCTATGAAATAAACCTCTACTGTTTCGAATAGAGAAATGACCGGGGTGTATTTTTTAGAAGAAAACGCCGAAAGCTTCCGAAGATCCAACCAGCGTAAGTGACGATTCGTTGAAAATTTTATTAGGGAGTTGAGAATTATTATTTTGAATTGAACTCCTTGGTCACATTTCCAACCTCTCCAATGTCGCTAATGAGCCGTTTTGAAAGGAATCTCTTGATTCTCTCAAAATTATTCTCTGTCGAAACGCTGTTGTGGATGAGATATGGTGCTAATTAGCTGTACGTATTTTCCTTAAACTTATCACCACAATACGAAAACCCCGAATTTAAACTGAAGGTTGACGTTGTTAGCACTCCAAAACCATCTCGTCACCTTACAAGTGTACAGCAGTGAGACATTTTCATGTTGTATCACAAGCATTAAGTATATTGACAGTACGTAGGTACCTATAGGCCAGTAACTACAAACCAAAAAATAACCTTAGGTCCTAAAATAATTGGAGGAAGCTGATTATTTGGTATGTTAGGACATGTTGAGCAGCATTACACCAAGTTTGCAGCTTCGAAATCCCTAGGAAAACCTTTAAGGAGCCAAAAAACCTCGAAATGTTAATTTTCTACGCTAATTTTCTTACCTTCATTAAAGTAAACAGTATAAGCTACAAGTTGAGCGCAACCCCAGCTCTGTAAGTCCAATAAATCCCGAGATATTGAACTTCAAAAATTGGACATTTGTTCCAAAAAGCTCGAGAGTTATGTTTTTGGCATCTCTTGGGTAGAATGTTGGCTCTAATACTCATCCCACGGGGAAAGTGATGAGTATGAAAGTTCTGCAGGAGTTATCTAGCTTTAATTTAAGCACAAAGCAAAGTCGGTAGGTTCAATATGTCTCTAGTTATCTGAAAAAATGTTTTTTTTTTTTTTTTTTAATTTAATCGGATGACATAGGTACTATTACATAATATGAGACATCTTGTATATTATACAAGATGTCTCAACTTAAATCCTAAGGACTTCAGGTCTACAACTAATTTGCAACAAAAAGTGTCTCCTGGACCTTTTTTAAAAATTCATTCTAAATGCCACTTTTTCGACTATTAAGATTTTTTCGTGGTTTCGATCTTAAGTCATTAAAATGGCCATAACTTCCTAAATCCGTCAAATAAATTCAAATATAATTATACAGTTGAAAAGGGCGTTAAATATCCCATCTCTTTGATGGACAATCAAAATTTTCTGAGCGGGTTTAATGCGTACAAAACCAGACCAAAGTGTATCTCCTCAAAATGTATCTCCCTTCAGGCTTAAACCGGCAAACGTAGAAGCCCTTGCCTCAGCTCGGTGTTCCCGCATATCCGTGTAGCTGACGTTGCCAAGGTATTTACTTTGCGACATCTGAGCAACCCAGGCCTCTGTCGCGGTTATTTACTTTACGTTAAAGTAATCAACCCTTGGGAGTTTACCTGATCGTTGGGACATCGGAGTGTCACCCTCCAAGCGCCCTCATCATTGAACCGTTCCGTTAATTAATCAACACTCCTTTCCGGAGTACTTCGTTACATCACATCAACCTCGCCGTAATACGACTAAAAACACCTATTGACATGGATATGTCTAAGGCGTGGGGATCTATCTGTGAAAATGTAACTCGAAAAAAATTGTTTCGAATATTTGGACGATTTTGAGGTGAATCGAGGTCTTGTAGAAGGCTCACTCCAACCTAAACAAACCTCTCAATTCGATTCTAAATCGACTTTTTTTTCGAGTATTTCGACGTTTTCGAGGTGTATCAAGGCCTATACCTACCATTTAAGGATAAATTTTCGGGTTTGGCCAAAAAGTTCGAATATTTCAATTTTGATTCGAACCGAGCTATTCATTAGTGGGCTCTCAACAAGATCGAGGTACGACGAAAAAACGCTAAAAAGGTGAATTTCAAATCTATTTAATTTATTCATATGGGATGAAATGACAATTCAATGATCAAGTCTCGAGGGCCTTTATTGTACGCTACACTACGATGTCATTGATATCCTTAACACAGAGGAATGGAATCAACATCAATCCAGCTAAATCTAAAGCGGTAATTATTTCTAAACATTCTGTACCCTAAAGATTCTGTTCCACCCATCCTTGGGAGTGGATCTGTCATTCCATAATATTATTAATACGAAACGCTTGGAACCAGCACATTGGGCAAGTCTGTAGAAGAATTTATAGCTCTCTCCACCCACTTCGCAAACGTAGTAAATTCATCCCTCTTAACCTTAAAAGACAACTGGTCCCCATTCCTCTTCTCTTCTTCATGTGCCAAAAAATTGCTTGTAGCCCCTAATGCCTGTATTCGTTTCATTCACAACATCAAACCTCGAAATTCTGTAGGAAATCTAAATCTTTTTTCTCTCCCTTTAAATAAATACTTCGACCTCCGCCACCTCATTTGTATTTTCAAACTTTTGAATAATTATTCCATCCCACCCTACCTGCATAATATTATAATATAATATCTAAAGCATCATCCCCCCGCACAAATGCACTCATAATTGTTCGTCACACCACCAAAATCTTCGCCCACTCGTTTGGTGTTGTAAGGGCTAGGTTGTAGGGTCTTTGACATACTCGTGTACCAAATGGACCAATCGGCCTTTGTACAATAAATGGTTTTTATTATTATTATTATTATATTATGTCTCTTTTGTTCCGATGCAGTTGTCCGAGTGCGAGTGACAGTTGTCGGGCGAAGGAGGTTCCCCTGCCTCAGGACGCTCCTTCTGCTCGCTGCCCTCTTCTTCCTTTGCCTCCAACTTCACGTCTCCAACCTCACGTCCCTCCAGACCACATCAGAGCCGACCAATGACTCGGCAGTCATACTTAGCATGGTGCCCCAGGTCAGTGTTTCAACTTAGTAGCGAAACTAGCAACTGAGGTTAGTGCTGAGTACCAAGCGTATGCATAATTATTATGCATACAATTCTGGTGTCCTTAGTTTAATTACGTAGTATAAAATTCAACATTAAAAATTAGAGGTGTAGTTCAATCTCCTGGCTACCTTAAAGGCCAATTACACTAAAACCATAGGTAACATAATATGAAGTTTATAAAATAAACTAAGTTTATAAAATAAGTTTATATGAATTTTATAAAAAATAATATTCAATGCTGAGCATAATTCGTACATGATGAGGGCTGCTCAAGGGTGCCTTTGGACTGTTTAAAATGACTAGGCCGCTCCTGGTGAGGCTGAAGAGGCCTTGCGATGCCCAAGAAAGGCTTAGAATTGTGAAGGATGACTGGTGATGGTTGAGGACTGCTCAAGGGTGCCTTTGGACTGTTTAAAATGACTAGGCCGCTCCTAGTGAGGCTGTAGAGCCCTTGAGATGTTGAGGAAAGGCTTGGGTTGGGGAAGGATGACTGGGGATGGCTGAGGACTGCTCAAGGGTGCTTTTGGACTGTTTGAAATGACTAGAGGCGCCTGGTGAGGTTGAAGAGGAATTGAGATGCTCAAGACAGGCTTGGAATGGGTTTGGCTTGATGAATGACTTTTTTGGGGACATGTCATGTTTTATTTTATTTTATTTATCAAAATGCAAAGTATTATCTTATACGCTTACAATAAATTACCACATAATAATAAATTAAAAAAAGGAAAAATCCCCAGTCATGCAGCGTGAATCTTATAGTCTTACGTAAAATGTCTCCATTGAAGAACATGATGTCCATGAAGAACATCTCAAGTATCAAACACGTATCTTCACCTTCAAAGTGCTCTAGTTTGAGAACGGAATGAGGTATCACAATTCTCACTTCACCATCGTGTTCAGCGTTGAAAAATCTATAAACTGAGGCAAAAAATGGTCGAATGAGATGTTCCAAACACCACATTTTACATGAAGCCTCTATTTCTACGAAAATTTGCTCTTATAGCCATGCTGCATGATGTTTTTTGGAATTTTTGGGTAGTTTTTTCCTCTCAAGCCCCCCAAAACCCCCTTTGGCCTGATTCTACCCATCTACGAACTAAGCATTTCTATTGCCAAGACAGAGGTTTTGTCCAAATTTGAACTTTTTGACTTGGCAGTGAATTCAGAATGGTGTAGAACGGATTATATGTACCTATAGTATAAAAAGTTTTCGGAAGTTATTGTTTTAAAAATGTTTCTTCGAAAATTCGCTAAAAGCAGTCATGATCAACAGAAATGTTGAGGGACAACGAAGGCCGGATCTGCAATGCCTCAAATCTGGTTGGCAGTTCTTAATTTTTTGAAATCTCATAATATGAAATTATAATGGAATTGAATTATACGACGACCCTTTAAAGATACTGACATTGGGCTGAAGGGAGATCTGAAGCTGAGAAAGTTTATTTTGCCTTTAGGGAGCCACAGAGAGACTATCAGGGGACATCAAGTTCATTTGTCTCGGAGAACGAACCGTTTCATCCAACACTTACCCGAGCGCTTACCCACCTCTAATCATCCGTCCTAAAACTTGAAATTCAAACAGCTTCTGTGTGGAGGGGTTTCCGCCATTAATCTTCCCTTCCCGTCGCCCCCGTGATCCTCCATTATCCAGCTGCAACCCCCAAAAGCCTCGGGGTTTCTTGCAGTGTTTAGGGCAGATTGGGTTCCGTTTGGGTCGGGACTAGTTTTCGGTTTGTTTGTCCATCTGGTTGCCGATATCAAATATAATTAAATTGTTTATTAGCGATGAATCACACGGCTGTAACGAGAGTTCAGGGAGCGAAACTACATTAAAACTACATTGTACTTCAAATCTTAACAAACAGTAACAAAATGTATTTCGTCATTGTGAGAATTGCATCAGAAAGGTGGTGATCATTTTTGGAACACACTGAAGTCAGCATACAAATGTTTGCAGCTCCATTGTCAAATTTCTGCGTTACATTGAGTGCAGAAGCTCGTAGCATGAGGGATCCAAGTGCGAATTGGTACAGGGCATTAATTAGCGAATTTCCGAAGAAAAAGGAAGCTATTGTTCTCAGTCCTAAATTTTTAAGACGCGAATTTCCGAAAAATTTTCATACTTTCATACCAAAATCCATTCCAGACTAGCCTAAATTTACTGCCAAAAGACACCAAAAAAAAGTTCAAATTTGCACAAAAACTCTGTCTTGGCAATCGACAGGCTAAGTTCGTAGATTTATGGGTTCCTTTACAGTCAGGTTCGATCTATCACACCACTGGTGTAGCCTATTTACCTATCATTAGTTGGAGCGTAACGGGGTCCTGTCTCAGTACGATCATATCTCCACACAGCAGTTTATAATCTTACCTCCATTCCTGACACCTCCCCCCAATACAATCACCCAGATCATTGACATACAGGGAGTACAACAAAGGCGACAACAAACATCCCTGCTTCAGACCCATTGATATCTCAATTGGATCGGACAGACCATCCTACGCCAGATAGATGAAGAGGTTCCTGCATAAAGTCCCCGCAAAACCCTAATCACTTTAGTACACCCTCTCAGATTATAGACAGGTTGAAAATTAATTTAAAAATTTTTAAAATGTCGTTTTTCGAAAATTTTAATTTGAACGGTATAATTTCCTGTACGAATTCGATTAGAGTTCAGCTTAGAGAATGTTTCAGGACCATCTGAAGCTGTTTATGACCAGCCCTTCGTTCACAATGAGCGCTCAAAGGTAGAGCCTGTAAAGTATTCAACGTGAGCGTGAATCAAACGGCGACAAGTCGGGTCAACGGTCTTTCTGTGGAACAGCTGATTCAAACAACATTTTTTCGTCCCATCGAGTTGCTTGTTCTGAAATACTTTTTCGTGTCTACGGAAATTTCAAAAATTTGGTGGTAGGTACTTTCTGTTATAGTTTATTGCGTACGTCGTGAGGTAAAAGTAGAAGCCCCAGTTTATACCAATATAAATTAATTATAAATAATGTTTCATTCATTTGTATAAATAATTTATACATCGACTGAGCTAGTCTACCACCCCCCCCCCCCCCCACCACACACACACATACAAGTATTTGTCACCTATTCAGAAATTTGGAAATATTTTAGCGCATTACTCAACTTGTTTTTTTTTTTTTTTTTTTTTTTTTTTCGAAATGAATTTTATATTTCGGTGTAAGGGTTCCGCATTCGACCAAAAACGTGTAGCGCACCTGAGGCAACTGCAGAGTTGGAGAGTGGCCCTCAAATATTAATCAAGGGCTGGTTGAAGTGAGGGGGGAAGCGGATGGTATAACTCATTGAATATCCAAAGCTGCCGTGGGCCCGTATGTACTTAGCTAAGTATACGTAGCTGGTTGCCTTCAGAACACGTATCATCTCCATATTTGCTTCTGCGCCCGACCGGGAATGATTACATTTGCAGTGGAATTCGCCACTCCAAACCCCGAAAACAAGCCTTCACAAGTAGACTAAGATTAATTTTGAAACGGGTTTATTCGCTCCTGAACATCATATCCGTACGACGTATCAGTGGTAGGTAACGGGCGTTGGATGTAGGGAAAATGGCCGTTTAACCCATGGAGATTTGTGCTCTGCTTTCCCAAAAATTGCTGTGTCCCGATTTGTTCCATTGGGAGTCTAAGGGTTAAGAACAATAATGGCCTATCTCGAAAAATGGATATTGAGCTGAAAGTGTATTCAATACTGTTTTTTCCTTTCCCGTGCGTTGGTATCCCTGAAATTGGTCTGTCGTTGCTACAAAACGTCAAAAAGCATCAGGGTTTTATAACAGGTAGTTTCATTAAATTTTGTTTGTTACTGATTATGGCCTATCTCCTCACTCCCCTGCTTTTCACTAATTCCCTTACGTTGCTGTCTTGCAAAAACATTAATCAATAATGCTGGTTGTAATCAATAATGAATATTATCTGTTTCCATGTATTGCACTCATGTTTTTCCAATGGGTAGTTGAGATGGGCCATAGTAGCTTATTATTTTTGTCAAGGGATAGGCTATAACAATTCAATAATGGCCTATCTCACCATGCAATATAACATTATTAGGTAAGGTCCAATTCTACGACTTTTCGATATTAACAACTTTATGAATTGAAATTTATGAATGAGGACATACGGAGGAGTCAATCATGTTGGTCATTCGTGAAAAACGATGAATTCATCATGACAAATGGAGAGGGAAACCCGTTGTTTTTTTCTGAAAAGTGATGGTTATGGAGATAGGCCATTACTTAAGCGACGATCTGCTGTTTCACGGATAGACCGTTGACCCGACTTGCCGCCGTTTGATTCGCGCTCACGTTGACGACTTTTTATCGGCTCTACCTTTGAGCGCTCATTGTGAACGAAGGCCTGGTCCTAAACAGCTCCAGATGGTCTTAAAACAATCTGAAAATCGAATTCTGATCAAACTCTTACGTAAAACTATACTTACCGTTCAAAACTGCAAGTTTCGTGATATGACGTTTTCAAAATTAATTTTCAACCCCATTATATTGATGTAGGGTTATGAAAAGTTCCAAGGGTCATCCTGGGGCTGGAACCCCGAACCGTAATTTCATAATTTTAGGACTACGCTAACTGGGTTAAGTGGCGCGGACGTCGTAGCATGAGGCTTGTTTATCACCGAACAATAGAGACGGGCCTACGGCTTTTCATGCTTTATTTTGGATTACTTCCAAAAGTTTCACCGGAGGGAACCCTTTCGTGATTTGAATGCCGTTTGGGATGATCGATGAGTTCAAATCCCACTTTATATATGAAAAATATTCCTCCGGTTTGGGGTGTAGTGTGATAAATTGTCCAGCCATTTTCGGTACTGTTTTTTCTACCATGTACCACCGTAAAATACGAGTACAATAATATCCCCCAAAAACACTCCGTGTAAAAATCACGCCTTTTTCCTTCCATTAAAGATATGTCCTAACCACTTCACAAGCCCTGTACCCGTTTCGAAATCGTCTCGCCACACGGATTTTTATACGAAGTGTTTTTTTAGGGGGGGGGGGGGATATCATAATATGATATATAATATATTATATTATATATGGGATATTATATATTCATTTATTATCAAAGTTATGAATTAATTAAATAAATAAATTAAGCAACAATAAGGGAGAGGCTGAAGCCTTGCCTAACTGAATAAGAAGAACATACCTAGTAAGGGTGAAGAACCGGGTTTTTGAGGTTTGAAGCTTGAAGTCGGCTCCTTTTAGACCTAGCGACTTGAATCTGTTAAAAGGCACTGGGTAAAGTTGAAACGAAGCTCTGTGCGAAATTTCAAGTCAATCGGTGAAGGTGGAGAGGCTGTAGGCCTTAGCTAACTGAACAAGAAGAGGGAGAAGAAGAACATGGAATGGCGAAAAACCGGGTGTTTGAAGTTGTATAGAACGGCTCCATTTTGACCTAGCGACTTGAAACTTTCAGGGCTTTCTATTATCCACACCAAGAAGATCCACACCAAATTTCAAGTTGTTCGGTCAGAAAGCAACCGAGATATAGATACCTATAAATCACGTTTCGCGACGTCCCGTAAACATACACTCGGTAGGTATCGTTCGTTCTTCTCAACTTGTCAAGGGGCAGTTTCATCAATTGTGGACAACGAAATTTGGGTCCAGTGGTAAGCTACCTAAATCCACGTTTGGAAAATTAATTTCTAACGATCTTGAGTGGGAGTTGCAAATCCAAGAAGGAATCTTCGCTGTTGGCAACAGCTTGGGACAATTTTGGATAGGGGAAGGTTTAGGTTATGTTCAATTAACTTTTAATTATCTGCAACGAAATTGGGAAATATCCAGGTGGGTTTAAGAAAACTCAGTACCGACGTTGTTGAGAAAGATATTGGTCCTAAAGAAGTCGGAAAAAAGAGACATAAAAGAGGAAAATCAAGTGACGGGGTGAGGCACTGAGGCAAAGTTAATGGTAAAGGGTGGGTTACAGTGTTGAGAGAACTTGGGAGAGCAGTTTCTAATGAAAGGCCCTGATTCAGAGTTGATCCGGGCTTTTCCAGTTGCCTTGTTCTTGAAGGGGGGAAAAAATTGGGTCCTTAGTTGCCTTGACTTCGTTATAGAAGGAGATCACAAAGTAGTTAGGTAGTTAATTGTGGCGGATTCCTTCTCCATTCTATTCAATGTACAGAGCTGAAAATTGAAATGGACGTTTCTAGGGAGTTTTAGGTTTAATACAAAAGAGATTAATCCTGGGCTCACTCAGTTGATTAGTTGGTCATACGTCTTCATCAGTCTCCAGCGGTCCTCCCTTCCAAATTTCAGCATTTTTGGTCGAAAAAGAAAGAAATTAGATCCACAGCTCACTCAGCTGATCAGGAGCCATTGATACGTCTTCATCAGTCCCCAGGGGTCTTCCCTATCAAATTTCATCTTATTTGGTCGAAAAAGAAATAAATAAGCTCCAGAGCTCACTCAGCTGATCAGGAGCCAGTGATACGTCTTCAACAGTACCCAGGGGTCCTCCCTTTCAAATTTCATCTTATTTGGTCGAAAAAGAAAGAAATTGGCTCCAGAGCCTACTCAGGTGATCAGAAGCCAGTGATACGTCTTCAGCAGTACCCAGGGGTCCTCCCTTTCAAATTTCATCTTATTTGGTCGAAAAAGAAAGAAATTGGCTCCAGAGCCTACTCAGGTGATCAGAAGCCAGTGATACGTCTTCAGCAGTACCCAGGGGTCCTCCCTTTCAAATTGCATCTTATTTGGTCGAAAAAGAAAGAAATTGGCTCCAGAGCCTACTCAGGTGATCAGAAGCCAGTGATACGTCTTCAGCAGTACCCAGGGGTCCAAATTTCAGTTTGAGCGCGTGTTAATAATAATCTTCTTCTGTGTTATTTTTTCATATCGTTTTCGGGTCAGAAGGTCACGACATATTCCACGCTTAAAACAATTAGTAGCACTGAAATTATGAGTGGAATCGGGTAAAGGGTTAGCTAAGATTCGTCAGTTGTGTCAGTTTGTTTGTCCTGTCGTAGGGCCATGTAATGCGAGGGTTCTGTTGAAGGTGAATTATTCATAACCTTCCACATGGTAGGAAGGTTGTAGCTCGGGAAGGCACGACCTTTGGGTTGGCTCCGCCGCTCGGCGAGGGGTCGGGCCTCATAGTTCTGTAATACGATGGAAATAGTTTTCATCGGTAGCAAAAATGGCTTTTCCGCATCACGGTTACAACGCGGTTAGACGAATCGATACTTGAACCGGTGGTTAGGGAAGTTAAGCGCTACGTTGCAGTTTCCTCTGTCGGTTACTGTAACCTACTTCAATAAAACCCTAAACAAACGTTTAGTTGAAGGAATCGCGAACTGATTCAACAATCTGAGGCCCCATACAAACACAAAGTTGTATAAGTGAATAAAACCCACAGAAAACACAACTATACTACGTAAAACCTGCGTTGATACAGAACATCCAGTCTTGTCATGGAAACAGGGTTTTATTTCTCACGACGTTTCAGTTCATGAATTATGCCCAAGTCATGTGAAGCAACAAGTTTGTAGAATTCAACGAAGGAGTGATGTTGGGAATAAAAAGTGTCACGTCTAGTTGAGTCAACGCGATTTATATCAAGGAAAAGTAAAATCCGTAGGTAATCGTGTAGAAAGTGTCGTGCATGTCTCTTGCGCTTAGAACTTACACAAACTTAGTATTTCACATTTCTCATGTAATAGCTTGGGGGACGAGGGAAAAAAGCTGCAAATTCTTGGGCGATGGTTTATTATCTGTGTTCTATACAGATCTCTCTTCTGTCTAGATCATTGTTCGGTTTTATTTTAGGTACCTATATGATTTTTTATATACCCATAATGATAATATGATGACGGTCTTCAACCTTCCCTTACAACCGTACCAGTCCACACACATTACTGTCCATCACTGTAGGACCAAACTGTATTGTCCATTCCACTGTACAGTCCAGTTGTGGACCCCGACTGTATACTTTATTTCTGGACTCTGACTGGAATATATATCATTTCTGGACTCTGACTGTACAGTCCTTTCTAGACTTGGACTGTATTGACCATTCCTGGACCTTGACTGTATAGTCCTTTTCTCGAATGCGACTGTATATTCCATTTCTGGACACCGACTGGATATTCCATTCCTGGACTCCCACTGTATAGTTCATTTCTGGACGCTGACTGTATTGTCCATTTCTAGACACCGACTGTATATTCCATTTCTGGACTCTTAATGTATAGACCATTTCTGGACGCTGACTGTACAGTCCATTCTGGACACCGACTATCGTCCTTTTCTGGACTCTGACTGTGTACTCCATTTCTGGACTCGAACTGTATGCTCAATTTCTGGACGCTGACTGTATAGTCCAATTCTAGACACCGACTGTATATTCCATTTCTGGACTCCCAATGTATAGACCATATCTGGACTCTGGCTGTGTACACCATTTCTGAACTCGAACTGTATGCTCAATTTCTGGACGCTGACTGTATGACCCCTACACAGCTGGCAACCAGTTACTGAAATCACTTGTCGCTGTCCTCTATTTCACCGCAGTATCACTTGTAGCCCATGAAAGTTAGTGGAAAAAAGGGTGGGATCTAGCTTCCAATAACAATTATTGCTCGAAAGCTGAAAATTTGAGATCCTAAAAACCTTGAAATTGTCGCGTTTTTTTTTAGTTTTTCGGTTATAACTCGAATAGTAGCATCCTACAGAAACTGTCACCCTTTTCTCTTTTCTAGAACATTAAATTAAACGGACGGGCGATTGTGGCTGAACGGCTGGACCTATTTTGGTTTTCGGCGCAGACTTTAATGCTCTTTAAAAAACGAAGGGTTAAATTGTGTGAAGGATGCATACGTTCAAGTTATACACGAAAACCCGAAAACAGTGTGAACATTTCGCGGTTTTCAGGCTTTCAAATCTGAAGCACAACCTAGAAACCGTCGCAAACTCATATAAATACTTACCTACCAGTTATTCAGGATCCCCAAGAGAGATTAAAATGGTTTTCAGCCTTCGAGCAATTTTTGGAAGGCAGAACACTAATTTGCCTTGGTTATAGAGCTTGTTACTGACAATTCACGGTATAGCTCATCGCTAAATCAACTGTTTGGAAGTCGAGTATGTACTCAGTCCTTGAATCCCTTAAATTTAAAATCGCCAAACAGCAGGGAGACCCTTGTATAAAGGAAGATGTCGTATCAATTTATCAAGTCCCCCTCTGGCGTTGGTTTTGGCTTGAGTCTACTCGTTTTCCTTGAAAACAATGTATCTACTCCATTATTATAAAATGTATCTCAACCGTTCGATCTAATCTCGCAGAAATGTTTGAGGGCATATTGAAATTCCAGTGTCAACTTATCTGACCTTATCTAACCTAAGCTAATCTCACCTAACCTAATCTAATCTCATCTAACCTAATCTAACCTGACCTTATCTAACCTAATCTAACCTGTCCTTGTCTAACCTAAGCTAACCTGCCCTCACTTTGGTTCATGTGACTGTGCTCACTAGATGAGTGAAATTGACTCGCACTTACCTATTGGGTTCAAATTTGGAAAGATGTTACTTAAAATAATCTATTATAAAATTATAAAAACTTTGATCAGTGTACCTAAGGTTCATAAGTGTATCTCCATGAGTGTATCTAAGGTCTTGAGGTTCATAACCTAACGTGATCTAACCTAACCTAACCCAATCTAGTCTAATCAACCTAAGCTAATCTCACCTAACCTAATCTAATCAACCTCAGCTAATCTCACCCAACCTAATCTTACCAAACCTGATTTAACTTAAGCTAACCTAATTTGATCTAACCTAAACTAATCTCACCTAACCTTGCCCCACCTAGGTCAATTCACTGTGCTCACTAGATGAGTCAAATTGACTCGCACTTACCTATTAGGTTCAAATTTAGAAGGATGTTAAAATGATCTATTACAAAATTATACAAATTTTGATGAGTGTACCTACTTAACCTAGCTATCACAATAATTGCACTATCAAATAACTCACTATTACATAATATGTTATTTTGGAATAGTAACGACGGAAACTGATTGGGTCCACTAATGATTATTTATATTTGGTTTTATTGAGTTTCCTACTAAGTTACTGTTCTACTATTTACCTAGTTCGTAGTTTGCTAAAATACTTTGCCAAAATTTGAACCGTGACTGAAATACTTGTGATTGTGGAAAGAAGTTTGAATGAAGCTCACTTGTTTTGGTCGGGATCTGGCGATGAGAACAAGGTTTTTCACGAGATGGACTATCGTTTTGATGAGCGTCGTTTCCTTTGTCCAGATCCTGCACAAGTTCCTGACGTCCAAACCCAGGAACGCTACCAAACTCCTCAACGGGACTCTGACCAACAACACGGAGCTGCGAGGGCTGAGCATCCCAGAGATCCTGAAGAGCATCCAACGCTACAACGGTGCGCAGGTCATTAACAACGAAGACATCTTTGGCCCTGTGCAGAACGACACCATCATCATCGTCATACAGGTTGGTGCTTCAAATCATTAACTTACATCAGGATCTATTTGGATTTTGTAAGATACCTGGAGAGAACCTCACCTCACATCTTTATGCAGCCAGCAGCTGCATGGGTACCACACTAGCCCGAACAAGTATTGCTGGTTCTGATACTGTCCTGTAGGCGCATGCAGTCAGGAGTGCTCCTCTACGGTTCACAGCTATCATGCCCTCCCTGTAGCCGTTCATGCCGTTCAGAGCATCTGCCCACACCTCTGCCCCATACTGCACAATTGAATGTACCTCTGACATCATCGTTTGCAAGGCCTAGGCCCGTTCTTATTTGTCATTAGGCGACTCAGAGCAGAGGTCCTCTGTGCAGCCCTATCCGCGGCTTGCCTGATCTGGCTCCAGAAAGTGATCTTAAGTCCAGAATGACTCCCAAATATCTCCTGAACGGCTTGCTCCAAACCTCTGCACCTTCAATTCGTAATGGTAGGATGGTGGGTACGCGCTTATGGGTAAAGACAACTTCTGAAAATCCATTGAAAACGTTACAAAGAACTAAAAATCCGTTTGTGCGACTCATTGTTCAATCTAGTCGTGCCACTATCTGGACACCTCAGAAAGGAATGTATTACGTAGGATTCCTTTCAATCTATTGCTCTGGTTGTGTTAGATACTGAAGATCATTTTGCAAAGATTAAGGAAGTTTTGCCTGCTCACTAGCTAATGAACACTGCAAAGAACACACTGAAATGTGCCCCTGAGTGCAATTTCAGCTCTCTTATTGCTCCTAACGTGTTCTGTGCCGACACCAGGACCCACTGGAGAACATTTCACTAGCCAGCTGGTTTTCGCTTCATTTCGAGTAGGTTAGGGTACTCGGTGGTGGCACCCATGTCGGTAACCCTACAAGCACTTCTTCAAATGATAACATCATGTGTGTTCACTGTTCTTTCGATTTCAATATGCAATATGTTTAATTCTACAGGTACATACGAGGATCGTCTATCTCAGGCATCTGATTGTATCACTTGCCCAAGCAAAAGACATTGAAACAACTCTTATCGTCTTCTCACACGATTTCTATGATACGGAGGCCAATGAGCTCATCCAGGTATAGCATCTCCATTTATTCATTTGTATGGTGTATTGCATATAGCAACTCGTTTCCAATTGACTTTCTCCTACCTTATAGACTGCTTATGTGTCAAATATGTATTTGAAGTGATTAGTAGGTAGGTAGGTATATGTATCTCATTAGTTATGTATAACGCAGCACGAAGCGCATGCTTGTTGTACAGGATAACCTTCAATTGGGGAGGTTACCCTTTGTACAGGATAACCTTCCATTGGGGAGGTTACCCTTTATGCAGAATAACTCTTCGTGGGGGAGGTTACCCTTTGTACAGGATAGCCTTCCATCAGGGAGGTTACCCTTTGACAGGATAGCCCTCCATTGGGGAGGTTACCCCTAGTACAGGATAACCTTCTATCAGGGAGGTTACCCTTTATATAGGATAGCCCTCCATCGGGGAGGTTACCCTTAGTAGCTCTCCATCGGGGAGGTTACTCTTTGTACAGGATAGCCTTCCATCAGGGAGGTTACCTTCTGCACAGGATAGCCTTCCATCAGAGAGGTTACCTTCTGCACAGGATAGCCCTCCATTGGGAAGGTTGCCCTTGAATAATAATAGTAAACCTGTCATCACGAAAGTTTCATAATCAATAACTAACCATAAAATCCAATCATGAACCGCCGTAGTTTTGACTGGGAATTATTATCTATTCAATTTGTGTTGTATTTGCAGTCGGTGGACTTCGCCCGGACGCTCCAAATATTCTATCCATACTCGATTCAAACACACCCCGACTCCTTCCCCGGACAGTCTAACGGAGACTGTCCGAGAGACATCAATTACCAACAGTGAGTTTAATTTCAGTGCTACACTTATTTCTGAAGTAGTTTTTTCATCTCCAATGCCTGTAAATGTTTGATGCCCAGAAAAAGGCCCAAGGAGACATGTTTAGCCTTGAAGCAGCTCAGAATTTCATTTACAACCCGATGTAGATGTTGGTAATGTTAATACTCGATGCCCAAACAATACTCAAATTCTGAACCCCCTACACTCCCCTTACAGCTCTTGTTTGTCTAATAATTTAAAACTCCTTCCAGAGCTCAAATCCTGAGATGCACGAATGCGGACCACCCGGACCTCTACGGCCACTACAGAGAAGCGAAATTCACTCAGACGAAACATCACTGGTGGTGGAAGGCGAATCGAGTGTTTGGGGAACTTGAAGTCACTCGTAACCACACTGGTGAGTCTCCCTAGGAAACATCAATTCAGAAACAATATCCACCAGAATCTGTAGATATGAACAGGTTCGATTTAATAAGATATTCCAATTCAACTTTGGGCTGCGCTACTGCAGATAAGTGACCATATCGAACGTTTGTAACTTTTTGAAAATTAGGCCTGTTTTTGATGAGCTGTACCTATCTCGAGAACTAATGTTAAGGCCTTCCTTTAATGAGATATTGAGCAGAAACCGAAAAAAGTGCGAAAATTTAGTGGTGTTTTGGCTACAACTCTGGTCGCAAAAGTCTTTGGAAGCTGTTTTTCTTGTTTCTTACTGTTCATTGGGATCCCAAAAACATTCAAAGAATTCATAATAACCCGACTTTTTGCCAGCACGAATGTACATCTTGACTGGACTATAAGGGAGGCTCTGTGATGTGGGAGGGGTGTCGCCTCCTGTGTCCCATCATCATTTCACTTGATATGCAGGTGCTGGGGCTGTAAGATATATCTTGAGTATTGAGTATTGGTGTTGAGGTGAACCTATGGCCCTAGGATCCACCATTGGCGGCCTGGACCCCACCCACTATTGGTGGCTCTCATAGCTCAATTCTGGGCAAGCGGCCTTAAAGTTGGCAGAGAAACTCTCAATCCTACTCCCATAGTGACTGTAGTTTTTGTAAACCTATTTACAAAGTAATATACCCTAATGAAAAGTAATAAAAATGAATTTATTGCTTCCTACTGCTCGTTATTAAACTCTTACTGGCGTCCCCTTCAGGGTAGAGCGGCGTTCCCTCCTCCTTTCTCAACACGGGCTTGGGACCGGCTACGGCGGAGTTAACGGCTCTTTTGTCCAGCTGTACCCGGTTTGGAGGAATAGGAATATTTCTCTCGGTACCAAGCTGCGCCTGTCCAACACAAATGTTGAATCCGTTCTTCTTTATGGCTATGAAACCTGAAAAACGACAAAAACGCTAACCCGGAGGCTCCAGGTATTTGTTAATCGTTGCCTGATGCGAATCCTTGGCATATTTTGGCCAGACGTTATTTCCAACGATGAGCTCTTCGATAGGACTCATCAAAAGCTGATATCAGTCGAGATTTTGAGAAGTTAAGGTCACACCCTGAGGAAAGACGAGGGAGCCGTAGAGAGGCAGGCTTTGGACTGGAATCTGCAGGGTTGTAGAAAGCGGGGGGTGCCAACATGTGACTTGGAGAAGATCTGTGGAGACGGAGACTGGCTGGGTTGGGAAGTCATGGCAGGAAACAGAGAGGGATGGCGAAACCTCGTACAGGCCTTATGCTCCTCTTAGGAGTGACAGGAGAAAAGTCAAAGTGAGACTGCTGATTATTGTTTTTGCTCTTCACTTTACTGCCCGTCTTTTAGATGGCCAGAATGGTAGGACGAAGAAAACCTCTTGCTGCTAAGGCATTGGAGTGAGTGTTGAAGTCGGAAGGACTAGTTTGTGAAGGACGTGGTTCTGATGGCGTGCCAGTCACTGAAATTGGGAGTGTGAGCAAGTGCCCCATATGGGCAGTGCGTATGCCCAGATAGTCCTTATGAGCAGTTTATAGATTGAAATTTTGTTGTCGTTTGAGACGATTGGTGAGAAAAGTATTAAGTGAAGTTGCTTAGCGCGATTTCTGACCCTAGGCAGTAGCTAAGACATGTGTGGTGAAAAAGTGGTGGATTTGCCCAATATTACTCCCCAATATCGCGGATTCTCAGCTTTCTACTCATCTAACCTGCCAGCTCATACTCAAATTATCTTCCTGCAGGTTTGGTCTTGTTCCTTGAGGAGGACCACTACGTGGCCAGCGATTTTATTTACATCCTCCGCCAAATGCAAGCCGCCTGCTCCCTGGCCTGCCCCCAATGCAACATCCTCAGCCTCGGCACTTATCTCAAAACGTACAACTACTACGGAGACTCCAAGAAGGTAATTACTTTACGTGTAAACCACTCGTACTTATACACAGGTACCTTCAATATTGAGCTACTCCAGCTAATACGCTTAGTTTCTCAACTCATCATGTTTCTATACGCTTATTCTATGTAAGTCACGCCACATGGGTCCGAGTAGCTTCAACATTAAACATAGTGAACCTTTCTGGTTAACAAACGACAAGCTATTCAAAATCTTCTCCTTGCATTCATTAATCGCACATTATCGCAGAAGGAGGCGCTGCGGGCCCTAAAGCGACACCAGACTCTGAGCGCGGCGGCCGTCCCGCCATCTTGGGGCTTCCATATTCTGCCGTCGCTCTACCAACATTACCACAAGGTACCCCTACACTCCCCCCTCCCATCCACCGGTGCCCTGTACGTTTATCCCTATGTCTTGAAAAGGAACTCGAAAATCCAAATTTGAACCGCTTGATGCCGACAACACCACCAATTTTTGGAATGAACGACGATTTTACTACTATGCAAGAACCACCTTCGTTAACCCGTATTTTTGTTTCAGTAAACAAGAATTCCAACCGTAATATTAATAGAGTCAAGTTTTTATCGAGATGGAAGTGATTATTCAAGTAGCCTTCAGGCACCCGCGAACCGGCTTTCAAAGAGTGTTTCTTGTGATTGCATGTGGAATAGCCACATTATACACATTTAGCTTTTTCTTCATGGGAGTAGAAGATCTGGGGTTTATAAATAGGTTATCGAAAAATATCCACGTTTGTATTGTACTAAAAATATTCATGCAATAGGTTATGGGCCCACACTGCTCCTAATAAAGTCCACTTGTTCATACCATAACATGAATTTTAATACAATACGGGCTCCGAAAGCTCGTACATAGTAAATATTTAGTGGGGAAAAAGACACTCAAATTGACTAAAATATGGTCCCATGGTACCAGACCTAGGTAATACACTCAACACCTTCCCGAAATGACCCTGTTTTTATTGTAATAAAAGTTCGTTATCATACAACAGGTTATGTGAGTGCGGTGACTCAGTTTTTATATTAACTCAAATTGATTAGTAGTGGACTTTTGGACCCGAGTGTCATTAGGGACGACGATATGAAGTTTAAATTTTTAAAAGATTTATAATATATTTTAAGATTTAAGATTATTAACAGATTTTTAAAACAAAAACATACAAAAAAGTGGTGTCAGTTGTCGTTTTCGAGTGTTTTGCATGTCGTAGGCCAGAAGGTTTGCCTTGTTATATTTTCCTGCATGGGCTGCCCAAACGTAGAATCGCTTTGGCTCTACTGCTGTCATTGGATGTCTTTCATTGTAGTAGGTTATACAGGTATGTTTAAGGCCTGTGGTGCATCTGTCAAGGGTCATTAAAACCTCTCAACGAAGCTTCGGTTTTGTGGTGCACTGAATCCATTTTATCCTGGGACTTTCGGTTTTCAAACGATTGGGTGGATAATGTTCAAAAACGTTATTCACATATTAATAACTACTCGTTTGCTTAGGTGTCGAAAAAATTAATACCAAACTTCTTTTTGGGCTTCCGAAAGATCGCTGTTCACCATCCTGTTATAGTCAGCCAATATTTTGTTAGCAGATCGCACCACTATTTGGGCAAAAGTATATTAAAAGATTCTCCCTCAATTACCGGTCGATTTTGAATTTGAAAACGGCAATGCACTTTGAGAACGTATGATTAATAATACATTCGAGTTCTAAGATTTAAGATTAAAATACATTCAAAAACGTTTAAGAAAACCACCGGTTATAGTACCCTTTGAAAAACCCCTACGAATACGGCGGGTTTAATCAACTTCAAATCAGATGAATAGATTGATCGTAAGGAGTAAAATGCGAGAGGAGGTCGAAGGGTTCACGAAAAGAGGTCCTGACGTCCGACGAAAAGACGTCCAGACGTCCTAGCAAAAGGGGTCCTGATGTCCTAAGAAGAAAAGCCTTAACGCCCCACAAAAAGAGGTCTTGACGCCCCATGAAAAGAAGACCCTGATGTCATTTTTGAATTCACCGCATCTACGAGTATAAACATAAAAACCCGATCGCAATACGAAAACAGCCTTTTGGTTGCAGTGTTATCCATCAAGATCATTCCAAATGCTAAATGTAAACGAAAACGAAGAGTGAAATTTCTTGTGATACAAAACAGTTGGTTCACCTGTTTCGATGATCTTGTGAACGTCGATTGAGAACTTCTAACAAACTTTCATTGGATCGTTCAATTAAGAAGGGCGTATTTCTCGTGAAAACTCGTATTTCAAACAGCCGTGCTCGTAGTAATTTGATTCCTTCCAAGTTGAAGTTTTCATTTAACCAAGTAGTTTATTATTTATTAATTGATTTAAATTGCTTCCATTAAAAACCAAAATGCATGAGTTACCCGAAAATGTGCTTTTCAGTTACCTGTTCATGTACCCAGCAGGCACCCCAAGATTTCAACTGCATTTTAATGCCGAGAGGGCTTCGAGCCCTTACGAACCAATCACGCTAATTATCGCATGTTATCCAGTTGTACCCGTTCGATGCATATTGATTAGGTAAATTAGCATGCTCCGTGTAGCACAGGGACATATATGCCACCGCATGAATCCGGTCCTACAGATGTGTATGAAATCGTATCAAGTTGGTACTTCTTGTGGTTTAGGTGGATTGGTGTTTCCATCCTGTAATTTACATCGTGTCTGAGAATGTCAGTTGGTTCATTGTAAGACAACACATAGTCTCTGTGATCCTTTAAAGACTTTGTCATAATACAATGTATCTGTAATCCATTTTTATGATCATACAAAGTCTCTCCGACTATAAAAAGTCTTTGTCATCATACAAAGTCTTCATGATCATAGAAAGTCTCTGAGTTTTGTGAGAGACTTTGTCATAATACAAAATCTTTGTGATCATACAAAGTCTCAGCAATCATACGAATTTTCTGTCATCATACAGGTTCTGTGACAATATAACGTCTTTGTCATCGTAGAACGTCATCATGATCGTAGAAAGTCTCTGATTTTTGTGAAAGACTTTCTCATAATGCAAAGACTTATAATGCATTCTGCGATCATACAAAATCTTTGTGATCATACAAATTCTCCGTGATTATACAAAGTCTCTGCGATCATACAAAGGAACTGCAAACATACAATGCCTTAATCATCATACAAAGTCTCTATGATCATACAACGTCTTTGGCATCATACAAGGTCTTTGTGATCATACACCGTCTGTGGCATCATACAAGGACTTTGTCGTCATACGAGGTCTTTGTGATCATACACCGTCTGTGGCATCATACAAAGTCTTTGTCTTCATACAAGGTCTGTCATCATACACCGTCTTTGGCGTCATACAAAGTCTTTGTCACCTAACAAAGTCTATGTGGACATACAACGTCTTTGCCATCATACAAAGTCTTTGTCATTATTGACGACTTTCTGTCGTCTGTAGCATCAAAAGTACCTACTGGTCTTATCAAAGCACTCTTCGAACCAAAGTTGCAGGTAGTGAATTTAACGGCGAGTTTTAAGAACTCAGAAATTTGACAGTAATTCGTCGAATGGTACATTTCTGCCAACGTTGGAAAAATTGTCGTTTTTTCAGCCGTCGTATTACTACCCTATCAACTGGCTCTCCTTAAGGTTTTCGCTAGGATGCGTCCTTTACCAATTATAAGCGAAATCCCGAAGAAAGTCCGACAATTTCGACGTTTTTGGGGCACCAAAAGTTAAGCTCAACCCCAGGAGGGGTACAAACTCAGATTACTCATTCCCAAGACTGTCTTAATTAAGGTTTGAGAACGATTTCTTGCTTTCTTCAAGTTACTTCGAGGTACCCCCCTTACAGGTCTAATTTCACTAAACTATTCTGTATCCAATTTCGACTGTTTCTTTGACAGTGGAATTCTGAATTGAATTGAACGATTGTTTCTGCAGATAATCCAGAAAATGGTTTTCGAACAAAATATTAATGTACAAGTATAGAAAACTTGATTGATAATTGATGGAACTTTGTTTTGTTGTCACGATTTCGTTATTGTTAATTTATGTGCTTGATGAACCTGGAAATATACAGTTGCAGTTCATGGCGCTACTTTGAAATGTGAACCTTGAAACCTTCTTATTCAAAATCCAACTTTTGTCTCTCCAGGCCGAAGTGACGCCTTGGATCTCCTCCAAACACAACATGGGGATGGCGTTCAACCGGTCGGTTTGGACTGAGATGGTTTCGTGCGCCCGACATTTCTGCTCGTACGACGACTACAACTGGGACTGGAGCCTTCAGCAGGTGTCGCAGCAGTGCCTCAAATCCAAACTGACGGCGATGGTCATGAGGGGCCCGAGAGTCTTCCATATCGGCGAATGGTTAGTATTGAAGCGAGAGGGAGAGAAAGAGAGAAATTTAATCGAAAATCAAAGAACATCGTACATTTAATGCTAATTAAAAATGGTTGAGTACCTACGCTGCCGTTTGAAGCAAAAACGGCTTACCTATCTCCGAAAACCACGTATTTCAGAAATCGCTTTTTAAGTTTTCTATAGAAATCAGGCTGAAGTTCCCTTCCAGTTTGTGCTATCGAACCCATTTTTTAGGGACACATCAATAATACTTAAATTGACAAAATGTTCGAAAAAAAATCGAATAAAAAATCGATTTTGAAACCAAAAACTCTACTTAAGGCGGGGAAATCAAATCGAATTGAGTTATTTGCCATGTTTTTGAAGGTGACCCGCCTTAACTTGCATGTAAGGTGATTTACCTTCAAAAACAAGAGGGTTACCGACTCTTGTTTTTTTTTTAAGGTAAAACACCTCAACTCTACAAGTCAGGATAACCTTATTATAATTTGTGGAAAAAGACCTCATTTGAAAGAGAAACGCCTTGTCCCGGTTTTCGCTGAGTTAAGACGTTTCACCATCAAAAATATTCATGAATCAACATTCGTTTGAGGCGTTTTTGAACAGGAAATAACCAAAGAAGGAAAAAACACTTTGTAGAAGGGACTTTGTTTGCTACTACTGTCACGAAAAGGGACACGTTGTTTGTAAATGTCAGAAATGGATAACCGATGGTCGACCACCAAAGAGCCAACAGAAAGACGTGTCAAATTCCGGAACATCATTCACGTTGTCTGCAGAAAGCAATGATGTGCTTTACAGTGAATGTGATCGTGATAGTTGTTTGGTGGATAATGGTTCGACACACCATATCACGCCTAGAAGAGACTGGTTTAAATGTTTCGAACCATTCAAGAATTCATGCACAGTTACCACCACTAATGGCCAATCTGTAAGGGCTGAGGCTACTGTAAATGGAAAGACGCCCAAGGTTCTACTTACAGATGTATGGCTAGTGCCTGAAGTAAGGAAAAATCAATTCTCGCCTCTTTCAGCCCAAGATAAATTGCCAGGCAGCATATTTACATCCACTCAAATATCACGCTTGCTGAAAGTTAAGGATCAGTGCATCGTAGTAGGGGTGCGAAATCGCTGTGGAGGGCTGTATAAACTTGCATTGCGAGCAGAACAGGACTCATCAAAAGAAGAAATACAAGCTGTCGCAAACCGCTATCTACTCCAGCTGTACCATGAACGATTAGGACATCAAAACAAGAGGCACGTCAAGTCGTTTATTGAGGATGAGTTGGGAGTCGGGGTCGAGTTAGAGAGTTGTGCGAAAATTTATGGAAAAGCTCATCGTCTAAAGTTTGGTGAGCTGATTCACTCAGATCTTGGTGGACCCTTTCTATCATCATTAGCTGACAACAGGTACGTGGTCTTCAAGGATGACTTCAGCAGATGGAGACGAAGAAAGTCAGGAAGAAGATGACACTGACAGAGATGAGACTGAAGGTGGGAGGGCTCTGCGAGACAGATCCACCCTGAGACGACCTGAAAGGTTTCAAGATTTCGTCATGACTGCATATACCGATATTGAAACTTTTCTCAATCACATCAGTCAACACAATCATATGGTTAACAAAACCTGTTGTTTCAACTACCTAATACGGAACACTTGACAAAATCATTAATGAATTGAAGACTGCATCAATAGGTTCTACAAGAGCTCAGCAGAGAGGACGACGCTTCCAACGATAATGCCTCAGATATTAATTGTGAACAGGATAACGTGATCTTCAGTGGACCATCAATCCGATTCAGAAATTGATGGAGATGAACAGATTCCTCCAGAGGACGTTGACAATTATGATCCTCCAGCGGCCGTCGACGATGACGAATCCGTTTTTGGACTTTTATGGTACTACCTAAACCAAATTTTAAACACTAATTCTTATGACTGACTCATACACATTTCATGCCTGAGAGATATTTTTGTGAATTTCGATATTTTTTCTTAAAAATAGACGGTTGTTCAAATTTATTGAAATTGTTCCCCCGTAATAATTTTCATCACTTCTGATTGAGCTCTTGCGGCGGGAAAATCATCTGGGAATCTTCTAAGAAAGTGAATAAGGTTGGAGAATGTATTAAGTTTCAAAATTGAACAGTCGGGGACGCAAAAAGAGGGTGGCGTACAGTGCGCCGATCTGGCCCAAATGTGACGCCCAAACCGCCTACCTGGCCGTAGAGGGTTATCAAACATTCGATAGATAATCGCCTCAAATGCCGTGAATTGATGAGAAAAACTGTTATTTGAGGATGATCCTTCAGACCCATCGATCTCCTACCAATCGATGTCCTACCAAAAAATGCGGCTGCGGGAATGTATGGCAGTGACGAATATGGGAGTTTTCACTGGTAAACTTTGAAGCTGATTTCTGACAAATCAATTATTTAGAGTTGAGGCGTTTTTCCTTAACAGGGCTGTTTTAACCATGACCCCTTTTACCTACACGTTAATTGTGGTTTGTTTTTAATTACAGCGGTGTTCACCATAAGAAAGACAACTGCGAGAGCACGGCAGTCATCTCCAAAGTGCAGAGAGTCCTCGCGAACGCCGCTAAACACCTGTATCCGAGCCATTTGACGCTGACGTACACGACGATAACGAAAAAGACCAAAGTCAGAAAAGGTGAAGACTTTTCAAAAACTTGTACCACACAACATCAAAGTGTTTCCACATGTAGAGTGTGCAGCGCTCATTTGTGTTCTAATATGATCTACCTTGCCATATGGCTGTCTAGAAACCTTTTAGCGAATTTTCGAAGAAAAGGAAGCTATTGTTCGCTGCCCAAAATTTTTAAAACTCGAATTTCCGAAAACTTTGTATACCATGCCCTATATAATATCTAATAGGTACATATTATGTTTATGGGTGTTTCTCCGAAAATGTGTATTTTTCAAGGAAAAACATTTCTGAATTTGAAACGAGAAAACTCACCTTTTTCTTTCAAATTTGTGGTCTCCTAGAGTTCCTTAGTTAACACTGTTAGCAGCAGCACAGGATAGTAAGATCCATATACCAAGATACCATAATCTATTTTAGAAAATTTTGACCTGCCAGATGAATGAATAATTGTTAATAATCTTTCATTTTGGCGAGGAAATATTATAATATAACAACGCAAACATGTAAGAAACATTTTATTATAGCACATTCGTAACATTTTTAAAGTTTTAAATGCCATAAGAAAGGCTTAAAGAATACATAAAGGCATAAAACATGAGGTTTTCTTTTGGGTTTCTACGCTCTCGACATGGCCTGTTTTCTTGGAGCCATTTTTGGACGTTGTTAGTCCGCTTCAATGTACAGAGTAACAGTCACATTCAAGAAAAATTAACTAATAAGTTTAACCTATAAATAACTACACAACGACATAATAAATCAACATTCTGGCTCTCATAAGTCACTGACAGCGAGATGAATGAAGACCAGACGAATGAAAATTGTTAACAAACCATCAAATATAGGACAAAGGTGATGCAACAATTTTCAACTCAATGGAGAGTAGGTAGTTCTGTGATGCATACCGAAAACACGAGAGTTTTGTTTGAAAACTACAAAAAACAAACGATTGAAGTGACCAGAAGAATGAAAGACAATAAAAATACTTATTATTTATTAAATGACCAGAAGAATGAAAGACAATAAAAATACTTATTATTTATTAAATACTTATTACTTATTAAAAAGACAATAAAAATTTTAGAGGTACCTCCACCCATGGACTCTTTGTTGTTCAACTGACGATGCATGAGGTCAGAACGAACCATGCATCATCAGTTGAACAACAACCTCTAAAATCATTCCTCTGGTCACTTCAATCGTTTGTTTTTTGTAGTTTTCAAACAAACCTCTAAAGAGTAGATTAAAGAGTAGATGGTGTCAGGCCTGTATCCAATGGTGCCAAACTTGGAGCGATAATGTTCCCATCGCCATTTTGTTCAGTGAAGGGAGGCATGAATTCGAAGAGCCAGATGAATGAAGGTGAACCCGTGGGACACACCCATTTTTTGATGCAGAAGCTTTTAGGACAACAATAGCGATTTGATGCAACTTTCCCTTAAAACTAAAGATGTTAATCAACACGATTTGCTAGGAAACACTTCAGTCTTCCATGAAATTAGTGCTTTACAGAGTGTGAGACTTTTCTAATACCAGCGTAGGGGAGCCAGATGAATGAAAAAATAGCACTTTGTGATGATGGACAATTTAAAACCTTAAAAAAAAAGCACTTCTTATGTAGTTCAAGTTGCTACCTTGCATGAAAAATAAGAAAAAGTTAAAATATATATGATTATATATGATAGATGATAAGTAAACGCTTGCATACGAGTCTGCAACACATTGGGACATTTTTTTCATGCTAAATAAGGTGGTGAAATCAGAATTGCGATACCTATTCCGTTCTCAAGCTGGAGCACATGAAAGTCGAAGAAACGTGGTTGTTACTTGAGATGTTCTTCATGGTTCATCTGCTCTAATCTGATAACGGAATGGGATATCGCCCTTCTGATTTCACCATCTTGTTCAGCGTTGAAAAGTCTATAAACTGAGTTGTTACTTGGCGAAAAAAAAGGAGACCAAATTCGTTTAGAAACCCAGTAAGCAAAATAGAGACATTTTACATAAAACCAGTCATTTCTTCGAAAATTTGCTCTTTTAGCCATGCTGCATGACTGTGGATTTTGTTCTTCTTGTAACTGTTGTTTTTGAACCAGGCAACGGCGGGTGGGGAGACGTCAGGGACCACCAGCTCTGCATGAACATGACGATGGGCCACAGGTAGCGCAAGCTGACGAGTGGTGTGCGCACCACTCGTGAGCGCGAGGACGTTTGATTTGGCGAACCTGTAAATATTGAAGTAAGCGTATTTTGTAATATAAGTGAGCATTTTGTTTAAAAAATCGAAAACATGAGAGCCGTCAAAAAAATTGTCTATTTCCACTGACAAAAATTTGAAATTTTGGTCTAAGTTGAAAAATGTTTTTGATTTAGACCGATTTTGGTGAATTCGACTCCAGGATTGGCCAATGAAAAATATGGAAAAATTCTCACAACTCATCAATCCCATCTCTGGGTTGACCCATGGGCCAAAT
Organism: Stenodema calcarata; assembly: GCA_963920205.1. Lineage (NCBI taxonomy): Eukaryota > Metazoa > Arthropoda > Insecta > Hemiptera > Miridae > Stenodema > Stenodema calcarata. Next base: position 18,493,952 of record OY986062.1, read on the forward strand.
AACCAGTCAAACTACCATGTTCTGGACCCACACCAGGCAAATGAAGGCTATAACTACCAAAGATTACTCTAGAGATGGAAATCGTTTAAATCCCACTTGGGGGGTCCTGAATGATGGGTATATGAGTTTGCGACGGTTTCCAGGTTGTGTATCTTTTTTCAGTTTTTTGCGTATAACTACAAAACGTACATCCTACAAAAACTGTCACCCTTTTATTTTTTGAAGAGTATCAAATTCTCCGCCGAATGGCGTTTGAAACATTGATGTCGGTCCTGCCGTTCAGCCTCAACCACTCTTCAAAGAAGGGGGATTTTTACCAACTTCGCCTAAAAACTTCTTTATAAAGTGTAATAACCCATTTAATTAGCCCATTCTTAATTGCAATGACTCATTCAATTAGTTATAAATGCTTTGCTATCATGAAAAACTATCATTTTCATTTTTCTCCTCTGTACTGTTGTTCTGTGATCGTCTGGTATTTGATTAATGATCAATCGGGTACTGTGTACTATAGTTACCTACGTAATCACATCTTGACAAAATGATTTTGGGTTTAAACTGAGTTGATTAATTTTACTGACAAACATGCAGGAAAGTGAAAAGTTTTGAGGCAAGACGAAGTTTGCAGCGTTGGGCTAAAATTTGGCGCTACTCTCCTTTTTTGGTTTCATATTCAGATCTCAGCACTTGAGTGAGCGAATTTCAAATTTCAAAAAACATCTGATTCAGAATTATATTTCCTACATCATGGCTCCCATGATATTTATTAAGCGGAGCAGCCATTTTCGACCTACAGGCGTTAGAAGTTGACTGTTGCTAACTTTTTAGCAAAGTTAGTAAAATTCGCTCATTGTTAGCAGGCGATGGCAGTTGAACGGCTAGACCGATTTCCATGTCTGAAACGCCATTCAACGCGAAATTTAATGCCCTTTATAAAAGAACAGGGTGACATTTTCTGTAAGATTCGTATTTTTCGACTTGAACGCGAAAAACTGAAAATTGTGCGAAAACTTTGCGGTTTTTAGGCAGTCCACCTTGAAGCACAACCTGGAACCCGTCGCAAACGTACATACCCGTTATTCAGGACCCTCAAGAGGGATTAAAACTATTTCCAGCTCTTGAGGCATTTTTGGAAGCTACAGCCCTTTTTCGCACTAACTTTTCTGGGCTGCACTGACTGTCAGCACTTTTGTTTTTCCACATAATAAGGCGAGCTCTGGGTGTTTTCCATTTCGACCTAAATGTTCGCCTTAGACCTTCTCTGGTCTCCGCTATGACTGCTGACATCAGCAAAACTTAAGTCTAATTTGCTCCCACGAGTTTTCGCTCCCCCATCATACAGAGCCCACTAATGACACTTCTCTACCAAAAAAAGTGACCTGAAAGTTGCCGGCCTCAATGGGAGTTTTCGAGGGTGCTGAATCTGAATCCGTTGTCCGTTTGGAATTGTCGAGTTTTGAAACCTTCAAAATTTCAAAATTCGTTTTGAGCCCCTTCCCCTTGACCTCGGATTATGAAAACCTTCAAGGATCCTTGTGGGGTTGGTCCGAACCTGTAAAAAAAATTTCGTAATTTTAGTTTAACGCTAACTGGGCAAAGTGCTGAATCTACGTATCTTGAAACGTTAACCAACAAATTTTGAGGGGGAGTTAAAAAATTTTTTCTTTGGTCGATTCCAATGGTTCATCATCGAAGACGTCAAAAAATCGAGAAAATCGCCCAATCAAAAACCCCTATCCATGATAAAACGAGGCCGACAACTTTCAGGTCACTTTGTATTGTAGAACAGTGTAATTAGTTGGATTCTAATTAGAATGTGGGGTCCCCTGCATAGTAATTCGTTATTTTACTTTTTTTCTTCTGTATCACCAACATGATTTCTATTCTCTTGCAGGTAAAACTTACTCAACCTGATCCCCGCCAACTCCAGACATCTCCCCGCCCCTCAGATCACCACAAACAACGAGCTTTCTCACCGTAATACACTCTATTTCTCCCCCTACGTTACTACCATTTTACTGTATTCTGTACCCAATTTGATGACGTTTCAAAAAAAAAAACGCGATGAAACGTCTTGTTAATTGGGGCTAAATTGTGTCCTTATGTAAAAGGGCTTGTGATACGAGCTGATTCTATTGAGACGTTACGTCTTCATGTGGTACCCTAGTGTTTAATGGAGACCTTGTATTAGGTATAATAAATATTCGATCTGTGAAATTCCAACTATTATACACGTTTTGACTGATTGAAATGAGCGAGATGCTGCAATGGGGTATGCGCATGGGAAATGAAATTTGAAAAAAAAAAAAAGATTCGTTATGTTAATTGAGTTGCTATTGCACGTAAACACTAGTTTCCATGTCGTGAAGAAAACTTCACAGAGATCGGTAATCACTATTGAAACCTGATTGATTTGAAACGCACAGAACATAGAAACATAGAAAATGTTCTGTGGAAACGTGGACGTCAAATGGCGCGTGGTTGTGACGTCACCCACTTCGCCCATCTCGCAAGTTTCAGGAAGGGTGGCTGATAGGCGTGGCTAATACGGTTATTTCTTGGTAATAGGTTATCGAGTAACAGCGACCGTCTGGTAATATGTTGTAGTAATAGGTCGCGGTGGGCACTGGAAAGGTTCTTGAATCGCCGGTAATCTATTACCAAAATAACCTAATACCAGAATCTATTACCAGACGGTCGCTTTTACTCCAAACTAACTCAATACTCACTTAAATAACTTGTCGACGGTTATGATCTCACACCTTGCACGCATTCGTTTTCCATAGCCTATTACCTGTAATAATACCAGCCAACCTATTATCACTCAAAGGCCTTTCCCTCAAGTTCTCAAAACAGTTACTCCAGTAATAGGGGTTTTCTGGTAATAGGTTATCTGGTATTAGGTTACTAGACAGTATTAGGTTATTATAAGCGGTTATGTTAAATATTCCCCTCCCCTAGTGGCTACTGCAGCTGACCATTTTTTGGGTCGGTGCAGTGGTAGCATTGATTGACCTATCAGCGGTTCTGACGTCATCGCGCGCTTTTTATGAACATGATTGTGTTCCTCTGTTAATAAAAAATAAGAGTAAACTAATTTTTACGAATGGTTTTGTATTTTAAAGTTTCTGAAGAGATTCTCTATCAATGAAAATTCTTTTTAAAAAATCACGCGCAGACCCCATTGCCCAAACGATTTGGCGACGAGTGGGAGCGAAGCCTCAACTCGCCAGGTGGTTCCTAAAAAACATCTCATTCCAGTGGTTCTGGTGATTTAATTAGGTTCAAACACCGAATATTGATCTCCCGCAGTTGGTTTCAACCTACGAACGAATATCTCACTGTTTTCGTTCAATCAAAAACTTCTGTTTGTTTTCTCGAGTAACAAGATCCAGCTGTCAATAACTTCCTCGTGATTGGTACCAACTCGACTACGAATTTCTCTTCATTCAACTTGAAAGTATGTTTTTGTAATCTCGATGTTCAAATGATTCAAAAAGTGTTAACATAATTGTACATTTTCTTACTCGAACTGTATTTCTCTTTGTTCTTTTCCGTGTAACTGTGTTTCTTCTCATAACTTGTGTATGTTTTCCCGTGCAAGGTAGCGATGCGGCTATTCCCGTATTACTTCTCGTTGGAGGTTCAAGTGTATTTTTTACCCTACGTATCAATTTCTACGTGTTTTCCATAAATCTGTGTCCGATACTGCTGATTCGTGGCTGTTGACTTGTTATATTGACTTGTTCCATAAATTCTTCCCATTCTGCACTGCGCCAATTCTGTTCCTATAAAAGGTCTTTAATACAGGGTCAAGTGGTAGTTGATATTCAGTGATATCGCACGATCATTATCTTTCGACTCTTAACTCTTTTCGAACAATTCTTTTAATTTTATAAGTCTAAAAATGAGTAAGTATTTATAAATATGATTTAGTTTTCTTAAGTTTTGTATTCTATAACAGACCATTTCTAGTCACTATTATTCTAGAATACCGACATCCGACATCATTTAGTGGTTTTGAAATTGAATTTGTTTTTTGGCTGTGTATATTTTGAAGAAAATTAAATAAATTTAATTTTTGGATAAGTAGTCATCTAAAGTGACGAAACTTCGGATTCGTCTTGAAAAGTCGATTCACGACTCGTTATGTTTTTGTTCGTTAGTTCCCAAGTCGGATCTGACGAGAAAATGTTGAGATTGTACAAACAAAATACAATCATGTGCGTATACTCTTAGAACTTGTGTAAATAATGGTTTATTCCATTGTTTTTGGCGAAGAAAACTATTTCTTTAATAATATCGTGCAATCTATTGTCTTGTGTGATAAATCAAAAAGAAACATTGACCACTTAATAAATTTTATCTGGAAGTAGTTTGTGAAATTGATTTTTTGTTGGAGCACCCGAGTGTTTCGACGGAGGTTGTTGTAAATAATAAATTATGTTAAGGTAAAGTGTCATTTTATTTGTACTTCCCGTTAACCCTTAAACGCACGATTTACTATTGGTCGTCGAAAAAATTCTCATTTACGTTTTCAGGTTCGTAGAATTCGAGAAAAATATTTAAACAATTCTCAGGTCAGTAGGTTTCACGGAAAATTTTAAAAATTCGATTGTAACCCACTAGTCACAAAAGCTTAGAGGTCACATTTTCATCCATCCCCAAGGAGTACAAATCATCAGGTAATTATTAAAAATTGTGTAGTTTTAGTGCTAGGTACCGCCTACAAGGTTCATAGGTTCAGTTTTTCGCTCATAATTCAAAAAAGATGCGTTGCGGTGAAAACGTTCTCCTGTACTAAATGAAAGCTTATTGAATTTGCTACAAGTTTGGTTATATACATCTTAATGAAAAACTGGACCGTTTTGTTGATATCGTTAGGTACTTCTAAAGGGGAAGTTCTATACTGGTCAAAATTCAATAATTTATTAATGATTCACTATCCCTAATTTTTTTTTACTTATTTTTGGTGGAAGCATTTTCTTTCTGAAAACGGTCAAGAGTGATAACTACTGTCATAATATGATAGAGTTATCACTCTTGATTGATATAATGATTGTCATAATGTTGATTGTAATAATAAATTCGTGGAGAGTACTTAATGTAAACGATAGAAGTAGGAAAGATAATCCGCTGTGATTAACTTTTGGTTTATCGATCAAAGAAAAAAAAATTTTAACCCCCCCCACCCCTCTAAATTTAATGGTGTACGTTTCAAGATACGTAGATTCGTGGATACGTAGAAAATCGAATAAAAAAATCCATCCGTGGCACTTTGCCCAGTTAGCAGTGTGCAAAAATTACGAAATTTGGTATACGGGTTCAGACCAACCCCACAATGATCCTCGAAGCTTTTCATAACCCCAGGGTTCAAACCGAATTTTGAAAATTTAAAAACTCGAAAAATTCAGATGAAACGGTATGTTTTTTATTTCATATTTAGATAGAGTTTATTTTTTAGCATTTTTTAAGACCATCCACAGATTGGTACGACCAGCCGTTCGTTCACAATGACGTCTCAAAGTTGGAGCAGATTGAAAATCGTCAACATGAGAGTGAATCGAGAGGCAGCTTGTCGGGTCCATTTTCAAACTGGCCCGCTGATTCAAACTGCACATGGTTTTCAAAAATCGAGTTAATGAATAATATTTAATAATAATTATTAATAATGGAGCATAAAAATGATTAATGGTTTTCAAATATCGAGTTGATGAATAATCTTAAATATTAAATTTTAATAATAATTATTAATAACGAAGCATAAAAACGATAAATAACCAATACTAAATATTAATCATTTACACTACATACTTGTTTTAAATCTAGAAGAGAATGTTCGCTACTACATGTATGTTCCATATGGCGAAAAAAGTATGAACAATATATTATATGAAAATAAGCATAAAAACTCTTCAAATTATTGGCACAACGGTTTATTATCTTCTTTGTACAGATCACCTTTCTGTGTAGATCACACTGATCTCCATACAATATCCGAAATAGGAGGAATGGCCCAGCAAATGGTTTAAATAGGCTCAGGCATGGTCTAGAAATTATTTATATAAATGATGAGTGAAACATTTCTTTTGCGCAATACTCGGCTGTAAAGGAGATCGTCTTGTCACTAGCCCCTAGTGAATTATGAAAAGTAAATGAAAATGATTACGTATTATGTAAAATAATTATGGATGAGAGGCGGGGGATATAAATGTGTAATATTAATGTCTGTCGATCATGAGGTGACTTACCCTACATTAATTAGAATTGTGAGTGGGTGATGAAGAGGAATGCGAGGAGGGGAGCGGGACGATGGAGAAGGTTGATCAAAGGGGGTGGGGGTTGTCTCCACCCCTCGCGACAACAACCTACTTTAATTTATATTGTGGGTGAATTTGAATGTGGAAGTGGGCGAGAAGAAGGAACTTAAGCAGTTGTGGCTGGTTGATGAGGGGGAGGCGGCAGTTTTCTCTTAATCCTTACGCTCTTCCTCCCCCTCTCAACCCCTCGCGACAACAACCTACTTTATATTGTGGTGTGGAGGGGGAGGCGGTAGTTGTCTTCAATCCTTACGCTCCCCCTCCCACTCTCCACCCCTCGCGACAACAACCTACTTAAATTTATATTGTGGTGAATGGGAATGTGTAAGTGTGCCAGAAGGAGGAACGTGGGCAGTTGTGGCTGGTTGATGAGGGGGAGGCGGTAGTTTTCTCTTAATCCTTACGCTCTTCCTCCCCCTCTCGACCCCTCGCGACAACAACCTACTTTATATTGTGGTGTGGAGGGGGAGGCGGTAGTTGTCTTCAATCCTTACGCTCCCCCTCCCACTCTCCACCCCTCGCGACAACAACCTACTTAAATTTATATTGTGGTGAATGGGAATGTGTAAGTGTGCCAGAAGGAGGAACGTGGGCAGTTGTGGCTGGTTGATGAGGGGGAGGCGGTAGTTTTCTCTTAATCCTTACGCTCTTCCTCCCCCTCTCGACCCCTCGCGACAACAACCTAGTTTATATTGTGGTGTGGAGGGGGAGGCGGTAGTTGTCTTCAATCCTTACGCTCCCCCTCTCCACCCCACGCGACAACAACCTACTTAAATTTATATTGTGGTGAATGTACTCGTAAATGTCGAGGTGGGTAAGAAAGAGGAAAGCGGGCAGTTGTGGCCATAGACCTATATACCGGTCTATAGGTCTATGGTTGTGGCTGGTTGATGAGGGGGAGGCGGGAGTTGTCTCTTAATCCTTACGCTCTTAATCTGCACAAAGAAGATAATGAACCGTTGTGTCAAGAATTTGCAGAGTTTTATAAATTGAGGGTACCATAAATTGAACAGATAAAAGTTTATATTAAAAAAGTAGTGTTTTGGGACATCTTGTAAATTTTTCGGTAGATTATAATCGTAAAATCCAGACCACCGACCACAGTGGTAGCGGTAACGGGGTACCTACCCCGGGGTTGAAGACAAATCGTCGTTATTGTTACTACCTCCAACAGTAACCTTCGGTATGCTTCATTCATGAGGTAGTAACAATAACAACGATTTTCTTGATTTGTATTAATCGATTATTACTACTGAATAATTGGTTTTCGAATACATCTGGATTTGGAAAGCATTTTTCAGCAGATTAGAATGCATTACATCCTGATGTTTTAAAAACCGCATATTCACATATCCCAAAACTCTTCATCAGTTGATGACAGGAAAATGAGCTTAGATGCAAACTTGCCACTTAAACGATTCCTGGTTGGAGTGATGGTTTTCCTTGCTTTTGAAAATAATCGCTCACAGGGGACAGAAGTAGCTACCGTTGGCAGGTATTTTTGGGCAAATTGTGACGCTACAGGATATGTGTCTCTCATATTTTTCGAGTACCTACAGGAAAGGATTTTCATTTTATGTCATTCAAACGTATAATGTGTCTTGAACAGGCAGCTTGATGTTTGAGCTTTGTACAGATGTTTCCAATTACCTATTTTACGATGGAGAACAAAAAATAAATTTTCCTTTTGAGAAAGTTCGCCGATTTTTCAAAAAATCATTATTAAAGGATCGATTCAGATAAAAATCGACAACAAGAGTACCTCAAAAAATTTATTTTTTAAAACGATAACGGTAAATCGTTCCCCATCCCTACTGGAGATTGCCGAATCCAAGGACCTAAGTAGAAGGGGGTTTTGTACAGATAGTTGGTGGGTGAAGTCCGAACGTGAAACAGGCGAACAGAGGAACGAGTACGATACTGTGGCACGAGGATGTTAATCGGCTCCAGCAGAGCAGGGCAATCTATCGACGGCCGCAACAGTCTAATTATCCGCCATTCATTATCCGTCAACAGTCTGATTATCCGTCATTCATGAGCTGACTTCCAGCATATCAATTGAAATTGTGGGTGGTAAATGGTCGTCGGGCGGTAAAGATGAGAGCGGGGGAGGAGGGGGCGGGAGTATTAATACATCACAAAATTGTATTGAGCATTGGCCTAAGCATTGGAGTATTAATGCATTGTCCGTCATTCATGAGCTGCTCATTCATGAGTCATGACTTCCATCACATAAATTGAAATTGTGGGCGGTTAATGGATGTGGGGCGGTAAAGGGGTGGGCGGTAGATTGACGTGGGGTGGTTAATTTGACGGGGGGTGGTAAATGGGTGGGTGGTAGATTGACGTGGGGTGGTAAATGGACGTGGGGTGGTAGTGGGGAGAGCGTGGGAGGTCGGTTGAGGACGGCGAGGCAGTTGAAGGCGACGGCGGAGGAGGGGGTGGGAGTATTAACGCATCACAACATTTCGAGGGTCTCACGGCAACTCCCCACATCGTCATTTTGGCGACTTTTCAGCAGAGCCAAAAAACCATCTGCCAATGACTATGTTCACTGAGTAATTCAGTACCAAAGTAAATCGTTAGATTTAGTGTTACCTAACTTGACGTCTTTGTTGTTGTTATATTGTTCAGACATGTTTTAGCATTAGTTGAGCAAGCTCATGCGGTTTGGTACGTTTCAATCTTCGGAGTAGATCATTTGTGTCTAGGAGTCGGACAACATCCTGGTTGACGTGATCTTGTAGCCTCAGTAAATTGTTGATGGGTTGGTTACGTATGACCTCATTGACCAATTCCACTTGAAGCTCGTAGTGTAATCGGTCGTTACGAAAGTATCTGTATGCATCTGGAAGCGCTGAATAATGTTTCGATTGCTACGTGAGACAGATGAAGATTATTTTTGGTATTTAAGATTATAAGGTTTTGTAAAGGGACATGTAAGAGACATAATTCGTAAAGCGACAGGTAAGAGTGGCAGATGGACACACCCCGAGTCTGCCGATCAGCGACGGTCCCTACAGCTAGTAAATACCTAGCTATATATCTAGTAATTTACATTACTAGATAATAATTATTAATGATAATTCATAATAATAAATTTGCGCAATATAGTGGTTTCAAGGAAAATTACGCTGACTATTCTGTACTGTCTGAAAACAATAATAAAACATTACCAGTGACATTATACAGTATTTTGTAATTTATTGTGGTGTATGCGCGCGCCTATCCTTAAATCCGACCCTGATCTGTACAAAGAAGATAATGAACCGTTGTATCAAGAATTTGCAGAGTTTTTACAATAATTGTTTTGCAGAGTTTTACATAATTATTATTATTACAGTTCCCACTTAAGAATGAAAATACACTCTCATTTTACAACTGTCTCTATTTTTCATTATTTATAAACGACAGACAAAAGTCTCCATCCGTCTTTGTTCATACAATTCAGGTTGGCCCAGCAGATTCGAACAGCACATGGTTTTCAGATATTGAGTTAATTACGTAATGATAATTAATAGAAAATATTAATACCTACTAATAATTGATAATAATTTACACTAATTGATAGTAATAATGATGATTCCTAATAATAATTAATCTACCATTTAGTGATCTAGACAGGAGGGTGATCTGTAAAGAGAGAAATTGTGATTACCACTCGAACAAAACTGCTCACGTTCGTATTGTCCATTTAAGAGATACAAATAACTGATTCTCTGTAAACTTGATTGTGGTGCTGAAATTATTTTCGATTTTGATTTAAAAAAAAAAAAGTTGTATTTTGCTTGTGGGGTAACCGAATCAGCAGAAGATATCGGTCTTAGATGGAAGAATCGGTGGTTTTAGCCCCTTATAAACCAACATCTTCACTGGTCAAACATTTTGGGGAAATTGTCTCAAATCATTTCTGCGAGGTGTCTCGATGAAATTTCTACTGGACCGTTCGTGAGCCGATCCCCACCTACCGTTGAATTTGACGTTCCGAACGGATGTTTCCGGTGGATGTTACCGCTCTGAATCGAGGGTTTCCCTCACTCGACATCCCGACGCAATCGAACACTCCAACGCGTTTCATCACAAATTTATTGCTTCTGAGAAAACCTACTTACCACCTAAAAACCTCGAAAACTAATTAATTTTGATAGTTAACAAAACGATTAAAAATAACCTCACTTATCTCTTCAAGGGTCTCATAATGCCACTTGACGAAAACTGACGAGTTCGTCGGTACAAACGGTAGTCGTATCAATTGCTCGTTCAATTGATGAATCGCTCGTTGAAAAAAACCTGACGTTTCGGCGAGTGCGATTTGCGGTCGAGTTTCAGCCTGCAGTGACGGAGATAATATTCACGTAACATCGAAATGCATCTCGAAGTAACGCCTTGAACGGATTTGCCGACGTAAGTACGAACAAGTAGAAACCCACAGGAAATCATAATAGTATTATCCATACAAACTGATCATGAACAATTTACGATTCAAATAATTTATTTTTTAAATGTTTTTAAAAAAAATCCGTGAATATTGCAATTTATGTTACGGATTTGTAAGTAAGATAGATAAGTAACATAGCGCCACAAAAGAAAAAGTTCAAGATCTGAATGACTGACCATGGTATTCCTATGTATTCCCAAAAAGAAAAACCACAATCATGCGGCATTCCTATATGAGCATGCTTGGAATGCTTGTGACGTTTGGAACATCTCATTCAACCATCTTTTGCCGAATAACATCTCAGTTTATAGATTTTTCAAAGCTGTACACGATGGTGAAGTCAGAATTGCGGTATCTCATTCCGTTATCAGTTTAGAGCAGATGAACCGTGAAGAAAATCTAAAGGAACAACCACGTTTCTTCATCTTCAAATTGCTCCAGTTTGAGAACGGAATAAGATATCGCAATTCCGATCACCATCATGTTGAGCGTTAAATAAACCCTTTGAAATGAGGTGTCACTTGTCAGACTGTTTCATTTTGGGAATTTATGTGTAATTACCTCCCCCCTTAAAACTCCCCAAAAACCCCCTTGTAGTGGCCCATCTCGCCCAATCTGCCCATTTTCGGACTGAGCTTTTCAATTGCCGGCATAGATTTCGGGTGCAAATACATAGATATATAGGATATAGATATGATTTTGGGAGTCTTTTGGCGGTGGATTCAGGGTGGTTTGGAACGGATTTTGGTATTTATGCATGAAAATTTTTCGGAAATTCGACTTTTAAAAATTTTGGACCGAGAACAATAGAAATTCGCTAAAACGTCGTTCACAGAGGTGCTCAAAAGGGGAGTAGGTACATGGAGCAAGTTGAGCCATCAGAATTGTATGGAACGGGGGGGGGGGGGGGGGGGTGTACTTTGAGTATGAAAATTATAGGAAAATAAGTGGTTATTATAGATGTACTTACCTGGGGTTCTGTGTAGGTACCTAACAGCAGAATTAGAGTGAAAGTGAACAGAGAAACTTCCCTTAATATATACTCGTACTAATACGAGTACCATTATTTACTCGAATGAGAGTTGCTTCCAAACCATTTTTTCCCCTGCCATTGTCAGGGACGTAACTTGTGTGGGGAGGGGAGGGGGAAGCCCCGGGCGCCAAATGGGGAAAAAAGTGACATTTTACCAAGTTCTCTAAAATATTATGACCGATTGGAGTAAATTTGTATTTGAAAATCATTGATCATTGACAAAACTATAATATACATTTACATACATTTTCATATTATGAAGAAACTGGCAATATAAAGCAATCCTAAAAAAACTAAACTACAAAATAATGAGAAAAAAAAGCCTAATTGAAAGAAATCATAAAATGTACCTACCAGGGTTTCTCTCATTTCAGTCAAGTCCAGAGCTAGGATAAAGTGTGCTGAAAATCGCAGCCGTTCACTGTACAACCCCCCCCCCCCCCCCGCGCAGTTGGGAGCTTTTGTCGCGACACCATCCCCCAACCATAGTCAGTTGGGAGCTTTTGTCGCTGTATGCTTTTGTCACGACACCATCCCTCCCACCACAGTCAGTTGGGAGCTTAATAAGCTGGGAGCGACATAATACGTCGCTGGGAGCTTTTGTCGCTGTATGCTTTTGTCGCGACACCATCCCTCCCACCACTGTTCGTCGGAAGCGTATGTCGCTGTATGCATTTGTCGCTGTGTGCATTTGTCGCGATACCATCCCTCCCACACTTGTTAGTTGGGAGCCTTTGTCGCTTATACAAATTATAGATCGGATTCTTTCTGAACTGCGACAAAGGTTTGAAGCCATCAAAAAATGACGTCGCCTTATAATGAGAACCTCTCATATCCGCTTTGATGACAGAATGATAACCTCCTATCTCCGTACTACCTAAATTCCCAGGAGAGGGAAAAAACTGCACTGTTGCTTCATTGCAGTTGCCAGGCAGAGTTGCCAGATCCCTAGTCGAAGAAACCGCAGCTAGACGGCTTTGATGTAGCCCAAAAACCGCGCGGGCTTATGAAGCCCAAATAGCGCGACATATCTTAGGATGTAGCCCAAAAACGCATTTTTTAATAACAAATCGACATGAATAATATCAAAAGTTCAATTTTTATTGCAGAAACGTTTATTTATGGATCTGTATAAATAAAAGATAAAATAATTCGCAGTCTTAAGAGAGCTAAAATAATTGAGTGCCAGCTATAAAGATTACTAAGTAATTCTTACTGAATCAAAGTTTTATATGCGTTCCTTAACGCATCTAAATAATGACGCATTAGAAGGCAAATCACATCGTTAGAAATCGTTGAAAACCCCAAAAGATAAAACTTAAGGACCAGCGTGGACGATTTCCTTCGCGCACTCAAGGACCTCCATCAGAGAATGTGTATGAGATGGTGTTGAAGCACTATGGTGGCACACTTGAATTTGCCTCCTCAAGAAGCAGCGAAGAAGAAGAACGACATTCGGGGAACTTTTTGACGAAGCAAGGCTGTGACGCCCAAAACGCTTTATTTTTTGGCCCAACATAGCCCAAATCGCGCTAAAACGCGTTTCCAAATTTTACGCCGCGAAATCACCTCCGAATATAGCCCAAATCAGTGTTGCCAGATGAGATATCTCAAAATCCCTACAATAGTATCAAAAACATCCCTACATCCCTACGAGCTTCAAGAAAAATCCCTACGCTTTCAGAAAGTCGAAAATCTCTATTTACTGACTCAAGAAAAGGAAAAATACTGACACCATTTTCAAACGACTTAGAGATTTATTTATGAAAACTTTGAGATCAATAAAAACAGAACAACGAAATCACTTAGGTTGACAATTCAAGTAGGTAGGTAACACATTTTATCTTAATATCAACCATAAAGGTAACAAATAAAGGTAAAGGAAGAATCAAATCATGGACGAAGTGGTCTCACTAGAATAAATGTAGGAACTAGATGCAAAGTTTGGGGACGGTAAATTTGAACTCACAAAGAGGCTCCCTGAATAGTTCAACCAAAAACAAGAAAAAAAATAAGTATATCAAGGTAGGTACCTAGTTATTGAATACCTATTTATGAAAAGAAAGGGATAATTATATGGTGGAGGGAGGTCTCTGAGTATTCAAGAAAAGAAATGGAAAATTAAATTGGGGGGAGGGGTCTCAGAATATTTAGGAAGACAAATAGACAATTAAATCGGGGAAGGGGGGTCTCACTCGAATAGCACCGAACTTATGAACAACTTAAAATGTACTATGATCACCTTATCACAAGTTTGACATCCTTAATCTCTAATGGGGTGCGGTGGGATTCCTAATTTTTCAGTCCTCCTTGCGATGGTTGTTTATAAAAAGTGTTTGTTGTAGTTTCACTTTTCCACTCCAGGAGAGTAGCTGTTGTTCATTTGAGATTCAAGGTTGGTACTGTTGTTCACTCATTGTCTTGACCTACAGTTCCTTTTACACTGAGAAAAAGGACCAATATTTTCCCTTATTAAAAAAAATTCAAAAATCCCTACAAAACGCCTTTAAAAAAACAATCCCCCCCCTACGCCCTATTTTGGTTTGAAAATCCCTACAATAGGGATAAATCCCTACATCTGGCAACACTGGCCCAAATCGCGCTTTATAGGCTATAAATTATAGCCCAATCTGGCAACTCTATTGCCAGGGTTTTCGTCGGTATTCATATTTTATGACGGTGACTTCTTGGAGATAATAATGACAATTTTTTGACGCTAGGGTTTGATAATCAATCTGGAGAAGCCAAATATGGAAAAATTCAAAATTCTGAGAAATTAGGAGTTAGGAGGTTTTCATTTTGAGGTCCAAGCGGAGATGGGAGGTTCTCATTATAAGGCGACGATGAATGGTTTATTTGGTTTCTTGCACAGTTGGGCAAAATCGTATTCGCAAATACGAATACGATTATATTCTCTCAAATTAGTTTCGGCGATTACGAAAATCATATTGTGGTTTTCATGGTCGCTGATTACGATGAACCTTCATCACGTCAGGATCAAGTCGTTTGAAGGTCAAGTGGTGAAGAAACCATCGAAAAAATGTGAAATAAATTCATGGGCATGTTTTTGAGGTCACTGAAATCGAATTCAGAGTTTATTTAAACTTTAGATCAATCCTAGTCGTCATTTCAAACTAGTTTCTGGGTTTTTTTTTTTAAATTCTTCAAAAAACTTATTAAAATCCTTATAAATCCTTCAAAATGAGCTTGAAATTGCCTTGAATGCATATCAGGTCAATGTTTGAGGAATAGCTAGTAGTATCAACGACAAGGGCGTGTCTACTACAGGGGGAGTCCTGACATCTCTGTTGTGGGACCTGGTCGTTGACAGTCTCATCCAAACACTGAATGAGGGAGGTTATTACTCTCAGGGGTATGCGGATGACCTGATGACCTCAGTGAATATTCAGGATGACTTCAGAGTACGTTTCAGGAGCTGGCACAGGCAGCCCTGGAAGTTGTGGAGGTGTGGTATGGTGAGGAGGGCCTGCGGGACAGTGGCTGTTCCCCTCACCAGGAAGCGTATCACCCTGGAACCATGGAGCTTGGGGAGGTCTGAGGAAAGTGTAGATGTGAAGGGAGAGGCCGAAATTCGGCATAATATCTGAGCATAAGTACTAGATAGCAAGGGATCAGCATCAGTCTGGTGGAGGGAGTGGACTGGACCCAGATCCGATAGGTTGGCCTACAGGGCAACTCTCCGCAGAATAAGATAAGGATTCGTCCCATCCTGAGTCCCTGATACAAATCTAATCTAACGTAAGAGCGAGAGCGGTAGCAGTAAGAGCAGTAAGCGTGGGAGCAGCATGAGCAGTAGGACTGGGACGAGCACCAAACCAAGATCGGAAGTTGCAGGTGCAGCACAATCAGAAGCAGTTGCAGTCGAAGTAGAAGTGAATGTGGTAGAAACAGCATGCAATGGAACAAATGCTACAGCTGGATGTTATTTTCCTTGTTATTTTTTACATATCTCTGCTACTAGTCAACTCATTGTTGTTAATTTTATGATACCACCTGTGATTCAACTATGAAACGTGCAACTGGGATTCTTGGTTGTACCCATAATCCTAACAATTATTGCTGCTGATGTTATTTGTAATAATTTTGTTTCAGGAATCTTTCCCGTCCACAACTCAAGAATTTCCAAACTATATGAGTCGAACTCCAGCCACGAACATGTCAGTGAATATCGAGTGATCGTATTTGAATAATAATGGATTAAACCAGCCTGATAGGATTGACTCGCTTAACTAGATTTTTTGGTTCATTTTCAACAACAAACCAATGGGGTCGACCGAGACGTTACGTTACGTTACAATGTGTAGCCAGCTTTGGAGCTTGAGAACACATTTCTGACTTCAAAGCTAGATTTTTAACAGAGCCTGTCTTGTAGTCCTTTTTTTGGTCAAATTTTTAGTATGTATTTTTATAGGCCCAAAGGGGAAGCAGGCGACACCGTGTTTGTGATTGACTCCAAGACAAATCCTGGAGGAAAGAAATCGAGAGGTGAATATATTGAAACCAATGAAACTACAGACAATGAGAAGCACCTAACCACGTGAGTACTGTATGCACCACATAAAGTGTTTGAATTAAAACTCCCCATTTGAGGAGAAAGTACGCAATGGCCACTTGAGAATTAAATTCGTTTGATGGCTTCAAGTAAACCACCAACTGCAAGAAGTTGATTCTTAAAAATTGTTGTAGTAGGTTCGTTTCTGCAGACGCAAAAGCTACTGGACTATGAGAGCTGCTTGAACATCCATGGCTTGGGTTCTTGCTAGCAAAGGCTACTGGACTATTAGAGCCCATGGCTTAGGTTGGTTTCTGCAGACACACTTATGGCGAGAAGTCTACTTGCTAGCAAGAACTAATGGACTATGAGTCCTACTGGAACGATCCATGGCTTAAGTTTGTTTCTGCAGACACACTCGTAGTGACAAGCAGTATACTTGCTAGCTAGATTGACTAGGGTATTTTTTATATGTTTAGCGTAACATATAATTGGAACAACTCAATTGGTTGTGGTGATGCCAAGGATGAACTGAGTGGAAATAACCGATTTGAAAAGGTTGCCAATACGTCTGCATCGGCCACACTCCCCAGAAGCAACTGGTAAAGTCGGGTACCGGTCAACCAAAATGTGCTGGAACGCCCCATTTTAGGCTTGTAGCAAACTTTTCCGACTGCTGAAATGCCCTCGTCGTCTGCAGAAACAAACCTACTAATGTTAATGTGCGTTTGTGATGAAGTAGTAGTTTTCAACGAGTAGCTTTAAACCCACCATGAAAAGCTCTGATCCTCCCGGAAATTCTACAGATATTTTGAAAGTCTGACCCACATGGTGAAGGCTTGCTTTGGGACGGGGATACTTGCTATACCGAGTGCCTTCAACTCATCTGGATGGGTCGTGGGAGTCATCGGAACTGTCATTATTGGCGGAATCTGCAATTACGCCTTCCACGTTCTGGTAAGTCAAGTCGGTACTTCCAGTAAAATGATGAACAGGTGGGATTTCCTTGAACCGGCCATACGCCTCCTACTGCATTGATATATTTTCAATAGAACCAGTTTCCTGAGTTCATTGCAAACTTCAAACAAGAAGACACTGATTCCAAACCTAAACTGACTGGTGCAGGTGTACCACAGGTTAGTGTACTTGGCCCACTCGTATACTTGCTCAACATGAAACTACAACTGCAACCTTTAGAGACGATACTGCAGTGCTGGCTGAAGGGGGTGATATTGCCACTTCTAGCAGTAAGCTTAATCGGCCTATTTCCCTAATCCAAAGATGGATAGCCAAATAGAGGATGAAAATGTATGAGGCAAAGTCGTTGCATGTTAATTTTATTAACTTACCTCAATGGCAAGATGCAAAGCCAATGAAGCAAAATATCTTGAAATGACAAGATGCAAAGAACACGACTTCAACTCAGAAACCTGTGCGTGTTAAGGGGCAGGCAATCCAAACTGTCTGTGCAAAATAAATTAACCCTGTACAACCAAGTCCTGGAGCCAGTACGGCTGTGGGGCTGCCCAGTTCAGAGCAATCAAGAGATCATTCAGATCTTTTGTCATGAGCACAATAAATTTGCTTTCGTACATATGGAATGGTAGTATTGCGAGGCTGTGCAGTAGGTCGAGGAAATCCCGCCTTAACAGGAGCCACTTGCCCACTTATCAGTGCTACTTTAACAACTTGATATTATCATATTTTTAGCTAAACGCTGAAACTGTTTTGAAACGCAAGAAGAAAACTACCAAAAATCTAACTTATTACGCAATCGCTCAAGCGGCGGTGGAAGAAGGACCAGAAAAACTGCGTTGGATGGCCCCGTATGCTCCGTAAGTTATTTTTTGTTAGAAGAAGTTCAGGCTTGAGAGGTACAAGACAAAGACAAATCTGAGGAACAAACCAGCATCCTTTGCTTCAACGTTAGAAAGCTGCGTATTACTCCACATCAGTGGACTAATTCAACATTATTTCTGCATGTTGTTAATGGTACAGCACATGGCTCGGATACAGAGCTTACAGTCAATTTTATTTTACTGCTTTCTGGAGGCCCACTCTGAAAACTCCTCAATACAGTGTAATTTCAAAATTTGCAGGGCTCTCTGCAAGATTTTTTTTGCGATAGGCCAATTGGGAACTTGCTGCATATACGTTGTGTTCATCTCAAAAAACCTCAAAGAAGTGAGTAGTGCCTTGTTCTAGAAGTTTATCGTAGTAATTGTTTAAATTCCTTGAACTGTGTGAATTATTGTCCAACAGATTATAGACTACTACCAAGATCCAAAAGACAGGTTCGACGTCCAATTGTACATGGTCGCCCTTATTATACCCCTCGTACTGATTGCGTGGGTACGACACCTGAAATACCTGGCGCCATTTTCGGTCGTCGGCTCTGTCGCCACTTTACTAAGCTTCGGAATCATATTCTACTATATATTTCAAGATCTGCCACCGTTGTCGACCATTGAGCCTGTCGAGGACGGCAAAGGATTCATCGTGTTGTTCTCCACTGTCATTTTCTCGATGGAGTCGATCGGAGTGGTGAGATCCGTTAAATTACTAGTTGATGCAAACGGGCGATGGTCGATTCATAAGTAGGATGTACACGTTGCTTTGATCAATAAGGCCGCTTACACATGGGGAGCATCACGTCTCTTGCTAACGTCTCAGCATCAAAATGCACTGGAGCTTTCCACACAAGGAGTGAAAATGGCTCCCCCCCCCCCCCCCCCGTTGACGCTTGATCATGGCAGATTACGATGTGGAGACATTAATCACTATCTTCAAGCTCAATATTATCCTTCACGTAGGCACGGAGCTCGTCAAGTAAAGCAAAAGATATTCAAAAATAACATTCTAAAAGTAGCATTTTGGTTTATTATTTTCGATAATGAACCATTGGAATCGCCCAAAGAAAAGTTCAAAATTTGACCCAATGTCAAGTTCAAAATTTGACCCCATGTCAAAATTTGTTGGTTTACGTTTCAAGATACGTAGATTCAGAAAATGGAATTAAAAAAAAAAAAAATCCGTCCGTCCGCCGTACGCCGCACTTTGCCCAGTTAGCTTTGAGCTAATATTTCGATGATCATATTGATCTTTATTGATGATCATATTATTCTTATGATCTCCTATCTTATTAGGCCCTATATATATTATAATATAAGACATATTATGTCTTATTAAAAATATTGTTTGTTTTTATTGTAATTTTTCACTCAAATGGTAATTAATAATCTATCTGTATTCCAGTATAATATATTGGCATACAGATTTTTTTTTTAAACTGCAATTCCTAAATGTGATTTTTGGAATACTTAGTTAAAATACAAACATTTTCATTCAAAGATAAAATATTATTTTATCTTTGAATGAACATGTTTGTGTTTTAATTATTCCAAAAATCACATAGGAATCTCATTAGGAATTGCAGTTTAAAAAGAAATTAACAAGAACCACACTGCATAAATGATTATTTCTGTTTTGGCACTGAAAGTCCGTTGGTAGGTAGCTTAAAATTGCGATCTCAAAAATTAGCTCGCACGTAAGTTTTTTTCAATGAGCGAACCTCAAAAGTGTATTTTTCAACCGAATTTTACTCCACGTGATGAAAATTAATATAAATTATCTGCAATATAAAGATGAAATCAATCTTAGATTGTAGTAATAAATCCACTTGTTGAAAAATGCATTGTCATGAAATTATGAGTAATCATACAAATTTCGCAAATATCATTCGATATGGCAGATATCGATATTTTGTTGCGATAATATCGCTGTATCGATATCGACGTTGAATATCGTTAACGATATCAAATATCGGAAGATCCTCGATATCGGAACAACCCTATTCGTAGGACATCACACCTCAGTGGTTTCAAATTGGTCTGTTGCAGTCCCGTGACTCAGTAGTGCGGCAGTGTGGTATCCCCCTCCTCACAAGTCCGGTCAGGATCTGCGGCAGTGTGGCACCCCCCTCCTGACAAGTCCGGTCAGGATCTGTGGCGGTGTGGCACCCCCCTCCTGACAAGTCCGGTCAGGATCTGTGGCGGTGTGGCCGTGATGCATTGTTGTGATGCATTAATACTCCCGCTCCCTCCCCCCCCCCCTCGGCGCCCACTGCCCGATCCTCCACCGCCGCCCTCCCCCCGCTCCACTCTCTTCACCCCACGTCCAAGTATCGCCCGAAATTTCAATTTACGTGCTGGACGTCAGCTCATGAAAGACTGACAATGCATTAATACTCCAATGCTATGGTGCATTAATACTCCAATGCTATGCTTAAGACAATGCTTAATACAATGCTGTGATGCATTAGTACTCCCGCCCCCTTTTCCCCTCGTCGCTGCCTTCTCCTCCACCGTCATCCGTCCCAACCCTCGGCTACGATTCAGAAGAACGAATAAAGAAAACTCTTCAAATTCTTGACACAACGGTTTATTATCTTCTTAGTACAGATCACCCTTCTGTCTAGATTATGCGAAATTCACTCGGTTTCTTGTAATTAAAATTGTTAAAACAATACCTATTTGTTTAAACAAATTAAATTTTGATGATGAGCTGGAGTCTTGAAATTTTAAACATGGGTCGATAAAGGATGACAATGCAATATGCACTCGGTTTCTTTTCATTCAAATTGTTCAAACAATACCTATTTTTTTAGACAAATTAAATTGGGATGTAGAGCAACAGACTTTAAATTTTAAACATGGGTCGCAGATGGCTGACAATGCAATATTTAATTGGTTTCCTGACAGTACCTATTTGTTTAAACAAATTAAATTTGGATGATGAGCTAAAGTTTCATCTATCATTTCGTTAATTGGATTAGGGTGATCTGTACAAAGAAGATAATAAACCGTTGTGTCAAGAATTTGCAGAGTTTTGGTTTATTATCTTCGATAATGAACCATTGGAATCGCCCAAAGAAAAAAAAATTTTAACCCCCCCTCAAAATTTGTTGGTTTACGTTTTAAGATACGTAGATTCAGAAAATCGAATGAAAAAAAATCCGTCCGTCCGCCGTCCGCCGTCCGAGGCACTTTGCACAGTTAGCGTTGAGTTAAAATTACGAAATTTGGTTTCTGGGTTTGGACCAGCCCCACAATGATCCACGAAACTTTTCATAACCCTAGGTCAAGGGGAAGGGGTTCAAAACGAATTTTGAAAATTCCATATCTCGAAAAATTCCCATCAAACGGAATGTTTTTATTTCATATTTAGATAGAGTTTGTTCCGTAGAATTTTTTAAGACCATCCGCAGCTTTGTACGACCAGCCGTTCGTTCACAATGACGGCTCAAAGATTGTGCCTCACAACCCGATCGTGAATCAAACTGTTGAAATACAGGTCCATTTTCATACTAACAAGCTCTTTGGAACATCATATGGCTTAAGTGATGTCGAGTTTGTTGTTCTGAGGTGCGTTTCGTGCTACGGAAATGAAGGTAATTTCGAATGTTTGTTGGTAGGTACTTCTTTTATAGAAAAATTATTACCGACGTAGTATTAAAAACCCCAGAATTATATCGTATTAATTAATCATAATTAATAATAATTAATAAATACGAATTATCAATACCTAACAATAAATTATAATAATTTTCAGTAGTTTTTTCATCCAGTCTTGTTTATGGTAAACTGTGGCAAAAACTCCTGCTTTCTAGTTTGATTGGATGTAGGTACACACAGATCGTTGGCGTTTCCGTCGTCCAAGTTTGTGTTGACTGTAGAGGAGGTGTATAGCAACAGCTCGTGTGCGATCCATTCTACAATTGAGCTCTGGGAATCAGGAGCTAAAATGGCTTCTCGTGTGATAAAGATAAAGCGATAAAGGCTCCCATATATCTAGGAGCGAGAGACGTGAAGCTCTGCGTGTGAAATAGGCCTCTATGGTTTTTTTAGATTATACATCAGGGACTCAGAGTGCATCCTATCCCCACCCGCTGCACTGAAACCTGGGCTTATTGTGCGGAGCGTTGCCCTGGAGATCAACCTATAGGCTCTGGGTCCAGTCCACTCCCTTCACCAGACTGATGATTCCCCCTATCAAGTTGTTTGCAAATATAATCTCTTCCTATACTAAAGACCTGAAGATTTTGTACTGTCGAGCTTCAAGTACTGGACACTCAAAGAGGAGATGAGGCGCATTTTCGTCCTCCTCTCTGCAAACTCTACATCAAGGAACCCCCGCGTTAACTCTGATTCTGGGCAGATGTTTCCAGAAGCACCCGTGCCCCGCCATCATCCCCACTACGACTCTCATCTTCCTCCCAGGCAGCTCCAGTGCTTCTGAGGTCCTTCCCCTACAGGCAGCTGCCATAGTCAACTTCCCGAAACTTTGTGCCTGGATCCCTTCCCAATGCCTCATATGCCCTTCCCTCGCCCGCTCTCCCTACCAAGCATTTGGCAATGCCCAAGATTGGGTAACCTTTACCTTCCACCCCAGTGTGGCCCCCATACCCACATCAGAGAATCTTTGTTCTCTACCCCAGACAGTTTAACGCCTCCCAGTTCCCATTACCAGTCTTGACCTAATTTGGGCCGCTGCGAGGGCCTTTAGTACTGCCTGGTTGTCCAAGAATATGAGATCGACTAACTATAACTCTTCTCCTCGTAATCTCCAAGGTTTCAGTGCAGGGAATGACTAGTCCCATCCTGAGTCCCTGCTACAATCTTGATTACTAACCTAGTCTGATGAACCTTGTTGTAAACTTCAGTTGATCGTGAGTTGGTGCAACTCTTTCATAGAATTCAAATCATTTTTGTCCGGCAGATAATCCCGTTGAAGAATCAAATGAAAAAACCCGAGCTCTTTGGGAAGACATTTGGTGTTATGAACGCAGCAATGATCCCCAACTTGATCCTGTTCCTGACCCTCGGGTTTTTTGGATACCTCAAATACGGGGCAGAGATCAAAGAGTCGATACCCCTGTCGCTGCCAAACTACGAAATGTGAGTATCCATACGGTGCTATCCACGCGATTCACTCGTACACTTGAACCAATGAAATTGTGCCGATCTTACTTAAAACTTTGGTTTCGTAGAACAGCCCGAGTCTCCCGGCTACTTCTCGTTCTGGCCATCTTCATCTCCCACCCTCTCCAGCTCTACATGGCTTTTGACATCGTCTGGACTGAGTTTCTCGAGCCCAGAACCAAATACTACAAATTCATCAAGGAATACGCAGTGAGAACGACCCTGGTGTTACTAACTGGTAAATCTCGCAACTTCAAATAGTAGTCTAGTAGACAACAACAAAAAAGTTAGGTCTGCCGGGATAAAATCGAAGTTATTGGAACTTCAGTTATCGGATTAGAGCTGAACTCCACTGAGAAGCACAAGTTCATTTGAAGTTATTTCTCGGTGGGCAATAATCCACCTGATCCAGTGTGATGAAAGTGAAAAAGAACACGTCGTTGTAGAAAACCACTCAATTGACCGTGAAGCCGAAGAGGTTGCAGGAGTACGTGAATTCTCAGATTTTGACGTAGGTTTATGGCAAAAATGGTGACGCTACATGGGTCAGCGATCCCCTTGCATAACAGAGAATTTGAAATCGAGGAAGAAGAATGAAAATCCAATGATCCAATCCTGTTTCTTTTGGAACTAGGAGAGGAGTGGTGTTTTCGGCATTGAAAGACAGATGTATGAAAGACAGAATGAAAGAAATAAAGAGAAATATAAGAAATTCACAGTCATGTAGCATGGCTATAAGAGCGAATTTTCGAAGAAATAACTGGTTTTATGAAAGATGCCTCCGTATTACTGGTTTTACAACCAATCTTGTCTCCTATTTCTGCTGTGTAACACATCGGTTTTTAGATTTTTCAACGCTGAACACGATGGTGAAGTCAGAATTGCGATATCTCATTCCGGTATCAGATTAGAGCAGATGGAGCGTGAAGAAGATCTCAACTAACAACCACGTTCCTTCATCTTCAAAAAGCTCCAGTTTGAGAACTGAATAAGATATCGCAATTCTGACTTCAACATCGTGTTCAGCGTTAAAAAATCTTTAAAATGAGGTGTCATCACTTGTCAGACTGTTTATGTTGAGAATTTATAGGCAATTTCCCCCCCCCCCCCCCATCAAGAAAAAACCCCCCTTAGAGTGGCCAGATATATATATATGAATATATACGGGCCGATGACGCTGTAACGCGAAAATTCCCGTAAGCTTTCCAATTATACCTATATATTAAGTGTTTCTCTCCTTTCAATTTCTCCTCCAGTAATAATATTTATCCATTGTATGAATATTTTTGGTGGCTTTTGTCAGTGAATTCAGAATGGTCTGTAATGGATTTTGGTATGAGTTGTTGGGAAAAGAGTTTTAAAAATTTTGGATCGAGAACAATAGCCCCCTTTCCTTCGAAAATTCGTTGTTCATCATCTTCCCATAACCTAGTTCGTCTCGCATTATTTTCAACGTCACAGAACAAGTCATAGGACGTACGCGTACAAATGTGTCAAAAAATTGGCGCGTACAAAGGAGGGTTAAACTTATCTTGGTGTTTCATTTCATACTCAATTTCTTCTTACTATTTCTACACGATTCTTGTATGTTGCCAATATATTAATAAATACCACTCTGTTGGTTCCAGTCGTATTTGCCGCGTCGATTCCCCATCTGAATCTTTTCATCGCTCTCATCGGGTCCCTTTGCTACTCGACTCTGGGCCTCACGTTTCCCGCCATCATCAGCCTCTTCGCTCACTGGGACGACGGGAACGGCCTGCGGTTCTTCTTCTGGTCGATACAACACATGATCATCATCTTCGTCGGTTTGTCTTCGCTCATCGTCGGGTCGTCGACGGCCGTGAGGGACATCGCTCATGAGCTCATGGCGTAGGATTCTGCCGTTCGTCTTGAAACCTCCCTGTCACTCGGATGGGCAAATTTATTGGCAGTGGTGTATCGTCAAGTGCGCTGGGGACTGAGCATAGTCTGCATTATGCACTCATCAACAAAGCCACAGTGTCTAAGGTACATTTTTTGGTGGAGCTAGCGTTTGATTTTCTAGGCTTTTTCCACATCTCCAAGACGAAACTTCACTTATTCAACTTTAATGCTCGAACAGAACGCCGCATCTAAATCCTATCGCTGTCAGTATTACCATGTCAACCACAATCGGTCAAACTCTTGTAGAATCTACTGATTTTGTAGAATAAGATATTATCTGATGCGGCGTGGCTTCAAGTGGTTTTGAGCAGTTTGTGAGAACTGGCTACATAACAGACAAGCCACAGCGTTTCAAAATGTCAACTGGACAAAACATTATAGGAAACTTCGCACTGATTCCAAATACCCTCGTGACACCTCGTAAGTGACAAAAGTGCGTTTTTGTGTTTATGGGACCGGTGGATTCAGAAAAGCTGACCGCTTCGATCTAATGGGACCTCGTAACTGTAAAACAAATGCTTTAAGCTCCACTACGAATGTGATGATCCAACTAATTGACTACCGAGTGTTAACTCGCAACACCTCGGATGGAACAAACACTTGTTTCCTTGTGAATGTACGTGTTTCGCCCTGATCTGTGTTTCCTAGTAATATTACTTATGTGTTCGGAAGAATATGCAGTAAGACCTCGATAAGCCGGCTCTCTATAGTCCGGCATCCATCACCTCGAAAAATAAAAATTGGAGTTTTTGTAATTATTGAGTGATAGGTATAGCTTGGTTTAGGCTATCTGTGGGCTCCGCATCGTCTAAAACAGTGTGTAAAAATCTACCGTTCAATAAACGTGTCCACAACAAACATTTCTCATAAAAATCAAACCGATTCAAAACAATGTGTTCTCGTCGTCCTTCAAAAACGTTCCTGAACAATGGGACCATTTAACACCTAAACAGTATTTTGTTTTACTTATTCCATTGGAATCTTTGGAAAAAGAAACATTCTCATTAAGTACCATTTGTGTAGTGTAACAACTTTTTAACAACCCAATAATATATAAATACAGTTCACGTGCGGTTATTTATAGTTTATTCCCTGTTTGAACCATTTTAAAGGAAGACCTCGATAATCCGGTATATTCTACAATCCATCATCGTCGGATCCCCGAGCGTGCCGGTTTATGGAGGTCTTACAGTAGTAGTCAGTAATAATTAGGAAAAAGGAACGAGTGATCAGTTAAAGCTGAAACTACTAGTCACGACGTCAAAAATTTAGTCACGACGTCAAACAATGGAAGTGTCAAGTTTGCCACTAGGCATTACGAGTGGTCCTTTCAACGAGGTAAATGAATCTTCGAAATTTACTCCTGTCATATCTTTCAATAAAGTCCAGATTAGGTAACAGGTCTTCAATTTTTTCGAGCCATTTCCTAGGATTTACAATTGTATAATATTACATATTATGTTACCTCTTTTAGAGGGTTTCTGTCTTTCTAATAAATACACTGACGTTTCTCAAATGGTGCTTGGTTCTATTTCAAAATCCTACCCCGCTGAAATTTGGAAATGTATCGATTATTACAGTAAGAATCAATCGATAATCAGTAAATTTGGTTTACAAATCTGTGCTTCAATAGCATACGCTGTAGGACTGATAAGTCGTAAGTTGAAGAAAAATATTGCAATTTACCTCTTATTTATATTACGTCAAACGTCACGTGGCAATCCTCCAAAAAGTTCTTTTAACCAAGGATATCAAAAAATGTTTTTGCATCTCCTGAAAAGTGAGAGTTTTTCACTTTTGTCACTTCGAAGAGACCTGCAGCAAGTTGGAAATCTTTCTAATACCTCTAGATGGTCTTGAAAACGAGTAATTTGTTTGGGTGCACCTCCAGGGATTGAGCTCCACAAACGTCGACATTTTCGAACTTTCTTCAGTCATTAACTTATAACGACTAAACAACGCATCATAGCGAAAATGTTTCATAGAGACAAATTAAAGAGCATTAAATTCTGCGTCGATTGAACTCCCCAACTTTAAAATTAGACTAATTTGTAGGGTAGTTCTTGACGGCTGAAAAACGACAATTTTTCCCACATTGGCTAAAATGTACCACTTGATGACTTTATGCCCTTTGTAGCACCTAAATTACTGATCCTATCAAAACACTCTTAGAACCAAAGTTGCCGAAAATTTAAAAAAATTCCTACATTTTCAAATGTGACCAATTTTAACCATACTTATATATATGCGAAATTCCAATAATAATTTGGAATAATCTACTTCTTGTATTTAGTAGTATATTTTCAGTAAAAATTCAAAGTACCTATGCCTAAGCTTTATATTAATTTTTGCGCTAGTTTTCCTGACATAACTGGTCGCTTGTTGAAGTGAATCAGTCAATATGTCAAATTTTGAAATTTAGGTGTTCTTTAAAATTGCCGTAAAATTCTCTGCAACTTTGATTGCAAGTGTGTTTTAATAGGACGAGTATTTTTGATGCTACAAACGACAGAAATTCGTCAGATGGTACATTTTAGCCAATATGGGAAAAATGGTCGTTTTTCCCATTTTAAAGTGGGAGTGGGGGAGGGAGGTCAGTCGACGCAGAATTTAATGCCCTTTAATTTGTCTCTTGGTAAGCTTTTTGCTAGGTTGCGTTGATCAGGAGTTATAAGCAACAAACTGTAGGAAGTCCAAAAAATTCTACGTTTTGGACTCGTTTTTAAGAGTATCTTAAGGCTTTAGAACGATTCGCAGCTTTCCACAGGTCACTTCGAGGTCCTTTCCTTATTTTACTGGGCTATCAAGTGTGGTCAGGGGTCACAAATTGTCTTAGGGTTAGGCGACAAGAGAACCCCCTAAAAACCTCTCTTCCAGGGGAAAACAAACTAGTGGTACGGCTCTCATGAAAAGCTGTGATAAAGGAGATTGCTCGTGTTGCCACTCGAGCAACGTTATGACGCACGTACCTCCACCGTGACGTCAAACCTCCAACAATCACTCAACGTTATGACGCACGTACCTCCACCGTGACGTCAAACCTCCAACAATCACTCAACGTTATGACGCACGTACCTCCACCGTGACGTCAAGCCTCCAACAATCACTCAACGTTATGACGCACGTACCTCCACCGTGCCGTGAAGCCTCCAACAATCACTCAACGTTATGACGCACATACCTCCACCGTGACGTCAAACCTCCAACAATCACTCAACGCTATGACGCACGTACCTCCGTCAAACCTCCAACAATCACTCAACGTTATGACGCACGTACCTCCGTCAAACCTCCAACAATCACTCAAGGTTATGACGCACGTACCTCCACCGTGACGTCAAACCTCCAACAATCACTCAACGTTATGACGCACGTACCTCCACCGTGACGTCAAACCTCCAACAATCACTCAACGCTATGACGCACGTACCTCCGTCAAACCTCCAACAATCACTCAACGTAATGACGCACGTACCTCCACCGTGACGTCAAACCTCCAACAATCACTCAACGTTATGACGCACGTACCTCCACCGTCACGTCAAACCTCCAACAATCACTCAACGTTATGACGCACGTAACTCCACCGTGACGTCAAACCTCCAACAATCACTCACCCAATATCCACTCACGCTACGACTCACTTGTAAACATGTATTTCCACTACAGGCGCTTGATTGGAACAGGATTGACCACCATAGACAAAGAAATCAATCGAGCTATTTCAGTAGTTCCAGAATTCAAGATTCAACCCGTGGAAGCACTTTCAATAGTGTCTTTCAGTGTCAAACATTTGGCCCTCGCGGGGAGCGATTCGGGAGGTTTTTGAACGAAATAAAAATTAATTTTTCCACTAAGAAATGACTGACAAATATAATATAATACAACACACTGTATTTACTCACGTAGCATTTAGTACACGAACTCCCTGCTCATTATTTAAGCTGAATTGACACTGTGATGACTTGAATCAGTTCACAATAACGTGTACAGCCAATTTGTGTATCGATATGAAGATAATTACAGTGCAAATACCAGTCGATTCGAGTTGAAAACATGATTAGCGAATGCTCATTATTCGACTTTCTAACTTGTGTACGACTAGTCACTTGATAGCACTCGAGTATTGTCAAATAACTCTTCTCTCTCTACCTTAAAACTTTTCACGGATGTTCGTGGATGCTGTACCTAAGAGTAGTAACGAATTCGGATATCTGCGAGAACGGTTCACTCTGATCACGATGCTTCTGATGTTTCTGAAACAAGATTTTTAACAATTATTAGACTCGCGTACCAAAGGTGTATCGATCAACAATTGATACAATAATTGATACAATAATTATTATTGTATACAGGGTGGCTCTTAATGAACGTCCAACCCTTTTTATTTCGATATTTCGAGAGATAGCAAAAACCCATCGATGTAACGTCCCCTTATTTTTTTTTTTCAAAGAATTCAACGATCGTATTTTCGTGCGCCGCGCATGCGCACAAATGCTGGCTACGCATGCTAACTTTGTTTTTTCAAATGGAAACCCCCTTTTTATTGCAGATTAGGATTCTACGTCAAATTTCATGAACTTTTTACTTCGAAAATCTTCTTTTTTTGGCGCAGCTAGGAGCGTCCAGAAGCGCCCAAATTTGGACTAATTTTTTTAGGAAGCGCCCAAATTGGAATTATTTTTTGACACTGAATCACGTGGTGATATCAGTTTTTTTATTGGACTTGATTAAACCGGGCTTACAGCCTGAAACATGGTCGTTTTGAAGAAAAATCACCTCATCCTGGCTCTTGATCATTTTAGTTTTAGTTAGATGAGTTTTTAGGCAGGTAGGTAGGTATCTAAATTATCCTGTTAAGGCCATGTGATTTATTTTCCCTCGCCCTTTCGCAACCCAGGCTTGGGACCACGTGATTCAGTGTCGAAAAATAATGAAATTTCATGTGCCACACCTATCAAGCACTGAGTTGCCTGAAAAAGAGAGCATTGAGTTACGAGCATGATCGTTGAATTGAATAAAAATTACAACGCGATTAAATTTTGAACTAATGGACATTTTAGTTAAAACCAAAACTTGTCATCGTGCTCACTTTTGCTGCTGAGCTGAGTGAAGGTGCTGTCGCTACTGTCGTAGATGTCCTTCATTTGGTGGAGCAGCCGAGTGAGGTTGGTCCCGAATTTGGCAGACACGCCAGTAACAGTCGAGTTCCCTTCGATCGCCACCAGAGTCTCGAGGGCGTCTTCGGCACCTGATCAGAAATCGTCGTTAATTAATTATTCTTTCAGTGTTGTTGGACATAGCATAATTACCTGTTTATCCAAGTAAAAGTGTGTAGTTACCTTTACCACCTCTCACCAGAAGCAACAGTGATCATGTGAAATAAGATGGTCAGTGTTGCTTCTGGTATTGATAAATAAATTAACACAGTGCTTCGCCCAGTGCATCTATACCCTCCAGATGTTATCTACTTAACGCCTAAGGCGTCCATTATAAAAACATGGAACTTGTTTCAACCAAATTTATTGCAGAACCTTTAGTCGTAGGAAAGTATAGGTGCCCCACAGAACCTACCATTCAAATATAAACTTTCCAGGTTGATCCTCGGAGCTCACACAACTGATCAGGTGCAATGTCTTCAGATTTCAGATGCCCCATAGAACCTACCTTTCAAATATCAGCTTTCTAGGATGACTATGACAGAAGATATTGGGGGGGTCGCTATTTTCGTAACGCAATTTCGTGACCATTTTGACATCACAGCTAATACATGTTACATGTTAATAAATAAATAGAACGGGTCATACTTATCCGAATTAAGGGATTTCGAGATGTTTTGGAAATTTAAAATGGCAAAGTCGTGCATATTTCGCTTTTGTGAATAAGGAACTCAATTTACCAAACCGAAACCACAGGTTAGCATTCATAAACTAGACCTAGTTTATGAATGCTAACCTGTACCTGTACGACATTTTACCCGTTTTGTCTTATTCAGGTCGATGGCAAACGATGATAACCTCGTAACTCCAAAAATGAGTAATTTTACAAGATGTGATCAGAAAGTTCCAGGACTTTTTGAATGGTAAATACAGTAAATGGGCAAATGGGCAGTGGGTGGGAGTCTATTTGCGAATTGGTATTTGACGCTATGGTATCCTCAGTTATTCTCTATGGCAGCGAGCTGTGGGGATTGCGGGGTACGTCGCTATCCGTTTTTGAAAAACCCAAATCGATACATTCGACTAACCTGAAACGTCCAATTTGTTGCCAACTATGTGATATCTCCGCGACGCGAGTTCCGGATTGAAGAGTTGAATCTCTCTCCGGAGGATCGCCAGGTCGTTCTGTGGGTCCCCTGACAGGTCGACTACCAAGAGAAGGCAGGCGCAGCGTTCGACGTGCTTGAGGAAATTGATTCCGAGGCCGCGGTTCTTGTGGGAGCCTTCGATGAGCCCTGGAAGATCTGCCACAGCAATCTGCAATTTAAGGTGTTGCTGAATTGAATTGAATAGCAGTGTGGGAAAGGAGTATTCACATACGAGCAGGTAAAATACACACGACTACGTATTTCACATCAGCAGTCAAGCAACAACCTGTACATAGATAGGAGGACCAATGACTTTAGCCAGCGAGGACGAACGGGATGACATCAGTTTTCATCTTCCTTCAGGATTTCATCGTAAGATGCGTTTCTGGCATGCGGGGAACGTGGCTGGCCAAAGCAGCCCCCCACATTTTATACACCCAGTAATGCGCGGGTCATTGTACAGGGTATGGGCCTTCCCTGACTGGTCCGAATATTCTTCTGAAAATCTTCCGCTCGAAGACCTCGAGAGCATTTATGTTTGCTGCATTCAGGGTCCACTTTTCTGAACTATAGGTTAGAACTGGACGGACAAGTCTTATAAAGCGAGTCTTATAAAGGACTAGCTTGGTATTTCTGGTATTTCACATTCTGGAAGTTGAAATGGTACAAATTACCAACCTGTTCAAAATCGCTGTACTCCACCATGCCGAGGTGAGGTTTGAGGGTGGTGAATGGATAAGGAGCCACTTTCGGGCGAGCTCTCGATATCGCCTGAAGAAGGGTGCTTTTCCCCGCATTGGGGAGACCGACGAGGCCGAAATGAGCCATTGACTTCACTTCAATGAGATATGCCAGATCTTCTCCTTTTCCGCCGTACTCGGCAACGAGCGGACACTGGAAAAATCATGAAAAATGTCTCCAAACTCAGCAGTTATCTTACAATGACCTACTGCTAGAAGTAACGAGATCAAGGGGGTTACTAAATTATTGTCACACCCAAGGAGAAATTTCTAAGAAGACCTCGATAGAAACTTACTTCTCCGACATGAAGGACTGAAATGCAAAGTAAATGCGAGTCTGCAACACATTGAAACATTTTCATGCTAGGACGATCACGGCCGAAACTGGCTTCAGGAGCCACTCAGGTGATTTGCGTATCATAATTCGAATTTAGAGTTCCCTCAAGAGTTTGTATACCGAGTATCAGCTTTCTAGGATGATCAGGGCCGAAACTGGGAAGTAATATCAAACTGTAAAGTACCTACCTAATTCCAATAACGAACAACTTCACTTCTGATGGTCATAATCATCATTGTGGCGACTTGGGACAAATTTCGTGAGCAAATTTTGTGACGATTTTTTTTTCTATGTGCCATATGAAAGACATGAAAATGTCAAAAAAACCCACAGAGTAGTTAGTAGTAGTTCCACAATTGCAATAGGTAGGTGATGGTTGGGGTTCGTAATTTTACTTCAAATATCATGGGGATTCAACATCGGATGGGACGACCTTTGACAAACGAACTAGAATTTGACTCTTGGGTGAGCGGGATAAACATTCTTGAAGATTCCAATTAATGAAAGTAATAAATAAAGTAAGTAAATACGCATATTATGCTGCTTGTTGTGAGAACAGGTAAATGGAAGTGATGGTGAGTTTATTAGCGGCTAAAAGCTAGGGTATCTCGAATCAAGAACCTTACAACCCCAATACTGGAGCTGATGGCAGCGCTTATTTGCGTGAGACTCTGTTCTTCAATTCCTTCAGATCTGACTACGTCGTCGTCTGATTCTTCAACAACGTTATCGTGGATTTGTCATCAAACAGAGTAAAATTTCAATGAGGTTATGTCAATCATCACCTGTTCGACGTCTGTGGTAAAATAGTGATTCCCGTGGCCTCCAGCTCCTCCTCGAGCCAACACAAACATCGTCCCTTCGTTGTCCAGATCACCGAGGACCTCGCCGGACGGGGTTTTGACGACAGTGCCAATTGGGACCTGTTGAAACGAAACAACTAGTTCTGTACAAGTTGGATTGAAAGTAAAACGACTATTAAAATACAAGTAATTTAATGAAGAGGTTAGGATTTATGAGTTGATCGATCGTAAATTGGTTCCACACACAAAACAGACCTGGCTACTAAATAGGTCTAAAGACTAGAAATGTAGAACGCTAAGAATTAGCTGCAATGCTTTTGGTGCTACTGAGGTCCTTATGGGTTTATATATAGCAAAGTATATATGTATATCAAACTGGAATTTATAGGATATATTCTACACCGCCTAAGTTACAGGGGACAACGTTGGCACCAGAGGTCAAGCTTGAGAAAGAAATACGTGCTCGTCATCTTTTGGATATTGTGATGCTGAATAGATGCACCTGACCTCGCCATCCAGGAGTTACTAGAATGATCCAGTGGATTCGTTCCCTCAATCTTCCCTATTCAGTCGAGGAAATTAGGAGAATGACAGCGGACTGCACTGCATGTAACACGGTGAAGCAAGGATTTTGGAAGCCCAGTAATTCATCAAGCTTAATGAAAACCCCCTTGGACATCCCTAATGGACGTTCGCCGTTGGTGACCAGACATGCGTTTATGTGGAGTGGAGTTTGTTGCTGTGCATAGTAAAGATCGAATGCAATGCAGGGCATCCTGCAGGTCTAACTCCCATTGCATTGCTAATAATTAGAATTATAATAATTAGAATTATTAGAATTAGAATTATTCTCGATTTTTGTGAGCAACAGTGATGGTCTTCGACAGCAAACTGTTTTCCCACTCGACTTGTCCATTTCCTTGGTGGTTGTAGGTTTATGAGTGGTCAAGTAGACACACCGAGGAAGTCTGTCATCTCAGCAGATGAATGAGGCACCCCTTCCGGAGTGTAAGTAAGAAGGTAGGTATACCAAAGATGGAAAATAAATTGGTGAGGCACTCGATCACGTTATGGCGTCATCGCTGGTGTTTGGTCTACAGTTTCTGGCCTGCATCTACAGTCAGAAGCACATCTCAATGAGATAGACGTCCAGTACTGCTTGGCTCATTAACTAGTTGGTAGGTTACAACGGAAATTCTCTCTTGGCTGCATGACAAACATATTTTAATATTTTAATGTTCATCACCCGGCCTCGACCCAAGGGAAACAGCGCTTGTCCTTGATACATAATCACTGAGTTTACATAACACACTCGCAATAAAGTCAACACATCACCTGACCAGACGTACTGGAATGATTTTATGAGAGGCGTTTTTCCCATGGCAATCCTTGTTGTACCCTTTTTCCCCCTCGTCGGCTTTGATGACGGACTCCAGATGGTTCAGATCCCTGATGTTGGAGGTCGCTTTAATGACCACGTGGCCTCCGCTCCCGCCGTCACCACCGTCAGGCCCAGCGGTTTCGTTTGCCCACAATTGGAGGAGGGAGATGCACCCATCACCTGGAAAGAAATGAACAGTATCACAAATATGTCAACATACTTTTGGTATATGTACAACACAAGCCCAAATGACGCTTCATTACCTCCTTTTCCTCCAATGGTGCGGACCCTTTTAGAATCTACAAAATACTGTGGAGTTCTTCCTTTCGACTTTGCTTTTGTAGGACGAAGCGGTATAACGTCTGAGCTCAGAGCCCTGAAAATGGATTTACGAAGTGTTGCTGAAGGGAACAGCAGCCTCATAACTGTTGGATTCCTGAAAACGAAAAAATTAAATTACAACACGCACGTTTATGTATTAAACTTAAGATCACACTTTGAAACGACTGAAAGAGTATCTGCAGGTATGCCCTACTATAGGTAGTCTGTTTATAACTGCTTTAGCGGGCCGTAAGTGGTGTGCAGATACTGTTGCTGGGAGTGGAGTCTACCTCCTTGTCACTTTCCCAATGTGTGGCAATGTAGCGGTGAACCACCCCCGGAAAGCCCCTTCTCAAGCACATGAGACAAGCGCCCCTCAATGCTAAAGCAGTTAAAAACAGAGTATAGCACAAATGCGATCTGATGACGTATGATGACGCCCTGGTGGATAGCGACCCACACAAAGAAATAACGATTACTTTAGGAATCCAATGGCGAATTAGCAGAATGGCTAAGAAGGTGGATAGGATAATTATGATCGGCACCAGTAGGTACCATTGATAGAAACAAGGGCGGATCCAGAATTTGCTTTTGGGGGGTCATAAACTAACCTAACCTGACCTCACCTGTGTCATTTATGACCCCATGACCCCCCCCCCCCCCCCCCGTGTATTCGCCACTGGAGAGAAGTTTCTACGTAAAACCTTCGAATCTCCCTCTCAAAAACAAGTGCTCTCCGGCTCATAGACGTTTTAGATATTTGGCAACAAAAATGAAAACTGTATGACGATTCATTATTTGGATGGTTTAACGTTTGAAATGTTCTGTTTCCTTGTAACCCACCATAGTTACTACTAATTTCGCATTTAAATCGTGAATTGTAAACTTGAGGACCTTGCAGCAAAACATTTTTTTTTTAATCCTGTTTTTACGCTGGGCTTTGAAAGTTTTATATTCATCTTAATCTCCCTGAGCTCAGGACAAATTTTCATTTTGGAGCAGACCCCTTTTTGCCCCAAAAGGACTTTTTGGGTTTTTTCTCATATTCATCACACGTCTGGCAGGTGTCAGACCGGGGGATGCCGAAATGGATATTGAAGTTTGCCTTGAAGTAACGAAAATGAAGATCGATGTTAACATTGGAATCGGCACTCAATGGGCAGTGTTAGCGAATTTTTGAAGAAAATGAAGCTATTGTTCTCGGTCCAAAATTTGTTAAAACTCGAATTTCCTACAACTTATTATACCAAAATCCGTTTCAGACCATCCTGAATCCACTGCCAGAAAGACACCAAATTTATATGTACCTTTATAGGTATATTTATGTACCTACCATTCCATGGGTATGTGGTATGTGTCATTCCAGACGATAACTCTCGATAGAATTGAGATTAACAGTTCTAAGAGTGGGTTTTGGGGAGTATAAAGGGGGGGGGGGATTACCCAAAAATTCCTAAATGAAACAAAAATGAACAGTCTAACGAGTGACAACTCGTTTTAAAGGGTTTTTTTACGGTAAACGCGATGGTGAAGTCAGAATTGCGATATCTTATTCCGGTCTTAAACCGGAGCACTGTGAAGATGGACAGGAACACTGTCCAGAATTGATATGGGTTGGTTTGCCAGAGTGTAGTTTTTAGTGGTTAAGGGGGAAAGTCATTACTGTCGTTAGCATGTAGGTAGTTTTCAGTGAGTTCAAAGTTAATAGGTTGCCTGTATACCAATCTGAGAGTAGTCTTAGATGATGGTCCGCCTCTTCGAAAACTAAGCTCCATGTGTTGGCCGAATTTATAAGGACCGCAACGTCAGCGAAAAGCTCGCGGCGTCTACATACAGGAGGAGCAATAAGTACAGGGCCCAAATGACTTCCCTGAATCACCCCAGATATCGAAATTCTGACTTCACCATCGTCTTCAGCGTTGAAAAATCGGTAAACTGAGGTGTTACTCAGCAAAAAATGGTTGAGTGAGATGTTCCAAACATCACACTTAAAACCAGTTATTTCTTCGAAAATTTGCTCTTATGACAGCCATGCTGAATGACTGTAGTTTTTTCTTATTCTTACTTCCGAATGGGCATCCAATTAGGAACCCCTTCAAATCCTACAATCCGTCTAGTCATAAAAAATACAAGTAACACAGACATCAGTGTCTATTATAGGCCCAACTACACCACAGGAGACGATATTCACCCGTCGGCAACACAAACAGAAGTACAAAATCATACACAAGAACAAACCGTCCTCAAACCTTATACAAACGGCGTAATTCAGAGATCGAGTCGAAGATGAAGCAACTTTTGTTGGATGTCACGCAGTTCTCATAAAACGCACAAAACGTAAACATAAATAGAATAGAGAGAACAGTGCAGGCCTACAAGTGATAATAAACTTGATAAGGTGCCTTCTTCTTCTTCTTCTTCATAGTTTACTGTCGAGCTGACGCTATGGTGGGACAAGAATCCGATCTTTCTCTGCGTGAAAAACCACTAATAGGTGAACCGAGAGGAGGGGGAACAGGTATAATTCCTAATTAAGGAATTAATTCCTAATTATTAGAGCTCACAGGAATAATTCCTAATTAAGGAATTAATTCCTAATTATTAGAGCTCACAGGTATAATAATATTATAAGGATATTCTCAACCCATATATTATATGGGTTGAGAATATCCTTACGTACGAAAATCCAGTCATGCAGCATGGCTATAAGAGCGAATTTTCGAAGAAAGAACTGGTTTTAAGTAAAATGCCTCCATTGAAGAACATGATGTCCATAGAGAACATCTCATGTATCAAACACGTATCTTCATCTTCAAAGTGCTCCAGTTTGAGAACTGAATGAGGTATCGCAATCCTGACTTCACCATCGTGTTGATTCACCTTTGAATTGAGGTGCCACATGTCAGACTGTTCCATTTTTGGAATTTATGGGTAATTTCCCCCTTTACCTTCATATTTGCCAATATGAATGCTGTTGGTGGTGTCGTTATAAAATAAATAAATCGCAGTCTTACTTACCTTACAGTGTAAGGCTTACACAGGTGGATAATTAATAAATCGCAGTCAGTAAACAAAAGCGCAACGGTTCAACAATTTCACAAAGTCACAGGGTAGGGATGAAAATCGATTATCAATTAAATCGCATAATCGATTATTAACCACCGATTTTCGATTATTTCACCACCCTTCCGTCTTTTTCGTTTCCAGCTAATAGTTTTGTAAAATTTCATCAACAATAATTGTTGTAATAATTACTGGAAACGAAAAAGACGGAAGGGTGATGAAATAATCAAAAATCGGTGGTTAACAATCGATTATATCGATTAACCGATGATCGATTTTTATCCCTACCCAGCTGCGAAAAGAAGACGTTGGATTCCGGCCTGCTGTGCCACTCCGCTAGTAGCGCTACCTCGCGGCCTGGAGGTCAACTTGTACCAACTCCTTCCTTCGCGGTTCGTTTCAAACCGTGCAATTCAACCTAAAATGCCCAACGATGATCACACTTCTTCGGTGTGACCGACGGTGCATAGTTAACTTCGATTATCGAGATAATCGAATGTTGCGATTATATATAGATTTCACTTGTTTCTCCCAGTTTCTCCCAAACTGACATAATATTATTTTCATTTTTACAATGCAATATACCTATGACTTTAGATTGATCTATATGTCCAACTAATCTTCAATCAATCAATCAGTTTATTCACAATATTGCCTGGTAGGCTAATGTGGGGAGGGAGTGGTGTTTGTGTTAGTAATATGTTGCTTGGATTGTGTCTTGATATGATGTGTTTATGGGAGTGTTGCGTCTGAGTTGTTGTCCCTCAGCTGTCTCCTCTTCAGCCTACGACTTTCGGTTGGTGGAGGGCCCGAGATCGCTGCGACTTGAGGGTTGGAGTGTCCCACAGCTCTTTCATGGAGTGCTCTGTAGGCCACCTCAATCTTCTCCCTCACCGTCTCCATCTTCAGGTCCTGATGGAGGACCTCATTCCGGACGAACCATGGTGCTCCGCAGATTTGCCTCAGTACTTTATTCTGCATGGTTTGTACTTTTTGTACTGTTGTTGCGCAGGCGGAGCCCCAGATTTCGCACGCATACGCCCATATTGGTTTGATGAGCGACGTGTATATCAGCCTTTTGTTGTTGAGGTCTAACTTGGCACCCGGATTCAGTACCGGCCATAGCTGGTATACACGCCGCTTCATCTCACTCACAGTGCGGTTGACGTGTCCTCTCCATGTTAGACGACGGTCCAGCAGCAGCCCCAAGTATCGCACTTCAGACTTGTGTGGTATTGAGTCCCCGGCGAGGTTGAGGTTTGAGAGCGATCCTCGGCGGAGAGTGAAAGTGATCAGTGACGATTTTGCTGAGTTTATCTTAACTTTCCATGTTTGACACCACTGGCTCACTTCATCAAGATGATGTTGCAAATATCCCTCCGCCTCTCGCACTGTGTCCCCTGCTGCCAGAATAACAGTATCATCTGCATATTGAGCAGTAATTGTTGCCAAGGACACAGGGAAGTCGTGACAGTAAAGACTGTACAGCAGGGGAGACAGCGGCGAGCCCTGAGGAACTCCTGCACTTACCCCCTTGAATGACGAGAACTGGTTCCCAACCCTTACCCTGAAAGTGCGGTTGCTGAGGAATGACTTCATCATCAAAAACAGTGAGTTGGGCAAAAATTCCTTCAGCTTGAACAAGAGGCCATTGTACCAAACCTTGTCAAAAGCCGCTTGCACGTCCAAAAACACTGCACCCGTGTACTTTCTTTCTTCGTAGCCTTTTGCAATGTAATCCACCACTCTGTGCACCTGCTGGGTTGTTGAATGTTGAGCCCGAAACCCAAATTGAAAATCTGGGATTCGGGGGGACACATTGAGGACCTTGATGATTCGCGCCAACAGAACCTTGTCCAATAATTTCCCAAACACCGGTAGTAAACTAATGGGCCGATACGATTCTGGATATTGCTGCGGCTTTCCTGGCTTTCCCACCACGATGACGACAGCATGCTTCCATACTTCGGGGTAGTAGCCAAGTCGGAGCAGAGCGTTGTAGAGGCTCAACAGAAACGCCCTACCTTTACGTGGAAGCCTTTTTACAATCCCTACCGCAATCAAGTCATATCCTGGAGCCTTTTTATTTCTCATACTTCTCAAGGCCACCTGCATCTCCTCTGGACTAATTGGAGCAGGAGGGGGCGACATTTGCAGAGGGGCGTCCACTATCTCTCCTACCATGGACACCTGGTCAACTTGATCCTCATCATCTGGGTTGGGCATGAACACTTTCTCAAAGTGGCCGGCAAAGAGCTCAGCTTTCTTTTCGTCCTCAACTACCCATCTTCCTTGGTCATCTTTCAATGGTGGCGACAATTTAGATTTTTTATTCTGAAAAAGCCTAGATATTCTCCAAATTTGGTGACTCCCTGTGCCATTCATTGCTTCCAAATCCGATGCAAACTTCTTGTTTCTCTGAGCTTCCAATGCTGCACGCACTTTGCGACTAGCCAGATTGAAACGACATCGATCATATGGGTGCCTAGTTCTATGCCATCGGCGCCTAGCCTCATTCTGCCGCTGCAAAAGTGATTGAATGTGCTTGGGGGATTGTTTGTGGGCAAACGCAGCCCTAGGCTCTTGTGGTATGCTGCTGCTCCAGATACTGTTATGTACAGTCTGCACAAGGTGATCTATGCAGGCATCTACATCCTCGACGCTGGTCATTGGCAAGGTCATATCAATTTGGTCCCCAAACTCCAAGGCAAATAGCTCCCAATTTATTGGACCCTGATTCAACCTGGGAGACGGCAACATCCTGGCTACTTCTACCCCTTTGCCAGAAAGAAGCACAGGGTCATGGTCTGCACTCAGCTCGTGTATTCCCTCCACTACAAGGTCTTCTGTGATATTCTTCAAAACGAAGATGTCCAGTACATCTGGGAGCAACCTGTGTGATGTTGGCCAGAACGTTGGTGAGTCGGGTGCCTTAACTGTTACTCCAGACTGCGTCACCATGTCAAGCAAAACCCTGCCTCGGTAGGTGGTGGTACGACAACCCCACTCGACTGCCTTCGCATTGAAATCTCCCCCAAGTATGCCTCGTGGGCCCAACTCCTGGAAAGCCTCTGCGAGGTGGCCTGGAATCAATCGCCTCGAGGGTGTGCAGTAACAGCTACCAACAACTACGCTGCTGCCATTCACCATTATTCTCACATAGGTGGCCTGCACATCGTCGTGACTTACAGGTGGAAGGACATCATGCTGGAGGCTAGCTTTTATTATTATTGCTGAGCCCCCTTTTGCGCGACCAGATGAAGGGGATGGGGTATGATACAGTCTGAGTCCAGGGAATCGTGTTCTTGTAATGTCTTGGTCAATTTTGAAGTGCGTCTCCGTAATCAGTGCTATGTCAATGTTGTGTTGATTTAAAAATTGTGAGAGCTCCAGTTTCCTTCGCTCGAGGCCATTTGAATTCCACGTGATAATCCTTAGATCTTTAAGGAAATAATTACTTCCCATTGCGCATTAAAAAGGTTTGGATTTGGCTCATTGTGTTGGATATTTGAGTGATTGCCTGTAGGAGGGGCTGAATTAACGCATTGAACGTCGAAGATATAAGTGATATCAATTCGGAGGGTGATCCATTATTTGGTGGGTCCTGAGTTATATTGTTTCGAACCGCTGCCGAGTATGATGTGCGATGATGGTGTGGTTGTGGGGAATTTTGCGGATTATTTGGAAGGGAGTTGGCCTGACTATGATGCTGGGCCCTGTGCGGGCCAGCAGAACTTTGCGAACTCACTTGCCTGGCTTGTGATGTGGACTGACGAAGACTGGGAAATTGCTCTCTCAAGGATACCAAGGGCGGTTGTTGGGCCGATGCCTTACGCTGCGCTCTTTTTTTGAGGAGAAGTTTGTGAACCTCACAGCCCCTATAGTTCGCCGTGTGCTGTCCGCCACAGTTCACACACTCCGGTGGAAGAGAGCGGGATACCGGACATTCCTTGTAATTGTGTTCCCCCTTGCAACGGACACAGCGTGGTCGATGAAGGCAGTACCCGCTTGTGTGATTGAAGTCTTGGCATCTGGAGCACTGGGGTATTCGGTTCTTTGCTCTGAAGGGCTCTACTTGAATCGCACAGTTTAATAAACCTTTAAGATTGTAGATCCTCTCATTGTCCCGTTGAGGCTCCAAGTCTATGTAGAACATAGGTAACGACACCTTTGCCCGGGAGTAAACATTTACGACTTGACGAATGGAAAAACCCATTCCCTCTAGTTCACACTTGATAACTTCCGGGTCTGTTGATTGATGGAGGTTACGGAACACTACCCTCAATGCCCGTCTCTCTGGTACTAATCAGTTGTTTGGGGGATGTTTTTATTCTAGATTAGTTGGACACCAAGTGGATGGGGTTGCGGAATACAAACATCCCCCAAACAACTGATTAGTACCATATAGATTAGTTGGACATATAGATCAAGTGGACGGGGTTGCAAACAAACAAACAACTGATTAGTACACAACTGTTACCATCGAATGTTGACATCATCGATATATAATCGACTTCATCATCGATATATAATCGACTTCATCATCGATATATAATCGACTTCATCATCGATATATAATCGACTTCATCATCGATATATAATCGACTTCATCCTCGATATATAATCGACTTCATCATCGATATATAATCGAGGTTGAATTGCACGGTGTGAAACGAACCGCGAAGAAAGGAGTTGGTACAAGTTGATGTCCAGGCCGAGATGTAGCGCTAGTGGAGTGGCACAGCAGGCCGGAATCCAACGTCTTCTGCTGCGAAAATTTTGCACCGGTGACCGTTGCGCTTTTGTTTTCTGACAGCTTGTCTCATGTTTGTATCGCGCTTCTGTATTTCAGGTGACACTAGTTTCCATTTCAATAATTTCAGGTATGTACGTAGGTTACGTCTTTTCAATACATTTGTGCCAATCTTTTGGGTGGAATTCAATGTGTTCAATATATTTACACATCACTTTAACAACTAGGTATTTCTTAACCCACACTCTACTTACTTTGTACCTAGCTTCTCTTCGTATCGTCTGTAGCCGAATCAAAGTCAACCCGACGTAGGTTAGGAGAAGTTCGTTTTCCATTTTATTCAATTTCAAATTTTATTCGAATTCCATTTTATTACAATTATTATTCGTTTTCCATTGAATTATTTGAGCACGTTATCGTTCGGTTTCAAAGCCCTTTACATCTGTTTGTTTTAAAG
The DNA here is from genome assembly GCA_963920205.1 of Stenodema calcarata. Taxonomy (NCBI): domain Eukaryota; kingdom Metazoa; phylum Arthropoda; class Insecta; order Hemiptera; family Miridae; genus Stenodema; species Stenodema calcarata. The sequence continues at coordinate 18,537,324 of OY986062.1, forward strand.
GTCATTCTCACAAAAACGTGCGAATCAGCGTACAGTCAAATTTGGGGCAGATAATGATGTATTTTTTAAATCCGGTTTTTTTTAACCTCAAATTGTGCGCTCTTTCCTGGACCAATGGTTCCAGAAAAAATAAAAACTTGTTCAATTAATAAACCTTCAGTCCGGAGGGACGTCGATTAGACCGCGCCTTGATTCACAAGGATCCGGAACCGCGGACTGCGTAAAACGAAGGGATGTGGTAAGAAGAGTCCGCCGTTCTGGAGGGTGCCGTTCACTTAGGCGCGGAAGTTCACGCAGATCAGCTTTCCCGCTCTTTTTCTACAGTGATCGTCCCGCCGTATTATCGATTTCTGGGTGCTGCATCACTAACTCAATAAGAACTTCGTTGTTCATTTCGATTATTTTGATGATTAAATCATTCAAATTTTGAAGGTACGGCAGTAGAACAGAGCTGAAGCGCAGATTATTGATAACGAATGATATCAAGAAACTTCACAGTGGCCTACTCCAGTGGAATTGATTGTACGGGTTAATGTGATCATGTGCCAGATGGTCATTTGAAGGTCTCAATATCGGGCTCGTAAACATTATTTTGCCTATTTTCTCCAAATTGAAGAAACATATTATAAACCCGTTTCCAGGTTATAAATCATCAAATTCTGCACCATATTCACTCAAAACATCATTTGCTCAAAAAAAGGTTGAGTGAATATGGTGCAAAAAATTCACTTGGTCACTTTTACCAATCACCCCACGATTTGAGAAGTTTTATTTCAAGATACGTAGATTCCTAAAATCGAATTGAAAAAAAATCTGTTCGTCTGTTTCTGGACCAACGCCAAAATGACCCCTGAAAAAGTTTTCATAAGCCTAGATCATTGGTAAGGGGTTCAAAACGAATTTTGACACTTTAAAAACGCAACTCTCACAAAAAATGTCAGCCCAAGTTTGAACAAGTCCATGGCACTTTGCCCAGTTGCGCTAAAATTACGAAATTTGGTTTACAGGTTCGGACCAACCCCACAATGATCCTAGAAAATTTTCATAACCGTAGGTCAAGGGGAAGGGATTCAAAACGAGTTTTGAAATATTACAAGTTATGAGGCAAAAACTGAAACAAGTCCAAAAGTTCGTGGTTTTTAGCTCCCAAAAGGTTTTCCTAGGGATTTCGAAGCTGCGAACTTGGTGTAATGACTAATACCCTAGTTACTAATTACTACTTTGTGTAATTATTATACTAGTCAAACATGTGTCCTAACAACATAGTAACAAAAATCATCTAATTCGACGTATTAAGGACACTCCAATCGTGTCTCCTATACCGTCACTATGACTATCGCTTAGTATTGTTTGTTTTATTTGTCAAAATGAATTTTAAATCTTTCGGTTTGCCCATCGCCCAGTCAATACTGAATCTGAATCCTTCAAGATCAAGAGACGTGAGTAGAAGAAAACTCGTTCAAGATCTCGCCTGTTTCAAGATAGAAAAATGGAAAACTCACTGTTAAGTGGAGCGTTTTACAGAGTAAGGTTCCATTAAAATGTCACCGTATCTGTTGCTATCTTGAAAAGAATGTAGAATAATAATATATTAAGTTGGTGAAATGAGGGAGTGTCCAGGGTCGGAGAAATGAGGGATTGCCAAGGGAGAGTGAAGAATGAGGGATTGGCAAGGGAGAGTGAAGAAATGAGGGATTGCCAAGGGAGAGTGAAGAAATGAGGGATTGCCAAGGGTCGATGAAATAAGGGAGTGTTCAGGGTGATTGAATGAGGGATTGCCCTGGGAGAGGGGTGATATGAGGGATTGCTCAGGGTCGATGATATAAGGGAGTGTTTAGGGTCGATGAAATGAGGGATTGCCCTGGGAGAGTGGAGAAATGAGGGATTGCTCAGGGTCGATGAAATAAGGGAGAGTTAGGGTCGATGAAATGAGGGATGCCCTGGGAGAGTGAAGAAGTGAGGGATTGCTCAGGGTCGGCAAAATGAGGATTGCCCAGGGTCAGTGAAACGAGGGATTGCTCAGGGAGAGTGGTGTATGAGAAATTGCCCCGGGTCGATGAAATGAGGGAGTGTTCAGGGTCGGGGAAATGAGGGATTGCTCAGGTTCGATGAAATGAGGGATTGACCCTGGGAGAGTTAAGAAGTGAGGGATTGCTCAGGGTCAGCAAAATGAGGATTGCCCAGGATCAGCAAAACGAGGGATTGTTCAGGGATAATGGTGATATGAGGCATTACCCTGGCTCGATGAAATGAGGGATTGACCATGGGAGAGTTAAGAAGTGCGGGATTGCTCAGGGTCGGCAAAATGAGGATTGCCCAGGGTCAGTGAAACTAGGGATTGCTCAGGGGGAGTGGTGGTATGAGAAATTGCCCTGGGTCGATGAAATGAGGGAGTGTTCAGGGTCGGGGAAATGAGGGAGTGTCCAGGGTTGATGGAATGAGGGATCTTCCAGGGTCAACCATACGAGGGATCGCTCAGGGGGGGTTTTTATGAGAAATTGTCCAGGGTCAATGGAATGAGGGATTGCCCAGAGTCGATGAAATGTGGGATTGCCTGGGAGAGTGAAGAAACGGGGGATTGCTCAGGGGGAGTGGTGATATGAGAAATTGTCCAGGTTCGATGAGATGAAGGAGTGTCCAGGAACCAACATCTTTAATCCATGCTAGGTTTTATAAAAAGTTTGATTGATCGTGAGTTAGAATAATTATTGTGGGAAGGTTTGCAGACTGAGAGAATAAACCATTTTCAAGGTTCATTTGGTTTAGCAGACGGATTTAATCAGGAAAGATTTTTTGGATCGTCTACAGGTAAATCCACAAATTACAAAGGATCAGGCTATTTGGTTGCTATCCATTTGTTATGTCTATGTACTCTGGAGGAGGGCGATGCGGGCTTACTTCTCTTCCACATCATAGCATTTGTCATTTACTGAAGTAATATACAGTTTCGTTGAGCTTCTTCCTCTGTTCCATCCCTCTATGACGACGTTTCATTACAGATTGGTCTCGTAGCTGATCAAACGTGGTGGACGGAGAAGGATTTTGCCGACGATTACAAAGTCGCGAGTCTCGGCCTCTGGAACGAAGTCATCGACTCCAACGAGCGGCTGTCGAACTGGGGATCGAACCAGGATCAGCTGACTAGCGTGGAGAGCAACAAGACAAACGTGAAACCTTTGATCGAGAGTCAAATGTAAGTATGGTCTGAACTTTGATGCCACTTTAGGAAGGGTGGGCTCAGGACCAGCAGGATTCTCCCGTCGTCGCTGGTCCGTGTGTGAAAGACACCAAGCAAAAGTGTGTGTTATGGCGTGAATGTTATTTATCTATGCGTGAATGAGATCTAACTATGGTATATCTGTGCGGGAACCTATTGTGATATTTCTGTTAGTGTGTAGGTTTTAAATGAAGGGCCGGGAGGTCCAAAAGAGCAATTGTCCTTTGCAGAGATTAATGAAATGCCTGCCAATGATTGAAGAACCGCAAGCCTAAGAAGAGGCGGGGAGTACTGAGGCTGAGCTTCATACTAGATTAGAGATCACAGAGTGCGATCTACCTCTCTGCTCCTAAAAATCCCTGCAAATACTGGCGCCTCCATGTGGTCCATCCCGGTCATGCTTTAGCATCACCAACCCCTGAGGGGGCAGAACAAAGGGGGGCCTGCTGTGCTTGGCATAGAAAATGCCAAGTCTGCCACAGCCTGGTAAATCATTGTCATGGGCCACTAGCCTAAATACAGTGACCCATTAATGAGCGCACGGCAGGTCTGATCTCTAAACTCGTCCAGTACACTTGCTTCCTAGGTTTTCTGGGTTTGATGCCCATCTATAGGCCTCCCAGTCTTTACAATGGCGTGTTATATCATGTCCAATGTCTTCATCACTTACCAATCACATACGCTCGTATCCAGGCGTGGGACATTGCAATTCTACTCCACAAATTGCATTTTCTTCCTTAATTTACAATCGTCCCTCTGCTCAGTACCTGTGTAAGAGGTATTTGTGAAGGGGTTGCAGAAATGGACAGAAAATACCCGGGTGATTCAAAACATCACCTGAACTATGGGTTTTTAATGACATAATATTTCTGCATATTTGCTGAGATGGTACCAAAGGCCTTAATTAGGTCCAAGTAGATACCGGTAACTTTCAGTCCCGAATCTACGGCCTTGAAAATTACCAGTGTCCAGAGACCAAACCTCTTTCCTTTCCTAAATCCAAACTGCCTAGTGAGTGTAACATTTGATTTAGTCGGGAGCAATAATTAGTCAACAGCAGTTGGAGATTCACTGATCCTTTATTTTTGATCCTTGATTGAGATACATACATGAAATGATCTGTTTTCGGAACTGCTAGTCACAGTTCCACGTACTTGTTACACCTAGCATTAAGAATGGGGTACATTAGCAGTATGGGGTCGAGGTGGCGGGAGGATGTGGTATTTAATGGCATGTACATATGTTATGTTTAAAAAAAATGTGTTTTCTTCTTCAGTCAGAAGAACGACAAGCTGCCCCCCACCATGACCACCTGTCAAAGGGAAGTAGCTCAAATGCAGAAGGCACTAACGTCGATGGACCCGTCCGCCCTCGCTCCTCAACCCCAAAGCTTTCTGACTGACACTAGATGCGTCCTTTCAGGCAACTGGTCGCCAGCTTTTCTCAAGACCTACCCTACACTCATGAGCACGCTTAAAAACAACAACACGCTCTCTGTCTTCAGACATGAACATACAATTGGTAGTAAGTAGCTTCGAATAACCTCTCTGTCATTTGTCACAATTAACTGTATTGTATCTCCCGGTCTATATACGTATTTACAGTGAAACCTCTCAATTGTGGACAATCTTGGCACCAAGCTTTTGTCTGCTATTCAGAGGAGGCTCATACCTGATCACCAAAGTCGTTTAAAGCTCATCACTGTCTCATGTTTGATGTAGCTGATGCCACCCAGTACATAGCGTACAAGATGTAGGTATGTAGGGTTGCCAACGTTTAAATCAGCATTCACTTTTTGTAGCAGCTGCTTGTATTGCTGGATTATCCCCTGATGGCTATTCTGTGTCCAATATTCCACGATGGCATTTCCCTAGTCTAGTCTGTCGAATCCATCTCTCGTCACAGGTACAGACTTATGATGCATATTCAACTGAAGTGCACTGAGGGCATTCTTGGTGGACTTGAATGAACTGTATTTAAAAGTTGAGTCAAGTTTTCAAATTTGACGAGTCTTGGTCACATAATTTCTAACTAAGATGTTTATCTAAATGAACCCTGATTCGAGTGTATCACCCTTGAACACCATGTCTGTAGAACTCAACCACATAATTTAATTACACCGCTCTATAAGTTATTTTGTCTTACTTTTTATTGTTCAAGACATGTACAAAGATGGAAACCCTCTGCCTTATTCCATCGACACAACCGACGAGCTCATGTACCACCAGAAAATTGCCAGCTCTCAAGTTAAAAGTGTTTGGTCAAACGACGACGAAAGTTAGTTCTTGAATTTAAGGTTTGCAAGCATGTTCGAGGTTTTATTGCCTTTCATATTAATCACTGTTCTATTCGAGTTATTTGATCAGGAAACGTAGTTTTGTAAAATAAAAATTATTTACTGTACGACGTGTTCAGTCACTTTTATTTCACAGAAGCACAAATTGCAGACAGCGTTACGTAAATAGCCCAGTAGATATGCACTTTGTACCTGAAAAATTTTTTCTTCATTTATGAAACTTTTACAGGTTGTTTAGGGGTGCTGTGGGATGACTGTCAAGTTATCCAATTCGACGACCCTGTGCTAACTTAAGGAGGGCCGAAAAACCTAAAATGTTTGAATTTTTTCGGTTTTTTGCTCACAACTTCTAAACTAAGCGGTTCTTGAACAAAACGTTTATTTTCAATGTTGTAGACTCTACAATGTAGAGCATTACGTTTTCTACAATTTTGTGTATATCCACGTGTTCTGACTCCTATGTTTTCTCGTGGTTTTATTTGTTGTATTCGTTACCGAGTTCTCTGGCGCGTTATTCGGGAATAGTCCCCTCAAATGACCTCGTACTGGATTGCATATCGGTGGTTCTTTAGGGCATCAGTTACGACGCGCTTAAAGTTCCCTTACGTAATTGGTAAATCCGCTTTGTAGAGCCAATCGCTAGGTAAAGGCACCCAAACAGGCGAGCAAACCTTTGGGCACTCCTAGGTTTATATCTCTGAAAAGGACATGCCATCGGTAGTTCTTTTCACAAAATAAAACCCCAAGGCTTTTCTGATCTTTGAAGAAAAAGGGGTTATGAAGGTAGAGGATTACATGACAACACTTTGTGGGTTGCTCTCACAACGTGTTGAGAGAGGGGCCTGAACTGTTTGAGATCTGAGTAAGATCCATAAGATTTTTCTTGAGGGATCGGTTTTATATTAATTACCCTCTCCTTTGCTTCCCTTTCTCCCGGTTAGAGTAGGGAGAGCGGTCTGAAAGGGCCGCCCTGTTTGTGGAGTGGGGCTATTCCTACTTGTGCTGAATCTCACGTCTCATATTTATTTAGCTTATTATTATTTGCGTTGATTCTTATAACAATGATGCTGGGGCATAACAACACGTATTTTCTAAACCTAATATTAATTGAGATACAGCCGATCAAAGTTAGAGGAATTTTCTCAAAATGACAAAAATTTGGCAGAAATCGAAGGTTTTGGCCCTGTAGCTATAAATTACCATCAGTTCTATGGTAATCAATCATCAATATCGACTTGATGGAAGGGAGGGTCCGATGACCAAGTGCCTATTTCTGTGATGTGTAGTTATTAATATGTTTTCCCTACTGTAAATTCCTGATTTCTGACTTCAGCCTCACCCCCTTTCATTCATGTCGATATCGATGAGTAATTACCATAATTACCACAGAACTAATGATAATTGATAGAGGGCCAAAACCTTCGTTTTTTTGTTAATTTTAGCCATTTTGAGTGAATTTCTCTAACTTTGATCGGTTGTATCTTGATTAATATTAGGTTTAGGAACAAAATTGTAGAAAATTGATGCTCTGCAACTTTGAAAAGGTACGTTTTGGTCCAAAACCGCATAGTTTAGAAGTTATGAGCGAAAACCCGTGAAAAAGTTCAAAAATTTTGAGGTTTTTTGGCCCTCCCCAAGTTAGCACAGGGTCGTTGAACGGGATAACTTGACAGAGTCATCCCACAGCACCTTCTTAAAAGTTCCATCAAATTCGGCATTTTTTCTAGCAGTTTTTTTTCTTCTGTCTACTGGACTAAACGAGGGGGCGCAAAATAATCAAAATCTATCTTCAGAAATAAAAGACGAGGTTCAAAAACGAAAAAGTCTATTTCCACAAAAACAACAAAATTTGTTTATATTTGTTTGAATTGGTTTAAAATTTGTTTGTATTATTTAATAATTCACTGTAGATTGGTTTCGGTTGTTACACCATCATCAGTACAGAAGGAGGATGGAGTGAGTGGACGCCTATTTATATTCGGTTCAAAAGTGAAAAGTGCCTTCTGATTGGCTAATAACAAAGCGAAAGGTAACTCGCTGGGAGTTGGCAAGTGCCTTCTAGATTAGGTAACGAGTATCAGGTGCGGGAGTAGGTCAGAAGGATCAAGAAATTTGTACGGCATTTATTGTTGTATGAATTCTACCCTGAGATAGTACTGTATTCACCAGTGGTGGATTTAAGGGGGGGCCAAAGAGGTCCCCCCCCCCCCCACGATAGCTAGCCCAGCCTTATTGCTCAATAGTCAGAAAAAACACACATTGATTTGGCCATGTTCAAATAAGAGTTAGGTAGAAATTCAGTTATTGTCAGTGATTCCCTAAATCAGGGAAAATTAACCTCGTCTGTAAAATCCCCCATCCGCCCGGGTCAAAGTCTGGATCCGCCCCTGAGACCACTCCTATGGTCCTTCGTCCTAACCTTAAGCTTCCTACATATCTGCCCTGCATATTTAATCCCACAATCACATACGGGGACTATCTTTTACACATCTGACTCCATTGACGCAGTCAGGATTTTTGTTCGGGCTGGTCCAAAATCAGGGGAGGGTCCATCATTTTTTGAAAAAAACGGTAAGGTACCTTACTAAATAGAGGGTTTTGTACTAATTTTAACACTTTTTATTAAAAAAAGTCATTCAAATTGAAATCTTTTTTAAATTAATTTATAATTAATATTTCCCCACTGTCTGAGTCTATTCTTTAGTGAATTTTGAGAATAAAACCTTACCCTAAATCCCATATTTACCAAAATCCTAGTAACTGAGATATATCCCCCTAATATGGTGAACTCTGGCTCCTTCTCCTCCCTCTCATGATTTGCAACCGCCAGATGGAATTTCTTTAAACTCGTTTTACTTTTTCATCTTCGAACCTCGTCTCTTACTTTTGCAGAGGATGCCTTCACTAAAACCGTTTGGGAGCCGCGGCTGAACGCTAACGTACCGGAGTTCTACCCGTCGGTACTCCTTCCTCCGCAGCAATGGTATGACAATTGTAGTACAACAATGTGTGATGCATGGCTGTGGAAACGTATTACACCCCCAAATCAGACTGACTCAGCTGTCGTCATTTGGATGTCTAATCAATTTTGCTCAGGAAATCTGGTTAACTAACCGAGATCTGCATGTTAAAAGAGGTGTCGCTGTCTCTCAAACAAGGGCAACAAATTTCCTACCCAACAACCTCCTCCAGCTACATTTTGTTTTATTACTCAATCATTTATTTGATAACTTTCGTTGTATTGTTGATGGGTGACGTATGCTATGGAAGTACTGTAAGGATAGGTGTAAAATTTTGCCACGAATTTGGCTGTGTACATGGGACATGGGGGTACCGCACTCAATTCACCCCCCTCCCACCACACTAAGTAAAAATGAAAAAGACTCAGCTAGAATGACTCTTATAAGATAATTTTGGATGTCAGGGGAGGTCCCTTTAAAAATCACTGCCGTTTTCAAATGATCTTCCAATGGCTGGTCGTAATCTTTCAGGAAATAACTAGCGGTAATTCCCTTTACTATGAGAAGAGGATGACTCGTGATGCCCTCTAAACGCCAGTTCCTGTTTAGCCAAGTAAAGAATACAGTCAATATGCCCAGCCATAATGTCAAGTGTACTCAAGGTGACGACCCCTTGAGATCTGGCACCCTAAACGTTAATTTTAGGAAGTTAAAAACTACCAACATTCAAACAACAGCATGGATATTAAAGATCTATGGATATCACCAATCCTCTGGCCTCCGCGCTCCATAGAAAGTGACGCCTGACATCAGGGAAGCGCTAGCCGCCTGCGCTGCCCCGCTCTATGGTAACACAGTCAGGAGACATACTCACACGCACGTTGTAGAATACACACAGACATACACACACGCTGTAGGACGACGTTATGGGCACGCGCTAGAATGTAGCGGTCCCCCATAGGCCTCAACTAGTAGGTGGCCTCACTGCAACTAGATATTTGTAATTCTTCTTCTTCTTAGATGACGTGGCTTCAGCCATGCTAGTCATAGTCATTGGATTCGGGATTCAAAGCAACCACAGTGTCTTATGAAACCAATTGCCTTTTATCTCTCAAGGGATGTTTCATATGGCTCAGAACCTATGAGAGATGGGCGTTCTTTTTTAACGTCTAGAACGTCTGATTGGAAGTGTTTGGAGGGTCGCGTGGGGCTCGTTTTACTCTATAGGAACCCACTAGAGTTCGCCATTTGTCGATATCAGCCTTCAAACAGTCAGAAAAGCGTCAACAGTGATAACGCGACAGCTCCCTGCTGCTTCTTCCGAAAATAATTAAAAATAACCAAAAACGCATGAAAACGCATTATTTTACCCCCTCCATTTGTATGCCCTCATAGTCAAGAATCGAAACGCTTATATGAAATATCTGAACTACAACAAACTTGTCAACGTTTTTGGTTCCGCATTGAGAGTAAAATATATTTTTCTTAAAAAATGTTTCATCATTCAACTTCTACCTGCATTCATTTCTTAAGGAGGAAGCGCCGCTTCCTGCGCTTCCCCTGACGCTACGCCCCTGGAGACGACCGAAATGCCCGGCTGCTACAACCAGATTGGACCCGGTTTCTACCCTCAACTACAAACTCAGATTACTATTTTCCAAGACTATCTTATGGTTTTAGTACGCTTTCCAGCTCTTCCCAGGTCTAATTTTACTGGACTATTTCGCTTGTACAGTAGATCGTTGTACATGTCAATGACGTAGGTTCAACACTAAAATTGTTGTGTGCCTTCAAGGTTTTCTGTGTATTTAAATTTAAATCAACATTACTGCAGAATGTCTACTTGTTCTCTGTGGTTTCATAGCAGGTTTTTCAAAGTATTTTGATTGCTAGCTCACCGAGGTATTCTAATGTCTTTGGAGCCAACTACGAGTCAGAAGTGTTTCCGTACAACGATAACAAGGTGAGCATTTAGTTACTACGTCACACTTTATTATTTTATTCACAAAAAAATCCAATGGATTAGGCGCTGACAGATATTTCGCCCAATTAAAGAAATTTTCTATAAAAGTATGACCTACTAGATTTCTATTGCTGTACCGCAGGTTACGGAGAAGAACGAACGTGGCAGGAAGAAGCGCAAAAAGAAATGTAGAGGCACCTCAGAACAGAGGCCGACTCAACAGACACAAGGTACGACATAGGCCAGACAATCTTGACCAAAAATGGGCAAATGGAGGAACTAAAAACACTAATTCCAATATTTTTAGGAGTGTTTAGGGGTCCCAGTGCCCCGGGGAGTGTTGCACTGAAAATGTTCTTCATAGGCTACAAGAATTGGATTTTTTCGCTATACAAATTTGCTGCAGGTTTGGTTATATCCATTTTTATGAAAAACTAGACAGCTTTCGTGGTACAGCTCCAGAAAGGTGGTAATTTGAAGTAAAAACATTTTCGTTTGTTTTTCGTAGGTATATTTTTGTCTTCAATTTTGACATCAATTTTTGTATGAATTCTACCCTATGTTAAGTTGTTCCTTAAACGCTCTGTATGCAATAGAAATAAATAAATCGCTAAAAAACACAGGTGAGTTTAGGTTATGAACGTCTGGATCCTCCCCTGGTATTTACAGGATTCTTCAAATTCAATCTGTTGGTTTCAGGTGTCCCCTCGACGTCTTCTCCAAACCTGTTCAGGAGTGCTCAGAACTCCAAAAAGGCTTCTCTAAGTACGTTGAATCAACGCCTATGGGAATTCGCTTATTACTTGCGTTTATTTACTAGGGACGAATGAAGTAGAAAATATCAGTAATCTGAAATGAACGTATTCATCAGTATATCAATCCTAATCAAGTTATAACTTGACGTTCTGTTGTACAGGGGCCCAGGGAAGAGAGATGCCGCCGTCTGAATTGAACTACTGGCTCCAAAACGTTTACCCTCCTCGAGTACTGGAGCTGTCGAAATTCAAGACAATCACGCGTCACATAGAAGCCATCGCCCATCGAATAACCCCTTCATTCCCGCAAGTGGTACGTGCTTTGCCCTGACGTTGCTAACGAGCAAAGATGGCCTTGTGATGATAATTCACAGTTTTCTGATTGTTCCGTTGCAGTCTGCGTCGTCAACTGCAGCCTTTGCGCCGAGCTCTGAACGACGTCTCTACAGGGATGTGCTTGCTCGGAAGGTAGTTCCACGTGTAAATTTGTTTGGAAGTAGAATGAACTTTTTTGATTTGAAAGAATTTGTCAAAAGTCAACCGTTAAGTCGTTTCGAGATTTTTTCATACAATTATTTATGAGCATTTTCTGATTCAATATGTGTAATACGTTCAGAGTGTCAGGGTTATGATCGTACCACCAGCCAGGGATCGATCATAAAAAGATGTGATTATGGCGTTATTCGTATTCATATTCATATCCGTATTCGCCCGGAATGACATTCCTGGCTAAGCCACTGATTGAAACAATGCAGATCACCTATCGATTTCTCCTTTGTGGAGATGTTTATCAAAGGGATTTCACCTGTTCCTCGTATGTTGTTTCTGTAGATCAACAACGAGGTCGACAAAACAAAAGAGGAACCAGAGCAAAACCCGTTCGACGAGCTGGAGCGTCAGGCCCTTGAGCAGTATCAGTCGTCTGAGACCTGCCTCGTCGGCCAGACCCACGATATCAACCAAGATCCTGAAGATAGAAAATTCCAAGTCAGTAGTACCTCGTTCATTAGTACAACGCCAAGTCGTTCGCCCTTCCTCAACTCTTAAAGACTCAGTCATTTCGAAACTAGGACAACAAATCATGCAGTATGACCTATTGAGCGACGTTTCAAGTACGGAGCTAATGCTTTTGGTAATTTTTCACAACTCTTCTTTTTGGTAAAACTTAAATAACCAGTTTTTGGTTCATTATTTTAATAACATACCTGTGGAGCAAAGAAGATACAAATTTAAGGTACCTACGTGGAACCTAAAGATCGAATGTAGAACAAGAAATCCGTACAGCTCTGGCCGTTTAGATTTTACGTCGGATTCTAGCGAAGTGGTTTGATCGAGCCACTTCTTGGTGACTGAGTGGCTTCATAGAACCTCAGTCAAGATCTTGAAGCTCCCATCGCGATGATGTTCTGCTGACATTTTCTGGAAACGTTTCAGAAAAATAAGACACTGAAGATTATGTAGCATCCGAATTAAATTTGCTTTCATTATACCGTTTTTGGATCAATTTCGATCCCCTCACACCATTATTTGATAGTTAACTGCAGAAAAAAAAACTCGCTCATCAGGTCACTCTGCACAACTAATGCCGTTAGTGTTATTAAATGCAGTCCCAGCAAGGTTACCAGCTAATACAAGTCACAGGCATCTTGCAGGCATTTTGCTGAATATCAAATATTACTGCCTCTACCCCTATTCCGGTGGCTTTTTGTTATCTCGACAAGACTTTTACATCGTCCTGTATAATATTTTTCGTCATTCTTTCGATACTTAGGACCTCGAAAGAGAAGCTCTGGAGCAGTACGCAGAAGATGGAGATGAACTGGAAAGAAGTTCGGAGCCTCCAAACTCCAAAGAGATTTCTTTCCCGCTTGGCGCCAAACCCGTTTTCTGTTCTGGAACGATTCATCAGGACCGCCTCATTCGCTTCAGGTTGGTGATCTCATTTGAATGACCAGTAATTAAATCACCTAAAATCCATGTCGCATCTCTAGTTTCATTTCAGGGATGGTCATTCAAACATTCAACCGGCAAAAGGGTGCAAGAATATCGACGAGGCTGTGATTGAACCAGAATCCATTGTGAAATCTGTAGTTGGGGATGACAAGAACAGCGTTGAAAGTATATCTATTGTTTGTTTACCATCACGTAAATTCATTAAATTCGTTTGATGATTATTGCTATCAGGGCAAAGTTGGGTCAAGGTACCTGCACATTGGTTCGCTAAAGGACCTGTCACGTGGGCTGAATGACGTGTTCATTGGAAGAAGCCAGTTTTCATTTTATACTCATCGTTGAGACATTTTGAAAGATTTATTTGAGGCCGCAGGTTGGAATGATCGAAAACAAACCAATAACGAACATAGAACACAGAGCAACGTAGTTACATTGAGAGTAGAGCAAACGTGAATACCCGAAAAGGTCGGGAATATGGGGAAAAAATCCCTTACCAAAGCCTCATCGGATGTTTAGTGTACTTGACTGTACTTGTGTAATTCTGGATTGCAGAACTAGTACATGGATTGCATCTGGTACATGTCTCAAGTTTCAAGCCAGCATTGAAACCATTAGCATGGTGACAGGGTTGCAATGCAATCCTGCCTTTTGAATTTCTGGACGTTTGGCTTGTTTGCAACGTTTGACATGTTGCAAATATTTAAGGCCAACGGCCTCGTACTTTGTACCTTGAAGTTATCTGAGAACACGGTTCGCAGCAATCCAGTGTTCCTGTTCATGTCCCATTCTTCAGCTCTTCCAGCATCTTTTTAGCTTTCTTGAAGATGGTTTGATTTTGGTTTTCACTTTCGTCTATCATAATGTCACTTAAGTATTTCTGTTGGGTCCACGTAAATTTGTTACGTATCCAATGAACTCATCTGGTACCTATTCAAAACATTTTTGATTCTTCCCCCTTCCACCCCAAATTTTACTTTGCGTAAAACTACTCCTGCTTTATTTATTTCTGCGATGACCCACTGCTTCAAAAATTACGGGAACTTTTTGCTTTTATTTACATTGTGAATGCAAGCCCCCTTTATTCAGGTATCTTGCCTTGGACCTCTCTGTCTCCATTGTCAAGGGCGCTGTAGAATTTCACCAGTTTCTAATTCCATTGTAGTTCACGGGTTGTCCCAGTCAAACGCGAGACTGTGCCTGATTGAGACCAGGGACTCATCATATGAAGTCCTCAAAGTGAGTGTATTGTTGACACTACTCTAAATTTGATCGAATATCATATCATCTGCAGTTACGTAATGGCGAGTTCTAGGGTCTGGATATGGCGAAGAATAAAAACAAATCGAAGAAAAACGTGAAAAAGAAGAAAAGACAAGGAGACGAAGAGAACAAGTTCAACTCCAAACTTGACAACATGCGTTCAGTGAATGGGGCGGTTTCATACCAACTTCCCAATGTTCTGAACATAGAAGAAGAAACCCGTCGCTTAGCTACAAATCTTAAACATAAAGTACGATCATTGTTCATTAAGTAAACCATTTATAGAAACGCTACAAATTCTTCAATAATAGAATTTTCTGTATATTTAGTTATCCCTTTTGTCTAGATTGACATTCTACGTCAATTTTCATAGGCCAGTGCTGTGTACAAGGGTCAGACTTTTAGATTCCTCACTATCAGAGGGGGTCCTTCTTCCTCGTTTTTGCGAAGGTCCTTGAAAACTGACTAACTTGAATTTAACTACCTTGAATTTAACAATGTCCGGCATGGTTGGAGTACAAAGGATGCTCTGTGGCGTTTTTGAATCTTTCAAAGTCGTTTGTTGTTATTGACCGATCTCTCCTGGTGGAACGCCTGGAGGCTGTCGCCGTGTTGGGGCATTCGTTACAGTTTTAGAGCTACCTCCTGGAGCGGGAAGCATGTTGTGGCCATGAAAGACAGTCTGAGCGTTGGTTGGTAATTCAGTGTAGCACCTTGGGGCTCCTGCTGCTCTTCG
The DNA here is from genome assembly GCA_963920205.1 of Stenodema calcarata. Classification (NCBI taxonomy): domain Eukaryota; kingdom Metazoa; phylum Arthropoda; class Insecta; order Hemiptera; family Miridae; genus Stenodema; species Stenodema calcarata. The sequence continues at coordinate 18,552,464 of OY986062.1, forward strand.
TTTATGTAAACGGCATTACCATCGCTGTCGAGGGTGTGGCGTTATATGAGGAGATGGAAAATGTTTTGCAAGGCGTGCAGAAGTGGCTGGAATGATCCTCATTCACACTTAACCCCTCCAAATCAACGGGCTATCCAGCCTGCGACTGTCTCAAGTTGGGTCGAGTTTCCTCATGCACGTACCTGGGAGTCGCCCCCGGGAAGACAACGTGCAGTATGTCTACAACAACATCAGGAAATCTACCTTCTTATAACATCAGATCTTTGATATCTCGCCCAACCCTCACGCTGATATATCAGGCACTGGGATTTGGTGTACCCTCCAGAAGTCAATTATGAAAATTATGATTAAGCGCTGTCTGAAAAAGCCTAGCCAAGGTATTTTCTCTGAAGCAGTTGTATGTCAAAGGTCTGCTCCTTATCTACTGTAAAAGCCCATCCATGGTTGATGCTGCTGCCCACAATGACGACTATCCTACTAGGTTTCAGCTGTATGGTACAGTCGTGAACCCCGGACCTTGACTTGTTGTAACTACTAGACGCACCGGTTAATCTCAATCCTTTCAACAATATGCCTGCACATCTCCTAGACAAGTCCCAAACTTGATTATGAAAAAAAAAACAATTTTTAGTTGGTTGATAGTGGAGGGTGACAGCAACATATTATATAATATATAAAAATAAATACTATCTACTGTCTGCATATTTTTAAACTATCGACTCTAACACTAGAAGCTATGCCTATTGTTGGGTTACTATTTGGCGTTCCAGATAGCATGAGACAAATTTAGTTCCGAATCTACAGGCACCTAAGCCATCTTCTAATATCTTCATAACGAGCTGACGATACCGCACAAATTCCTTAACTCCGGCTTTGGCCAACGTGAAATTCCTAGTACATCCATGCGATGTTCAGAGGTTATGTAAGCAGGTTGGGTGTCAGGTGATCCCCTGTGAATTTCAAGACTCTCATTTTAGCAAAGTTCGTTCAAAATAGATAAATTTACGCGTTGCAGGTGTTGAATTATCTAAGAAGCGTCGATTTGAAGAAAATCAAAGAACTGGATGAAAATAAGAAGACGAACGTGAAACATCAGGTTTCGAAAGATGTGATTGAGAGGCCGATTCTTGAAAGAATCAGAGTTGCTGATATTGACGACTTGGAGACTTACAGAACTTATATCAGAGAGGTTAGTAGAGCTTGGAGCAGTTTTTTAGGTGGTTATGTTAAGTTATCCAATAAAGCCCTTACGAATTCTGTTGTTTCACGGTGGAAAACGGTTTGTAAAGGTCTCAACCAAAGCTCGGAGCTCGCTGTTGCTTCAATTCAAAAGGATCAGATCTGAAATTATGGAGTCAACTTCGCGAGGCATCGTCTGGCTCGTCGGCCCGACCACGAGCGAGAAGCGGCGTGTGAGGAAGATCATCAAGAAGTGCTTAGAGCTGAGAAACCACGCGGACAAGACTCCTAAAAACCCTTTGAACGGCGTCAAGAGAGAGGTTATCGAAACTCTGGAAACCGTCCACAACACGATGGAAGTAAGTGGTTGTGCGTTCAAGTCCTGGGTACCTACTGGTTTTCTTTTCGTCAGTTTTAGGAACGCGTTGAGGAAACTTGCCAAGAGCTGCTGGATTTATATTCTTTCCCTCTGCCGAACGAAAAGACGCCTTAGGCTGACACTATACCTATACTATAAACAAATGGGTTACCTATTTTTATATTAGACTATTTTTATATGTACTTTCAACTCATCGCCTACCGATCCCATCCTGGCCAGAGCCGCCACTGGCGAAGGGATGTTCATCAATGGAGGTTGAACAGCACGGTTCACTTTTAACGAGGGAATGGTTGCTAGACATCTCTCAGAACTGGATGGGTGGTAGTTGATAAGGGCAACTCATACCAATGAGACGGAGGATGACCTAACATGCATTTCTCCTTTCAGGTGATTTATACGTTGAGCAACCTGTCCAAAGAGGCCTTCAAAGACGTCGAATTTCTGAAAAGCGGGAAAACTTTAGTGTCTGAACTGTTCGTGGGGAGCACCACTTTGGAGGACACGTCTGATTACATCAGGCAGAGAGTTGAGGTGGACGAAAGGTCTATACTGCTCGTCGTCCTTTTCCCCAGGTACGTAAATATGACAATGAGAAACGGGACATAATCATATTATGATGGAAGGAGGCAAGAGATAAGTAGTAACTTGGTGGTCTAAACTAGAACTGACGCAAGAGATCAAAATCTTTTGGAGGGTTTGACACATTTAGACTTCGAAAAGAACAACTTCGAGTTTTTACTGAAAATATAATAGGTACTAAAATTTAGTATAATCTTGTATGCAGGATATTCCAAAATGACTATTTTTGGAATTTGCATGTACCTAAGTATGGTTAAAATTGGTCAAATCTTATCATTTTTGTGTTCTTTGAACTTTCAGTTAAATTCTCTACAACTTTGATCCCAAGAGTGTTTTGATAGGACCAGTACAGTAGGGTTACAGACGACAGAAAGTAGTCATATAGTAAATTTTAGCCAATACGGGAAAATTGTCGTTTTTCAGCCGCAGACTACTACCTCATAAAGTGGTCCAATTTAAAAGTTGGGGACTTCAATCGACGCAAAATTTAATGCTCTTTAATTTGTCACTTGGCAAGGTTTTCGCTACTATGCGTTGTGTAGGAGTTATAAAGGAAAAACTGAAGGAATTCCGAAGTTTCGATGTTTTTGAGGCACCTAAAGTTGAGCTCACCAAATGCTCCATGCGTACTAAGCTTAAGAATCTTATTTTCAGAACTCCTGGCATTCTTTACGATCGACACTTCGAAGGACTGAAGATGCCGAACAGCCGTTCGATTTACTACGATCATGATCTACTTAGAACTGATTATGCTATTCTCTTGAGGTTCGTTCGTTCGTGTATTCTGCGCTTAGTGCGTTTGTTGATACAATTATCTAATTTTGAAATGTTAAATGTTTCATTTCAAGGAATTCCACGGAGACGAGCTTGTTCAGGGAGACACAAAACATCTTTCCTTACCAACAAGCTGTTGTTAACGTGTCTAATATTTTCATGTGAGTACTTGACATCTTAGAGGTACTCATGTGACGTATTTGCGACTTGCAGGGTCTGGTGTTGGCACGATAACTGCTGTCTTCATCTCCGGAGTTCAAATCTGAGACCCAAAAGGTCCGTATAGTCACATCACAGCGCCTGTACAGCAGGCAGTAACTCGATGAATTTTATGTTTTTGACAGATATTCCCGGATGGAATGCAAAACGATTTGGGATCCAAACAACTGGAGCCATGTCACCGAATTAGGGAAGAACAGGCGTCGTGTCAATTTCCAATTCTCGTCGACAGGGCGGCAAGCAGAAACGTTTTGCAGAATCCTCCCCAAAACACCTGCTGTACGGTTGGTTTCGAGTAAGACAGTACTTAATAACTACCTAATTGAAAAAGATCGATGAGCCTAAGCGCTGAAATTGCGGCTTCTATGAAGTTGTACTTACTGAGTTACCAGAATGGAACTAAACAGTGGAGTTTTGGTGTCCAAACTACCTCTAGTATTGTGATTGAATCTGACCCTGAGAATTGAAACGGTGCTTCAAATCGAACAGGGAAAGTCAAAAGGGATAAGGTCTGTAAAAACCTGTCTAACGTCCGGGAATTTGCCACTAAGTCGAAATAATTACAGGCTTACAATAATTATAGGCTTACTCCTAATTATTAGGAGTAAGAAAGAAATGAAAAACTTGAAACTGACCATTTACCACCACTTCCATCGACTCCATCGAATCCAACCACCAATAGGCATTGTAGAGCTGGGATTTTGTCAGAGGAATCTCTGGAAAAGTCAGGGAATTTTGAAATCTAGATTTGGCGGCCCCTGAGTCCACAATTCAAGCGTTATCCATACTGATGTCCAAACTGCATCAGCAGTACAAGTAGTTCCTCAAGGCGCAAAGTTGTTGGTATTTGTTCTTTCAGGTTGAAGCTTGCATCTGCTAAGGATTTGTGTCTGGAACAAAGCTCCAAAATGGGGTTTAAGAATTGCAATTGAGTTTAAGATGTCAAAACTGCAATTTCTACAAATAACAAGCATTGAAACGTTGGTTAATATAGAACAAGTTAGGCCAAACCCTTACTACTGTCCATACTGCAATGCCTCCAGAGCCTTAATATAGAGCCACAAGTTTAAAAAACATGGATTTTGTCAGGGGAATTTCAGGAAAAGTCAGGGAATTTTGAAATCTAGAATTGGCAGCCACTCAGTCCACAAGTCAAGCGCATCCATACTTATGTCCAAACTGCATCAGCAGTATATGTAGTTTCTCAAGGCCCAAAGCTGTTGGGATTTGTTCTGGCAGGTCGAAGCTTGCATCTGCTAAGGATTTGTGTCTGGACCAAAGCACCAAAATGGTGTTTAGGATTCCAATTGGGTTTAAGATGTCAAAACTGCCATTTCTACTAAAAACGACCATTGAATCGTTGGGTAACATAGAACAAGTTAAGGCCAAACCCTTACTAGCTTCCATACTTCATAAGTTCTGACTGGTCACCAGATCCACTCACAGCATGCATCCTGCATCATCCAAATATTTGTACCTGAACCAGTGCTGTACATTCCACTGGTAATTGAATTAATAATATCTATTATCTACAGGGTCTGACGACGTCATCTCAGTCGCGGCCTCGCCGAGGAAAAGGCGTCTGAGCACGCTTGCACACACTCAGCCAGAAACTGTGAAGAAACCTTGTAGGACTCGAGATCTGCATAGAGCACTCGTGGATACCTAATTTCTCCCGATCCCCGACATAATGGTGCACCACTTTTAGAAGAACTTGATAATCCAATCCTGGCTGTGTTAGACTGAATAAACAAAGAATCGTCGCAGTCTCGTGAGACCAAGTTTGTAGTCTACTGCCTGGTATCCTTCACCTTCCTGATCCCCTATACGGCTTCCCCTTTACTCTCTTAATCTACTCTAATTTCCGTGACACATGGCCACGTCCTTGATAGGTGATGATGTTCCTTAATTTTCTGAGTTCATCACAGTTTTGCTCTTGATTGCTGTCTACTTCCTCAAGATCTATTGCCTGCACATACACAAGTGTTCAATGAGGAGTACACATTGGTCCGAATTCTGCTGTTTTTTGCTCATTGTCGTCTTCAGAGTAGTTTAGTGATGGGGGGAAAAATGGTAAGGTTCGAAGTAGAAGCCAAGTAACCCACTAAAACCGAAGTACCTGTGACGTCAAGACGTGGAAAAGCCGCTCATGCGGCTTTGAGGTTCTCTCAACAACTTTCACGGTAACACCTTGTAACTTGATAACACGAACGTTTATCATTTCGACGGTCTCACGGCAACTCCCCACAATGTCATTTTGGCGACTTTCAGCAGAGCCAAAAAAACCATCTGCTAATGACTATTTTCACTGACTAATACAGTAAAATAAATCGTGAGATTTAGTGTTACCTAACTTATACTTAGTTAGATTGATACGCCGAGAGAAGACGCTTCAAATGGTAGGTATGCGTAACTCATTTTGACCAAAAGTGACGATGTGGGGAGTTGCCGTGAGACCCTCGAATTGTGGTTTTCAAGTGCCGGTTGGAAGATGACATCCAAATGTAAAGTGTTTTTTCAAGCAAATGTTACCAAAGAAAAATATCAAATTACCAAAGCTGACGAACCACAGTAAAAATACGCTTACATGAGATCTTTGTTTCCCCGAAGTTCGCTGGAAACGTAGTCCGGGTTTTAAAAAAAATCTAACACCATCTCAACGTCGACACTTGGTGCATTTACGCTGGTGTACTGAAAAAACTGGTTCGCCAGTCCATTGCTCATTTTGAGAGTGTTAATCAGGTTGAATTGATGTTAAATTAACATTGTTGATTGATGAATTGCTGTTAATCACGAGTTGAATTGATAACATAGGTGTAACTTCCGAGGACCATGGAAGAATGATTCCTTCTTCCGTGGCCGAGGACGAACTGTGAACTCTTGTATAGTCTTATAGTGCTGTATAGTTGTAAAGAGTTGTAGTGGAATCCAGAGGCACATGAGGCTCTACCAGTCAACTAGTAACTAATGAGCTACGTACATAAATAGTGCATTTTGCCTACTTGGAAGAAGCCTGCACTCTCCCTTGAAAATTACTAGGTAAATAAATAGTCGAAACGTTGGGAAACACGTCTTTGATTGTGACCGAACCTCGAGATCCTTCACATCCCACATAATATATATATTATATATCGGAATACGGTCGATAACCTTCTCCACATATAAAAATAATTGTTGGTGTAACTCTATGGTTGAATAATAGGTATAATTATTATATGTAGGTACCTATGTATATATTATATACATAGGTACCTACATATAATAATTATACCTATTATTCAACCATAGAGTTACACCAACAATTATTTTTGGTGTCTTTTGGCAGTGGATTCAGGATGGTCTGAAACGGAGTTTGGTGTCAACAATTTTCGGAAATTCGAGTTTTAAAATTTTTAGAGCAAGAATAGTACCTAGCTCCCTAGTCGCGGTCTAGCAGTTTGATGATTATACGCTAGACAGCGCTAGTGTGTGGGCGGGTACTGAATGTCGAGTCGACCAACAAGTTGGAGACGCACACTCACCGCCACATTGAATAAAAGAGACACAACAACAGGTGGTTTATCTCCACTGCTGTTTACATTTCATATATCACGCTATCAACAATCTCGATGAATTTGACCCTTCGATATCTCGTTCTTTTTGTGGTTTGAGCATCGTGTTGAGGAGGTACTCGAGTCGTCAGTTATATAATACAATTTTGATTGGCCTGTACCGCTCGAAAAGATAAATCGTATTTTTCTTCTTGAATTTCTCATTCCTGAATACAACTGGAACTTGGAGCTACGATGTCGGTCCTCGAGCAAAATGTGGAATTCGTTTGGAAACCGAATCCTTCACTGGAAGACGCTCGGGTAAGAAACCACGAGGTTCATTATTTAGATCAGTAATTCATTTGTAGAGAACTAACTACCTTGTCTTGTGGAAGAGGAATTTTGGTTTATTATTGTCAATGGACCATGTTTACTTAGTTTACTCAACCTAAAGGCGGGTTTACACATTCGCGTTCGCCATTCGTGGAGCTCGCACGAGGCGCTCGTGCTCGCGTTCCTGGCCCAACGCGAGTGGATCGTACACACATTCGCCTCTCGCCTCCAGTTCTCTTCACCTTAGTTCTCTAGAAGCTTCTTTTCTTCGACGGTGTGCTCGAAAAGTAGCCACCAGGGAATTCTTTTTCGCTTTTAACTCGCTGATGGAGACTTACATTGTACCTGACATTCTAGTCGAGCAATCGTGTACCCTCTTCTTGTTCTTGTGATCCGGGTGTCTAGGGTTCCACACCCCTGGCTCACCCTGAAACACCTCCAAAATCTTAAACACTCTTTCGTTGGTCCACTCCATTCGATAACCAAACGGCAACTGAACCTAAACGTGAACTGAAGGACCACAACAACAGCTAGAAACCTACACGATTCCATGGACTTTGTCCTTACGAACTACCTATCTCGTGAGAAAGGTCGCGCGAATGTGTAAACCCAGCGTAAGGCCCAGCGCATAGTGAAACCATCTTGAACCCAGCCCCCACCCAGCACGGCATAATATTATTGAACCCAGTTGTTGTTGGTCGCGAAGTCAGGCCCTTCCTGGATGTAACATAATTATTAAGGTCGAAAACTATGTTAGAAATGAATCCCAGTGAGGAAGACGATGAACCTGTTCATCAGTTGAATCAAATTTTGCCACCAAATCCTTCAATAAGTTCAAGGACTGCATTTTTCATTCACAGATTGTTTCAACAGTCCACGAGGATCTGTCGAATGACAACACAGAGCAGTTGAAAGAGGGCAATACTGATTAGAGAAGTGAAGCATATTGGAACAGTACTACATTATATATGTCACAGCGGTGTATTGGCTTTTCTAGTATTACAAACTCGTTAAAAGCTGCTCAAAAACCCCAGAGTTTCCACTGTGTCCTACCATAGTTTCCTATGTTGTATAAATCTTTTGTTGTATGTGCAAATCTCTCTTCATAATGAGAACAAAAAAGGGAGATAATGACTGGGCATATTGTCTGTATTCTTTTCTTGGCTAAACAGGAACTGTCGTTTAGAGGGCATCACGAGTCATCCTCTTCCCATAAAGGGAATAATTTATACAATTGTAATGTTTTCTTGTTATAATAAAAAGAATTACTTACTGTCCGAAGCAAGCTTTGCACCAATTTTCTCCCTCAGGTCATCCTTCATTTTAGCCCTCATATTACCTGGTATTACTGGTGTCTGGGTTGGGTGTGGGCTGGGTTCAATATGCTCTGGGCCTGCGGCTGCGTTTGCATGGATGGGCAACGCGTTCTGCAATGCCAAAGTGGATTATTGCAATGCATTCACGTCTAGTAACTATCGTGTATTTCGAAATAATCTAATGACAATTACTTGTGATGCAGAAGTGGATTGGAGGAAGTGAGAGGAAGGAAGTCATTTCAAGGACCATCGAATTTCCCAACATTGATGATTATCCCCCTCAAGCAACGTAAGCGTGCAACTCATCCAATTTATTATTTCGTAGTCATTTTAAAGAATAGTCGAAGGAAACAAACTAAACGCTGGGTGTTATAAGGATTTCCCGTTTGTTATTTGTGCAGAGGTTATTATTGCCTCGATCACTGAGGAATTCATGCAAGATCAAGGCCTCAGAAAAACATGGATAGGGCTCTGACCGTTGTGAGCTGCATAAGCGATTGTGTTGATTTGTAGTCCAGGAGCCATGTACATTCTACTTGTTCATTAACCTTCGTCCGCTCGCGCTAGCGGCAGACTGTCGAATGTTTGAAAAGCAGAAGACAAATTATCTCCTGAGCGCAACGATCGGTTCGAAATGAGCATGTATTACTTAGTTGGGGTGTGCTCTGCAAGATGACAGTGTTAGGTATCACGTCGCCCACACGCGGAATCCACAGTAGCCCTCTGAAGGTCATTAAATCAACAAAACTGCGGCAAATTGCCGCACGCGAGCGGGAGTGTTATTAATTTTGCAGACTTTTTGTCAGCAAAATGTAAGTAAATTTTCACTATTTCCAGAATGTGTATCCTGCTGTTAGTAGATAATAGTAGGTATTTTATAACAACCGGTAAGTTTTGATATGTTTATGGGAGCTGTTTCTGCAGTTTACCGTCTTCTAACTAGTTTACATTTCTGTGTTTATTTTTCCTCTTGGAAGCTTTTATCAGTCGCAGAACCAACCAAGACTTGCGATTAGTTTTGATTAGGGATCGATATCATAATCCAGAGGATATTCGAATTGGTGAGGGAAGAAGAAGAAACAAATAGCCTTTGAAATAGTACCTCAAGAAATTGAGGTTGGCTGTACCCAATCAATCAATAATGGTTTTATTTGTCATTTTATGTTGCTCTTACCTTTACAACAAAGGGTTCGCATATACAAAAATAATGCTTCATACAAAATACGAGGTACTTGATTCGAGTATAAAATGAAAAAAAAAACCAAGGTACTTAATTCGAAAATAAAATGAAAATTCTCTTAAATTCAAGGCAACTATATTTTAAAACCTCAGTCCTACATCAATGAGGAGTTTCTCTAATAATTTCCTTCTTTTCAGGTAGGCAGTTGTGAAATTAAAACATCTATACCTATAATAAATCTCTCGTGGGTGCAGTTAAGACAATTTTTCAAATACTCCTCACTAAGCATATTCGATCCAACATATCTAATTCTATCTTCTTTTAGCTGAGGACATTTTCCAAATATATGGTACATCGAATCTAAATCCTTAAGTTTGCCCAAAAAACAAATTGATGGGTGATCAATCACCTATGCATTTCCTTTGTAAAAAATCCTCGACCTTTTTTCACTACCTAGCCTCAATTGACATAATTATATTATAATTCTTTTCCTCTCCATTGGAACATCCCAGTTGAGGTAACCTTGGAAGACGGAGTACCCATCAATCATGGCCAAGTATGATTGATTATAGGTCGAGCACAGCAGCCTTTCATAGTCTTCATACGCTACTGAAGTAGCGTACCCTTCCAAAATTTGCTGCTTTGTGCTTCTCACCTCATTAGCGTCTTGTGCCTCCCGCACGTGAGTGTATCCCAATTTGACCGAAATCTTACAGAATTTTGACGCCCAGTTGAATCTTTCATTGCCTAATCCTCGTCGCAACGTCGTCAGAAGCTGGTCAAAGCAAATACGGAGGTATCGACTCGATTCCATTTGCAGCAAGGCCTCCCGCCATCCCAGGGCTCTCGCCAGAACAAAGGCGCCAACTCTAATTCTCACAGTTTTGGCTCTAATCGTATAACGGTGGGTGCTTATCGGTAATGTAAGCAAGCTTTTGAACATCTTTGATTGTATCATCTCGAAATCTTCAAGATATCTCAGGCCCCAAATCTCACTTCCGAATAAGATCACAGAGGAAACCATCGCATCGATGGCCGAACCCAATTTTACTGTATGTTGACAAAACCAATGTTATCGATTTATAATCAGTAATTTGTCGAATAAAAAGACTGTCGAAATATCTTGACTAGTGGTAATTCTAGTCAAAACGGAGATGAAAATTACCACATGAAAATTACTGTTTTGTGCCCTATGAATTGGAACTCGCCTATTTGTTTGAACTTTACCTATTTTATATTTTGTCAGAGTTTCATTGGTTTTCCGCTCATATCTTCTAAACGGTCTGATTTCGCGAAAATCTGGACTACAAATCAATCACAACACAAAGCTTTTTGAGTTTCAGACTTCAGAGGGCCAATTTGGTTCCCACTCCATGTGATGCTGTTGGAACACGGTGAATTCAGGGGTCGACTGGTGGTTTTTGCATCTCCCCCCCGACTGAACTGAATCTTTACGTTCCTTTATGTGGATTAGGTTTTTGATGGTTTCCATCGCAACATGACTGGTAGTTGCGTGAACTCCTTGTAACACCTCTGTACATCCATAAAATTCCCATCTCATTTGATTATAATTACCAAATTCTTTCATGAATTATTCCGAGGTATCTGTCCTGCATTATTAGTACAGTAACTTCTTCCGCTTCTCTATTATTCTCCTAATATGGTTTGTCGATGCTCGAGCAGGATCAAGAAAGTCGTTCAACACCTGAAGGAAAAGAAAGACATGGCAAGCGCCCTTTTGGAACTTTGTGGGTTCACTCGTGGTGATTCAGTGAAAATTGTGGAGACTCTGATTGCAGACGTCGGGTTCTATGCAGAGGATCACTGGCCTTTTTACGATGAACAAGAATTCTATCCTCTTGACGGTGACCTCTACTAATATTTATTTTTATACAAATACACGTATTGTCTATTAAAAGGACTTACTTACGCAAGTTTTCATAGGCAAGTGCTTGTTGGTTTTCATCTTGGGTCTTGTTTTGTGTTGGAGAGCGCAAAAAAAATATTCCACCGATTTTCAACTTCTGTCCGTGAAAGGGTTAACGAAGATAAAATGACCAAAATAAAAAGCCCATAGGACATGTACTTTTGGAAAAAACCTCAAAATAGGTACACTATGTTTGAGCTTTTTGTGAGAATCGCCCATAACACTGATTGAAAGCATAGTATTTTCGAGTAAAAGAGGTTTTCGAGGTTTTCCCCAAGAAATGGTGCAGCCGAGTTGGAATAACGTAAGACGTATTTATCTATAAACATCACAATTATCACAAAAAGCTCAAACATAGTACCGCAGTAGCTGTAACATAGTCCTTTTGTGTTGTCTACACGAGTATTATGATCTTCTTGTATCACGTACGTGGAGGGGACAAGTCTGTGAACCTACCGTACAGACAAACGAGTTTCAATCTGTCGATAAGATGCCAGAGCTACAGCATACTAACATCAGTGTTATTCACCTGTCTCTTACGACCTCTTACAATGATGTGATTTGTGTGTTCAGTTACATTCGAATGCTTGGATTGTTCGATTGATATTTCCATCATCGGTCGTATTTTGGGTCCTCTGCTGTCGCGCGGCTGCCACATCGAATTCCTTCGCACGGATGAGGGTTCCTCGCATTTTTGGATTTACCTCTCGGGTATCTTATTGGACTGTGGGTAAGTTAGTTACTCCTAGATTTACTCTTAGAACTTTGATAATTATACCAAACTTGTGTATCTATTCGCCTATAGTGTATCTATTCGCCCAACTTCAGCTTGTGACCGTAACATTTACCACAGTTGTAAATAGGATATTGAGATTGCGTATATCAACATGACAAGACTAATGGGATCAAAAGAAAAAAAAACCCCAGCCATTCAGCATGGCTATAAGAGCGAATTTTCGGAGAAATAACTAGTTTTATGTCATTTCTATTCAATAATGGGCAATCATAAACTTATTGGGCGATTATAGATATTTGAGTATGCAGCTATTTGGTTAATTAGCTATGCAACAGGTGTGGTGCTCTGTTTTTAATGTTATATTGGAAAGAATCCTCAATGTCGTTTGTGTTAATTTATCAATTCACCATCGTGTTCAGCGTTGAAAAACCTAAACGCTGAAAAGGTTTTGTGGGGGGGGGGGGGGGTGGAATTACCCATGAAGCTACTGTTCTCTGTCCAACATTTTTAAAACTCGAATTTCCGAAAAAATTGTAATTGTATACCAAAATCCGTTTCAGACCATCCTGAATCCACTGCCAAGAGACACCAGAAATTATATGTATAACCATAAAGTATGTATTTGAATGACTGTACAGGAGGATGAAAAGTATGTAGAAACACTTACAGAAATTAAGAAAAACTTGATGAAAACGGAAATTTTCGCTTTACCGCGTCATCAGCCCGTTTCCGTTTTCATTACGTTTTTCTTAATTTCTGTAAGTGTTTTTATATACTTTTCATCCTCCTGTACAGTCATTCAAATACATACATTATAGTCATTATAGTTATACATATAATTTCTGGTGTCTCTTGGCAGTGGATTCAGGATGGTCTGAAACGGATTTCATACCTATCATCTTCCTGTACAGTCTATCAAATTCATATTTCACGCGAGTGTCTCTACTATAAGTAATCCCCCCCCTAAAACTCCCCTAAACCCCCCTTAGAGTGGCCCGATGCTCTCTATCTACGAACTTAGCCTTGCGGTTGCTAAGACGGATTTTTTGTGCAAATGTGAACTTTTTATCTCAATTCTATAGAGAGTTATCGTCTGGAATGACACATACTCGTACATAAACTTACCTACCCAGGTACTTACTTACCTACCCAATGACAAATTTCCGGAAATTCGAGTTCTAAAATTTCGACCGAGCAATAGCTTCCTTTTCTTCGAAAATTCGCTAAAAACACTACCGTCAATGGAGAAACAATGAAAGATTTGGCTGACAACAACCACAGCCAGTTATTCATGCAGACTCCAAATTTCGTTTTGTTTTCTTGTTATTGACTAAACTTTTCTAATTTCTTTTAAAATGTATTAATTATATTTACAATGCTACGTCGTAGTCTTCAGGTTCATCATAAAGAGACAATTTGGAAAATTGAAATGTCAAACGTGATTCCTTTGTTTTTCAGTGTTCCAGTACGAATGACTCCGTTCGAACCGGATGTTGAAATACCCAGGTTAATTTGTGGTGAGTGACCTTTCGTATTGAATTATTTCGTTAACCATATTTAGCTGGCTGGTGTCGTCATTGCCCTAGCATCGACCTATCATCGACCCAGCAAGACGAGTTGTCTACAAATCAATTACATTCTTATCGATACCTACCTATTCTTATAACACCTTCGCCTTAGCCTAGTCCTCCATTGGAAGCGTTTTGACGCGACAAGACAAGCGTTACGAGGCGACGGAGGGTCCTCCATTGGAGGCGACAGCCACTTGGAATGGACACTTCCGATATATTTTTGCTGGAAAGCAGTTATTCAAATTTGAGAAGGTCTGTGCCGAGACGTCGGTATTGGGTTCAATCAATACTTGCAAACCAGTTGTGTTCAGAAGTCCCTCAAGGGGCCACATACCAAATCTCAGAATCGTGGGATCATTAGGGAAACAGTTGTGTTCAGAAGTCCCTCAAGGGCCCACATACCAAATCTCAGAATCGTGGGATCATTAGGGAAACCACTCAGCTGATCTGGGATCGGCCAGTTGTGTTCAGAAGTCCCTCAAGGGGCCACATACCAAATCTCAGAATCGTGGGATCATTAGGGAAAACCGAAAAACGCTTGCATACAAGTCTGCAACGCATTAGGACATTTCATATCTTTCCCCTCCCTCCTTCTTCCCTTCCATCTTCTAGCAATCTTTTACCCTCCTAAGGAGGCTACCAGCCAAATTTCAGCTTCCTACGGTTGATAGGAAAGAAGTTAGCTTCAGGAGCCACTCAGCTGATCAAAACCCTGTGCACCTTATTGTTCACGTCCTAAGGAGGCTACCAGCCAAATCATAATAATCATATAGCCAAATTTCAGCTATAATCATATAGGTACCTACCTACCTCACTTCTACGAATCATTTATGATTATAATTATTATAATAATCATTGAGCATATTTCGTTACGTAACGTGACATAACGAAAATTTGGTTGTGTGCCATAGCAAAGACATGAAATGTCAAAAGGGGTAGTTTGGGCGAGTACCACCACCTACTAGAAGACCTGAAGAGGCAACCTGACAAATTTCAGGATTACTGTAGGATGAGCCCCGAAACATTTGCCTACATTTTGAGAGCCATTGAGTCCTCAATAATGAAATGATCGAATTTTCGCATACCAGAAGAATGCCTCAGTGCGACCTTAAGGCCTATGTGAGAGAGCAACTCTTAATAAATTTCAATAAAATTAATTTATTAATGAAAAAAAGCAAATATAAACTGTACTGTAAAGATATTGTAAAATTAATAATAGTAGGAGGAATTATATCAACTTGGGCCAGGGCAATTGTGAAACAAGAACGGATGCCAAATGCCAACAACGAGAACTGCTCGAAAACCCGGCACAAAATGAAATAACGTTTCCTTTTCGTAGGTGTATTATACCTACCAAACCATAATAACAATTAAATACGCCAAAACCGATGAATGTGTGAACAGGAACTTGAGATACTTGATGAAGTGGGAAGATATTAAGAGAAGGGTGAACGGGTATACGAGCGACAGATCCCATCGGAGTTGGATCCGTCGCTTCAAAACTTCAAGTGGGTGGGTGGGGGGGGGGATGATATTTGGTCAAATTGTGTATCGTTTGGGGTTTAGAATCATATCCCCCCCCCCCCAACCAACCATGAAAAAAATGGTGTAAAATATCATTCTACAGCGGCCGAAAAAAGTTATGATAACCACTTTCCCCGCCGATGTCCTAACCACTTCACATGCATCGTACCCTTTTCGAAATGTCCCCTTGGAGCCACGGTGAGATCTTTTACCATATTGTGCAAGCTACAATTGTTTGAAAAAGCCTCCTTCAGTGTTATAATTTTTAGTGAATTTTCAAAGAAAAGGAAGCTATTGTTCTCGGTCCAAAATGTTCAAAACTCAAATTTCCGAAACATTTTTATACCAAAATCAGTTTCAGACCATCCTGAGTCCACTGCCAAAAGACACCAAAAATCATATGTATCCCCAAAATGATCGTATAAGTGCTATAGCTAGAGTCATTCTAGATAACATTAAATGTGATCTAGCTAAGTCTCTTTTTCATTTTTAGGGTGGGAGAGTTAGGAAGTGTGTTTATGAGGGGGGGGGGGGGGTTGAATTGAGTGCGGTACCTCCATTTCCAGAGCCGCGCTACGCTCCTGTCAGAAGACACTGTTATCAAAATTTCTGCTTCGATGGGAGTTCGTATTTGAATGGCGAAAGCTTCTTCAAACGAGTTTGTGCTGGATCTTTATAGATTTACGTGTAGCGGCTCGTTTAGGTTTGGATGTCGATAGATGATTTCATAAGATCAACTTCAATGTTTTTGCCCCCGTAGCCCGTAGCTGTTGTTTAATTCAGTAATTTTCCTGCGCAGGTCGTCTCTTTGACAAGACTAAAATTAGCCTCAACACGCCGGTGATTGTTTTTGAGAATTCCGACATCTTTGCAGCCGTCCGAACTATAGTTCAAAGCGCCTGGGAGTTCAATGGCGAGGTAATCCCATGAAAATACATTCCCTCCCAGTCGGAAAGTGATCCAATTCAATGTTGTGATACACTCGGGAGTCCTCATATTACTTGAGAAATATCAAGTCAAGCTGATTCTGTCATTCTCTTTCAGACCTATTGGGCTCCGACGCATGTTTTCGTCCAGGAATCTCAATATGATGTATTCGTCAGTCTTCTGAAAATGGATTCAATTCATCATTTGGAATTGTGGGGCATCAAAGTGACTCAGAAGGAGGCGACAGCAACTGAGGGACAACTACCGGTAAGTCAGAGTTAACTTGACATAACGTAGGGTGGTACAAGTACCTACCCCAGCATTAACGAATACAAACTAATAATTAATCATAAACAGAAAGATGGATATGTTCTTAGGCCCTTGGGGCACGCATTTGGTGCGTCAGACAGGTCTCGGACGGTTTGCACGTGGTATTCGCAAAACGAACGAAAATATACTATCAGTTTCGAAAAATAAAGACTGGTCTGGGGTTAGAGCCCATGTGGGTTTAACACCAAACGAAAGAGTTGATAGCTTGCGAAGTGCACAGAATGGAGTAGAATTGAGAGCACCCATTCCTAGAGAAGATGGTTTTATTCTCAAATTAATAAAAACAAGTACTGGCTTCTATGGCAAGAAGAATACACAAACTCTGAAAAGGGCCGATTTTATAAATTCTTCCAACCCAAACTCCAAAGAAAGTCTTGGTTTAGAGGTAGTGGTTTGGACAGACCCTCTGTATTTTAAAGATATAAGGATTTAATAGAGAAGGACGGATGCGTGGTACAAGATTATTAATAGAATGAAAGCAACAGGTTACAATCTGGAGGTAATCTTCTGAGAGACAGTTTGGCCAACATAACACCCTCAATAGTCAAAATCCTGCTGAGATCCGCTCATGGACGCAATCAGGAATACAAGCATAGAAATAGGTGTATCCGATACTGAACAGTGAGCCAGCCAACTGTTGAGTACCTAACCAAACTCTAGAACATTTAATAATAGGTTGCTCAGAACATGCTAATTTACGGAAAAGGTTTTTTAACAAAATAGCTGCTATCTCAATAATTGAAACCGTATTCTACACCCCACTATTTAAAAGGCAATATGAAATGATGTTCAACCATATCACACTTCGACTTCGGCATCCCTTATGAGTTTTTTAAGACGATAATAATTATTATTATTACTATAATAATTAAGACGATAATAAGACGATAAGACGATAATTATTACTATAATAATTATTACTATAATTATTAAGACGATAATAATTATTATTATTACTATAATAATTATTATTATCGTCTGAAAAAACTCATAAGGGATGCCGAAGTCGAAGTGTGATATGGTTGAACATCATTTCATATTGCCTTTTAAATAGTGGGGTGTAGAATACGGTTTCAAATAGGTACTTACTTCTGCATTAATATTGTTTTCGTAACATCACTTTAAGATATGTATACCTACTTTTAAATTGGTATACCCATGCAATTTGTCTACTGTAAATATTACCAATATTCAAGTCTTGAATATTGTAATTCACGTAGCTAAATCACATTGTTAAAGACAAAAAAATCACGTAAAAGAAAAAAAAAAGAACTTTTTATCTCAATTCTATCGAGTCACTAAAAATCATATATAGGTATGTATGTATAATTTTTCGTGTCTTTTGGCAGTGAATTCAGGATGGTCTTGAACACATTTTGTTTTAAAATGTTTTCAAAAATTCGAGTTTTTAAAATTTTGGACCGAGAACAATAGCTTCTTTTTCTTCGAAAATTCGCTAAAACAGTCGATAGTTTTATCTATCGATACTATCAGTTAGCGCCTCGTCTGTTATTCCATAAACCTGTAAAATCTTGATCAGCAGGTGACGATTTCGCCCCCTCTCCCTCAACGTTGCTGTTTAGTTAGTTATCTCGTAGAAGCCCTCGCGCCGCTTGATCAAGCTCTTTAAAAATTGTAGTGAATTGTACACCCCTATTAACGCTTCCACCCAAAGTTGGATCACGGGAAGGATTTCAACATCACCATTGCCATCATATCACCCACCCCTCATTTTCATTCTTTGCCGGCATCCTTTCCTGTTCCTGAATCCACCATCGGGCCTCTTCATTTGAGAATCCTCCCTAACTTGAGGTAAGGCCTAGATTTACTTAAATGTTTGTCCAAAGGATCTTTGGAAGTCCTTTCAACCCCTTGGGGGTCCAATTAAATTTAAAGTAGTTAACCAGCTAGCCCCCACTTTCCTGCGGATTTCATTCGTAATCCCCCACACTATCGATAGTAGGTACCATCGATAATTTCCCATCACTTCGACGAGACCAAATGTTCGATGTTCGACTCGAAAACGTCAAAACATTTTATCATCGATTTGAATAGAGTAATAAGACAATTTCGTTAGAGTGGCTCATCGGAAAACTTACTTCTTACAGATTCTCCAACCTTGTGACAGCTCGCATTTCAAATTCTTCCTCGGATGGGATCCCAAAGCCCTTCATCCCGACGAGGATGTTGGAAGTGGAGTTGCTGTGGTGCCTTTCCGTACTGTCGACGAAGGCATTTCAGCTGCCAATTCATTGCCAAATACTTTTTGCTCTTCCTTGTGGACAGAGAAATCGAAATTCGGCTCGCAAGTAGCCGCAAAATTAAAGGTAATGATAATAATGCCCAATAATATGCGTTATATCGTTCCTACGAGGGTCGTCCTGAAAGTAAGTTTACAACGGCTCCTGTGGCGAGGGGATTTTTTCTTCAAGTTTGTGCACCTGGTTTGAAGGCAGGGTCATAAATATCCATCGCAAAGATCGTGGAAGTGCATGGGAGTGATACGATACGACGCCAGGCCCCACACTGCGCGAGTCACTCAAGAACTTTAACTTGGTTTGAATGGGATATTATCAACCACCCTCCCTATTCACCCGACTTAGCACCATCTGACTTCCTTCTGTTCACTAAATTGATGGAGTTTTTGAGTGGACAACGATTTGCAGACGAACAAGACGTCCAGAAAGGTGTTCAGAAGTGGGTAAAAGAGGTAGCGGCGGACGTCTATGACACTGGCATAAAAAACTGGTGCCCACTCTACAGAAGTGTCTCGAATTCAACAGCGACTACGTGGGAAAATAGTTAAAAAAGAAAAAAAAATTGTGAAGAATTCTGTGGATTTCATTGAAATACAAGCATTTTTGGATTTTTTTTGAAATTTTTAAACTTACTTTCTGGATGACCCTCGTATTTAAATCCGAACGGTCAAGTTCCTGATTTTTTAAAGGCCTAACTGTAGTTCTACTGAGTTTTGATGGGTTTTTCATTCAACCCTTAAAACCGCTGTGTAACACAAGCATCGATCACTTTATTTGGTCATTACGCTTCCACCATTTTTTTTGCACGAGTCATAATAAGATGGATAAACTTAGTTTGATCTGAACTTTTATGTGACTAGATGAATACGGTTTGGATCAACTGCCACGGAGTCCTGGACCCTTTGACGTCTTTTGCTAGTGATTCAGACCTCGTGCCCTTCAACGGCCCATATCGTAAGTACACGTCGATCCCCCTCTCCCCCTGTTCTTCAGTAAATTTGGAAAACTTTAATCTGCACTAAGAATTTATATCGGTGAATTCTTTCTGTTTTTCAGTTTTTGAGATCCTTTTGGCCTGCTCTCGACGTAAAACCCTTTTCCCATTTTCACCATTCCCCGACTCATTGCCGTAAGCAAACTCTACAATTCCACTTGTTTCCATTCGAGATGAGATGTACTCTTACAATTACATTAAATTTTTATTAGACGTATAATTTCCCTTATAAATCCACGCAAAGGTGACACAATCCTATGTTGAAATCATCTGGTGTTTCAGTGACTTAGGTGGTGTGGATATCGAATCCCCTCACTTGCTGAAAGACTCTGAAAGAATCTCCAAGCTCCGCCCTCTAAAGGAACTCATAAAATCGAGAGGCCTGAATCAGTGAGTAAAAGTTCCGGTGTCGAATAAAAAATGTTTACTCGAGCCGCTGTTATTTACTTACGAGAAAATGTACGAGAGTTTATCGAATAGGACTAGAATTCTTAATGACGATTTCACAAGGTTTTCCATATCATTCCGTTTCTCCTACTCAGTCTGAAGCAAACTCTAAACCCCGAGTTAAAATCTCAATGCTCCAATGCAGGTGTAAATCTTTGAACGACCTGGCAAAAAAATAAAAAAATAAACCAAAAGGTGTTGTTTGGTGCAGAGGAGATAATGGTTGGCGTTGGGGTTTTCGGTGTGTTGATTCCAAATCTGAAACCCGGTTTTCGCCATCAGGTCTCGTTTTTGAGATATAGCTCGTATACCTCTTTCCTAGCTACGTTTGTGTATTCAAAATTGTACTTCAAAAAACTCGAATTTCCTCAAGCATTTCAAATCTCTAGACTTATTTGGAGGACTCGCCGAACAAAATTACTACTTATGGGACTTTTTCACTCACAAAATCTCAAAATTGACCCACTTATTCTTTTGTAACATTTTCCATTTTGTGATATTTGTAATATGGATATTACGATTCACGTACCTTAGCAGTGGACGATGAGTGAGGTGGAAGTCACAGACTACGAAAAGTAAGGGGGGAAACGGGGTTTATTTATACAATAATTGTTAATACTCGAATTAATTAATTAATTGAATTAATTATTAATACTCGATGTTATAAAAGTACAATCTATCATCAAAGGGCTACGGGGACGAAGTGGCGTCTTGAATTCTCTCTCTCCTCTTCCTGAGGAGAGGGGGGACGAGGAGGACGGGTTTGGGGGGTATTGGACGGTCACTCCTCAGATCCTGTGTATACGTGACATTCATGTCACAATTTTCGATCCTTTCTTTAGGAATTTGGTTGTTTTCTTTTAATGGAATTTTCAAAGAAAAGGAAGCTATTGTTCTCGGTCTATTATAACTCGAATTTCCGAAAACATTGTATAACCAAAATCTGCTTCAGACCACCTGAATCCACTGCCAAAATACACAAAAAAATCTTGAACATATATTTTTTTTCGTATGTGTCATTCCGGATGATAACTCTCGATAGAATTGAGTTGAACGTTCTGCACACAAAAAATCCGTCTTTAATCGGGCAGAATCGGGCCACCCTAGAGGGGGGGGGGGGGGGGTTTGGGGAGTTTTAGGGGCAAAATTACCCATAAATTCTGAAAATGAATCAGATGGACAAGTGACGCTTCATTTAAAGGCCTTTTTACGCTGAATACAGAATGAAATCAGAATTGCGATATCTTATTCCGTTCTCAAACTTGAGCACTTTGAAGATGAAGAAACGTGGTTGTTACTTGAGATGTTCTTCATGGACATCGTGTTCTTCAATGGAGACATTTGACATAAAACCAATTATTTCTTCGAAGATTCGCTCTTAAAGCCATTCTGGGTTTTCGATGATATTGCTTTAAATACACTATAATTTCCTTCGAAAACTCTAAAATGCTGGTAATAAACTAATTTGCTGTGCTTATGATTTCAGAGGTATAGGAGTGCGCTGGTCAGACTATAGTTACAGAGTTACTGAATCAGGGATGGAGATCACATCCCATTACCTCGCAGGCCTCCCTCAGTACTTCAAGTTCTGTGATCATGCGGATCATGTGGTAAATGACGATTTCCTCTTAGTTCTGGTCTACAACTTGTTCTTGCGAGGGCAGCCTCTCATGCTCATACCACCGAAAACCCAAACCGTTTCGCGTCTCTGCCAAATTCTTTTCAAGGCCTCAAGTAGCCGAGGTCATCAAAATGTCGAAAGAAGAGACACCGTTGTTCCATGCAGGTATGGTCGTAGCGGATTGTCTTTTTGTGATGGGATCACGTTCAGAAACGACAATTACGACCTCATCCCCCATTTCTCCCACGTCTTGACTCACACAAAAAATGTTTTCATCATTTAAATGAAACATGAATGCAAAATAATGCTGAGAAACAACCCACCACATTCCTCGTGTCGAGTGTTCCATGGGTGGGGGAACTTAATAATGTAAATAAAATATCGTTTATTATAGTTACTTTTTTTGTTTTTGTTTTATAAAGCCGTTTACCACAAAATATATTTGAAGTATTTCATACTTCATCACGAAATAAAATGAATACATCTAGTAAAATAAATTAAAGTCTTTTGGCAGTATACTGATCTCCATAATTTAAAAAAATTGTCCGGTGATCAGGAGTTGCTAGCAATTTCATAGGTACCTACACAATACTAATAGAATTAAACGCTGTGGCAATAATTATTATTAATAACGGAGGAAAATTAATACATTTTTTGACATTTGTGACAGAAAATAAAATAACGCTTCAAAGCTGAATGATATTAAAGACAGAAGCTCAATAGGGGAATAACACTGTTGTAAATGAGAAACTGCTGTTTTAAGTGGACATTCAAACACGATTTGAATTTACTACATTTTTCAATGCGCTTTAAATGAGTAGGTAAATCATTGAAAAATCTTGGGCCCAGATACGAGCACTGTCTCGTGAAAAAATCAAAATACGGAAACGGAACAGGTACTATTACATCATGGTGACGGCGAGTGACACCCTGAAGTCGGCAGCTGAAGGGAAAATGGTGATTAAAATAGTACTGGAGCAATTTCAACACGTACGTAAGTCTAGGGGGGAGAACGTTGAGCTTTATAAAGAGCGGTTTACTGTGGCTTAGGTAACCAGATCTAAAATTTATATTTAATATAAGGCGCACAAGTGACTTAACTGCAGTCTCGACTGAAATGAAGGACACCTGATACGCTCCACCCCAAACAGGAATACAGTAGGTATGTCAGTATAGAATAAACAAAAGCATGGAAGGTCATTTTCAACGCAGAAAGGGACAGAAATTTATTAAGAAAAGAGGATCTTCTAATTGCATTAGTTACGTGTAAAATATGAGGCTTCCATTTTAAGAACCTGCCAACCCCTACACCCAAGTACCTCGGGCAATTTACCCATTGAATAAGAGGACAAAAGCTTGTGGAGAACTGTCTTCTACAAACATGGATATTGGCAGGGATGTAATGGAAATGAAGAAATTTGAATATAGAAGTTTACCCAATGAATTATAGAAGCACAGAAAATTAGAATGAAGAAGATTGGTATTATTATGAATTGAAAAAAAAAAAAAAAAAAAAGGTTGTGGTAGTTCCTACCTGAACATTAAATGTTTTGGTTCCGAGGCAATGAAACTCCCAATCTCAAATACTCCTCAACTACTATGTCCGTTATGAGTGCGGTCGACAGACAATCCAACAGGAACCACCAACCAATCGTGAAGGTTACTACATGGTTACCTTCGTTACGTGGTGCACGGCGTATTTTCATCGAGTTTCAGTCGCTTTTACCTCTCAAACCCTTCAGAGATTTGATGATCAGCTAACGTCCTTCTAAAGCCGGTTCACCTCTTCAAAATGGGTATCCTCGAAAAGATATCCGAGATCGAGAAAGAGATCGCTCGGACGCAGAAAAACAAAGGTAACCAATGCAGGTCACACGGTGGGGCCGTTAATTCAGCCGATTCCTTTATTAATCCGAATTAGGCTCTCGTTATTTTAATGAATCGATTGCCTCAGTTCTTCCTTAATATGTACGTTTGAGAGTTGTGGAGAGTATTTTTTTCCGCATTTAGTTTAGACGAATACACAACAGACTACTTGATAGCGGTCGAACGTAGAGACCATCTTGGCGTTTGTTTCACTTCATGTAGGTATCGTGATATGAGATCAGCCCGTTGCCTCTGTGCTAGCGAGTATTGCTCGAAGGATTCGATGGTGCAAATAAACTTTTTCATTCAGGAGTTTGATTTAATTTTTCAATTAGTTCAAAAAAGTCAATCGTGCGAGTGTCATGACATGTATGTTTCAGTATACACGTAAGAACCCGCGGATCACTGCAAAAAAAGAAGAAATTGTTTCGGTGTTTGATATACAAGGTGGGCCCATACGAAACATAGATATTTTGAAGATTTATAGGAAATTTTATGCTGAGTAAAAAAGTTCCGGTGAACGTGGGTCCGCAACTGAGGCCTTCTATGGGAAAACTGAGTTGTACTTTAGTTGTGCTTCCCACTTTCAAAACAGATTTCTCCGTGAAAATTCGTCCTTTTCGTGATTTTAAAAGTCCCAACTGTAGAAAGTCAAAATATTTAAATTTAATGATGGGGGGGATGTCTAGGGACAGTCAAATGAGCGTGTTTCATGTGCCGACGTTTCGAAGAATTTATTTCTCCATCATCAGGGCAGTAGTTGAATAGTGTACAAGGTGGAGTTGGACTCCAACGTGGGAAGTGCTCTTGCCACTAGATCACAATGTGATGTATGTGTCATGTATGTGTAATCTAGTGGCAAGAGCTTCCCTCAATCTTGTACACTATACAACTACTGCCCGGATGATGGAGACATAAATTCTTCGAAACGTTGACACAATCTCTCGTTTGACCGACCCTCGACATCCTCCATCATTAATCTTACTGACAGTCAACACATCACACACACTTAGGTTATCAATTTAGGTTATCAATCGTTAAAAACATTTTTCTGAAAGTGGGGGGCACAGCTTAAGTTCTTCATGAGAGAAAAGCTTTAGCTGTGCTCTCCACCGCTTTCCTTGGAAGAATTGATTCAGACACGATTGTCAAAAATGGATTTTAAAAAAAATCATCCCTCGGTATTAAGACAATAACGCTCGTTTAGTCCCATTCCACTCAAAATTTTAAGCTCTAAAAGGTTCTATTCAATACGTATTTTGAGACATGAAGCCGTATGGGGGTAATTCATAAAAAAGAGGAATGAGATATCGCAATTCTGACATCACCGTCGTTTTTTTCGTCAGATGACCACCCTTTAGAGGGTGTAACTTGCCACTAGAGAAGGGGAATTGAGGGTTGTAGGATTTTTTTCACCTCAGAATCGAATTCTGCTTAGAACAATACAAAGGAATACAATAGTCTGTTCTCCGAAATTTGATATTTCTTTCATTTGTCGGACGGTGTTATCAGTAGCAGAAGGTGCTGCTGAAAGGGATTCAGTCTGACACCTGGTACGTCCATATTGTACGGACCAGTGCTTTTTTTCACTAAGTAAAAAACGTTATTGTTCTACTATGAACAATTCAGGTGGGATGGTTGGGGAACTACAGGTAGAGGACAAATCCCATGATTTCATGGAGTCGATCGTAGTGATTTTTTTTGGCGGTACTGCCCCAAATTATCGAAGCCAATCCTGACAATTCATTCATTTTTCAATACCTAAGCACTAGTAGGCATTTGGGTTCTGTGATCCGGGTCTGGTTGTTTAGGTCATTCATCCTGTATTGGGCCTCTGCATGCCCATACGTGAAATCTTTGTATCGCCCCTGTCCCTGGTTTTATTTGATGTAACGTCGAATGTAAATGTAACTGTAAATGTAACGTCAAATGTAAATGTCATTATATATTTTCAGTTATGGAATTCGGTGTATTGATCTGCATGATACTGTTACCGGAGTAGGTAATGGTAGGAACTGTACTTTGAAGCTCGATATCCACCCAAGCTTGGTTGCACCTACTAACCTGTGTTGTAAATTGCTCTCAGCCCATACAGTATTACTAATAAGTCCTGTTGTTTTATTTTTGTTTCTGTTTAAATCAGCGACCGAGTACCATCTTGGTGTTCTCAAAGCCAAACTCGCCAAATACAGATCGCAATTGCTCGAGCCGTCGAAAAAGGGGGAGAAAGGAGAAGGTTTCGATGTGATGAAATCAGGAGACGCCAGGGTCGCCCTCATCGGCTTCCCTTCAGTCGGCAAGGTCAGTTTCAACTCTATTTGCATTGATTTGTGAGAGAGAGCCAAATTCAAATTAAATCAAAATTATTCGTAGAATTTGTTGCATGAGTTCGCCCTACTTTGTCAAATCGACATGCCGGACGTAGGAATTTCGTCTAAATTTACTTGTGTGAAGAAGGTACTCACATTCTCCATGCAAGTACAGTCAGGCAGCACTTGCAGCGGCCCAAATCTGGTGAAGGAGAACTGGGAAGCTCTGAACTGCCTGGGGGCAGAGAACAGAGTACAAAGTCACCCTGGGACACACTGGGGGGGAGGGCAATGAGCAAGCAGGACAGCATAGCAAGAAAAGGGGCCTACACAGTATTTGTGGGGCTGGACCCAGTCTTGGGCATTGCCAAATGCTGGGTGGGATCCTCCCAGGGAAAAGCATAGGAAACGTTGGGTAGCCATCCCAGTACAAAGTTTCGGGAAGTTAACAATGGCAGCACCTTGTAGAAGGAGGTCAGAAGCTCTAGAGCTGCCCAGCAGGATAAGACTCCTAGTGGAAAAGAAAAACAAGAGTATTTGAAAAATCGTCTATTTCCACTGAAATTTCAATTTATAATTTCAGTGGAAATAGACGATTTTTCAAATACTCTTGTTTTTCTTAACACGGGTTTCCACGATTTCGTCGCGAGTGATTTAGTTCGCTCCTGGTGGAGATGCTGTTGGGACATTGGTGCTTCCAGAAACATCCACACAAAATCAGAATATACACGGGAGAACCTTCGTGCAGACTTTGCAGAGAGAAGGAGGAAAAAGAAAAATGGAAAATGTGTGGGAATAATGGCCAGAGAACAAGTGGGAAAATCGGGGTAATTGCGCTGGTCGTACGGAATTCGTACCACATGAACACACAGCCGTGCCTCCTCACTGGGTAGTAAACCCCGAAAAATAAGTAAAAGGGGGGTATTATAGTGAAAAATGAAGATAATTCCATATTAAAGCAAACAATAGATAAAATACTGGTGGGGAGGGGGGAAGAATGAGGATCTGACGAAATTTTATCGTTTTTCAAAACGCTATGAACGATGATGTATGCAGTGTGGGTGAATTTACGTTATTTCCGGTATTTATTATGTCGTTCTTTCATTCAAGTCGACGTTGCTGAGTACGTTGACGTCCACCCACAGCGAGGCAGCTTCGTACGAGTTTACAACGCTCACCTGCATCCCAGGCGTTGTGGAGTACAAGGGAGCCAACATTCAGCTTCTTGACCTTCCCGGTATCATTGAAGGCGCCGCCCAAGGCAAAGGCCGTGGGAGACAGGTAACTATGAAGATTACATTCATAGACGTTCTTATAATTCGTTATCAGCTGTCGTTATCTATAGTCAAACCAATGGACTTGGCATCGATCTGAATACCTCATTCGTTCAGCAGGTTCTGTATTGGATAATAGGCTACAGGCCTCATGTTATAAATCATGGTTATTATTAAATCAAATCATAAAGACCATTAGGTTGCCTGAGTGAACTGTCACCTGTGGAGACCACTTGGTGGTCTGAGTCAACAGTTGCCTGTGGAGACTATTTGGTGACCTGAGTCAACAGTTGTCTGGAGACCATCAAATTTTGATGGCCTGAGTCAACTGTTGTCTGTGGAGACTATTAGGTGGCCTGAGTCAACAGTTGTCTGCAGAGCCCATTTGGTAACCTGAGTCAACTGTTGTCTAGAGGCCATTAAGTTTTGATGGCCAGAGTCAACTGTTGTCTGCAGAGATCATTTGGTAACCTGAGTCAATAATAATATATGTGTATAATAATATTAATAATATTATACAACAATTGACTCAGGTTACCAAATGTATTATTATGCAGTATTGTATACTCTATTGTTGTTATACAATGTTGTATGGTATAACAGTTGACTCAGGCCATCTATAATATAGAGCCATTTGATGGCCTGAGTCAACTGTTGTCTGCAGAGATCATTTTGTAACCTAGTCAACTGTTGTATTGTTGTTATACAGTGTTGAATGATATGAGCCATCAAATCGCTCTATATTATAGGGCCATTTGGTGGCCGGAGTCAATTGTTGTCTGGAGACCATCAAATGCTGATGGCCCAAGTCAACTGTTATCTGTGGAGACCATTTGGAGGCCTGAGTCAACATTTGTCTGCAGAGACCATTAGGTAACCTGAGTCAGCTGTTTATATAGAGCCATTTGATGGCCTGAGTCAACTGTTGTAAGCAGAGATCATTTGGTGGTCTGAGTCACCTATTATGCATTCAGGAGCCTGAGTTCGTAGTAATGTGGAACCCTCGATTGAAACCTCTAAACATTTCTCATTGTACAATCAATATTCAGTAATTTGCTGTTTCAAATACTTTCGGATCTGATGCCAAACAGGTTATCGCTGTTGCAAGAACCGCGGATGTGGTCCTCATGATGTTGGACGCCACCAAACAAGACGTGCAGAGGCAGCTCCTTGAGAAGGAATTGGAGTCTGTCGGAATTAGATTGAACAAAAGAAAGCCTAACATATACTTCAAGGTAAATAATGCATATAGTCAGATGTACATTACTAGTGTTTGATATGAATGAGACGTTTGGAGTTTGTACCCTACAAGCAGCACAATCTCAGCTAACCATGTAAAGGTTGTATTCTACAAATTTTTCTCTAAGTTCGATTAAGCTGGGTTTGTCGAGATTTAAAGGCGGGTTCACACGGGGTAGTGAACCGGGCGAAAACACGACCGGTAATGCGCATGTCACACGACTTGGTTTTTCCGGAACCTACGACCTTATCCAGTTCACACGGGAATGTGCGTTTGTTGGTCGTGAAAGATCGCACGGGCCCGTTGTTAAACACACGCGTGCCCATCGTTAAAATTCGCGAAATTTTGGTCGAATTCGGATCATTTGACACCGCAAGAACGCCCCCCAAGGCTACCGTACAGGCCCGTGCGATCATTCACCGTAGCAACCCTAAACTCTAATCATTCTCTCGCGTTCTCATTATGGCCGAATATGGAGCCGCAAAAGTTGTATGCGAACTATTAGTAAAAGAGTTGAGTGATCATTTGAAAAAGTTTAAAAATAAGAAGAGAAAAGTGTGGTTCGATACTGGGTAAATAGGCGGAATTCACTCGGCGCCAGCAATAGTATTAGAAGAAGAAGAAGAAAACATGTTTATTTGACCAAAACGCACACCTGAAAATAATCCAAACAACGCAAAACAAAATTCTCAGGAGCATAGTTAATGTCCCCTGGTATGTTCGACCGGATGATCTCCTTCGCGATCTTAAAGTCAAGATGGTGAACGAAGTTGTTAAAAATCGAGCAATGGACCATGAAAACCGTCTCCACAATCACAGGAATGTTGAAGTACTGATGAACCGTCTGGACAACAGCGGCGATGTACGGAGGCTGAAAAGGACCAAACCCCTGGACCTAGTTACATCTCACTAAAGTGATGTGATGAGTGGTAGTAGGTTCATCTATGAACCACAATACGTTAAAATTAACTAACAGAGTGAAGTTAATAGATGTATAATATACAGTTGTGACAAGAAAGATTATTTAAAAAAAAAAATGTTATAAAAACCAATAAAATTGAGACATTTTATACATAAAACCAGTTATTTCTTTGAAAATTCGCTCTTATAGCCATGTTGCATGACTGTGGTTATTTGTTAATCAGGTGAAAAAAGGAGGCGGCATCGCGTTCAATTCCACTTGCCCGCTCACGCGAGTCGACGAGAAATTGGTGCAAATGATCCTCCACGAGTACAAGATATTCAACGCCGAGGTCCTCTTCAGGGAAGACTGCGGGGCGGACGAGCTGATCGACGTTATTTCTGCCAACCGCGTCCACCTCCCCTGTTTATACGTTTATAACAAAATAGATCAAATTTCGATGGAAGAAGTCGACAGGATAGCTCGGCAGGCTCACAGCCTCGTCGTCAGGTGAGTATCTGGTTTTTACGCATCAATCAATGGTATGACTAAGTCATACCAAGTCTTATTGTCAGGTGATGTTACTCTCGTTTGATGTTACAAGATGGAACTGTATGAATCGGCTTAAAAAGGACTTATCTTACTTGGACCGCTTAAAATCCGACTTTTTCACTTTTAAGTATCCGACCTTAAGTCACTAAAATAGCCATAAGGCCCTCATTTTTCAGTCAGCATTCAAATGTGATTACTAGAGGGCGGATTCTTATGCACTAAAAACCCCCATTTTATGTCATGAAACATGCGGTAAAAGCATCCGAAATAATATTTAAGCACATAATATGTGCTTAAATATTATTTCGGATAATAGTATAATATTATTATACTTTTTTGCCTAAAGTTTCATAGGTGACAAATGATAAATGCAAACCAGAACCACTGAAGAAATGAGTATTTTATTCATTACACTCATAACATCCATTAGAAAATTGGCATGTACTCTCTCTAAGTCGTTCATATCTTTTTTTACGCTAAGCATTGCTTCATTTCGTTTGAAAAAATAAATGGAATGATAGAAAGAAACGTTTCATGGAATGATAGAAAACCACTCAAGTAGGAACTATTAAGTTTGATTAAAACACATACAATTGAAGATACAAGTGGATGAAGGTGCTACGTAACAAAAGTAAAATGTCGAGAAAAGTGAGTTTTAGGGGTGAGCCGTTCCAGCTGTCACTGCAACGTCGAACCGAATACTTTACAAAAGAGACTGTCCCCGTGACAGATTCCTCTCGATTCTTGATGAGCCTGAAAAATGAAGTGAAACTCGTCTGAGTCATTCATACAAAAATTGAGCCTGCACTTCAACTTGGCTCTCTGAGGTTCACTCCAGTTTCCTCTGATCCCACCAACCATGTCTGGCATGCCTGTGGCCAAGAAACAGAAAGAGGTGAAACGGACAGATCACTGGGTACATCGCCGGTTAATTTCCCACTGTAACTCCAAAAGTTGGCCCAAAAGCTGAGCTTTCCAACGGTATGATCAAAAAATTGTTTACAGGCGACTCATGGTGGAAAATCCTCCTTCCGTTGCCAAAAACCGTGAATATTTCAGTAAAAATAGACGTTTTTTTTCTCGCGAAAATCGACATTTTGACATGGATATGTCTATTGTCTGGGGGTCAGTCAAAAATTTCCGTCATCAAAACAAATTTAATTTTAAATTTAAAAAAAAGTAAAAAAAAATTGTAACGTTTTTTGGGACAGTTCCGGTGGTTGGAGAGGGTAGCGAGTATCAAGAAAGTTTTCTAAAAAAGCAGACGATTCCAAAAATTGGTGAAAGATTTCTGTGCGATGAACACTACGGAAGTTCCATTTCCCTACCAACGGCTTGGTTGTACGTGAAAATCATAAGAATTTTTTCGTTACGGTTTTGGGTGGTTTTGGCGCAATTCCTGTAGTGACACAGACTTGAAAATTAGCATGTAGCCGCCTTAGGATTTACACTTTAATCAGCATAGGGCCCGAATCAGCTGAGTGGCTCATAAAGCTAATTTCTATGCTATCCACTCTATGAAGCTGTCATTTGGTATGTAGCCTCCTTAGGAATTACAGGCCCAGGATCCGCTTAAGGGCCCTTAAAGCTAAGAGACATATCCATAATCAGAGGTTTTTCCCAGTAAGGGAGAAATTAGTTTTTTCGCCATTTTACCATAAAATGATGACACAAGCCCGACAAGGGACATCTCATATTAAATTTTTGTTTACGCTGAACACGATGGTGAAGTCAGAATTTCGGTATCTTATTCCGTTCTCAAACTGGAGCACTTTGAATATGAAGAAACGTGTTCATTACTTGAGATGTTCTTCACGGTTCATCTGCTCTAATCTGACAGCGGAATCAGATGCCGCAGTTCTGAGTTCATCGTTAAAAAAATCTATAAACTGAGGTGTTACTCGGCAACAAAATGAGACAAACTTAGTTATAAAACCCAGTAAAATGAGACATTTTATATAAAACCAGTTATTTCTTTGAAAATTCGCTCTTATATCCATGCTGCATGGCTGGTTTTTTTTTCTGAAAGTACAATTGATTATTTGTTTATTTATTTATAGCTGTAACATGAAACTGAACCTCGACTACCTGTTGGACGCTCTCTGGGAGTATTTGGCTCTCATCAGGGTCTACACGAAGAAACCTGGTCAGCCGCCAGACTTCGACGACGGTCTCATCCTGAGGAAAGGAGTCACCGTCGAGCACGTCTGCCACTCCATCCACCGCTCCCTCGCTGAAACATTCAAATACGCTCTTGTCTGGGTAATTTATCCGCCTCTTTGAACATCTGTTTTAAGCCGGAGTTAGAGGCTGGTTGTATCAAAGCGAGGAAGAAGGCAAAATACACAACAATCAGCGTTAGAATCTGTTGTGTGGAAGCTGTACGTCTGTCGATGACAACAAAACGTTTCTAATATACAAGGAGAACACAGACGGCGGCTTTCTAGTAGTCCAGTCGAGATGTACCCAAGATGTCCAGTCAAGATCTGTGCTCGCGAAAGGTCCGGTCATTATGAATTGTTTATACCGAGGGTCTCACGGCAACTTCCCACATCCTCATTTTTGGCCAAAATGAGTTATTCGAAGCGTCTTCTCCCAGCGGATCGACCTAAGTATAAGTTAGGTAACACTAAATCTCACGATTGATTTTACTGAATTACTCAGTAAACATAGTCATTGGCAGATGGTTTTTTGGCTTTGCTGAAAAGTTGCCGAAATGACAATGTGGGACCCTCGATAATATTATGTTGTTGGGACCCAAATTAGTACCAGAAATCAGAAAAGCAGCGACTAAAAACCTCAAATCTCTACTTAAATTTTCGCACTTTTTTCGGTTTTTGGTTTCAATAATGAACCATTGGAATCGACCAAAGAAAAAATTTTTTTAATTCAACCCCCCCTCAAAATTTGTTGGTTTACGTTTCAAGATTCAGAAAATCGAAAGAAAAAAAAATCCGTCCGTACGCCGTTTTGGCCAGTTAGTGTTGAGCTAAAATTGCGAAATTTGGTTTCCGGGTTCGGACTAGCCCCACAATGATCCTTGAAACGTTTCATAACCCTAGCTCAATGGGGAGGGGTTCAAGACAAACTTTAAAATTTCGACAATGAAAAATTTAACTGAACGGTTTAATTTTTAGTTCACTTTTAAATGACCATGAAAATTACGAATTTTGTACGATCAATTGGATTTTCGTATGACCAGCCGTTCGTTCACAGTGAGCGCGCAAAGGTTTAGGAGAAACACTAAACTTCGCGTCTAAAACGGCCGTTAGGTGGGTCAACATCAAATACGAACCCCCCCCCCCCCCCCCCAACATAAAACCACCTTTTTTTCTTCATCTTCCCGGTGAACTAGAGACTGGAAATTTTAACGGTGAGTCGGGGATAGACCACATTGCAACATTCACTCGGTTTCTCAGCTGTAAAATTTGTTTAAATACCTAATACCTTTTAGTAATAATACAAATTAAATTTTGATGATGAGCTGTTGACTTGAAATTTTAAAAATAGGTCAGAACTGGATGACAATGCAATATTCACTCGGTCTGTATGACATGGTATGAGTATTTCATACACAAGTGGTTTCTGTCGATGGAGTCAAATACTTTAGCCATATCCAGCGTCAACAGAATGCCTTTTTTCCCACGGTCCAGCTACGAGTGGGCGTCTTTGGTTGCCATAATATATTATACTGTGTTACCCTTCCTTCGCTTATGCGGCGACCGCCATTACCTCGTGTTTTTCAATTTTTGGAATCTTAACCCTTTTCAAACTCACCCATTCAATTATTGGATGTTTTTTCCCATTTTGTGTTGACATTTTATCAAGTTTCCATTTTCTTCCCTTTACCTAATTCCTTACCCTACAGTATTTTTTTCCGTTCGTTATGAACGAACTCCGAACTGTTTTTCTGAACGTTTCATTCCGGTTTCAGGGCACGAGCACCAAATACTCACCCCAGAGGGTCGGCCTCCAGCACATCATGCACGACGAAGACGTCATTCAGGTCGTCAAGAAGTAGACGCCATCTAATCTTCAAAAATCACAAATAACCTTTACGACTAAGGAAAAAAAATGCTTCAATCGGCATACTATAACTTGCGGAGTACATGTTGTCCTTGTAATACCTCACTTTGGGTTTATTATTTTGTCGCTCAAGTCGCAACACCAGCTGTCTCATGTTTCACCAAAGCAACATCCGCTTTTTATTAAATCTGAAGGTCTTGATAAAATGCAAAGATTGGAAACACTCGGAAATCATCTGATAATAAGAATAGAGGTACTTGGGAATATAATAAATCAGAAAACCCTTGGACTGGAGGATAACTAGTTTTTTTGGTTCTCCATAGAATCGTCAAAACTGAGGTAGCTGGTGTTGCTTCTTAATCGACGATTTGCTTGTATCAAACCTGTTTTGTTTTATTCGAAAATGACCTCCCGTCGACGTCTCCCCGCAGATCTGCAGTGTGGCCTAAATTAAGTGGAGAAAACCAAAATGTTGTACTAGAAATTCGTGACGGATGAGGAATGAAATAAAGAAGCAGCATTGAGGTAATATGCGTTTTAATTCAAATTTCCTCCAAATATTCGCACACATGAACTGCGTTTATTTTCACTTGAATGCGTCAGTTTTGTCGAAAGTAGGTACAAGTCGTTTCGTTTTCATTAGATACTTCTAAGTGCAGTCGAAACTGCTCATCAAAAATAGCAGTCCCTTCTACTTTCACCATCACAAATGTACGATTACCAATACATAAAATACTAACTGACAACACGTATTTCGATACGGTAAGTAATTTGTTTCAAATAAGAAGGAATGTCTGGAACTCACAAAGGGGATCAGAGGGATTTCTTTTGTGTATTTTTCGTATTTTACTTCTCTAAAATGTATTTATCCAACCATCGCAGGGATGAATTGGTCAGTCTTACACTCTAATAAATATAAAATTATCCAACGTCTCGAATTCAGTTAGAATTCAATTACAAAGAAGGGGCGGTCCACTCCATTTCTTCGAGCCATAAGCACGAGTGAGTTTCATTTTCGTTTATTAAGAAGGAGAAATTCGAGGGTCTCACGGCAACTTCCCACATCGTCATTTTTGGCCAAAATGAGTTATGCATACCATTTGAAGCGTCTTCTCCCAGCGGTTCGACCTAACTAAGTATAAGTTAGGTAACACTAAATCCACGATTGATTTTACTGAATTACTCAGTAAACATAGTCATTTTTGGCTCTGCTAAAAAGTTGCCGAAATGACGATGTGGGAAGTTGCCGTGAGACCCTGGAATTACATAATAATAATTAGGTACATAATATTATATAATATTATTATTATATTAACTCAGAAAATTAGTAACAAAAACGAATTGTTGGGCTTTTATGAATAGAATACAACGTTAAGGTGACAAGCGACTGGTCTCGGCCCTTACAAGTCTCGGGACTTATTCCAGAGTTCACATGGAGCGTCAGGTTATGCGTTGCGCCAAAATGTGGTAGCGGGTGCGACTGCTGCGGTTTTGATCAACAAACATTCGAAATTACCTTCATTCCGGAAGAACAAAAAACTCGACATCACTAAAACCATAATATGGTCAATTTTCATACTAAGGAGCTGTTTGGAACATATTATGAAAATTGACCTGTATTTCAACCGTTTGATTCTCGATCGTGTTGACAGGCTCATATCGGCTCAACCTTTGAGCCCTCATTGTGAACGAACAGTTGGTCGTACGAAGCTGCGGATGGTCTCAAAAAATTCTAAACAATAAACTCTAACTAATTGTGAGCTAAAAAACTACACCGTTCTATACGAATTTTTCGAGATATGAAATTTTCAAAATTCGTTTTGAACCCCTTCCCCTTGACCTAGGGTTATGAAAAGTTTCGAGGATCATTGTGGGGTTGGGCGGGGAACCCGTAACAAAAATTTCGAAATTTTAGCTCGAGTACTTTTTAACTTGAGTACTTTGAAGATGAAGAAACGTGGTTGATACTCGAGATGTTCTTCATTTTATCACCCAATTTTTAAACCATATAACAAATAATTAGGAGGTATTCGAGGATACTAATAAAACCTCTTATTAGAAAACAGGCTTTAGTCGCCTATTCGAACCATGATTTTTCAAAAATACTTTCCCACCATATTGTCGCCAACATCTTAAATTTTTGTAATCTGACCTCAAATTTGTAATTAGCATCTTCGGAAACCCCATAGTTATACGTTTGATAATATCAAATATTATGGTTCAAGTATTGAATGACAAAAAAGGGTTTGTTTAGCCCAGTAGGCGTTTTTCATGACATTGTCATCCTTCACCTGAAAATCGCCACAATTTTCTCACAGTATCATTCAAAAGGTCATTTTAAAGGGAGAGAGTAGTACTAGTGGTGGAACGTGTAGAAACAATTAGAAAACTTATGTCCAGTCTGTATCTAACCTCAAAAATAGCCAATTTCGTCATTTTTCGTGTAAATAACCGCAAATATTTCAAAATTCAGACTTGATAGGACAATTCTGAGCTTGGATTCGGATTCTACGCAGAAAATTACTTCGGAAATGACCTTCAGCTGCTCAACAACAACCAGAACCCAATTATTTGCAGATCCGTGTAATCAATAGTGTAATTTGAAATAAAGCAACTCCGTCCTAAGTAACCATATTATATCTGATTGTACTGTGTTATTATCTTGGAAGGACAATAAAAATTATTATTATCATGGATACTACTACAGCCACCATTGCGGCCGCCTCACGACCAGTCAGATTGTGCACTGCACTACCGCGTCCGCTCCACGTGAACCCCAGATTCAATAAGCTTTTACTGACAATCAAATCGTTGGATAAGAAGTGACAAAGCGCAGGTACTCTTAGTTTTTTGGAATCCGTAACAATGGGGTACTAACATTTTTTTTCAAATAGGTACGTTTTTGGTACAGATTACGGAGACAATTGGTATCAAACCAGACACTTCATTATTATTTGCAAGCCTTAAAACTGGTTTGAGGGCGACAAATCGCATAGATGCAGATCTGCATGAAACGTTACTGCAGGGACCACCAAACACGTGGTTATTCCACGTGTATGATTTGAGGAGCAACGATTCCGGTAACACGCACAGTGGGGCCAATCGACTAAAAAACGGACAAAAATTACATATCTCAGGGACGGATTATCGTAGCGACCTGGGATTGGTCTCAATCGACTCGGGGTAAAAAAATTACACGAAGTTATTTTCATTATTTCAAAGAAA
This sequence comes from Stenodema calcarata, assembly GCA_963920205.1. Classification (NCBI taxonomy): domain Eukaryota; kingdom Metazoa; phylum Arthropoda; class Insecta; order Hemiptera; family Miridae; genus Stenodema; species Stenodema calcarata. Next base: position 18,589,681 of record OY986062.1, read on the forward strand.
GGAGAAATGAGAATTTAGAAAACATTTTATGTTCAAGACATCTGAAAATTTGGGTTAGAAAAACTCTTATTTAAAGCCGTAAGAATGAATGAAATGTTATCTTCGTCAAGTTCAGAATAGAGTCGCCTTATGAAAACTTACATGTTTGTATCACTCCAAAACTACACGCACAAATCACTACATTTTATTTTCACGTGGTTGGTTACAAGTGGACGTTTGCGATGAATCTGATTTCGAAATTAAAAGTCTTTTAAGAAATTAAATTTGAGCATTAATAATAATCATGTCCAATCATGCCCTTCCGCTGTCGTAGGATTGACGCTCTCCAGATCCTCAAGTTCATTACAGCGTTACGACCGCAAACGCAGACAATTATTATTCTAATTTTGACATTAGAACGTGTAGTTTGAGAAAAGGCCTCCCCCATCCTAGAGGAAACAGGAGTTTTTTTTTTTTTTTTGTAGCACTAACATTCTAAGAATATATTTGAAGAGCAGGAATAAAACATAAATATTTCAATATTTTCCCACTATCTTGACTCCGGATCTTGTCCGGATGAAATTTGTGCTATATGCAGATGTAATGGATTATATACAACAGAAACATTATATACAACAGAAACATTATTATTATGGATTATATACAACAGAAAAATTTTATATTTTGATCATATTATATACATTACATTGTATATAATCCATTACATTGTATATAATCCAGCTGGATCGGCAGCTCACAAGTTTTCTATGGTAATAAAACACTGTGGGGCTAGCGCGGAAAAAATTAAGATTTTTCGAAATTTCATATTTTGATAATAATAATATTATGATCAAAATATGAAATTTCGAAAAATCTTAATTTTTTCCGCGCTAGCCCCACAGTGTTTTATTACCATAGAAAACTTGTGAGCTGCCGCGGAAAAAATTAAGATTTTTCGAAATTTCATATTTTGATAATAATAATATTATGATCAAAATATGAAATTTCGAAAAATCTTAATTCTTTCCGCGCTAGCCCCACAGTGTTTTATTACCATAGAAAACTTGTGAGCTGCCGATCCAGCTGGAATTAATAAGATTCGAAGATGTACCTCGCTGTCATTTCTTAACCAGTGCTACAATATGTCTACCATGCCCATGTATTTACAACGTGATATCATACGGCTTGTTGACAGTTAACATAATCACACTCAAGCTTTCATGGCCAATGAAATTAAAGAACACCACCACCACTTTCGTTATTTGAACTCTAGAGATCGATTTTTTGCTTTGGTCAGTAATTAAGGGCATAAATGATGGTCACTGGATATCAAATAGAACTAGAACAAATCAATTAAAAAACAACTAATTATCGAAGGAGAGAGCCGTTCATGTCATAATGGTTTGGCTCAACGGGGAACTTGCACGTCTTTGTTATTTATTATGTGTTAAACAGTCGCAGGCTGAGCTCCAACACGGGAAAAGTAGGTGAGGTTTTAGTGAGGTTTGAGTCCCACATAACCTGGAGGTGCGGTCCTCTACAGGTATCATAGGAGATCCAAATGCCAACTATGGATCTTAAAGATTTCCTCACCGGCCTACGAAAAAATAAAAATCACCCTGATTAGTGATAAGTTGGTTACAAAGTTTGCTTTGTACAGTACGAGATATGCTCACGAATAACGGCAGGCAACCGAGCATTTTATGCCAATATCAAAATCTTCAAGATCAACGAAGATGAGACTTAACTTAACGAAGATGAGACTCTACTGTTAGGAGCTACAGTCAGAACTCACGAAACTTCGACTCTATCAGACAACTTACAGTAGATGACCTTACCTCACCATACTGGCCAAAAAACCCTCTCCTTTACTGTGTTCCAGCTTCGTAGATCTTTGTAACGACCTGAAATGGGTTCAATAATCTGTTGTCCCATTGAAGTACGTCATCTCATACAACACCTACATTCACAAACCTGCCATAAAAGGCAGGTTTTCGGTTAGAAAACAATAACCTGCGTCAGAGATCGTGCGAAGAGATCATCCAAGAAAGATGACCAAATAGTTGCTCCATTATATGGAGCAATATATATTATATACGGATGGATCACTTATTGGAGACAAAACCGCCAATGCCTTTTACGATGCAACAAACTGATACTCTCACCATCAACGTGGCTGGAATAACGGGACCATATACTCCGTGGGGGCTATTGCTATACTCTCGGCCCTTGAGTATTATGGGAACCCGGTAGATTACCCCAGAGTGGTAATATTCAGTGATTGCCAGAGCATTATAAATAAATTTCAGAAGCTATCTCCAACTGTCAATCGAAGCTCAAATCCTGCAAGTCACATACCAGCTGCGTACCCAAGGAGTGGGAGTGGTTTTCTGCTGGGTGAAGAGCCACGGGGGGGGGGGGGGGTAGCAGCTGGAAATGAATAGTAGATAGTATCGCCAAAGAACTGGGAGTGAACTGGGCCCAGAGCCTTTAGGTCGGCAGGGTAAAGCCCTGCACAATAAGCCCAAATTTCAGTGCGGCAGATAGGGAGCGGTTCCACCCTGTGGTTCTGACACAATCTATCTATCAGTAGAAGGACATACGCCCGAAGCGATTTTGTCACACTTGTAGAACATTCTGGTTAAAGTCCGGAGCTACTTATGGAACACCCAGTGCATCAATAAAAAAATACCGATGATTGGTGAACAAATATCGATTCTGTTGTATCTTATTTGCCTTTATTCTTTCATATTAGTGATGGGCGATACTGCGAGCTTCAGTAACAGAGTGGTCGCCAGCTGTTGTGGGGTTATCTGTGAACACCTCCAGGTGTCTCCAATTGTTTTCTAAACCGTCATTGCTTGACTGTTACTGGCCAAAAGGATTATTTTGCATGTCCCTAGCAAAGCCCCGAGCACCGTCTTCCAATCTTCGTGGTTCCTACAGGAGCAGATAGCGCGGTTTCTCAGGAAGCAGGCATCATTTTATTTTGTCGTAGGACTCATCGGATTCCCATCTTGAATTCAATCCTGATGCGGAGGGATTCACCGTTGTCTTAAACCGCTCAAAATGAAAAGATAATTTAAAAAAAACCAAAGATAGAATTTCGAACACGTGCAAGTTCTCCATTCACGTCAAATTGTACCACAAAGCAGAAAGTGCAGAAAGGATACAGATTCGTACATTAGGCTTTCATTAGCCTTGGGAAGATGATTTCACTTACATACAAATCGGTGATTTCGCCAACTTTGATGGCAAGAAGTAGAAATTCACCCATTCAGAACGTATTAAGAATTAAAAAAACACATAAAAACTAACTTACCAAATATTTTCTAACTTCAAACAGTGGATGTATCCATCAGGTACAGTAATACTAGTTTAAGTACAATCTGTTAAATACACGCATGAAGCTCTTTTGACTAAAATCTTGAGAACTATCGTCAATTTTTGTTGATTCAGCACACATTTTGTATAAGTAAATGAAATGTTAGAAATTTCGGGCTCGTGCTCCCAAATTGTAAGTAGGTACTAAAATACTGCGAGAGATGCGATTCGTACGTTTTCTCACGTTGGCAGTTGAATGGTTCGATTTAGAATTTCAGAGAAAAATAACGGATTTGAGGTAGGTGGGGATGCGGCGTGGGAGTCGATCAGGCGTTTAAAATGGTGAGTTCATACCGAGTTTGGTTCCAAAGTCCAATCTTGCGCGCTTCTCGGACCTCATGTTGACTCTGGAAAATACGTTGAGGCAAGTATAAGTGACGGCGTGACAAGGAACATGATGAAACATGATATTTCCTGCGTAATGTAATTAAACGAACACTTCACCAAAATACAATATTTTTGAAAATAGATAATATAGGTATTTAATATCATAATACGAACCATCTAGGAAAAGTAGGTATGTAAATAGAAAGGGGTACATTATATGAATTTGTTTCTAATGGAGTATAAACAAAAAGTCATTGCACGTATTTATTTTGTCCATCGACTGAACGAAGGACATGTCAGAGAGCCATTTAGGTGTCAAGCCATCTGCATGAATGACATCTGTGCATGTGAGGTTTTTTTTCAGTTTTCATCTTCGCCTTACAAAATCGTTTGAAAATTTGACTTCTTCAAAAATCGGGACGTCAAAAAAATTAATTGGGACACCCGGGACACGTCGAAAATCGGGACGGATGGCAGCCCTAGTTTAAGCAGCATAGGGACGGAATCGTTTGAGTGGCTCCGAAAGCTAATTTCTAGGTTATTCACTCTATGAAGCTGTAATGTGGTATGGACTTATGAGGTATGGACCTCCTTAGGACTTAACTTGACGCTGCCCAGGCCCCGGATCAGCTGAGTGGCTCCTGAAGCTTATTTCTACTCTATTCACACAATGAAACTGTAATTTGAGGAAAATGGACGCCACCGCGCCCATCTACGAACTTGACCTTTCGATTGCCAGGACGGATTTTTTGTGCAAATTTGAACTTTTTATCTCAATTCTATCGAGATTTATTGTCTGGAATGACACGTACATAAATATAAACATATAATTTTTGGTCTCGTTTGGCAGTGAATTCAGGAAGGTCTGGAACGGATTTTGGAATGACAATTTTTCGGAAATTCAAATTTTAAAATTTTTGCACTGAGAACAGTAGCTTCTTTTTCTACGAAAATTCGCCAAAAGTGAACAAGCTACCGCCCATCATTGAGGGGCTGTGGGGTCCGTTTCCTCGAAGTCGATGACCTACTCCGTAGATGAAAAAGAAGAAAGCCTCATGATCCGATTAGTGAGTGATATCAATGCATAGTAAATAATCATTATGTCAGAACAAAATCGCTTATAAGTTTTATGTAAATACTTGATGCAATAAAATTTATTTAATAGGTTTTCAAAAGAAAAAAAATACAACATCAAGAAAGATGTGTTTCTTTGTTTGGGACGATGACATGTTCCCCCTTAAAACTGGTCTCAATCAGCTGAAGGGAAACATTAGTGGTAATGGAAACATTAGTGGCCTTGAAAGAAACCCAAGATTCTAAACTCACTTGATTTCTTGCCATTTGATGAGTTCCCCCGTGAAGATGATGAAGAAAATGGACGCCACCGCCAGGGCGAGAGCGATCCAAGGGACACTGAGATTGTACTCCGTGGATTCTTCGACAGCAACGTTGTACATGACGTATAGAAATTGTAGAAATATACTGAAAAAAAGGAAGAATAAACAGAGATGGTCAAAGCAACAAGATTCCCATTAACCCTTCAGTGCTCGCGTGGGCGGCAAAAGGACCGATTGTTTTCCAAATGGCAGCCAACGTCGATTTTTTTCAGCACTAAGATCAGTGTGAAACTGGGCAGCTAAGTGAACAGGTCGTCTTTTGGTAACCTTCGCAACCAAAAAATGTAACTCTCAATCGAAAGGACACATTCACTTCTTCGTAGCTCTTTTCATTTTGAGACTGAGGGCGCAAAGTAGAACAAAAAAAAAAAAAAAAAAACTACCGCGGTATTTTGCCTCCACTTGAGTTCTAACGTAACTTAGAAAGGCAAGAGCACTGAAGGGTTAAGTGAGAAGATTTAGAGTCAAATTCCTGTAGCATGTTGATGTCATTTTGGCCGGGTGACTGTGTGAGATGGTGACAACTGTGACTGGCGATCACTCCTTAAAACTCCTTTAAAACGAATTCATCAAAAACATGTTCAACACTCCATGACTGCTAGGAAAGGTTGGTTTTCATTTATTTTTAGAAGCGAGTGATCCCAAAAAAGTGATCCTTTAGGCCCAAACAGGTTGTTGCCTCACCGCCGAAATGGCCAACAATATTGGTAATGGTAATTGGTAATGGTTTAGTATGTGGTCGACCTCTAATTGATGATGACACAAACCCCCTATTAACTTGGGTACCCGCGAGTAGTAAAGAAGAAATGGGGGTTTCATATATCTGCCTCCCCCCCCCCCCCCTGACCAGTGAAGTCACAACCGGAGCTCTCTTCCGGACTGGTCGGTGTACTACGTCATAGGGGTGGTGACGTCATCAGAGGGGTTTGTGCTCCAAGGGTTTCGGGTTCGTGCTGCCGACACGATAGAAAGACGGTTATTCGTCGTTTAGATTGGGCCACGCTACTCCCCATAATAAAACGGGACGTTGAAGGTACCGCAATACGGTCGGATCAGTCCAGAACACACCACGAAGTGACCTGGGGAAAGCTGGAAATCGTTCAAAAAACTTCAAGATAGTCTTAAAAAACGAGAAATCCGAGTTTAACCCTCGAGGAATTGAGGTTAACTTCTGGTGTCCCGAAAATGTCGAAATTTTCGGACTTACTTCAGTTATGCGCTTATAACTCCCAAACAACGTACCCTAGCGAAAACCTTACCAATAGGCAAATTAAAGAGCATTAACATCTGCGTTGATTCACCTCCCCAACTTCAAAATTTGACCAATTTATATGGTAGTAATCGACAGCTAAAAAATGACAATTTTTCCCATATAGGCTCAAATTTACCCTTTGACGACTTTCTGTGTTCTGTAGCAACAAAACTACTGGTCCAATCAAAATACTCTTATAAATTGGTCCAATTTAGAAGTTAGGGGTGTCAATCTACTCAAAATTTAAGGCTCTTTAGTTTGTCGGCGCGAAAATGTCGCGGTTTTTAGGCTCTCAAATCTGAACAAAACCTGGAAACCGTTGCAAACTCACATACTTGTTATTCAGGACCCCAAAGAGGGATTAAAATGATTTACAGCTCTTGAGCACTTCTGGGAAGCACTAATTTGCCTGGGCTACATAGTCTAGTCTAATAGTAACCCCCTTCATTTTCACTATTCTCCCTGGTAGGTGGACAGTTTCTACGGTCCCAGAGGTCTTCCTTCATATTGTAGATTATCGTCAGTCCCATAAGGAAGTATTCAAAATTACGACCGGCAACCTTCCCTTAGCTTACCAGGGCTTCCTCCACATCTCTCGATATTGATATAGTAATTTCATACTGGTACTTACATTATCGAACATGCAACCAGCCAATTTCTGTTTCGAAGAGGGTTCCGCCTCCAGCACAAGTACTCGCGGTGGACGAAGCCGACTGAGATAGCAACTGAAGGAATGAAAACCAAAATGTCAGTAACCGGAATAAATTGTTTATTCATTTTCGGCTAAAAATCATCATAGGTTAGAACAACGAATTTCAACCTACTCATAGAGTGATCAAAGCCACACATTCGCCGATCGCATATAGTTCCACCTGGTATACAGTAGTATGCACGCCCAGCGGACAAGATGTCTCATACTACCGACCCCAGCCCCTGATCTCCCACCCATCCTAGAGCCATCGGTAACGTATCGGTTCACCATACCAGTTAGACTACTGGTAACTCAACGCTGGAACGGACTCTGGCCAGGGAGCTTGATACGTTAACAACCCACAAATAGCTACCAATGCCCACTGATGTACCTGTAATACTTACTCAGATGAGCGATGAGGAGCGTCTGAGAGATAACTTGAGCAGTTCCGTAGGGGATGTGATGTTTCTCCCAGCCGCCCCAGGCCTCACCGAGGACGGGGTAGACTGTGTTTAGGCTCGAATGCAAGGTGCGATTAGGAGAAGTCACCCAAGGGCTTATATCAGAGCAGAAACTGTGCAGCACCAAGCCGTATACCATTGGGATGAAGATGAGGATCAACATGAACCTAAAGCCATAGCACCATACAACGAACAAGGATACCTGTGCAATGCCACAAAGTTGTCTTTTAATACCACAAATAAAATCCAAATATGTATAATTTAAAACTACTAGTTGTTGATATATATGGATGCTGTACAAAATCGAGATGTCGTTGAATGGTCAACTAACTCACCTCAATGGTCAAACTGCTTTGGACTTTGTACGCTGGCCGTTGCATGACTGTCGGATTGAGCGGCGCATGACCCAACGTCAATGAAACCAGCGGCAGTACAATGCAACATATCCACATAACTTGTCCTGCAAAACAGGAAATTATCTCGAACTAAAATATACTCACAAGTACCCACTTATTGCGTATAATTTCATCTATTTGAATACTCTTGTTTTTCTCCAAGAAATCCAGCGATTTTCCAGTGTTTCCAGTGATTTTGCGAATCACATAAATCCAAGTGCAATAAGATTATGTGGGAACTGGTGAACTGACCAAGAAAAACACAATACTTTTTTAAGATAATAAAATTCGATTCATACAGGACATTCTTCTCCACTCTTCCTTATTAGAGGGTAGTTCGGCGACCAGATAATTTAGATTACAACAAAAAGATACACCGAGTTTTATACAGAAACACCAGTTTTTAATAAACACTTGGTGACAGTTAAAAGCACTGGTACCATGTTTACAGGCGTGAAGATTGGGTAATACTGACTGCTGAAGCGCTGTCTTACAGTGTATGGGCTACTGGTTCAGCAGTTGGGCGTTAAATATAACAATCAGGGTGAAATGGATAAGTAACTTACCGATAGAAAATATTGGCGGGAGCATGATGACTGTCGTCACGACTTGAAGCACGCTGACAGTGACCATCCCGCAGACCCAGAACTGAACGCAGTTCCACAGACACTGCATAAAATGCCGAGCCTGCAATTTTTGTTAGGGTTGAGAAGTAACAGAAATCAAACATTGCACCATTTTCTACTAAGTAATCTTTAAAATCGAAAAGCCACATCACGAACTAGCCATTCATCACATCAATATTATTTTATGAAGGGAAAATAACCCAAGGAGGTTGGCAAGTTAATGTTTGAAGCTTTATCCTAATTTGTCCAGATGACAAAAACCACTGAGATGTACGGTCAGATTCAGGGTGGCACTTCAGGCAAGTCACAAAAATGACAACGCATTTACAAATCTTAAGCTTATGACATAATTTGTCAGAGTTTTAAGGACGATTGAGATCCCGTTGAGTTTAAAACAAGTCGTTTATTGAGCACAACCCTTGATTGCCCTTCGAGAGTCAACTTGAGGTATGACCAGGAAAGCGTTGCAGGATAAGAAGTTTCTTGATATCCTGCAACCTGTTTTTGACGTCAGAAAGCAGTAGATGAACGAAGTTGTCTAAACACAATCGGATCTCTGAATAGTAGAAAGAAGATCCATACACGTTAATATAAACGTTGAATTGTATGGGCCACCTTGAGAACGTGCCAGACGAATTTCTATTGGACCTAATTGTGAGATCTGCTATTCATGAGGTGGTTCAATAAATGCAAGCTCCTGGATTGCAATCATATGGAAGGTACAGAAGCCGCTTTGCAGCAGCCAAAATGTACCACAGAGCTTCTGCTACTTTTCAGAAGACTCGAAAGTCGAGAAGTTGTAACATTGGACTGCTTAGGGTTGGAGGCATGCGCTAAGGGCGTCAGATACTCACGTGCATGATCAGATGAAAAAGCGAGATGGGTCTCTGCCTAGTTATGGAGACAGAGCAAGGGAGGGAGTTCAGTCTTTGAGAGAGCTGCACCGGAGAGACTCCGTCAGGGCACTGCGTGTAGACGGGGACTTGCTGGCAGACTTGAGGGTACAGAGGTTCAACGGAGACGCTGTGGAAGGAGAAGAACGAGCCTATGAGGTCCATCCAGTGCCATCTCTCTTCAGGAAAATGTTATATAAAACATCAAACGTACAAAATAGTTTCAAAAATACATAATAAATAAATCAAAAGCAAATAGGTATATTTAGTTAATTATAAGGAACTTAGTTATCTCCATTCAGCCCTTTTTTATTACCACGGGAGGGGTTGAGGCTGGGGCGTTCTATATTGTCTGGGGAGAACTTGAAATGGTGCAGGACGGCTTGCAAAGGTAAAGAATGTCTGGAGGTGGCTAAGGATGACTTGGAATAGTTGAGGATGACTGGAGGAGAGACGTAGGGGATCCAACACCCCCCCCCCCCCCGTTCTTATAGAAATTCTGGCTACGACACTGTACCATTTTCTAGCTTTTGTAGCTCGAATTAGGTATAGTAGTTCTCTCCTCCAAAAACTATTAAAAATGGAAATTCCTTGGTACGTGAAAAAGTTTGAGCAGCAGTGCGAGCACTTTAATCTTTAAAGAGCTCTTTAATCTGGAAGGACCCGTGTAATTGGAAAAATTGGTTTTTAAAATAGAGCTCTTTAACATTCAAAAGTTTGCATTGTTTGAAGGTGAGAAGTGTGTGAGGTCGGAAAGGTACTTTGGCGCAGGTATGCACTACCCCACAAAGTAACGAAGATTGGCCTAGTGCAAAGTAAATTTGAAGTAGTAAGCTACGCAGCTTATTAGCAAGGAAAGTGTGGTTTTCTCATTTTAAAAGTGAGTCGACCATCAAACCAAGGTATTTAGTCTCATTATTGCGAGGGAGGCTTGAGCAGAGGCAGGCAGTAGAGCTGTTACACCTGTGCAATGCCAAACTAAAGTCGCCCTCTGGTAAACCCTTGGCTGAAAGCAAGAAAAGGAACGATTACAGGTTTATTCCCATTTAGTGTGAGTTTATCACTTGTAAGCCATTTGCTGATCCTTTGCAACGCTTCTTCCGCTTTATTGCCTCCCTCCAAGAATCGCCTGAAACTACTAACCCTGTGTCATTGCCGAATAAATCATAGTTCATTTACATTATTTATAAAGCACGTAGGCCCTAATACAGTTCCTGGAGGAATTGGGTACTGTCCAGTTTGAAGAGTTCTCCCAGAAAACCATTTACTCCAACTTGTTGCCTCTTGGTTTCAAAGTAGCTATGAAACCACTCCAGAGCTTTCCCTTGAATTATTGAGGACCTGTAACGTTTTTTTGAATTGAACACAACCAACTAACCATAGAAAATTAGCGACAAGATGAAGGGTTTTTCAACGTGAAGATGTAAATGAATGCAAAATGAAGGCGCGGAATTCCAGAGGCTTATTAAAACCCGATCACCTAGCCAGCCAGCCCTCTGACGTCATAGGCTCTTACGGCATAGGCTGTGACGTACTAGTTGGCCTACTGCCAGCCGTCTGACGTCATACGCTTGTGCGTCATAGGCTCTGACGTACTATTTGGCCTCCAGCCAGCCGTCTGACGTCATAGGCTCTTACGTACTAGTTGGCCTCCTGCCAGCCGTCTGACGTCATACGCTCGTGCGTCATAGGCTCTGATGTGCTAGTTGGCCTCCGGCCAGCCGTCTGACGTACTAGTTGGCCTCCGGCCAGCCGTCTGACGTACTAGTTGGCCTCCGGCCAGCCGTCTGACGTACTAGTTGGCCTCCGGCCAGCCGTCTGACGTACTAGTTGGCTTCCGGCCAGCCGTCTGACGTCATAGGCTCTTACGGAATAGGCTTTGACGTACTAGTTGGCCTCCTGCCAGCCGTCTGACCTCATACGCTCGTGCGTCATAGGCTCTGACGTAGTGGCCCGCCTGTCGCTTGTGTTCTGACGTGATCTGAGGGAAAGGGTGAATCAAGGAAACAAATTTTTCCCGTTTCGGTTTATGTGCCAAAGCAAAGACATGAAAATGTCAAAAGAATGTCAACTCCATCCTGTTGTTGATGCAGTCGAGAATTGAATGCTTGCATACGAGTCTGCAACACATTGGGACATTTTATGTCTTTAAAGAAGTGATTCAAGAACCTTCGAACAATGCTACATCACCTACCCCAGTAGCGTAGTTGTTATACTTAATTGTAGGGTTCATCATAAATTATGAAGCTTGCATTCGTATAGACAATGTAAATTATTGAGAATGATCACCTGTGTGTAAACAATTATTTAAACAATCACGCTCATACCGCAGCTTGTCGGCCACGCACTCCGCAGTGGTTAACGTAATATGGTTAGGTAAATCTAGAGCTATCCAACGAGTGGTGAACGATTTTTGTACGATGATAACTGGCGAAGATAAAGTTCCGTAGCACCGAATCGGTTGTAAGCGAAAATCATCAGAAATTTTCGTGACGATTTCGTGTAACGCTTTTGTGTAACGTTTTTCGAGTTATGTGCCAGAGTAAAGACAAAATGTCAAAAGGACAGAATTAGGTAACATTTGTAGGGCATGAGCGGTTTTACACCAAGAATATGAGTCCAGAAGCCACTACTTCAGTTTTTCCTGAACGAATTGCCATTAGGAAGCCTGTTATTCCCCGAGTTGGTCCTGCCACTCCTGCCTCTGATTACTCTACAACACCTGTTTACATGACGACAAACCTACCTCGTGTTTGCTTTGAGGAAAATACTGGAGTTATCAGCATTGGCGGAAGATCCCATGACGCAGACGATCTCGCCGTAGTCCTGCATGATCTCAATCATTTCCAAAGTGGTCGAAGGCGTGCAGTCAGTGAAAAGTGACACCAGGAGGGGAACGTTGTCTACTTTCTCCAAATGAGGGCGGATCTGCTCTATTCCCCGCGGAAGTTTGGCCTAGTACCGACAATACAATACAGTTGTAATGACGAGACATATAAAATCATGAGCAGCGCTTATTTATATGAGTGATATATCGAACGTTTTCAATCAATACCAAAAACTGTACCTAATCATAAGATAGACGAGATAAGATAAGATATTGTGAGGCTTATCATAAGTGAAGCCCTCCCTTAATTAGAGCTCCTCTCTGAGCTCCAGTTGTTTTACCAACTTCCAGAGGCTATTAGGGTTCCTCATGTAGTTTTCTGGGTCAGGTTTTCCATTACCCAGGCACAGAAAACGGGATCTAGCCAGTCCCTCAAAGTGGCATAGGACATGCTCTGCCGTCTCCTTCTCTTCGAGCCGGAACCAGTACTCATTTTCCCACCTGGTGCGGCTGAGGTTGGAAATGCCTTGGAAATAAGTGGTAGAACGAACCCGGTTTGACATGTCAAAGTTGATTGGAGCACTCTGCTCCGTGCTATCGGTGAGGCAGCTCATAGATTGCCAATCCTGCGAGAGGTCCAAAGTTGGCACTTCCTTTTTGGGCGACGGCCTAAACATATACAACGGGCTCATATAATTGTTAATGTTCAAGATTGGACACGAACAAATTGAATCTGTTACAATAAAGTATAGAGTGTATAACTGACTACAGATACTTTTAGTAGTCATTTAGAGTTCATATACTATACGGCTTTGCCTTTGACGTTGGTGGAAAATTAAAGTAAGCAGTCATTTGGGTATGACGCTGGCGGCCCTCTGAGGAGGATCGCTTCAATGTTAGTTTTACAGCAGGATTTGTGGCGCTATTATTAATTACCCACTTGGGAAATACAGACAATGGAGGTTTTCATCATGAACGCTGATCAATTAGACTTGATGAGAACACAACGACTCAGCGCCAGAAGGACGAATGTTACTCTTGCTCAGCGCCACAAGTACGAAACTGCACATTTAACGAGTTTCACTTCTTCGTTGATTCAGGTAAGTTATGACCGCTGCCTTCTGATAGAAAAAGGAGAAATTACTCAAAATTAAAATTAACAAAATTTGAATCGCCCCGTTCTGAATCTGTCAGGCAAAACTGAGTGCCATAGACGCAAATTATTGTAGCTGAAACAAGTGTTTCTAGGCGATCAATTAGGTGTGGAAAACCAGTAAAATGTAAAGAAAAATCAGTTTCGTCCTTTTTTGTGGAGGACACTGTGCCTTTGTACGCAGTCACTCTGAATAGACAAATTACGAATGCACCAAGAACAGACAGATTTGAACACAGTGAAAAGTGAATGGTTGAAGACAGTACCCTTCAGATTCTTCGGTCTCTTTGACAACTTCGGCGTTTATGGCGCAAGGGGCCGAAACGCTCATAGTCTTGGAACCTTCAAGCGAGCCACTGGAACACCATGCAAATACTGTACAGAGACGGAAAGAGACAAACGTGAATCATTGACACACAGACGAAGATGCGACAAAGCGGTTTAGTAAGTACGTCACATTGGGCGCAACGATTGTACAGTGGGATGAGGCGGGTGAACCGTCAAAAGATACTCTTCTACAACTTAGAAAGTGAATATTTTCAAAATGCTGTAGTAGGTAAGCTTCGTTTCCCCACGGGCTCCTGAGCTCTTCAGTCACTCAACCGCCCTTGACATGCTCAAACCGTTAACAGTATTTTCTCGAGTTTTAAATAAGAGGATTTAGAACACACTAGACTAAGAGGATTTAGAACTCAACACTGTGTTTTAAAAACTCAATCTCACAGAGTGGGAATTTTTGAGTATGAATTTTTTGGCGCTGAACACGATGGAGATTTCCATGAAAATGGCATGAAATATATCCCATTTTGGCCTAATTTACGATTTGTTTTTAAATGAACCAACACACCTACCATTTTGTCTAGAGAAAAAAATTCGATCTTATAGGGTAGAAGTGGATTTAAAAAAACCTGAGGATTTTATTTATTTCTATGGCATTTTTACACTATTTTTGTAAATGCTACAAAATGGCTCAAATTCGCAGACAGCCAATTTTGGCCGTATTCACACATTTTTCTTAAATGAATCAGAATGCGATCGTAGAAGCCAATATAAGATTATTTCTAGGGCATTTTTACACTATTTTTGTGCATTAAACAAATTTTGTTTTTAGAAGTCCAACTTCGCCATCGTGTTCAACGTAAAAAACCTTGAGACTCAATGCGTTATACATTTTTAGATACGATTTGAGCCCCTCAGAGCGATGAATATAAGGGGAATTGTGGATTAAGACAAATTATAATAACGCAGAAATTGACAGTTTCTGCGAATTTGATCCATTCTTGAGAATGAATTCGTACTTGTAAATAAACCTACGCTCATCTAATTCATTTGTTGCGGTACACCTCTGTAGGGCATCCACCATACCCCCAAATAGTATGGATGGATTACTACTATGTTACTATATTACTCAAATCTAAAAACATGGGGAAAGGACGAGAGCGTAGCAATAATTCATTCATTTGGCAGGTCAACATTTTCTAAAGCAGATTATGGTAGTTGATCTTACTCTCCTGTGCTGCTGCTAACAGGCTAATTAAGGAACTCTAGGAGAGCACAAATTTGAACGAAAAAGGTGAGTTTTATATTTTGAAATTCAGAAATTCTTTTCCTTGAAAAATACACATTTTTGGAGAAACACCCATAATATAATGTACCTACTAAAGTTTTGAAAGGTTGATTATTGATTAAAATCTGTTTTGGATACCTGCTTCAACCCGGATTGAATCACTCAAATTTCGAACGATTGAGGTTATGTAAAGTTGAAACGACCGTAACTTGGGGCAGTCCCTGAATCCCATGTTGAATCAATGAATCCCAAAAGAACAGACTGATAGATGAACAGTCGATAGTGCGGTTTGGAAATCCACGCACTATACGGTTGTGCACCAACATGAACAACGACCAACCGAAACGTGTTGGTTCGTTGTTGTGACATCATACAATTTCCAAAGTCAAGCGGTATCAGAAGGTCAATTAAATTAGTGGGAATGAGGACTGGGGACGGCGTACCACAAATGGTTCCCGAGCAGAGGAGACGCTGCGGAAGGCTGGACATCGTCATCGTCCAACAACAATTCTTCTTCTTCAGGGCGGTCATCTTCAGGAGTTTCGCTGTTAGTCAAAGAAAACGTTCGTCATAACTACGGGACGTCACAATGTACAAGGTAATAGACAGTTTGTACAATATTTTCCAACTAGTTATCTCAGGTATAACTAAGGATCAACTCTGGTGCTTATTATCCAATGCAAGAGGGTTACTCCAAGGCTGTGGGATTGTCGTTGTGAACTTCAAACTTTCGAATGAGTTCTAACATACTTGAAAACTAATACCTAGGGGGTTTTTTTTTCAACTTTTTATTGGCTTCGTTACAAAAAGCATACAGCCGCAGTTTGATAACTAGACGGTGGATCGGCTGAATCCTCACTTAATATTAGGTTTGAAAAAACCGTGAGCGAAAAAGCGGAAAAAGTCCAAAAAATGTTGGGGTCTAAAAATTTTCGGCCCTCCCGAAGTTAGCACAAGGTCCTCGAATTGGATAACTTGACAGAGTTACAAGCAGTAAAATTCCAGTAACCTCGGAATTTTTCCCAGCAGACCCCACTTTTTTGTTCAGTCTACTGGACTACAAATTTTCAGTGAACGATGTTTTTGGTGTAGATAACATACGACTCCAGTTCCTGAACACGAGTAGTTTTACTGTTTTAGTTATAAGCCCTGAACCTTTTTACGGCAGTTACCAAGTTGGTACATATAAATTAATACACAATTGGTTGGTACAGGCTCACATAGATAGTATATACAGCATATAATTCTGACCGGTTTTTGAGGCAAACCTTGGGAGCAGCGATATGTGGCAGTTCCACCCGCTTTCCAAACCCATTTTTTCCGAAAAGACTCTCGACCGCAGCTCGTTCTCTTTGCTGAAGTGGACGAACCGGACGCAAGCCCTCTCCAGCTGTTCTATGAGCTGAACCTGAAAATAATTAAGAGTCTTAAAGACTTGAGTTTAGAGGCAAAACCGCCATTTCGTCTGACCCCTTGCGGTCAAAAAAGCTTCGACTACAGAGCTACGATTATTCATTAGGCTTCACAAAAAAAATAATTAAGGAAACGGTGACGCTAACTTTCTTCAAAAAAAGAAATAAGAAAATCCCCAGTCATGCAGCATGGCTATAAGAGCGAATTTTCGAAGAAACAACTGGTTTTATCTAAAATGTCTCCATTAAAGAACATGATGTCCATGAAGAACATCTCAAGCATCAACCACGTTTCTTCATCTTCAAAGTGCTCCAGTTTGAGAACGGAATAAGATACCGCAATTTTGATTTCACCATCGTGTTCAGCGTAAACAAACCCTTTAAAATGAGGTGTCGCTTGTACAGAATGTTTCACTTTGGTACCCCCCCCCCCCCTCACCACGTTAGAGTGGCCAGATTCTGCCCATCTACAAACTAAGCCTTTCGGTTGCAGATTCTGGGAAAATGACCCATCTACAAGTATTTCATTGATTTGAAATTGTTGAAACTTCATTGTTTCAGTTTGGAATATTTGAACGAATTGCATTATGGTCCTGCAGTGATGTAACAACCCATGTACTCCTCCCTTTGGGAATCTCTGGTACAACGAGAGCGATTTGTTGGGTTGATTTCATTTCAACAGCTTCTGCTCTCTTCCGAAAGTCAGAAACATCCTAGTTCCCTCCACCTGCCGCTAGATTTCGCTGTAGAGCACTTTCCTGTCATAAGCAGTACTTACCATAGACCGATATATAGGTCTATGGTACTTACACACGTCTGTAGCAGTGATCCACCACGGACTTGAGCGGCAAACCCCTTTCTTATCAACAGGTGATATTTCAGTCTCCTGAGAATCCCCAGAGCAAGAAGCTATGTCGTCCAATGTAATGACATTTTCTTTGATTACCTTTATTACAAATAAACGAAAAAATAACTATAATTTTAAACCAACTGGCCAAGTTCTTATTTAGCGATAAAGCTGACTACCTGAGCGTGGGGGAGTAAGGGAGTAGCTTTTTATATAGCTCGTGAGGGAGTAGCTTTTATATTTTTCAATAAAACAGTTATCATAAACTGAATGAAGGTTTAATTGGACACTTTTTACGAAGCGGTACAACGGATGTACCAGTGATCTTCTACCACGATTTTGCCCCCCAGGGGATCACTGGTACATATTTTGTACCACCCCATTTTCGCCCACTCCAAGAATTTTCCTAGTCCCAAAACTGTACAATTGGCTCATTTAGGGTCCAACTAGGCCAGAAATATTTTTGTTTAAATTTTACACCTCCGGGGAATTCTGCGCCCCAAAGGGTTAATGAGTAGCATTGAGCATTGATTTTGCACTCTGGTTCATTTTTTTCTTAAAAAAAAAAAGCCTTAATAAATGTAAAACTCATGCGCTCACGACCCGAATCGGGGAATGATGGTGAGGAATTGTTCGGTTCAGGGCAATTGGTGTTTTGAGCGTAATCCTACCATTTCAATTTGCGCTTGGTACTGCATGGTGACCATCCCGAGGAATATTTGGTTGCACTGGGTCTCGAAACAGCCTTCGATATCCTTGATCTCACCGTCCACTCCTTCCAGACCGTAGAGAGAATCTGCGGCATGTGGTTTCGAATTAGAAAAACGTCAGACCTGAATTGACAAAGACTACCGTAATGATGAGGGACATATTAACAGTGTGTCCTGCTGAATATTCCATTGGGATAATCCCGAGGGGTAAATGTGGTTCTTAGTGGTGCCATTTGGAAGCAAATCTAAGAAGAAAAAAAATCTAAAATTCCGAGTCAAGGCAGTACCTTAAAAGCAGTCAAAGTTGAACTTGATGAAAATTGGTACACATTTACCCTCACCCTCTTCTCATAGGCCAGTGAAAATCGTAGGTATGTACTCGTATCTCTGATTTTCTAGTATTTTATTTGGACCCATTAGGGTAGTGTATACCCAACTTTGCAACTCTTTAAATGTTTTAGAAAAAGTGTAGCTCACAAAAAACTGCGCCAATTTCGGACTCTTCTCGGTTTTTTCTCTGTATCTTCTAAGCTGTGCCTTTTTCGACGAAAATCATTGTAAACGTTTTTGAAGGGCATTAAATGTGTGACAATTTAGGCCCAGACGGAGCTCTGTAGGTTAATTAGCCATGTACCATCAATTATGCTACAAATATATTTTACCATAATATGGTAAAATGTATATTATACATATGTATATTATATTATACAGGTTTTTTTTTTTTAGATTTTGAGAGAACTAGAAGGCTTAATTTGCTTAATTGTCTGGTTACCCCAATCTTTTGGGAAACACTGTATATTTTCAAAGTGTCGTAATTCGGTAACAAATTAACCTACAGAGCTCCGGTTGGGCCTAAAATAGACACACATTTAATGATCTTCAAAAACCGTTACAATGATTTTCATCGAAAAAGGCGCAGTTTAGAAGATATAGAGCAAATACCGAGAAAAGTCCGAAAATGTCGCGGTTTTTCGTGTGCTACACTTTTATAGAATTGCAAACTTGGGTATGCCCTAATGGGTCCGAGTAAAATACTGAAATACATCATGTTTTGTCGATTTTGAATCTAGTAATGCAAGGCTGATCTACTCTGGCCTCATTCAGTTTTCACACATAAGCCAATGAGTAGTGGGACTTACCAGTGGACTGGTGCAAATCCCAATCCAGAGGAGTCGGACTTCGATTTTTCATATAAAGATTGTGGCTGTCGGCGGGAAGCTCCATATAAACTCGAGTGAGCCTCGGGTGGATGGATTTGCCCAAGGGGCGGTAGGCGAACGCTGTGCAGTACGCGGTGAGGCTCGTTCGCTGGTAGAAGTCCAGAATTTTCTTCCTGATGTTCGCAAAGAAAAACAATAACGTCTGCAATTTCAATTGAAACAGATCTTTTCATAAGGGGACAAAGTAGCAAGACGTACCTGTCTGATAGAGACAGCGTGCGAAGGGTCGTGCCATCCCAAAAATCAATGCAAGAATCGAGTGCGATGTCGCCCGTTGCTTGGGAGAAGAGCTGCAACGAGTTGGAGTTTTGGTTTTCCGACATCACCACGGCGACCATGTGAGGGAAAGGCAACTTCAGTTTGGTCGTGAGCGCCAAAGATCTGAATTTGATATCGTGGCGGACCGTTTCTGGTTGCTGTAAGATCAACAAAGACGTCAATATCAAAATACCGAATTCACAATCCTTGGAGACTTGGTTCTTCACGCAACATCATTCTACAGAAAAAGTGGTTACTAAGAAGTTATATACCGGGTATCAGTATCTCTTTGGCCTAAAGTAACATCCTCCCGAATATTTGAGTTTTTAGGGCCTTAGTAGTCTGATGACATGACGAAAATGAACTAAATATACACACAGGTACCCAAATCAAAGCTGGATCTGGCAAACAAGAAGCTGCTATACACGTCGCTTATCGAACCGGTTTGGGCTTATGGATGCGAACTCTGGGGCTCGGCATGTGCCACCTCAGTGAACAAAATTCAAATCCAGCAAAACAAGATATTTCGGCTAATTTGTGGGGCCCCTTGGTTTGTACGGAACGATGTGCTCCACAACGACTTGGGAGTAGGGACGGTGCAGGAGCGGATCAGAAAGTGCTATGGAGTCCTGCAGACAAGAGCCACTGACCATCCGAATCCGGAAGTTGCGCACATTGCTGGGCCAGCGCCGCCTCATGGTGAACGTAGGTTAAGGAGAAGAGTCCTGAGGGACAACGCACCCACTCTGCTGGACTAGGACTAAATCCCCCACAGTACCCTGATTAAGACGAACCGACCCATACAAATTACAGTTGACCATACTTCCCCTTGATCCCCACAACCCGCCCTTGAGGTATATATTGTGGGATAAATTGATTGATTGAGTATCCTCAGCTAACTGGGCTACGGGTCGTTATTTTGGAAACGTTCCGTAGAACCTCTTGGCATGGTACATGATCAACACTTGGGTATGGCAAAAATGAAAGGCCTGACACGTAGTTTCTTGTGGTGGCCCGATCTAGACAAAAATATCGAAAACCTTGCTCTATTGTGCGACGTCTGCTGCCAATCCCGTTGCTCCCCTCCTAAGGTAGTGTTGAGACTGTGGCAATGGCCAAGACATCCCATGACGACATCTAGGGCCGATCAATTATATTATAATATAATTGATATTATCATTATATTATATATATTCAAAGAGAATCCGCTTTGTAATTGTAGAACGTATTGTAATTGTAGAATTGTACATATTATGTAAATACGTTCTTCTTCAATATGTAAATATGAATGAATTTCTGAATACAGTTATTACCTAATAGTGCATTTCAAGTGCACCATTATCTTTCCTCCTAATGAGGAGGGATTGAGGAAGATATACTATAGATGACATAGTATTGGCGTTAACTGCCATATTTCGCCAACATAAATGCTATTTTGCCATATTGGGAACAAATAAATGCCATATTATGTAGATCTCCGATAATGAGTTGCCATTATCAACCACCTCGACTGAATATGATAGAACATAGACATTACACTTTAAATCAGTGTACATACCACGTGTCGGAAGGTAGACAGCTGTTGGAGCAAGCTGTAGTTGTGTTTTGCATTCTCTGTGAAACCGATTTGTTTAGAGAGTTCGCACAGACACCTGTAAAAATAATGGGACAATTAAAAATTTGTAAGTCGCAAGACCATGGAAAAGCCGATATGGTGAAGAGTTGAGAGGTGAACTGTTTTATATCCCACCAGCTGGAAGAGTAACAGTTACTGTTGTCAAGTGGACACTGATTGAAGAGAGTTTGACTCCTTTTGAACAGTGGAAGGGTTGATAGAAACTGTAATCTATTTGCACTATTGGGCTTCAAAATTTGACCATACAGCTTTTTCATGGTAGAACGCGTAGTGATTAAACTATGTACAGTAAAACCCACATAGTAACACTTTTTTGGCCAGGTGTGGGTTTCACTGCACTCAGCAGAAAGCTCTACAGATGCCAGCACCAGCAATATTCACACACCAATACGCAATAATACATGAACACTAACGGGTTCAATAAAATAACAACACACGTTTCGGCACGAGAACTCAATGGGAAACGGAAAGTCAAGGGTAGAGAAACAAGCCGAGCAAAGCTGCAGCAGACGTGGGAACCTTCAGGCGCCAAAATTAAAACACGTAGAAGACCGAAAAAATCGGGTCTTTGAAAGTAGTGACGTACACTTTTCAAAACGCTATAATATCAAATACAATTTAATGTTCTAAGTAAAAACTCTCCGCCTGTTGGAGTCAATCCAATTTCAAAACCACTTCTTCCCAACTCCAAATTTTGGCCCCATTGGCTCGAGTTAGCACCGACAAACTGTCTGTTATATTTTTGAGGCGGGGAATCTAGGAGACCTTCGTCTTGCAGTATTGGAACACGAGAAATCTGCAGATAAACTACGAATAATCTAATGTGCCGCCGTCCCCTCGACCAGATCCAACCCAATACCGCAAGACCTGTAACGTTCCATTCAGAACCCAAAGGTTCCCAGATTCTGAAGCCTTAAAAAGAACTAAACAAAGCAGCACAAGATTTGAAGGAAAAGAAAAATGATAGACAGTTCCAATAACAACAAAAAAACCAATCATACAATTACCAATTCTAGATTCCATTTCAACAAGATACGAGACACAACTTACAGGTCAATGCCCAAACATTGGTACGATTTCAGTGCGTATCCCATGCAACACAGTAGGAAGGTAGGAATCTGTGCAAGTTGTGAGCAAGAAACATCGGTGTTGAACACAATTTCTACAGGTGTTTGCTTCTTTTTAACGTAGGTACCTCTTTGAGAGACTATCCATTAGTAAAGGCGACAAAAAAAAAATTCAAATTAAAAGATGGTTGTATGTGTAAGTAAAGAAGGAAAACAGTGGATGAGAAACTAAATCGTCTTGTCCACAACGAAAGGTGAATAAAATGTGAGAATTACAAGAATTTTCGTGATTTGGGCACAAGAGGCAGCCTCGGTTTCCATTCATCATTTTGTCTACGCGAAAAAAGTAGAAGAATACTAATAAAGTTGGAGAATATAGAAAAGCAATAAAACTACGTGGAGGCCACAACCCACCAACTCCTGACCAAATGGTGATGAATTTAGGTTACTTATTGTTTGAAAGTAAAGTTGACACTTCTTTAACACATGGGGGACACCTGAAATGGAATGAATTTATTATGGATATACATATTTTGACAAGGAGTCGTTAAGAAATACATTCCCAACGGGTATCGGAGTAAAGGGATCCAATATTGGAGGTAACAAGAAGTTACACGTCCTGAGGGATGGTTAGAGGAGGTTACAAGAAGTTAAACGGCCTGAGGGATGGTTAGAGGAGGAGGAGAAAAAAAAAAACGACCAGGCATATACAGGTATTTGACAAGACACGACCAGGAAGATTGTAATGGGCCCATGAGGCCTGAAAACAATCCATCGCTCAGAGCACAGCAGGTTAGAGGAGGTAACAAGAAGTTAAACGTTCTGAGGGATGGTTAGAGGAGGTAACAAGAAGTTAAGCGTCCTGAGGGATGGCTAGAGGAGGTTACAAGAAGTTAAACGTCCTGAGGGATGGTTAGAGGAGGTTACAAGAAGTTGAACGTTCTGAGGGATGGTAAGAAGAGGTAACAAGAAGTTAAACGTCCTGAGGGATGGTTAGAGGAGGTAACAAGAAGTTAAACGGCCTGAGGGATGGTTAGAGGAGGTAACAAGAAGTTTAACGGCCTGAGGGATGGTTAGAGGAGGTAACAAGAAGTTTAACGTCCTGAGGGATGGCTAGAGGAGGTTACAAGAAGTTAAACGGCCTGAGGGATGGTTAGAGGAGGTTACAAGAAGTTTAACGTCCTGAGGGATGGTTAGAGGAGGTAACAAGAAGTTAAGCGTCCTGAGGGATGGCTAGAGGAGGTTACAAGAAGTTAAACGTCCTGAGGGATGGTTAGAGGAGGTTACAAGAAGTTGAACGTTCTGAGGGATGGTAAGATGAGGTAACAAGAAGTTAAACGTCCTGAAGGATGGTAAGAGGAGGTAACAAGAAGTGCAAAGTCCTGAGGGATGGTTAGAGGAGGTAACAAGAAGTTAAACGTCCTGAGGGATGGTTAGATGAGGTAACAAGAAGTTACACTTTTTGAGGGATGGTTAGAGGATGTAACAAGAAGTTAAAGGATGGTTAGAGGATGGTTGACGGATGGCTTCTTCGGGTTCGAGATCCCAAGGATCGTTAAAAGATGGTTTCAGATCTTCAGGGTAAAAATTCCCTGCAAAATTCGTAATGGCGTATGAAACCTGGATATTGCTTGTACTGAAAATGTCACTTCGATATCCTCATGTATAAATGTTCGACATGCCCTCATCCTGTTACCGTCTCACACATTTGAATATGACTGAAAACGTTATGAACTGGTTGGTATACTAATTGTACTACTGTAAGCTATAATAATACTATAATCAATTCAATATGGACGTATCATACATCAGGACAGTTTAAACACCAACTACAATTGATACAATAAAAAACGACTGCGTAAAATGAATTGTCGCTGTCTACCTTCTATTAGTCACTGGGACCAAATCCTCGTTGTACAACGCCTCGGCAGTGACGTGAGAGCAGAACTGGACGTAGTGCTCTTGAGTCGCCATGTTGCACGTGTTTACCAGAATCGCAAGGCCGATCGGTTTGAGCGAAGTCAAGTGGTCTTGCCAGTGGCTGTCATCGAATTCAAGTTTAAAAGGACAGGAGAGGTCGTGGGTCAGGTCTAGCACTTCAACTTGCGTGTACTGCTCTGTAAATGACGTCATGAGTAAGCGCTAAGGGTCAAAATTCGGTGTTTTTTTTTTGTAGTAAATACAGAATCCGAAGACTACCTTGGGCTTTGGAGGGCTTTCTGTCCCGGACAGCGGGCGGTTCCAGGACGTCTTCTTCCATCGTTTCCATTGCTTCCAACTCTTCAGCAACTACGTCAACGTTCTTGTCCATTGTGGGATTTCTAGACCGAAAACAAAATATAAACAGCTGAAATGACGAACAACAGTGAAAAAGGATCATCCTTGAAATACCTTGAAATAGTGGGTTTGGCTGACGTTGTTTTCAAGAAGAATATCTTCTCGGCGGTTGGGTTAGGCCAAGACAGGATACCTTTCTTATCAACGCACGACAAAGCCTGGAATCCCAAGAGAGAAATATAAAGAACTGTGATGTAATATTGGCTACGTAACCCACCGTAAAACAGAGATAGGCGTATTCATATTCAAAAATATGAATACGAATAATAAAATTCATAATTTGGAAAATATAAATATGAATGCGAATACTGATATGAATACAAATAAAGCTATAATCACATCTTTTTTGAATTTTCCCAAAAATTCACTTTTGTGTGTGAATTTTACTGAATTTTTTGTTATTGTCACTCAAATTTTCCTATTTTACAATAAATTTTACTGAGGGTTTTTTCCACATAAATTCAACAAAAATTCACATTAAATTTTGTTTTGTGAATTTTCCCACAATTCACATCTTTCTTTTGCATTTTATGAATAATTTTGCCATTTATGGGTGAATTTTGCCAAAAGGTGAATTGCACTGGAATTTATTTGGGAAAAAATTCACAAAAAATGTGAATTGTGGGGAAATTCGCCAAAAAATGTGAATTTTTGTAGAATTTGGAAAAACTTGAATTTCAGACAAATTCATGGTAAAATAGGCAAATTTGAGTGGCATTAACAATAATGTTGGCATGCGCTTGCAGCGCTTGGTCTCATCATCAGACTCGCCAGTGACTTTGAGAGCACAGATGCCCTGAAGCCCTGATGCCCTGCTACGTCGCTCTCGTGCGACCATTGGTCGAGTTTTCCTCAGTGGTCCTCACTTGAGTAGCTTCTGGCATCATGTGAATCACGATTCAATCAATTCAATCGATTCACAGCAAATATTTGAGTAGATTGTTGAAGAGTTCAATACAAACTACGTACAGTGACAGATCCCAAGACGTGGAGCGGGTTGGATGAGCGCGTGAGGGAGAGGAAGTGCTGCGTCCCAACGAGGGAGTGAATGAAGTGTTGGCCCCATTTGATGCCCGAACCAATAGCTTCGACTTCTTCTTCGACGATGGAGATATCTTCGAATGGATCGGCAGAATGCGCGCTCTCCAGTTGTATCTGACGATTTGAATGTACAATAGAGCAAATCTGAAATGTACTGGTGACATAAACGCAAATTTGCGTTTATCTGTTATTTATAACAAATTGAGTTAATGTAGTTAGGTTACCTTAGATGCAGCGTTCGATTGGAGGAACGCGGACAACTTGGCGTTCCCAAAGGCGTGGAGCACGATCCAAATAGAAGGGAAACCGATGGGCATGATGGGGAGAGAAATGAGGACAGGAAGCAACAGGAACATTGCAGACCAATGACCGGCCCCCACCCATTGATCAATGTAAACGTAACGCATGAGAGATATGAACATGGTGATGATCTGAAACGTGTAAAATCCACAGTCATGCAGCATGTCTATAACAGCGAATGTCAAAGAAGTAATTGTTTTTATGTATAACAGTTATTACTGGGTTTTAACAAATTTTATTGGTTTTATAACCAATTTTGTCTCCTTCACCTCAGTTTATAGATTTTTCAACGCTGAACACGATGGTGAAGTCAAAATTGCGATATCTTATTCCGTTATCAGATTAGTGCAGATGAAACGTGAAGAATATCTCAAGTGACAACCACGTTTCTTCGCCTTCAAAGTGCTCCAGAACGGATTAAGATAATATATTATAGCAAATCTGACTTCAACATCGTGTTCAGCGTAACAAAAACTTTTCGTCGAAAATTCGCTAAAATTCGTTCAACTCTACAAGGAAAATTGCACTAATAACTCAGTAACAAGAAGCTCATGTGGAGTATCAAAGTGACTTACAAACAACATGGGAAGCGTGTAACTCTGCATGCAGCGGTTCAGTATCAAGTGGCGGTTTTTATCGTAAATTGAGACGCTCTTTCGGCTGGTGGTCGCCTCAAGAACTTCCCTGAAGTTTCGAAGGAGCGGAGTTTCTTGTAAGACGTACCTGAACAAAGGCAAAATCCAATGGGCAATTGTGTACATTTGGCAAATTTGACAAATGGAGTCTGATTTGGACGTAGAAGTCGATGAAGGCCAAAGCCGACATCACGTAAGACCAAATCACGTCCAAAGAACGTACCCTTAACTAATGGGAGAAATTGTGTAATAATCACAGTAGAGAAAAGTAAATAAAAACCTCTTGTTATTGAGCGGGACTCTCGCTGTCGGCATAGAAATGTGATCGTGCTTTGCAGGGGGGCTGTAAACTTCTCCATACGACAAGAAAGAGGACTCGGTATCCTGGAAGTTGATGAGTAGGTAATTAGTTAGTGGCATTGAAGGCTGGTCGGTTCAAATATTTGTGTAGGAGTTACATGGGGTTCTGCGAGGTCTTGACACGCCACATTAGAAACGACTAGTGGTCCAGTCAATCTAGACTTCGGTGCCCACAAAACATCGAATGTTGTGTTTCTACATTTTAATTGACGTCTTGGCACCCTAACAGTACGAAACTAAGCGAATCCAACAAAAATTTTATCGTAAGAGCTTTTAGAGGCCTAAAAACCTCGAAATGTTTGGACTTTTTTTCGTTTTTCGCCTATAACCCGTTAAGGAAGCCTCACACAGAAAACATTATTCTTTCCTAAATTATTGTGCATCAAATTCTGCGTCCAATGACCTATTGGAACATCAAAATCGGTTCGACCGTCTAGAAGCAACCGCTCGTTCAAAAACCCGATATTTTGTCCAACTTTTTCGAAAAATCTATTTCCGGCACTTTGAAGAGCTGTAACTCCAAAACGAGGACTCCAATCCAAAAAGTCGTAGAGTGAACGTTGTAGAGCATATAATTCTGTGTTCAAAAAGCACCACAATTTTAAAAGTTCTCGAAAACGTTGGAAAAATATCCCGTTTTTTTGAACGAGCGATTGCTCCGAGACGGCCGAAACGAGTTTGATGTTCCAATGGGTTATTCGACGCAGAATGCATTTTGATTTTGGAATTTTTTGTTTTTTCTGTGGGAGACTTCCTCAATGAGTTTTAAGCGAATTTTTAGGCCTTCAAAAGTCCGCCTGATAAAATGGATTCGCTTAGTTTCCTACTACATAAGGTCCAAGACCCCAATTGATTTAGAAATACAACATCCAATTATTGTGAGAAAATTCCCCTTTTAGTGTCTAGATTTGTATTGTGGATTTGATGTGAAATATTGTTAGTGAGGTCAGAACTTGTTAAGGACCTGCAGGGCCTAGGTGGGAAAGTTTTTTGAAGGATATTTCAGGCTGTGATTGACTTAGACTTTTGAAATAAATTTCTAAATTCACTATATTAATAAGAAAAACCTCCCTCAGGTCGACCTGTCAAGAGATCGTGAGAACAGTTTTAATTCAGACGGAGAGGCTCAGGAGTGTCCCATTCGATTCAGCGTAAAAAATATTGACATGGCGAGCAGATACACTCCTACCTCCAAGTCCTGAAGATATCATTTTTCGTGAAAATCCCTCGATTTTGCTCAAAAATATCGCGTTTTTCCGCATTTGAACGCCGTTTTCTCAAAACATTATGTAGCCCTTGACTGCAGATGTTTTTTCCGAAGAGAGTAACGAACCAAAAAGTTGTAACTGACATCATTTTCACTTTGGCGTGATTTTTCACTTACTAAACTCGTTCATAAGAAAGCAAATTTAACACTCTTTCCAACGGTATCCTCAATTTTCATTTTACACAGTAAATTAGGGCAGTTATAGTAATTTTAGTGAGTTAAGGTCGGAAACACAAAAAACATCTTAGAAGTAAAAAAAGTCGGATTTTTAGCGGAGTTTAAAAAAAATGTTATAGAACAAAAGTTGTTGCAAATTAGTTGTAGAATCGATCCCTGAAGTTTGGACCATTCATACTGGGACACCCTGTATTATAATAGTGGTGGACAAACCCCCGGATTTCAAAACTTGAAGTCAATCGCAGCCTGAGGTACCCGTCAAAAACCTTCCAACCTTCACGAGTATTGACAATTCAGTAAGGGCCTGCAAGATTTAGGTCTTAATTAAGACATCGTGGGAGCCAGCCAGAAGGATGCTTGTTATCCATACATCTTCCTGTACGTATGAATAGCTTCCAGCGGGAGCCTAATAATAGGTGCACTGAATTACAGAGAAACGCTTGCCTTTTGAGTTGACGGAGAGCTGAAGAGGGCTCTCTGAGGTGCGGTGATGGTTTAAAACATCAGTCATACAGACAGTCACAACAGCAGAGTTAAGTCGCTCTTTCACACGGAGCCAATAGTGACAATTAACGTCTTGCTCACCAGTTGCACACAATTGCCAGGTGCAGGTTGTCCGGGTCTGAGGACGATGGTGTCCCCGTTGCAGAGAAGGGCCCACGGGAGGTTGACGAGCCGTCCGTCCCGGTACGTCCATTGGAGAGTGATGCACGGTGAGTAGGGCGAGCAGAGGTGCGGGTAGTTCTCTGGACCCCAAGAACACTTCTCCTGGCATTCTGACAATTCAAAATCACTTTTACACGTATCACGAATCTCAAATCACTACTGAGAGCGAAGAGCGCTTCATTTCTTAATCTTGAATCGACAGAAAAATAACATTCATATTTAATAGACCTATCTATGAAATCTATTTAATAGACCAACCTTGCACAGCTTGAAGGAGCACTCGTATCCGTTGTGGGATTTCGTTTTTTCTTAATCGATGGTCCCAAGCGACGAGAAATACATTTTCCGCCAGAATTCCAATCAAAATCAGACCATAAAAAAAGAGCTCCCCGTACCTGCAAAGGGAATTCACAATCACACGTCAATTTCTAATAAGAACGTCCAGCAATATAATTATTATATTACAACATAACTTGTTCATTGGTATTAACACGGAATTGGACTTCTTTGCTTCCCCCTTCTCTTCACTAAAGAAATTGGACGCCTCCTCCTCTACGATGTACTCATAACTGACTATTTCAATCCCACTCCCCTCTTTTCATGTACCCATCAAATATCTATCAATCTAAATTCTTCTTTTAGCGAATTTTCGAGGAAAATGCAGCCCGGGCTGATGACGCTGTAACGAGAAAATTTCCGTTTTTATCAAGTTTTTCTTAATTTCTGTAAGGGTTTCTATGTAATTTTCATCCTCCTGTACAATCATTCAAATTCAAACTCGATAGAATTGAGATAAAAAGTTCAAATTTGCAGAAAAAAACTGTCTTGCCAATTGGAAGGCTAAATTCGTAGATGGGTAGAATCGGGCCACTCTAAAGGGGGGTTTTGGGGAGTTGGGGGGATTCCTCATAAATTCCCAAAATGTAACATTCTGACAAGTTACACCTCATTTTAAAGGTAGTCTTATACTGAACAGATGGTGAAATCAGAATTGCGGTATCTCATTCCGTTCTCAAACTGAAGCACTTTGAAGATGAAGAAACGTGGTTGATACTTCAGATGTTCTTCACGTTTTATCTGCTTTAATCTGGTAACGGAATGAGATATCGCAATGTTGACTTCACCATCGTGTTTAGAGTTGAAATATCCAAAAGCTGAGGGGGGTTTTGAGGAGGCGGGAGGGAGGGGAGGGGGGGGGGGTCCAATCAAAAAATGAAAGTCTGACAAGTGACACCTCATTTTAAAGGTTTTTACACGCTGAATACGATCGTGAAGTCTGAATTGCGATATCTTTGAAGATGAAGAAAGTAGGTATCATAGATTAAGAACTTTTGTCAATAGTTATCATCAACAATTTGTACCAAGTTTATACCAGCTACAACGGTTAGGAAACAGTTCATTCCTTCTGACGTTACAGTTACCGAAATTTCAGCTGAAGTCAACCCCCAAGAATTGCTCAATACAACAGCTCAGAGTATATGTAATAGAAAGTGTACACATTTCTGTCGACTGTAAGCTCAAACTAACATGTAACATTTACATTTACATTTAATGGAGATTTGGTGGCAGAGGTCGTCGCGCATACAAACAAAAATTCGTTAATCAAAACGCCAACGACAAGATTCTGTTTGTGTGCTCTATTGTTCCCATTTCACTAACTGACATTGATAGTGGTGCCACACTTTGGATAATTTATATGATTATTTTAATTCAAATTTCGACTTTCAGTTAAATTTTGGACCTGAAGAATTGAATTTTATTTTAGCGGTAACTGTATTCTAGTCTTTTGATATCTTTCTCATTTGTTTACAGAAAATAATAAAGCAATATTGTTACACAACTGAATGACATTTATAACGAATGCCGAAGCCCTAATTTGATTTGCTGTTGATGCTGAAACACAGTGAACGGTAGGCGTATCTTTCTGAATCGATATCGTGTAGTTTTCCGAAGTTAAACACTGGGTTTTTTTTTTTTTTTTTCAAAAAACTGAGCATCTAAAAACTGATTTTGACCCCGAATTCGGATTCTGCGAGGTAAACTACATGGGGATGGCATTTTCTGGGGTCGTAAGATAGTACAGTAGATAGTAAGATAGTTGGCTCTTTTCCTTGTTTCCCATGCAATCAAAGCACTGTGCGGCAAACTAACGGTCGCACTTGAACGCAGGACCTCTTGTTTTGTTCAGAATGATCCCGCATATAACGCAGGAGTGCCACATTTGAAAACAAAAATGTTCCTGCTGCGCAAAACGATTTGTATTCTTACTTTTTGATCGTCCCTCGTATAACTTAATGATTCGATCTATCTGATGTATCTGTATCTGAAGTGTAATTTGGCTTGGCCCGTACTTATTAAAAATAAATAAATAAATAACTCAAACCGTAGCAACACGTACATAGCAGAATCAAGAAAGATCGACGTGAGAATGAGAGCGAGTCCGCTCGATAACAGGCAGGCGCAGGACACCCAGTTGAATGCAGAGAGCTCATTGTTCACTGACAAAATGTCACACAAGGCGGACCACCTGAAAGATACGTGTTATAATTAGTGACTTTTAGAAGCTTAGAAGTTTTTTCGGAGTCGCTCAGAGGACCTAAGGAGGTCCCAAAACCGACGACGGGTGGACTGATTGACATATTTATTGACCTGTACAACTTTTTCTTAAAAGCCTTCACAGTAAGTAGTCCGAATAGATTCAAGATTTCAAGATTCAAGATTTTTATTGGCAATATTTATAAAAATTGAAATAATAGTGGATATTAAACCAAATTGCTCACCAAGGATTCGGAGGAGTTCACAATATTATTTACAATTAAATAAAGATTAAGAAAATAAAAAGCGGATCACAACTAGTGTGTAAAAATTAACATAAAGTACCTTTAGGTACACAAAAACTAAACGGACATGCGAAAAAATAATTTATCAACAAATATTCAAAACCTTCTTAAAATTGGACTATTTGGGGAGACTTTGGAATATGGAGAACTTAGTGGTTCTAAAAGGTGTGATCAGAACGTTCCAAGATTTTTTGAATCACGCAGCTTCACCTTGCCACAGCTCATAGGTAAGAAGAAGAAGAAAAACGAAGAAAAATAAATCAAATGAAATTGTTCTTATTCTTATAAAATAAACAATACAACATGCTATTAAACCGTCTGTCGGTAGTGTCGGCCCCGAATAATAAATGGAAATAAATTGACTTGAAAGGGAACAGAAACTGGAACAAAATCACAAAGTTTACAAAATCAAAAATTAAATTCAGTCACCATCATTGACCTATACCGCCACGCTAGTTTGCAAAAAATCACCAGCTCATGAATACCTATAAAAATCAGGATCTCTCTAAATTTGTGCAATTTTTATTCATGTTCGATAATGAACAATTGGAATGGACCAAGACATTTTTGTTCGAACCCCCCTCAAAATTGAGGAGTTTATTTCCAAAAGGTACTATATATAGTACTTTATAAAGGTACTATATATATATTTAAAAAACGTTTTTTAAATGTATTCTACATTTTAATATCAAAAATAAGGGAAAAGAAGCAAGTTTTTTCAAAACGCCAATTAATGTAGGTGGAGATTTGAATTTCAAAATTTTGGATGTAGTACTTTTTGGAATCAAACGTGGCGTTTAGTACTTTTGGAAACCAAACAAAGTGGATATAGTATTTTTTATAACCAAATCTTTTCCTCCTGTCAATACCTATCAAGGGACCTCAGAACCTAATAAATTATGTCTTGACCTATATGACCAGCCAAAAATGGAAAAAAAGAAGAAATAGGAATTTTGAGCACAAAATAGGTTAGTGAAAAAGAATGAAAATAAAAATTATTTTATTTCAACTCATTTAATCGAGATGTTCTTCATGGACACCATTTTCTTTAATGGAGACATTTTACATAGAACCAATTATTTCTTCGAAAATTCGCTCTTATAGCCATGCCGCATGACTCAGGATTTTTTATGAATACTTTAGGTAAGCGAAAAAAAACGTTATTTCATCAAAAAGTCGCTCTTATAGCCATGCTGCATGACAGGATTTTTTATGAATACTTTTGGTAAGCGAAAATTTTGTCTGCTTGGGCTATTAAGGGTAAATAAACTCGAAGTGAAGGTTCACTTCGGTGTCCTCTACAAACCGAACAGTTACACAAACGACGGTAGACAGTTCGCGCTAATCTAATGAAAACCTCGTACCAAGAAAATTTTTCCGGGTCTTGCTCGTCCAGGAGGAGTCGGATGTCCTTCAACAGAATGCCGAGGGCTTCGTAGGTGGTCAGCCCCAGCTTCTCCTCCTCCTTCATAGCCGCTGTTATCTGCAAATAAAGTCAACAAACCAAACGTCAACCAACAGTTCTGAACTAATACCGTCCCTCGTGGGGGAGGTGGGGGAGGTGGTGGGGGTATTATTAAACTACTCGAGTAAGGCGAGGGTCTAACGGCAACTCCCCACATCGTCATTTCGGCGACTTTTCTGCAGAACCAAAAAACCATCTGCCAATGACTATGTTTACTGAGTAATTCAGTAAAATAAATCGTGAGATTTAGTGTTACCTAACTTAGGCACTTAACTTAGTTAGATCGATCCGCTTCGAATACTATGCATAGGTAGGTAACTCATTTTGGCCAAAAGTGACGATGTGGGAAGTTGCCGTGAGACCCTCGAATTGTATTAGGTATTATCTTCTACGCGAAACCAACTCGAAAAACCGCCGGCGACACTAAATGTAAATCAGGTCTTCGCAAGACATCAAGTAAACAACTTAATCAGAAGCTGTTGAGCGATAAATGGGAGATAAGCCGCGTGGTAACCTCATTTATCGTGATTTATTAATATTAGCCTACAAATGGGTTTTGTACACAATAACAGAAGTAAATTAGGACGCCTTCTCGCGAACAGACCTTTATAAACTCATTTTTTGGAAAATCGATTTTTTTTTTAACAATTTTTTTGAAGAATCGATTTTGTTCATACGATTTTAAATCGCTTTCTCTTCACTCATCACTACAAAAGCAGCTGCAGCAATAATTGTTGTGACTTCGTCACCCATCGCGAGCAACTGCGAGTAGCTCGTCTCTCTTCCGAGGCGAGCACTGCTCGGGACGAACTCCGAATGTGTGGAGCAATGAGCTCGCCACTCGCCGAGTACCTAGGCGAGTTGTTCGGTATACGCCGTGTACCTAGGCGAGTAGCTCGGTATACGCCGAGTACCTAGGCGAGTAGCTCGGTATACGCCGAGTTGCTCGGTGCTCAGCAAATACCGCATGCGTGGAGCCGCCTTTACGCCAACCTGCTGGATTTATGCCACATGCTGCCACTCGAGAGCCACTCGGCATGTTCGATTCGGGGAAATTCGGTTCGGCATGACGTCCACATCTGTTCTGTGGACTGGCTCAGTTGTGCTCGAGCATTCAGAGGGTCTAAATCACTCGTCATGGAAGATGATGATGTTTTATTGGCAGCAGCAGCTCTGCAGTTATTTGCGGAGTTGCAGCAGGAAATCAAAATCGCCACCGCCCTCGGAGATTTTGGATTCGACCTAGCATACTACAAGGGCGAAAAAAGTACAGCGCCAGTGAATTTATGATTTCAGTTAGACCATCGTGTCGACGGTTTTAGCGAATTTTCGATGAAAATGTAGCTATTTTTATCGGTCCAAAATGTTTAAAACTCCAATTTTCGAAAGATTTTCATACCAAAATCCGTTTCTGACCATCCTGAATCCACTGCCAAAAGACAGAGAGAGATAAAAAGTTCAAATTTGCACAAAAAATCTGTCTTGGCAATCGACAGGCTAAGTTCAATGATGGGTGGGGAAATTCCTCATAAATTCCCAAAATGAAACATTCCGACAAGTGACACCTCATTTTAAATGTTTGCACACGCTGAATAAGATGGGGAAGTCAGAATTGCCATATCTTATTCCGCTCTCAAACTGGAGCTCTTTAAAGATGAAGAAACGTGGTTGTTACTTGAGATGTTCTTCATGGACATCATGTTCTTTAATGGAGACATTTTACATAAAAACAATTATTTTTTTCAAAAATTCGCTCTTATAGCCATGCTGCATGACTGGATTTTTTATTTTGTTAATCTTTATTTAATTGTAAATAATATTTTGAACTCCTCCGAATCCTTGTTGAGCCATTTTCTTTAATATTATTTCAATTTTTATAAATATTTCCAATGAAAATATTGAATCTTGAAATCGTGAATCTATTCGGACTACTTACTGTGAAGGCTTTTAAGAAAAAGTTGTACAGGTCAATAAATAAATAAATCCTCATAATTCCCAAAATGAAACATTTTGACAAGTGACGCCTCATTTTGAAGGTTTTCTTTATGCTGAACACGATGGTGAAATCAGAATAATTCTGAATAAGATATAGCAATTATTGCTATATCTTATGCCGCTCTCAAACTGGAGCACTTTGAAGATGAAGAAACGTGGTTGATACTTGAGATGTACTTCAGTACAACTTCTTGAGTTGATACTTCATGGACATCTTGTTCTTTAATGGAGACGTTATACATAAAACCAATTATTTCTTCGAAAATTTGCTCTTATAGTCATGCTGCATGACTGGGGATTTTTTTTTTTGTTTTTGTAATCCTCATGACTGCTCTCCCACTCCATTTCCAAAAAAAAAAAACACAAAACACAAAAAAACGCGAACAACAAAAACACTTGCAAGAGCAGCACTTGCTACCACGAGTGTCAACTATCAACTGAGAAACATGCCGACTGAAATTAAGTCCACACTCCGCCCTTTGTTTCCATTCGGTTCGGCTTCCTTTGATCCGGAGCGAGTTGATTCGGGTTGGATTCGGCATGATTCGGTTGGGCTTTCGGCACGGCGGCAGAGCCGAACGCCACATCCACACTGGTTCGGCTTGCCCGCTCGGCTTGTGCCGAATCATTGTGATCGGTTTGCTGACCGGCGCTGAATCATGCTGATCGGCTTGCTGACCGGCTTGCCTGCCCTGCTCTTCTTGACTTGTGACGGCACGCTTGCCTCCTCTCTTTCTCCTCAACAAATTACCACCTCAATCGCCCGTTTCATCGCATCCCACGATCCGCCAATTTGCTCTTGACTTCTCAACCGGACTTCGATTTTTTCTGCGCCACAATATCAAAACTAAAAACAATACTCACCTCATCCCCTGCCACTTTTATTTAAATATCATATTTGTACTCGGCCTCTCTCTAACTTTTTTGTACATTTCGTAGGTCAATATTGTTCAATTTATCTTCACCATCATATTTCCCGTTT
Source organism: Stenodema calcarata (assembly GCA_963920205.1). Taxonomy (NCBI): domain Eukaryota; kingdom Metazoa; phylum Arthropoda; class Insecta; order Hemiptera; family Miridae; genus Stenodema; species Stenodema calcarata. Next base: position 18,625,848 of record OY986062.1, read on the forward strand.
TAAAACAATTATTATAGTTCTAGTCAGTATAATGTGAGTGTAGATCTTTTAAAGGTGTATGTAAGCGGGAAATGTAAAAGTAGGTCAATGGAAATTGACAAAGGAACAAGTTGACATTCATTGTAGCGAATTTTTGAAGAAAATGTAGCTATTGTTCTCGGTCCAAAAGTTTAAAACTTGAATTTTCGAAAAATCTTTGTACCAAAATCCGTTTCAGAACATCCTGAATCCATCGCCGAAAGACACCAAAAATTAAATGTTTAAATATAGGTATTTATTTATGCATGTGTCATTCCCGATGATTACTCTCGATAGAATTGAGATAAAAAGTTAAAATTTGCACAAAACATCCGTCTTGGCAATCGACAGGCTAAGTTCGTAGATGGGCAGAATCGGGCCATTCTAAGGGGGGGTTTTGGGGAGTTTTAGGGGGGGGGGAATTCTTCAGAAATATTCCCAAAATGGAACATTCTGACGAGTGACACCTCATTCTAAAGGTTTTTTTCATGCTGAACACGATGTGAAATCATAATTGCGATATCTCATTCCGTTCTCAAACTGGAGCACTTTGAAGATGAAGAAACTTGGTTGTTACTTGATATTATCAAGTAACATCCAAGTTTCTTCATCCTCATATTACTTATGATCTTCATGTTAACTCTACTCTAATCTAATAACGGAATGAGATATTGCAATTCTGACTGTTCTGACTGAGTTGAAATTCCCAAATGATAAGGGGGGTTTTAGGGTGTTGGGGGGGGGGGGGGGGTTCACCCAAAAAATGAAAGTCTGACAAGTGACACATCATTTTAAAGGTTTTTACACGCTGAATAAGATGGTTAAGTCAGAATTTTGCTATATCTTATTCCTCTTTCAAATTGGAGCAGTTTGAAGATGAAGAAACGTGGTTGATACTTTAGATAATATTATTCTTCATGGACATCATGTTCTTTAATGGAGACTTTTCACATAAAACCAATTATTTTTTCAAAAATTTGCTCTTATAGCCATGCTGCATGACTGTGGATTTGTTGACAGTTTTTCTTTCTTGTCTACCTTCTTTGGAGCTTGTTTAAGAGGTAAAACACGTTTCTCCTCTACATTTTTCAAATTTCTTCACTAGTTTGGCGTTGTTAGACCTCGAACTAATGTGGTGTTTCTAACGAGTGTGCTTGTGAATCTTCGTTTTTCGTGACATCACGCATAGAGCCGTGATACAACTCACGTCAGCGTCAGAACAAATCCCCCTGTCTTCATTTTGGCAACTTTTCAGGAGAGCCAAAACACTGGTGGCCAATGATTTTCTCGTTCCCTTATTCACACCCCAACACGTCCCAATGAATGAATTTTCCAGAAAAACTGTTGATTAAAAAAAAAAACATGACGATAGGGGGAGTTGCTCTGACACTGACGATGTACTGCAACTACAAGGAGCCTACTCCGCGTACCTTACTGGGTAACAATTTCTCATATTGGATTGTTCGAGATTCAAGCCCCATCTCGAGGAAACTTCAAACAAAACACCCTCCTTCCCACAACAACAAATATTTAACCCTATAATGGTGGAATACACAGCCTCGCCAATCCCCAAATGGGATCGTGAAATATGCAAGACGTGGTGTTTCGATGTTTACATCAACATACTGCTAATATTCAACAATTTCGACAATATCAATTTACAAACACCAGTAAGAGACCAGTTGAGACAAATGTCATGATAGTAGGTACGACTAGACAACGAGATGTTAGGTCATCATCACAATGAATACAATTCCAGTGAACAGAACCCACGAAAACACTGACCTGATTTCAAGTTTCATAGGACCCTTGTTTTCCCATTTCCAACTTATCAGCCCTCAAAATGAAGAGAATTCAAATGGTTTTTGTCGCCGGGACGTTTCAAATTGCTTCCACATAAGACGACCGCCGACTCATTGAAGACGCTTTTCTACAGAAACACCCACGAGATTTATTAAGAAAATCACTAGGAACTACGGGATTCCATGTCAACAATTAGTCCCGACCGCCGAGAAAACCCCCAAACCGACCCAACACCAGCCACAACCGAACCACAGAAAACCCTACTATACTACTACTACCGAACTTCCCTTGTAGATAGAGGTGGGTCGCATAACCTGAAACTGTTATGAATAACCGGTCATTTTAAAATAACCGTTATAACCGTTATTCAATTGATAAAATAACGGTTATAAAACCACCTAAAATTTTGTTTCGCTCCTATATTGCGGCTATTCTGGCCTCACAATCACAATAAATTGTCACTCCCATACTGTCGACAGCTGATGAAGAAACATCAGTGATCCTTCATCATGTTCGTCTTTTGTTCAAACGTTCGTATTTGTAAGCGAAAATCGAAACGTTATCGCCTCAGCGCATCGGTTACAATGTAACCGTTACATAACAGTGGTTATTCTGTTATTCGAAGTTTTCTCAGTTATTTTACAGGTTACGTTTTTTTCGGTTATGGAATAACCGAAAAAAACGTGACCTGTAAAATAACGCATGCGTTATATTATAACGCATAACTGTTGAGGCTCGTTTTTCTGGCTGTAGCTGTACTCAGGTAAGGTTCTCGATTTCTTTTCGGTTATTCTATTTCATTAATATTTTTATGGGAGCTCCAATTTCCCCCGTCCTGGCAGACTTATGTCTGGACCACTTTTGGTTTATTATCTTCGATAATGAACCATTGGAATCGCCCAAAGAAAAAAAAATGTTAACCCCCCCTCAAAATTTGTTGGTTTACGTTTCAAGATACGTAGATTCAGAAAATCGAATAAAAAAAAAAAATCCGTCCGTACGTCGTACGCCGTCCGCCGTACGCCGTCCGCGCCACTTTGCCCAGTTAGCGTTGAGTTAAAATTACGAAATTTTTTTTAGGGGTTTCGACCAACCCCACAATGGTCCTCGAAACTTTTCATAACCCTAGGTCAAGGGGAAGGGGTTCAAAACGAATTTTGAAATTTTGAAAATTTCATATCTCGAAAAATTCATATGGAATGGTATGTTTTTTATTTGATATTTAGATAGAGTTTGTTCCGTAGAATTTTTTAAGACCATCCGCAGCTTTCTTCACCTTGGAGGAGTATCGGTTTGCCCACATAGAGAATCCCACATTAAATTGCACGAAGGATAGCGTTTAAAAGATTTTAGGGGTTAAAGAATAGGATGGTGTAAACATCAATTCCAAAGTTGACCGGTCTTCATTTTTATAGAATGGCTTGTAGAAATTATTGTATCTAGTGCAACTTAGCATTGAACAAAAGACAATATCTAGTGCAACTTAGCATTGAACAAAAGACAATATCTAGTGCAACTTAGCATTGAACAAAAGACAATATCTAGTGCAACTTAGCATTGAACAAAAGACAATATATTTATATCGTACAATCTCGTATTTATACAATCTAATTATCGGGTAGAAATGATATTTTATCCTCTAGGTTTTCTTCACGAATCACTGCGATAATATTCGTGTAGGAGACTTTTTAAACTATACATAAATATAATTTTCAAAAAACTCAGTGCGTTATAGATACTCGTAGTTTGTGAAGAGCAGAAGAGGTATAAAAATAATACATCCATAAGCAACAAAGAATTTTTTGACTGGGAATGTTATATCAACAGAAAAAGGAGTAGAGTAAATTACATCGTAAAATGTGGAAGTGCCATGGAGCTAAATTAAAAAAGATTTTTTTACCCCAACATTTTTTTCAAAACAAGAATCGCAGTAGTTAACGTTCAATTTTACTAGCAAAACTGCTATTTATCAAAAGTGGCGTGCTCGGAATAACCTGACAACCGAAAAATAGCGAGAAACGGAAAAAAACTATCATGTAGGAAGTAACTGAAAAACGAAACGATTATTTTTGTAGGTTAGCAGAAAAGAAATAACGGTTATTTTGTAACCGAAAAAAATGGCGAGAAACGGAAAAAAACTATCATGTAGGAAGTAACTGAAAAACGAAACGATTATTTTTGTAGGTTAGCAGAAAAGAAATAACGGTTATTTTGTAACCGAAAAAAATAACGGTTATTTTTTCATAACTAACGTAACGTACCGTTATGGAAAAGTAGCAACGCCCACCACTACTTGTAGAAGATCGACCCAACCACAAACCCTTTTCACGTCTTTGTCAAGGGGGGAGGGGAGATACGACGCTGAGCATCTGCTGAGCAGTGTTGCTAACTCTAAACTTCTATTTGTCCGTAACCATGATTTGGAATAAAAGTCCGTAGAGCACCAGTGCATCAGTAGACTTCAACATAAAAACTCTGCAAATTCTTGACACAACGGTAGCTCGTAACGTCACAAACTATGAATCGTTCGATATCGGCTCTCGTTTTGAAGTTTCTATATCCATGTTCACATCAGGATATGTACTCGTACCTACCTACATGAGTAGTTCTTAATAATTAACATTTAATATCCTTCTAAATGAGGTGTCACTTGTCAGACTGTTTCATTTAAGGAATTTATGGTTGAATTCCCCCCCCCCTTAAAACTCCCCTAAATCCCCTTAGAGTACCCCGATTCTGCCGATTATTATTTATTTCAGACTGATTTTTCGAATGTTTGTTAAATAAAAACCCCTCAATTCGAGTTTACCTTCACTAATAGAGGTGGATTTTTTGGAAGGATTTTGATTATGAAGGATGGAAGACAACGCCATATCAAGAGGACATTGAGATAACCCTACGGAGCAGTGAATATTGGCGATGTAGAGGAAATCCTAGCGGCCAATGAAGAGTCCACTGAACATCCTCCTTCCGCCACCCACCCACACCCCCTTCCCACCCATCGCCCCAAACTACCACCCTCCTCCCCTTCCCACCCATCGTCACAAACTGCCACCCTCCTTCCTTCCCACCCATCGTCACAAACTGCCACCCTCCTCCCCTTCCCACCCATCGCCACAAACTCCCCCCCCCCCATTCATCCTTCTCCGCTCCCCTCATTACCACCCTCCACCCGAACCAGCTCACGAATGACAGATAAATAAGATCGTCCCCTCTCCGACAGACTAGCGTACCTAACTTTTATTGTTGTTGTTAACAACAACTGCGAATTTGTGATCATCATTCCTCGATAGGTATCTCTATATCATCGTTGGGCGAATTATCTTCACAATGTTATGAGATAATCATAGTTAACCTTCAACTCGGTTTCCTGTGTTTCCTTTTGAAATTTGAGTTTGTGTTCACTGCTGTTTCGACCATTCTACAGCTGCGGAGGAATTTTTCCTCTTTTGAAATGCATAATCGCGCGATACGTGGAGACGGGGCGGATACAGTGAAACAGTGCTAATGTTTGGCCTCCGTAAAGTCATCACCAATTAGTGTGAAAAAACTGAGGAACTTTCTTCCAAAAAAAGAGCTTTGTGGTGGGCCAAAATTAACGGACAATTTAGGCCTGGAAAGAAGATGGAGGGACGTAACATTCCAGCGACATTTCATCAACAATTGTGAATTTTGGTTTCTCAGTCCCATCAACCATATTTACACTTCACCCACGTACCGAATATTTACAATTACTTGTCTGCTGTGGACGTCCCCAAAACATTCAAATCAAAACGCGAAGAAGAAGAAGCTGTTCATAACCTTCTCCCATGTTTACTTTCTATTGCGTTTTACCTCGTTGTTTTTGTGCCATGTGGTTTTGAAAACCGTCCAATTCCGCAGGTTTATTTCCTTCTAATCCAACGAGTTGAAGTTTGATTCGAGATGCCGGGACCGTACAAAAGGAAGAAGTACCACTTTGGTGATACGCACCTCAAGAAGAGGTGGAGGACTAAGAGGAGGAAGAAGGATTTGGATGAGGTACTGTCTCATATTTATTATCAACTTTGTGCTTTATTCTTAACAAATAAATTCTTTAGTTGGGATGCCATTGACGCTCGCACTTGCCTAAATACGCCGTCAGTCCGCTGCTTTTTGAGGAATGTCAGTTGAGCCGCACCAAAGTCTTCCACAAGTTGCGACGATTGTAAAAGTGTAGGTACCTAGTATAACGTACTCCGCCCTGATTTTTTTAAAACTATTTTAGTATGTTGCCATTACGACCTTGAGTAAAGCAGAGCAAACTAAATTAATGCCCGCAAATACTACCTTACCTTAATAATCAGAGTGTGAATCCTCACTAGAGGATGGGGCGGTAGGTGCGGCAGTAGACGGGTCTAATATAGTTGTCATAATATTATTACGGCAGTGATCTACATAGATCAAGTGGATGGGGTTGAGAATAAAAATATCCCCCAATCAACTGATTAGTAACATAAGTTGATTGGGCGGGTTGATTGGGGAGTATTTTTATTCCGCAACCCCATCCACTTGATCTATTTGTCCAACTAATCTACAGTACAGGTTAGTTGGACATATATCACTACATAGATTAGTACCATAATGTCGACCTGTATCTGCATTAGAGATGGGCGATCTGACTCATCTCAATGATCGGATCAGGATCGATCGATCATAAAAATGATCAGCTCTTGTACATAACTCATCGCTCATCCCCCCCCCCCCCTTGACAAGTAAGGCGTCATTTTCCGGTTAGATAAAGGATGCCAAGCAACAATTAAACCTTGTATTTACAACTATTGTATTTACAAGTATCTATTATAGATGAGAATTATGGTTCACATGCATGGCGGGGGGGGGGGGGGGTGTAGAACAGAAAAGAACCGAGGCGTGAAATTTCGAATACTGAGGAAAATAGCGCAGTTTTCTCGCAAAATAGCCCAAATGGCTATATCTAGCCAAATCTGGCAACACTGAGAGAACTGAGAGATCGATTGCTAATTTGATTGGGGAATAGCTCTCGATCTATCGAACGAGATCCCTTGCCAAGTGGCTACCTCTGATCTGAAGTCTGAACGATCCCAGCGATCCCGCTCAGATCGTTGATCACTTGGAGCGGTGTTAGGAGCTGATCCGATCCCCCCCCCCCCCCCCCCAACAATGGCTATAAGAGCCAGTGTTCGAAGAAATAACCGGTTTTATGTAAAATGCCTTGATTTTACTGGTTTTATAACAAAAGTTGTTTCCATTTTTTGCTGAGTTTCTTCATCTCTTGTTCTTTTGTGCTCCAGTTTGAGAACGGAATAAGATATCGCAATTCTGATTTCACCATCGCGTTTTGCCTTTCGAATGCCAAGACAGATTTTTAGTGCAAATCTTAAATGACACATACATGAACATATTTATACACATATGATTTTTGGTGTATTTTAGTGGATTCAGGATGGTCTGAAACGGATTTTGGTTATAAAAGGTTTTCGGAAATTCGAGTTTTAACAATTTTGGACCGAGAACAATAAGTTCCTTTTCTTCGAAAATTCGCTAAAACAATCTAACAAGAGCTGGTGGTGTCGAACTGATGACTACCCCTGAGCTCAGCCGGTTATTAGCTGACATTAAATTTATTAAACGTACATTATAGTTCGAGAATATCAACATTTTAGCCCTATGCAATGTAACTTACAACACTACTTTTGTTGTTACTACTTTTTATGATATTTACAGATCAATGAGGACTTGAAGCCTGAGAAAGCAGCTCAGCTGCTCGACCAAGATGTCGATCTGGACAAACCCGGAGACGCCCAGTTTTACTGTTTACACTGCGCGTAAGATTTTTCTCCTTCATTCCCTCACTTTGTATTTGTCTGAATGTTATTCCTGTTCAAGAGATAATACTCGTATGTTGGAGGGGGAAAAAAAAAAATAATAAAAACCATTTTGGAGACCTTACGGGCTTCTCTACGCTTGATCAGGCTGAACGTAGATTAATTGTGATGCCTGTAGACATCGTACATTATTTTGAGTTCTATTATGTTTCCTCGATGAATCATAAGTAAACGATACATCAGATTGGATTGGGGATGAACCCAAAGGCCTGATACAAAAATTAAAATAACCAAAAAAATCCAGTCATCCAGCAGGGATTCATTTTGGGAATTTATGGGTAATTCCCCCTCCCCCTAAAACTCCCCAAAACCCCCCTGATGATGGATTCATCAACGCTGAACACAATGGTGAAGTCAGAATCGTCATATCTTGTCATAATATGATATATTATATTATATTCACGATATATTATATCGTGAAGAGCATGATGTCCATGAAGAACATCTCAAGTAACAACGTCGTTTCTTCATCTTCAAAGTGCTCCAGTTTGAAATGAGTCAAATAATCAATAAGTCTTATTGATTAACTCGATATCTGAAAACCCTTTGCTGTTCGAATCAGCTGGGCCAGTATGAACATTGAACCGGCAGGCTGCCGCATCAGTGGGGTAAATGAAATAACAACGAAACTCACTTATAAATCAGTTTTTATTCAATCCCATTTTACTTGTGATTCTGCAAAAACAACCGTAATGTTTGATGAAACATAGGGTTTGTATCAACTCACATCATTTACCCTCATGTTGACGACGTTCGATCTGCTCCAACTTTGAGCTCTCATTGTGAACGAACGGCTGGTCGTATAAAGCTGCGGATGGTCTTAAAAAATTCTAAAAATTAAACTTATGTAAATATGAACTAAAAACTAGGTTGTTCTATTTGAATTTTTCAAAATTCGTTTTGAACCCTTTTCCATTGACCTAGGGTTATGAAAAGTTTCAAGGATCATCGTGGGATTGGTTCAAATCCGTAAACCAAATTTCGTAATTTTAGCACAATGCAAACACAAATTACCCACTTACTATGCTATGGAAAATTACTACCTGTTGACTCGATAGATTAGAAAAAGTACAAGATAACAAACTGTCGTATTTTCGTTCAAGTCTCAATAGCAGCGTTTGTGTTGGAAGGATCAGAAGCCCTCAAGTAGTATAACGAACCTTTCGTAAATTGACCGTCTAGTCTGAATGTCCATGTATTTTGATTGTCTTGTTTTTTTCTCAGGAGGTACTTCATCGATGAAACTGCTATGAACGACCACTTCAGAACCAAAGTTCACAAGAGGCGGATGAAAGCCCTTGAAACCGAGCCGTACACGATAGAAGAGTCGGAGAAGGCGGCGGGTCACGGAAGCTTCGTACAAGCGAAAAAACGGAAAATGGAAACCCAACAGCCGATTCCGGAGACTTCTTCGTAAACTATTGTTTTGTTTCGCTTTCAAATTCTACTTTATCGTAATAAAAGTTATATTATATACGAATCCCTAACACTTATTCAAGTACGATATGCCTGGAGCTTGCAAGCTAAATCTTGTCGGAGTTGCATGAGAGCAGTGTCGCCATAAGGTCGTCTGACGACCGTCGTCAAATTGGAAGAAACGTGTTGTCACTTTGCTAGGGTGACTCTGGTTTTTTTTCTCAGAGGAATAAATGAAATAATTAGTGTTTGCATTGTGACAAGTATAATAATAATAATTTGTCAATCTTAGAAAACAGTTGAGGAGCATTTCTCACGCTTATAATTATACATCGCCAATTTTTTCCCTGTTGGAAAACCATGAAGTTGTTGAGTGAAGGTGAAAGTTCTCTGCATACAGTGTGTGACATGGCAGAGGAGTGACAAAGGAATGGCAGTGGAATGAATTGGTGTACTTAATAAGTTGTTTATGTGGTGTAAAACTGATTTCCAACAAAACAGGTAATGCGACATGAGTCGAGAAAATGTAATTCGGCCAGTTTAGAAGGTTTTCCTCCTTGCAATGGCCTTTGAACACAAATTTTCCATGAATCAGAGAATCACCCGAATCATTTGTTAAGTTGTCGCTGGATCCTTTTTTAACGTAAGTTTGTATATTTTTCATGTTTACGTTTTTTAAATTAGAGCAAACATCACCTAAAAATTACCAAGGACTTGGGTTTACACTAGATTTATATGTATAGTGAAACATTTTCTCTCTTAATAATAATAATAATAAAAACATTTATTGTACAAAGGCCGATTGTCTCATTTAGTACACATGAATTACATGAAATATATAAATTACATAAAATTGGTAATGCAAAAAGTTAAGTAGTTAGGCAAAATAATTCAAAAGAAAGGATGAATAAAAATCTAAAAATTTACAAGTTAAGATCTTATAATAATTATAAGATCTTAACTTGTAAATTTAATGTAATTTCATTGTAAATTTAATCTTAAACTTGTAAATTAAGGTAGTGTGACGAACGATCATGAGTGCATTTCATCCCCCCGCTCAAATGCACTCATGATCGTTCGTCACACCACCAAAATCTTCGCCCACTCGTGGTGTTGTAGGCTGCGGAATATAATATCTAAAGCATCATTCCCCCGATGATGCTTTAGATATTATATTATAATCAGATATTAGATATTATATTATTGTTGTAAAGGTCTATGTAACCTGAAAACAAATAAAAAACTTATTGATTGATTGATATTATATTATAATATTATGCAGGTAGGGTGGGATGGAATAATTATTCAAAATTTTGAAAATACAAATGAGGTGGCGGAGATCGCGAACCTTAAGTTACCTGTGCAGTGAATCGGATCATCACTGAGGTGGATAGATTATGTTTTCGTTTGGTTAGTCAAAGGATCCAATTTGTATACCTACATTGATAGTTTTCTTTAGTATCGAATGATTGATGTTCTTTTTTAGCGTTTAGATTTTCTGGAAGGTTTACACATTTGACAGTTTTTTGTAAGCTCAGTATATTGATGTTTCTTTTTGGAGTTTTTTTTTTTTTAATAAATAATAATTTAAGTGACCCAGGTCTGAGTTTGTTCAGTAGTTTTGAGGAGTAATCACGGATTACAATCGAAGTATTTATTTAAGGGGAGGGAGAAAAGATTTAGATTTCATACAGAATGTCGAGGTTTGATGTTGTGACTGAAACGAATACAGGTATTAGGGGCTACAAGCGATTTTTTGGCACTTGAAGAAGAGAGGGAATGGGAGAAAATAGTATTACAATAGAGAAAATGGGATGCAGCTACCAACCAACAAACCATCCAACCATCCACCATCCAATTATCTTGCAAGGTTAGGAGGGATGAACTTACTAAGTTAGCGAAGTGGGTGGAGAGAGCTGTAAATTCTTCTACAAACTTGCCCAATGTGTTGGTTCCAAGAAAGGGTATCGTCAATGACTAATCCACGACTGACGTTGACTTTGGGATGACATATCCACTCACAAGTAAGGGTGGAACAGAATTCGAGTGTACAGAATTTTTAGAAATAATTATTGCTTTAGATTTAGCTGGATTGATGTTGATTCCATTCCTCTGTGCCAACACTGAAACGGCTGAGAGATCAACATTTAAGAAGTGGATGGTTTTGACAATTTCGTCAATTCTACCAGATAGATACAACTGGAAGCCGTCAGCAAAAAGGTGGTATGAGCAATGTTGGAGCTCAAGAGGAAGGTCGTTGATGAACATTGAGAGGAGAATAGGACCAAGCACAGCACCTCAGGGCACACCGGTAAGTGTAGGGAGGAAGCTGGATTCGGATTGGCAGAAAATTACTTTTTAGATACTCAATAGAATCCGTCCAAAAAGCAGTCATTGCAGTGAATAGAGGTATGTCTATGAGGATGGCTTCGGAAGAATACGGTTTGCCTTTCACAACTTTCAGAAATAAAGTAAAAAAGATACACACGAAGTTGTATACAGTTCGTATACGAAGTGATACACACAAATCCTCTTGTGTGACAATTTTCGGGGTCACATTCATTTCATCTTACCAAGTGTCTTTAATAGGTTTTGTGATTTAGCTAGTGAAAGTGTTTAACTTGTCTTTAATATTCCTTATATTTGTCAATAAGTTTTCTAAAATAAGTTTTTTCATGTTGGTTACCAAGAACGTGCCACGAATGGTCTCATATGTTTTATAATACAACATTTTTAAAGCTGAAGAGGATATTAAGAGCCTTACATTGTGATTTTATTTTTGATTTCTAGAAGAGTTGAAGTTTTGATTATTTTTTCAATAAAAATGTTCTGAAATTAGGTTGTTTGTTGTTATTTTCTCACCTCAGGGTAGGGAAACAATTTTTTTTTTTTTTTTTTTCAGAAAAGTGATCAGTATGGCCCCACGGAGACTCCTAAAGCATTTTTTTCCCGATTTTAAAGGAGTGATCATTATCACCCCCTATATGGGGGGTGATACTGATCATTTTAATTATTTTTAAAAATGAGGTTAGTCCAACGAAATTTCAAAATTTGGTACGGGATATTGTTCGTGAGATGTGGGAGGTTATAAATTATTTTTTGAAAACACTAAAGTGGTGGTTTTCAACGAAAAACTGTGAGAATTGATCACTATCGCCCCAGTCTACGTTACGGGATGATAATAGGAAGCAATCATATGACAGGAGGAGGAAGAGAAGTTAAAAAAGCGTTTTAGTTTAGTGACTAAGAGGGAGTGAGAAACAGAGTCTAAAGCGTTACGGAAGTCAAGAAGAACCAGAACTGTGCAGAAGGAGGAGTCTATGGAGAGTCTTATGTCTTCAATTATTCCTAAGAGAGCAGTTTCGCAACTGTGAAAGTTGCGAAAAACTTAACACTAGATAAAATGGAAAAGCTTTGCACCTTACACTAGTTTCGTTCACGCTTGGTTTATGTGCCTAGTTATGCACTGTTCCAAATTTGAACAATGTTTACAAGGTAAGTACATACAAATTTAATTTGTTTAAACAAATAGGTATTTTTTAAACGTTTTCTACAGACAAGAAACCGAGTGAATATTGCATTTTCATCCAGTTCTGACTTATATTAAAAATTTCGAGAGTCTAGCTCATTGGGAACTTGAAAAACAAGTACTTACTTAGTGAAAATTATTATTAATTATTGGTAGTTATTAACAAGGTTTATGAATTATTTTTGATGATGCTGAATTATTTTTAATAATTGTTATTAATTAAATCGATATCAGATAACCACGTGCTATTAGAATCGAGACCCGAATTTTGATTTTGATCCAACTTTGTGCCGTCATTGTGAACGAACGGCTGGTCGTAGAAAGCTGCAAATGGTCTTAAAAAATTAGAAAAAATAAACCCTATCTAACTATAAATTAAAAACTGTACCGTTGCGTGTGAATTTTTCGGGTTATGAAATTTTCAAAATTTCAAAATTCGTTTTGAACCCCTTTCCGTTCACTGAAAGTTTTGAAAAAATTCATGCATCATTCTGAGGTTGGTCCGAACCCGTAAAAAAAATTGCGTTATTTTAGCTCAACGCTAACAGGGCAAATTGCCGCCGTTGGCTGAAATTAATAGTTGATGGGCGGGGGGGGGGGATGGATACGAGCTCTTATCCAGTGCTGAAGTCCTGTTACTGGAGAAGAGAAAAATCGGCCCAAGTAACCACCAACGCGAAGGACCCCTGTATGAGGCTTTTGCTCTGCCATCTAGCGGCGTTCTTATGAACTCTGTGTTTCTTTAATTGTAGGGCAGAGAGCGTAAGCGAGTGTTTACAGACGGTTCGTCGAGAAGAAAAGAAGAGTGTCCATCATACGCCTCGTAGAAACTCCCAAAGCTTCACAATGTTATCCTAAAATTTATGATAAAATTACTTGACTTCTGTAAAATATCGATGCAACATTAAATTTATACTTCAATGCAACATTTAATTGAGGTTTCACACGCGGCACACTCTCGGGTCCATTTTCATACTGGCCCATGCTGATTTGAACAGAACAATGTTCAACAACAGAACATGTCATGGCTTTCATATTTCGATATTAATTTTTTTTGAACCCCTGAGTACCGTGAACCTAGACCCCCCCCCCACCCCCCACCCTGTACCTAGAGTACTTTACTTTTCTTCTCATACCTACCTAATATACATAAAAATGGCGTACTTTGCCATTTAGTGATCTAAACAGAAGAAGAAGAAGAAGAAAGAAGTTTATTTTCATTACAATCAGGAAAAGAAATACATTAATACAAATAAACAATACAGCTTGGTTATGCAACCGTCAGCCGGAAGTGATCTAAACAGAAGGATTACGTAATCTGCACAAAGAAGATGATGAACCGTTGTGCCACGAATTTGCAGAGTTTTTAAATCAGCTCACCTGACCTCCAAACCCTGCTTCAGCAGGAGCGAACAGAACGCATATTTTGCAAAATCCTCCAGACAAGCACTCGCTATAGACGAGCCAATCGTTTAGTCCAACCATTCTCTTCTGAACTTCCAATTTTGTTGGCCTTCAAATTTGGTTGGGAAATTATATTCCAAATTAGGGTTCCAAGTCTTGATTCAAACATTTTAGTTTCTCATTTTCTTATATACAATTTTTCCAACGCCCAATGTCGTGTGATTTATTTAGACCTGTTCCTATAATTCCACTGCAAGTGGCCACATCGAAAGTACCTACCCTTGAATAAAATTTTCCCTCCTGCCCGTGCCGTCTCTGTATTAATCGTCTCCGGGTTAGCAATTATTTTAAATAAATTACATTTGTTTTTCACTGGTTACATGAAATATACACTAGGTTCACACATTGGATATTGGCTGTGATCCTCTGCTTATCTGTTTGTTTATTTCAAACTCCTATCAATTACATGTTACATTTTTTATATTCTCATAAATTTCCCGATTTACCCCCCCCCCCCCAACATTGAACCGCCACTGGCGAGCCGCATTATCTTCATCAATTCCTGAGGAGTGTGGACTAGGACATTTTTTGTGCAGACTCGATGGCACTAAGCATCGAATCTACTACCATCTGAGTGTGTCAGGACCCAAGGATTTCTTTTTTCAATTACGCTGACCTTTGGGTCGGAGTTAACAATAAACAGCAATAATGCAGCAATGTTCCTGTTCACTGAATCTGTGCAGAAATTAGGGAGGTAAAAGTGATCATTTTGGTTTATTATCTTCGATTATAATGAACCATTGGAATCGACCAAAGAAAAACGTTTTAAAATTTTACGTTTCAGGGTACGTAGATTCAGAAAATCTAATTAAAAAAACTCTGCAAATTCTTGACACAACGGTTCATTATTTTCTTTGTACAGATCACCCTTCTGTCTAGATCACTAGGTCTAAATGTCTAGATCCTAAATGTTAGATTAATTATTATTATCAATTATCACTAATTATTAATAATTTTATCAAGTACCTAGTGAAAATTATTATAATTTATTGTTAGGTATTAATCATTCGTATTTATTATTAATAATAATTATTATTAATTATGATTAATTAATACGATATAATTCTGGGGTTTTTAATACTACGTCGGTAATAATTTTTTATGAAAGAAGTACCTACCAACAAACATTCGAAATTACCTTCATTTCCGTAGCACGAAACGCACCTCAGAACAATAAACTACACATCACTTAAGCCATATGATGTTCCAAAGACCTTGTTAGTATGAAAATGGACCTGTATTTCAACAGTTTGATTCACGATCGTGTTGTGAGGCACAATCTTTGAGCCGTCATTGTGAACGAACGGCTGGTCGTACAAAGCTGCGGATGGTCTTAAAAAATTCTACGGAACAAACTCTATCTAAATATGAAATAAAAAACATACCGTTCTATATGAATTTTTCGAGATATGGAATTTTTAAAATTTCAAAATTCGTTTTGAACCCCTTCCCCTTGACCTAGGGTTATGAAAAGTTTCGAGGACCATTGTGGGGCTGGTCCAAACCCAGAAACCAAATTTCGTAATTTTAGCTCAACGTTAACTGGGCAAAGTGGCGCGGACGGCGGACGGCGTACGGCGGACGGACGGATTTTGGTTTATTATCTTCGATAATGAACGATTGGAATCGCCCAAAGAAAAAAAAATTTTAACCCCCCCTCAAAATTTGTTGGTTTACGTTTCAAGATACGTAGATTCAGAAAATCGAATTAAAAAAAATCCGTCCGTCCGCCGTACGCCGTACGCCGTCCGCCGTACGCCGTCCGCCGTCCGCCGTCCGCGCCACTTTGCCCAGTTAGCGTTGAGTTAAAATTACGAAATTTGGTTTCTGGGTTTGGACCAGCCCCACAATGATCCTCGAAACTTTTCATAACCCTAGGTCAAGGGGAAGGGGTTCGAAACGAATTTTGAAATTTTGAAAATTCCATATCTCGAAAAATTCATATAGAACGGTATGTTTTTTATTTCATATTTAGATAGAGTTTGTTCCGTAGAATTTTTTAAGACTATCCGCAGCTTTGTACGACCAGCCGTTCGTTCACAATGACGGCTCAAAGATTGTGCCTCACAACACGATCGTGAATCAAACTGTTGAAATACAGGTCCATTTTCATACTAACAAGCTCTTTGGAACATCATATGGCTTAAGTGATGTCGAGTTTGTTGTTCTGAGGTGCGTTTCGTGCTACGGAAATGAAGGTAATTTCGAATGTTTGTTGGTAGGTACTTCTTTTATAGAAAAATTATTACCGACGTAGCATTAAAAACCCCAGAATTATATCGTAATAATTAATCATAATGCATAACAATTATTATTAATAATAAATACCAATTATTAATACCTGACAATAAATTATAATAATTTTCACTTGGTACTTGATAAAATTGTTAATAATTAGTGATAATTGATAATAATAATTAATCTAACATTTAGGATCTAGACATTTAGACCTAGTGATCTGGACAGAAGGGTGATCTGTACAAAGAAGATAATGAACCGTTGTGTCAAGAATTTGCAGAGTTTTTTTTATTCGTTTTTCTGAATCTACGTATCTTGAAACGTAAACCAACAAATTTTGAGGGGGGGTTAAAATTTTTTTTTGGGCGATTCCAATGGTTCATTATCGAAGATAATAAACCAAAATCCGGCCGTCTGCCGGACTTTGCCCAGTTAGCGTTGTGCTAAAAATTCAAAATTTAATAACTCGAACAATTCAAATGGAACGGTATATTTTTTAGTTCACATTTACACAGAGTTTACTGTTTACACATTTTTAAGACCATCCGCAGCTTTGTACGACCAGCCGTTCGTTCACAATGAGGGCTCAAAGGTTGAGCCGATTTAAACCTGTCAACACGATCGTGAATCAAACGGTTGAAATACAGGCCAATCATATCAAGGAACAGCTGTTTGGAACATCACATGGTTTTTGTGATGTAGATGTTTTTGATCTGAGGTAGGTTTTGTGCTACGGAATGAAAGTAATTCCGAATGTTTGTTGGTAGGTTCCTACTTCATGAAGTTCTATAGAATAAATAAATTTTATAGAAAAATTATTGCTGTCGTAGGTAAGAGGAATTAAAAATCCCAGAATTATATCGGTACGTTTTATTTGTGATTAATTCATCTTCTCTATCATTCAGGTTCTGCACAAAGAAGATAATAAACCGGTGTGTCACGAATTTGCAGAGTTTTTTGTTTCTTTTTCACTCGGAAGTGTTTTCCGTCAATGCTTCCACAACAATGAGGGAATTTCCCTTTTGCAGAACATTCATCTGCTACAGCTATGAATTCTTCAGTACTCGGAAATTTCATGTGCTTGGGTTGTAACTTCTTCCAAATGGCTGCACAAATCTCAAGCACGAGGTTCGCAACCGCTGTTTTTGAAATCCTGTACGTGAATGCAAGTTGTCGAAATGAGAGCCCAGTAGCTTAAAACCTGAAATTAATCATACAATTATGCAGTTGTTGGTAAATTTTCATTGAGCTATTTGTCAACATTTAGATATTGATAAGATTTTCTTAAATTTAAAAAAAAAGACTTTCAAGAAGAGCAATTTTCAACTCAAATACATCGAGAAAAACGAAACAAGTAGACTTCATATCGAATCGAGGTGTTTGATTGAGATCGAATGGACCTTCAAGAAGAGCAATTGTCTACTCAAATACATCGAGAAAAACGAAAGAAGTTGACTTCATATCGACTCGAGGGGTTTGATGGAGATCGAATGGACCTTCAAGAAGTGCAATTATTGTACAATTATTGTCAACTCAAATGTATCGAGAAAAACGAAATAAGTGGACTTCGAAAACGAATAGTGGTATTTGATTAAGATCGAATGGACCTCCAAGAAGTGCAATTGTCGTTAGTAAGAATCTGTACCGTACGACATTTGTCAATTAGGACATCTGCCAATTAGATCACGGGTTCATAAAACATTATGACATATTCCGATTATAATCTATGGGTTGGTAAATTTTAGACAACTATTTATTTTAGACAACTATTTTACAGTCAGGAAATCGAAGGAATTGGCATTGTCATACATTCTCGACCCATGTTTGAAGTTTCAAGTGTCTGGTGGCAATATCCAAATTTATTTTTTTTAACCAATGGGTATTTTTCAAACAATTTTACAACAAACCGAGTGAATATTGCATTTTCATTCAGTTCTTACTTATATTTAAAATTTCGAGACTCTAGCTCATCGGGAACTTGAAAAACAAGTAGTGAAATTTATTATTAATTATTGTTAGTTATTAATAAGGCTTATGAATTATTTTTTATAATGATTAATTATTTTTATTCATTAATATCAATTAAATCTATACCAGAAAACCACGTGCTATTAGAATCCAGACCCGAATTTTGATTTTGCTCAAACTTTGTGCCGTCATTGTGAACGAACGGCTGGTCGTAAAAAGCTGCGAATGGTCTTAAAAAATTTAAAAAAATAAACTCTATCTGAATATAAACTAAAACCTATACCGTTACATGTGAATTTTTCGAGTTATGAAATTTTTAAAATTTCAAAATTCGTTTTGAACCCCTTTCCGTTGACCGAAAATTTTGAAAATTTTCAAGGATCATTGTAGGGTTGGTCTAAACCCGTAAAAAAAATTGCGTAAATTTAGCTCAACGCTAACTGGGCAAAGTGCCGCCTTCTGCTGAAATTGAAAGTGGGCGGCGGGATGGAGACGAGCTCTTTTCCACTGCTGAGGTCCTGTTATTCGAGGGAAGAAAAATCGTACGAAGTAAGGACCAACGCGAACGGCCTGAATTGGGCTTCCGTACTGCCATCTAGCGACGTTCTTATAAACTTTATGTTTTTTTAATCGTAGTTTAGATAGCGTAAGAGAGTGTTTATAGACGGTTGGCCGACAAGAAAAGGGGAGTGCCCTCCATACGCCTTGTAGAAACTCCCAAAGCTTCAGAATGTTATCCTAAAATTTATGATAAAATTACTTGACATCTGTAAAACAGCAATGCAACATTCAATTAATACTTCAATGCAACATTTAATTGAGGTTTCACACGCGGCACACTCTCGGGTCCATTTTAAAACGTCGAACATGGGAATAAAATCAGAAAGGAGTTGATTAGAATGAGGAGCAGAATCAAAACATCTGAATTC
This sequence comes from Stenodema calcarata, assembly GCA_963920205.1. Classification (NCBI taxonomy): domain Eukaryota; kingdom Metazoa; phylum Arthropoda; class Insecta; order Hemiptera; family Miridae; genus Stenodema; species Stenodema calcarata. The sequence goes on from OY986062.1 coordinate 18,645,098, forward strand.
GATCAAATCTATTAATCTTCTTTTTCCTCTTCCTCATCCTGACTGAACGAATCATCTTCGTATCTATACGATTTATCTATACGATCTATACGATACGTACCAGACTATCGAATCACTTGGTACAAAAGCATGGAAGGTTCCTTCTTCCATGGACTGCTACATTGACCGTTCATGAGATGGAAAAGCTCCTAGAACTTTCAAGTGACTCCTCCTTGAAGTCCGAGTTCAAGAAGGAACCCCTTGGACAATAATTGTCCAAGAATATGGACCCTTAACCACAAAAGCCCTTCTGATTTTAGTTCCTTTTACACACACAGAACTAGTTGAGAGATCGTTCTCTTCCTATGCTTTCATTAAGAACACACTCGTGGTGTTGTAGGGGTGTAGGCTGCGGAATATAATATCTAAAGCATCATTCCCCCGATGATGCTTTAGATATTATATTATAATCAGATATTAGATATTATATTATTGTTGTAAAGGTCTATGTAACCTGAAAACAAATAAAAAACTTATTGATTGATTGATATTATATTATAATATTATGCAGGTAGGGTAGGATGGAATTATTATTCAAAATTTTGAAAATACAAATGAGGTGGCGGAGATCGCGAACCTTAAGTTACCTGTGCAGTGAATCGGATCATCACTGAGGTAGATAGATTATGTTTTCGTTTGGTTAGTCAAAGGATCCAATTTGTATACCTACATTGATAGTTTTCTCTAGTATCGAATGATTGATGTTCTTTTTTAGCGTTTAGATTTTCTGGAAGGTTTACACAGTTTGACAGTTTTTTGTAAGCTCAGTATATTGGTGTTTCTTTTTGGAGTTTTTTTTTTTAATAAATAATAATTTAAGTGACCCAGGTCTGAGTTTGTTCAGTAGTTTTGAGGAGTAATCACGGATTACAATCAAGGTATTTATTTAAGGGGGGGGGGGGGGAGAAAAGATTTACTTAGATTTCATACAGAATGTCGAGGTTTGATGTTGTGACTGAAACGAATACAGGTATTAGAGGCTACAAGCGATTTTTTGGCACTTGAAAAAGAGGGGGAATGGGAGAAAATAGTATTACAATAGAGAAAATGGGATGCAGCTACCAACCAACAACATCCAATTGTCTTGCAAGGTTAGGAGGGATGAACTTACTAAGTTAGCGAAGTGGGTGGAGAGAGCTGTAAATTCTTCTACAAACTTGCCCAATGTGTTGGTTCCATGAAAGGGTATCGTCAATGACTAACCCACGACTGACGTTGACTTTGGGATGACAGATCCACTCACAAGTAAGGGTGGAACAGAATCAGAGGGTAGGTACAGAATTTTTAGAAATGATGGCTTTAGATTTAGCTGGATTGATGTTGATTCCATTCCTCTGTGCCAACACTGAAACGGCTGAGAGATCAACATTTAAGAAGTGGATGGTTTTGACAATTTCGTCAATTCTACCTGAAAGATACAACTGGAAGTCGTCGGCAAAAAGGTGGTATGAGCAATGTTGGAGGTCAAGAGGAAGGTCGTTGATGAACATTGAGAAGAGAATAGGACCAAGCACAGCACCTCAGGGCACACCGGTAAGAGTAGGGAGGAAGCTGGATTCGGATTGGCAGAAAATTACTTTTTAGATAGGTACTCAATAGAATCCGTCCAAAAAGCAGTCATTGCAGTGAATAGAGGTATGTCTATGAGGATGGCTTCGGAAGAATACGGTTTGCCTTTCACAACTTTCAGAAATAAAGTAAAAAAGATACACACGAAGTTGTATACAGTTCGTATACGAAGTGATACACACAAATCCTCTTGTGTGACAATTTTCGGGGTCACATTCATTTCATCTTACCAAGTGTCTTTAATAGGTTTTGTGATTTAACTAGTGAAAGTGTTTAACTTGTCTTTAATATTCCTTATATTTGTCAATAAGTTTTCTAAAATAAGTTGTTTCATGTTGGTTACCAAGAACGTGCCACGAATGGTCTCATATGTTTTATAAAACAACATTTTTAAAGCTGAAGAGGATATTAAGAGCCTTACATTGTGATTTTATTTTTGATTTCTAGAAGAGTTGAAGTTTTGATTATTTTTTCAATAAAAATGTTCTGAAATTAGTTGTTTGTTGTTATTTTCTCACCTCAGGGTAGGGAAACAATTTTTTTTTTTTTCAGAAAAGTGATCAGTATGGCCCCACGGAGACTCTTAAAGCATTTTTTCCGATTTTAAAGGAGTGATCATTATCACCCCCTATATGGGGAGTGATACTGATCATTTTAATTATTTTTAAAAATGAGGTTAGTCCAACGAAATTGCAAAATTTGGTACGGGATATTGTTCGTGAGATGTGGGAGGTTATAAATGATTTTTTCAGATTTTTTGAAAACACTAAAGTGGTGGTTTTCAACGAAAAACTGTGAGAATTGATCACTATCGCCCCAGTCTACGTTACGGGATGATGATAGGAAGCAATCATATGACAGGAGGAGGAAGAGAAGTTAAAAAAGCGTTTTAGTTTAGTGACTAAGAGGGAGTGAGAAACAGAGTCTAAAGCGTTACGGAAGTCAAGAAGAACCAGAACTGTGCAGAAGGAGGAGTCTATGGAGAGTCTTATGTCTTCAATTATTCCTAAGAGAGCAGTTTCTCAACTGTGAAAGTTGCGAAAAACTTAACACTAGATAAAATGGAAAAGCTTTGCACCTTACACTAGTTTCGTTCACGCTTGGTTTATGTGCCTAGTTATGCACTGTTCCAAATTTGAACAATGTTTACAAGGTAAGTACATACAAATGTAATTTGTTTAAACAAATAGGTATTTTTTAAACGTTTTCTACAGACAAGAAACCGAGTGAATATTGCATTTTCATCCAGTTCTGACTTATATTAAAAATTTCGAGAGTCTAGCTCATTGGGAACTTGAAAAACAAGTACTTACTTAGTGAAAATTATTATTAATTATTGGTAGTTATTAACAAGGTTTATGAATTATTTTTGATGATGCTGAATTATTTTTAATAATTGTTATTAATTAAATCGATATCAGATAACCACGTGCTATTAGAATCGAGACCCGAATTTTGATTTTGATCCAACTTTGTGCCGTCATTGTGGACGAACGGCTGGTCGTAGAAAGCTGCAAATGGTCTTAAAAAATTAGAAAAAATAAACCCTATCTAACTATAAATTAAAAACTGTACCGTTGCGTGTGAATTTTTCGAGTTATGAAATTTTCAAAATTTCAAAATTCGTTTTGAACCCCTTTCCGTTCACTGAAAGTTTTGAAAAAATTCATGCATCATTCTGAGGTTGGTCCGAACCCGTAAAAAAAATTGCGTTATTTTAGCTCAACGCTAACAGGGCAAATTGCCGCCGTTGGCTGAAATTAATAGTTGATGGGCGGGGGGGGGGGATGGATACGAGCTCTTATCCAGTGCTGAAGTCCTGTTACTGGAGAAGAGAAAAATCGGCCCAAGTAACCACCAACGCGAAGGCCCCTTATATGAGGCTTCTGCTCTGCCGTCTAGCGGCGTTCTTATGAACTCTGTGTTTCTTCAATTGTAGGGCAGAGAGCGTAAGCGAGTGTTTACAGACGGTTCGTTGAGAAGAAAAGAAGAGTGTCCATCATACGCCTCGTAGAAACTCCCAAAGCTTCACAATGTTATCCTAAAATTTATGATAAAATTACTTGACTTCTGTAAAATATCGATGCAACATTAAATTTATACTTCAATGCAACATTTAATTGAGGTTTCACACGCGGCACACTCTCGGGTCCATTTTCATACTGGCCCATGCTGATTTGAACAGAACAATGTTCAACAACAGAACATGTCATGGTTTTCATATTTCGATATTAATTTTTTTTGAACCCCTGAGTACCGTGAACCTAGACCCCCCCACCCCCCACCCTGTACCTAGAGTACTTTACTTTTCTTCTCATACCTACCTAATATACATAAAAATGGCGTACTTTGCCATTTAGTGATCTAAACAGAAGAAGAAGAACAAGAAAGAAGTTTATTTTCATTACAATCAGGAAAAGAAATACATTAATACAAATAAACAATACAGCTTGGTTATGCAACCGTCAGCCGGAAGTGATCTAAACAGAAGGATTACGTAATCTGCACAAAGAAGATGATGAACCGTTGTGCCACGAATTTGCAGAGTTTTTAAATCAGCTCACCTGACCTCCAAACCCTGCTTCAGCAGGAGCGAACAGAACGCATATTTTGCAAAATCCTCCAGACAAGCACTCGCTATAGACGAGCCAATCGTTTAGTCCAACCATTCTCTTCTGAACTTCCGATTTTGTTGGCCTTCAAATTTGGTTGGGAAATTATATTCCAAATTAGGGTTCCAAGTCTTGATTCAAACATTTTAGTTTCTCATTTTCTTATATATAATTTTCTTATATATATACAATTTTTCCAACGCCCAATGTCGTGTGATTTATTTAGACCTGTTCCTATAATTCCACTGCAAGTGGCCACATCGAAAGTACCTACCCTTGAATAAAATTTTCCCTCCTGCCCGTGCCGTCTCTGTATTAATCGTCTCCGGGTTAGCAATTATTTTAAATAAATTACATTTGTTTTTCACTGGTTACATGAAATATACACTAGGTTCACACATTGGATATTGGCTGTGATCCTCTGCTTATCTGTTTGTTTATTTCAAACTCCTATCAATTACATGTTACATTTTTTATATTCTCATAAATTTCCCGATTTACCCCCCCCCCCCCCCCCCCAACATTGAACCGCCACTGGCGAGCCGCATTATCTTCATCAATTCCTGAGGAGTGTGGACTAGGACATTTTTTGTGCAGACTCGATGGCACTAAGCATCGAATCTACTACCATCTGAGTGTGTCAGGACCCAAGGATTTCTTTTTTCAATTACGCTGACCTTTGGGTCGGAGTTAACAATAAACAGCAATAATGCAGCAATGTTCCTGTTCACTGAATCTGTGCAGAAATTAGGGAGGTAAAAGTGATCATTTTGGTTTATTATCTTCGATTATAATGAACCATTGGAATCGACCAAAGAAAAACGTTTTAAAATTTTACGTTTCAGGGTACGTAGATTCAGAAAATCTAATTAAAAAACAATCCGGCCGTCTGCCGGACTTTGCCCAGTTAGCGTTGTGCTAAAAATTCAAAATTTAATAACTCGAACAATTCAAATGGAACGGTATATTTTTTAGTTCACATTTACACAGAGTTTACTGTTTACACATTTTTAAGACTATCCGCAGCTTTGTACGACCAGCCGTTCGTTCACAATGAGGGCTCAAAGGTTGAGCCGATTTAAACCTGTCAACACGATCGTGAATCAAACGGTTGAAATACAGGCCAATCATATCAAGGAACAGCTGTTTGGAACATCACATGGTTTTTGTGATGTAGATGTTTTTGATCTGAGGTAGGTTTTGTGCTACGGAATGAAAGTAATTCTGAATGTTTGTTGGTAGGTTCCTACTTCATGAAGTTCTATAGAATAAATAAATTTTATAGAAAAATTATTGCTGTCGTAGGTAAGAGGAATTAAAAATCCCAGAATTATATCGGTACGTTTTATTTGTGATTAATTCATCTTCTCTATCATTCAGGTTCTGCACAAAGAAGATAATAAACCGGTGTGTCACAAATTTGCAGAGTTTTTTGTTTCTTTTTCACTCGGAAGTGTTTTCCGTCAATGCTTTCACAACAATGAGGGAATTTCCCTTTTGCAGAACATTCATCTGCTACAGCTATGAATTCTTCAGTACTCGGAAATTTCATGTGCTTGGGTTGTAACTTCTTCCAAATGGCTGCACAAATCTCAAGCACGAGGTTCGCAACCGCTGTTTTTGAAATCCTGTACGTGAATGCAAGTTGTCGAAATGAGAGCCCAGTAGCTTAAAACCTGAAATTAACCATACAATTATGCAGTTGTTGGTAAATTTTCATTGAGCTATTTGTCAACATTTAGATATTGATAAGATTTTCTTAAATTTAAGAAAAGACTTTCAAGAAGTGCAATTGTCAACTCAAATGTATCGAGAAAAACGAAATAAGTGGACTTCGAAAACGAATAGTGGTATTTGATTAAGATCGAATGGACCTCCAAGAAGTGCAATTGTCGTTAGTAAGAATCTGTACCGTACGACATTTGTCAATTAGGACATCTGCCAATTAGATCACGGGTTCATAAAACATTATGACATATTCCGATTATAATCTATGGGTTGGTAAATTTTAGACAACTATTTATTTTAGACAACTATTTTACAGTCAGGAAATCGAAGGAATATTGCATTGTCATCCATTCTCGACCCATGTTTGAAGTTTCAAGTGTCTAGTGGCAATATCCAAATTTATTTTTTTAAACCAATGGGTATTTTTTAAACAATTTTACAAGAAACCGAGTGAATATTGCATTTTCATTCAGTTCTTACATATATTTAAAATTTCGAGACTCTAGCTCATCGGGAACTTGAAAAACAAGTACATAGTGAAATTTATTATTAATTATTGTTAGTTATTAATAAGGCTTATGAGTTATTTTTTATAATGATTAATTATTTTTATTCATTAATATCAATTAAATCTATACCAGAAAACCACGTGCTATTAGAATCCAGACCCGAATTTTGATTTTGCTCCAACTTTGTGCCGTCATTGTGAACGAACGGCTGGTCGTAAAAAGCTGCGAATGGTCTTAAAAAATTTATAAAAATAAACTCTATCTGAATATAAACTAAAACCTATACCGTTACATGTGAAGTTTTCGAGTTATGAAATTTTCAAAATTTCAAAATTCGTTTTGAACCCCTTTCCGTTGACCGAAAATTTTGAAAATTTTCAAGGATCATTGTAGGGTTGGTCTAAGCCCGTAAAAAAAATTGCGTAAATTTAGCTCAACGCTAACTGGGCAAAGTGCCGCCTTCTGCTGAAATTGAAAGTGGGCGGCGGGATGGAGACGAGCTCTTTTCCACTGCTGAGGTCCTGTTATTCGAGGGAAGAAAAATCGTACGAAGTAAGGACCAACGCGAACGGCCTGAATTGGGCTTCTGCTCTGCCATCTAGCGGCGTTCTTATAAACTTTATGTTTTTTTAATCGTAGTTTAGAGAGCGTAAGAGAGTGTTTATAGACGGTTGGCCGACAAGAAAAGGGGAGTGCCCTCCATACGCCTCGTAGAAACTCCCAAAGCTTCAGAGTGTTATCCTAAAATTTATGATAAAATTACTTGACATCTGTAAAACAGCAATGCAACATTCAATTAATACTTCAATGCAACATTTAATTGAGGTTTCACACAAGTCAAGTAATTCAAACAGTTACAAAGAACTTATAAAAAAAAACTTATATTTTGGTTGTTTCCATAGTGCACTTTAAAGTTGCATGAGAGCAGTATCGCCATAAGGTCGTCTGACGACCGTCGTCAAATTGGAAGAAACGTGTTGTCACTTTGCTAGGGTGACTCTGGTTTTTTTTCTCAGAGGAATAAATGAAATAGGTACCTGTGACAAGTATAATAATAATAATTTGTCAATCTTAGAAAACAGTTGAGGAGCATTTCTCACGCTTATAATTATACATCGCCAATTTTTTCCCTGTTGGAAAAACATGAAGTTGTTGAGTGAAGGTGAAAGTTCTCTACATACAGTGTGTGACATGGCAGAGGAATGAATTGGTGTACTTAATAAGTTGTTTATGTGGTGTAAAACTGATTTCCAACAAAACAGGTAATGGGACATGAGTCGAGAAAATGTAATTCGGCCAGTTTAGAAGGTTTTCCTCCTTGCAATGGCCTTTGAACACAAATTTTCCATGAATCAGAGAATCACCCGAATCATTTGTTAAGTTGTCGCTGGATCCTTTTTTAACGTAAGTTTGTATATTTTTCATGTTTACGTTTTTTAAATTAGAGCAAACATCACCTAAAAATTACCAAGGACTTGGGTTTACACTAGATTTATATGTATAGTGAAACATTTTCTCTCTTAATAATAATAATAATAAAAACATTTATTGTACAAAGGCCGATTGTCTCATTTAGTACACATGAATTACATGAAATATATAAATTACATAAAATTGGTAATGCAAAAAGTTAAGTAGTTAGGCAAAATAATTCAAAAGAAAGGATGAATAAAAATTTACAAGTTAAGATCTTATAATGTTAACTTGTAAATAAGATCTTAACTTGTAAATTTAATGTAATTTCATTGTAAATTTAATCTTGTAAATTAATTATTAATGTGTGGGGGGGACGAAGATTTTGGTGGTGTGACGAACGATCATGAGTGCATTTCATCCCCCCGCTCAAATGCACTCATGATCGTTCGTCACACCACCAAAATCTTCGCCCACTCGTGGTGTTGTAGGCTGCGGAATATAATATCTAAAGCTTCATCCCCCCCGATGGTGCTTTAGATATTATATTATAATATTATGAAGGTAGGGTGGGATGGAATAATTATTCAAAATTTTGAAAATACAAATGAGGTGGCGGAGATCGCGAACCTTAAGTTACCTGTGCAGTGAATCGGATCATCACTGAGGTAGATAGATTATGTTTTCGTTTGGTTAGTCAAAGGATCCAATTTGTATACCTACATTGATAGTTTTCTCTAGTATCGAATGATTGATGTTCTTTTTTAGCGTTTAGATTTTCTGGAAGGTTTACACAGTTTGACAGTTTTTTGTAAGCTCAGTATATTGGTGTTTCTTTTTGGAGTTCTTTTGTTAATAAATAATAATTTAAGTGACCCAGGTCTGAGTTTGTTCAGTAGTTTTGAGGAGTAATCACGGATTACAATCGAAGTATTTATTTAAGGGGAGGGAGAAAAGATTTAGATTTCATACAGAATGTCGAGGTTTGATGTTGTGACTGAAACGAATACAGGTATTAGGGGCTACAAGCGATTTTTTGAAACTTGAAGAAGAGAGGGAATGGGAGAAAATAGTATTACAATAGAGAAAATGGGATGCAGCTACCAACCAACAACATCCAATTGTTTTGCAAGGTTAGGAGGGATGAACTTACTAAGTTAGCCAAGTGGGTGGAGACAGCTGTAAATTCTTCTACAGACTTGCCCAATGTGTTGGTTCCATGAAAGGGTATCGTCAATGACTAACCCACGACTGACGTTGACTTTGGGATGACAGATCCACTCACAAGTAAGGGTGGAACAGAATCAGAGGGTAGGTACAGAATTTTTAGAAATGATGGCTTTAGATTTAGCTGGATTGATGTTGATTCCATTCCTCTGTGCCAACACTGAAACGGCTGAGAGATCAACATTTAAGAAGTGGATGGTTTTGACAATTTCGTCAATTCTACCTGAAAGATACAACTGGAAGTCGTCGGCAAAAAGGTGGTATGAGCAATGTTGGAGGTCAAGAGGAAGGTCGTTGATGAACATTGAGAAGAGAATAGGACCAAGCACAGCACCTCAGGGCACACCGGTAAGAGTAGGGAGGAAGCTGGATTCGGATTGGCAGAAAATTACTTTTTAGATACTCAATAGAATCCGTCCAAAAAGCAGTCATTGCAGTGAATAGAGGTATACCGTATTCTTCCGAAGCCATCCTCATAGACATACATGTCTATGAGGATGGCTTCGGAAGAATACGGTTTGCCTTTCACAACTTTCAGAAATAAAGTAAAAAAGATACACACGAAGTTGTATACAGTTCGTATACGAAGTGATACACACAAATCCTCTTGTGTGACAATTTTCGGGGTCACATTCATTTCATCTTACCAAGTGTCTTTAATAGGTTTTGTGATTTAACTAGTGAAAGTGTTTAACTTGTCTTTAATATTCCTTATATTTGTCAATAAGTTTTCTAAAATAAGTTGTTTCATGTTGGTTACCAAGAACGTGCCACGAATGGTCTCATATGTTTTATAAAACAACATTTTTAAAGCTGAAGAGGATATTAAGAGCCTTACATTGTGATTTTATTTTTGATTTCTAGAAGAGTTGAAGTTTTGATTATTTTTTTCAATAAAAATGTTCTGAAATTAGGTTGTTTGTTGTTATTTTCTCACCTCAGGGTAGGGAAACAATTTTTTTTTTTTTTCAGAAAAGTGATCAGTATGGCCCCACGGAGACTCTTAAAGCATTTTTTTCCGATTTTAAAGGAGTGATCATTATCATCCCCTATATGGGGGGTGATACTGATCATTTTAATTATTTTTAAAAATGAGGTTAGTCCAACGAAATTGCAAAATTTGGTACAGGATATTGTTCGTGAGATGTGGGAGGTTATAAATGATTTTTTCAGATTTTTTGAAAACACTAAAGTGGTGGTTTTCAACGAAAAACTGTGAGAATTGATCACTATCGCCCCAGTCCACGTTATGGGATGATAATAGGAAGCAATCATATGACAGGAGGAGGAAGAGTAGGTTAAAAAAGCGTTTTAGTTTAGTGACTAAGAGGGAGTGAGAAACAGAGTCTAAAGCGTTACGGAAGTCAAGAAGAACCAGAACTGTGCAGAAGGAGGAGTCTATGGAGAGTCTTATGTCTTCAATTATTCCTAAGAGAGCAGTTTCGCAACTGTGAAAGTTGCGAAAAACTTAACACTAGATAAAATGGAAAAGCTTTGCACCTTACACTAGTTTCGTTCACGCTTGGTTTATGTGCCTAGTTATGCACTGTTCCAAATTTGAACAATGTTTACAAGGTAAGTACATACAAATTTAATTTGTTTAAACAAATAGGTATTTTTTTAAACGTTTTCTACAGACAAGAAACCGAGTGAATATTGCATTTTCATCCAGTTCTGACTTATATTAAAAATTTCGAGAGTCTAGCTCATTGGGAACTTGAAAAACAAGTACTTACTTAGTGAAAATTATTATTAATTATTTGTAGTTATTAACAAGGTTTATGAATTATTTTTGATGATGCTGAATTATTTTTAATAATTGTTATTAATTAAATCGATATCAGATAACCACGTGCTATTAGAATCGAGACCCGAATTTTGATTTTGATCCAACTTTGTGCCGTCATTGTGAACGAACGGCTGGTCGTAGAAAGCTGCAAATGGTCTTAAAAAATTATAAAAAATAAACCCTATCTAACTATAAATTAAAAACTGTACCGTTACGTGTGAATTTTTCGAGTTATGAAATTTTCAAAATTTCAAAATTCGTTTTGAACCCCTTTCCGTTCACTGAAAGTTTTGAAAAAATTCATGCATCATTCTGAGGTTGGTCCGAACCCGTAAAAAAAATTGCGTTATTTTAGCTCAACGCTAACAGGGCAAATTGCCGCCGTTGGCTGAAATTAATAGTTGATGGGCGGGGGGGGGGGATGGATACGAGCTCTTATCCAGTGCTGAAGTCCTGTTACTGGAGAAGAGAAAAATCGGCCCAAGTAACCACCAACGCGAAGGCCCCTTATATGAGGCTTCTGCTCTGCCGTCTAGCGGCGTTCTTATGAACTCTGTGTTTCTTCAATTGTAGGGCAGAGAGCGTAAGCGAGTGTTTACAGACGGTTCGTTGAGAAGAAAAGAAGAGTGTCCATCATACGCCTCGTAGAAACTCCCAAAGCTTCACAATGTTATCCTAAAATTTATGATAAAATTACTTGACTTCTGTAAAATATCGATGCAACATTAAATTTATACTTCAATGCAACATTTAATTGAGGTTTCACACGCGGCACACTCTCGGGTCCATTTTCATACTGGCCCATGCTGATTTGAACAGAACAATGTTCAACAACAGAACATGTCATGGTTTTCATATTTCGATATTAATTTTTTTTGAACCCCTGAGTACCGTGAACCTAGACCCCCCCCCACCCCCCCACCCTGTACCTAGAGTACTTTACTTTTCTTCTCATACCTACCTAATATACATAAAAATGGCGTACTTTGCCATTTAGTGATCTAAACAGAAGAAGAAAGAAGTTTATTTTCATTACAATCAGGAAAAGAAATACATTAATACAAATAAACAATACAGCTTGGTTATGCAACCGTCAGCCAGAAGTGATCTAAACAGAAGGATTACGTAATCTGCACAAAGAAGATGATGAACCGTTGTGCCACGAATTTGCAGAGTTTTTAAATCAGCTCACCTGACCTCCAAACCCTGCTTCAGCAGGAGCGAACAGAACGCATATTTTGCAAAATCCTCCAGACAAGCACTCGCTATAGACGAGCCAATCGTTTAGTCCAACCATTCTCTTCTGAACTTCCGATTTTGTTGGCCTTCAAATTTGGTTGGGAAATTATACTCCAAATTAGGGTTCCAAGTCTTGATTCAAACATTTTAGTTTCTCATTTTCTTATATACAATTTTTCCAACGCCCAATGTCGTGTGATTTATTTAGACCTGTTCCTATAATTCCACTGCAAGTGGCCACATCGAAAGTACCTACCCTTGAATAAAATTTTCCCTCCTGCCCGTGCCGTCTCTGTATTAATCGTCTCCGGGTTAGCAATTATTTTAAATAAATTACATTTGTTTTTCACTGGTTACATGAAATATACACTAGGTTCACACATTGGATATTGGCTGTGATCCTCTGCTTATCTGTTTGTTTATTTCAAACTCCTATCAATTACATGTTACACTTTTTATATTCTCATAAATTTCCCGATTTATCCCCCCCCCCCCCCAACATAGAACCGCCACTGGCGAGCCGCATTATCTTCATCAATTCCTGAGGAGTGTGGACTAGGACATTTTTTGTGCAGACTCGATGGCACTAAGCATCGAATCTACTACCATCTGAGTGTGTCAGGACCCAAGGATTTCTTTTTTCAATTACGCTGATCTTTGGGTCGGAGTTAACAATAACTAGCAACAATGCAGCAATGTTCCTACCCACTGAATCTGTGCAGAAATTAGGGAGGTAAAAGTGATCATGTTGGGCTTGATCATTTTGGTTTATTATCTTCGATTATAATGAACCATTGGAATCGACCAAAGGAAAACGTTTTAAAATTTTACGTTTCAGGGTACGTAGATTCAGAAAATCTAATTAAAAAACAATCCGGCCGTCTGCCGGACTTTGCCCAGTTAGCGTTGTGCTAAAAATTCAAAATTTAATATTTCGAACAATTCAAATGGAACGGTATATTTTTTAGTTCACATTTACACAGAGTTTACTGTTTACACATTTTTAAGACCATCCGCAGCTTTGTACGACCAGCCGTTCGTTCACAATGAGGGCTCAAAGGTTGAGCCGATTTAAACCTGTCAACACGATCGTGAATCAAACGGTTGGAATATATACAGGCCAATCATATCAAGGAACAGCTGTTTGGAACATCACATGGTTTTTGTGATGTAGATGTTTTTGATCTGAGGTAGGTTTTGTGCTACGGAATGAAAGTAATTCCGAATGTTTGTTGGTAGGTTCCTACTTCATTAAATGAAGTTCTATAGAATAAATAAATTTTATAGAAACATTATTGCTGTCTTAGGTAAGAGGAATTAAAAATCCCAGAATTATATCGGTACGTTTTATTTGTGATTAATTCATCTTCTCTATCATTCAGGTTCTGCACAAAGAAGATAATAAACCGGTGTGTCACAAATTTGCAGAGTTTTTTGTTTCTTTTTCACTCGGAAGTGTTTTCCGTCAATGCTTTCACAACAATGAGGGAATTTCCCTTTTGCAGAACATTCATCTGCTACAGCTATGAATTCTTCAGTACTCGGAAATTTCATGTGCTTGGGTTGTAACTTCTTCCAAATGGCTGCACAAATCTCAAGCACGAGGTTCGCAACCGCTGTTTTTGAAATCCTGTACGTGAATGCAAGTTGTCGAAATGAGAGCCCAGTAGCTTAAAACCTGAAATTAACCATACAATTATGCAGTTGTTGGTAAATTTTCATTGAGCTATTTGTCAACATTTAGATATTGATAAGATTTTCTTAAATTTAAGAAAAGACTTTCAAGAAGTGCAATTGTCAACTCAAATGTATCGAGAAAAACGAAATAAGTGGACTTCGAAAACGAATAGTGGTATTTGATTAAGATCGAATGGACCTCCAAGAAGTGCAATTGTCGTTAGTAAGAATCTGTACCGTACGACATTTGTCAATTAGGACATCTGCCAATTAGATCACGGGTTCATAAAACATTATGACATATTCCGATTATAATCTATGGGTTGGTAAATTTTAGACAACTATTTATTTTAGACAACTATTTTACAGTCAGGAAATCGAAGGAATATTGCATTGTCATCCATTCTCGACCCATGTTTGAAGTTTCAAGTGTCTAGTGGCAATATCCAAATTTATTTTTTTAAACCAATGGGTATTTTTTAAACAATTTTACAAGAAACCGAGTGAATATTGCATTTTCATTCAGTTCTTACATATATTTAAAATTTCGAGACTCTAGCTCATCGGGAACTTGAAAAACAAGTACATAGTGAAATTTATTATTAATTATTGTTAGTTATTAATAAGGCTTATGAGTTATTTTTTATAATGATTAATTATTTTTATTCATTAATATCAATTAAATCTATACCAGAAAACCACGTGCTATTAGAATCCAGACCCGAATTTTGATTTTGCTCCAACTTTGTGCCGTCATTGTGAACGAACGGCTGGTCGTAAAAAGCTGCGAATGGTCTTAAAAAATTTATAAAAATAAACTCTATCTGAATATAAACTAAAACCTATACCGTTACATGTGAAGTTTTCGAGTTATGAAATTTTCAAAATTTCAAAATTCGTTTTGAACCCCTTTCCGTTGACCGAAAATTTTGAAAATTTTCAAGGATCATTGTAGGGTTGGTCTTAACCCGTAAAAAAAATTTCGTAAATTTAGCTCAACGCTAACTGGGCAAAGTGCCGCCTTCTGCTGAAATTGGAAGTGGGCGGCGGGATGGAGACGAGCTCTTTTCCACTGCTGAGGTCCTGTTACTCGGGGGAAGAAAAATCGTACGAAGTAAGGACCAACGCGAACGGCCTGAATTGGGCTTCCGTACTGCCATCTAGCGACGTTCTTATAAACTTCATGTTTTTTTAATCATAGTTTAGATAGCGTAAGAGAGTGTTTATAGACGGTTGGCCGACAAGAAAAGGGGAGTGCCCTCCATACGCCTTGTAGAAACTCCCAAAGCTTCAGAATGTTATCCTAAAATTTATGATAAAATTACTTGACATCTGTAAAACAGCAATGCAACATTCAATTAATACTTCAATGCAACATTTAATTGAGGTTTCACACAAGTCAAGTAATTCAAACAGTTACAAAGAACTTATAAAAAAAAACTTATATTTTGGTTGTTTCCATAGTGCACTTTAAAGCCTTTCATGGCTGTGAGATCCCTCACAGCACTCCATCACTCTTAGAACTCAACATTCGAAATGAAATGAAATAAAAATTAAATTTTTCAAACAAATGAACAAATTTTGTGAATGAACTGATCAAAATTTAATGCAGGAACTACCCCACTCCAAAGAACATAGTTCTGCGCTGGGTGGGGGAGTCAACTCTCAACTTGAGAGTCTCAAGTCCGTTAAATAAAAATATACCTAACTAAGTACATGGTTAAACTTGTAGAACTTGTTTCAATGGTTATAAGTACTTAGTTGGCCATCTTCTTTACGTTTGATTTCCATCGCAGCTTCGCATCTAACGTCATCCTAAGATATTTGCATATAGCACCCCTCAGGATCTCCGTTTGCTGCTGGTGAAGACTCTCATAATTCCCTTGTTTACCTATGGTGATCTCCTTTATGTACATTAATTCTTGTGATGCTGAATCTAAAATAATTGGGTACTTGAGATTCCGAGTCAAAGAAGCACACTCATCACATTACTAAAAGCTAGTTTATTCAAAGATTCAATTAAAAGGCACACACACAACAGAACTCGTTGGCGGACATAACATGACTGGTAGGTGAGACCAGACCTTAAGTGGGGGCATGTTACCTTGAACGTATTGCCGCTCAAATACAAAAACCAACATCCCCCTTCAATACTTGAAAGGTACAAATGTATGATATTTACTAAGTATTTAAAAAACTATGAATAAAAAGGACAAGACAAAGTTATCAAAAGTTTGAACTTCAAAAATGATCATGGAAAATTACTTAATTCGAAAGAGAAAACTTGATACAAACTAAATTTCGACAACATTTAACATCTTACGAAAATATTCAAACTTCGCTATAGGTAAACCTTTAGTTAGCGCATCGGCTATTTGTTCATTCGTTGGCACATATTTAATTTCAATATCACCAGAAGCTACTAAATCACGAATAAAATGATGAACCACATCAATGTGTTTAGAACGCTTGGTTTCTAAAGACTCCGCCATGTTAATGGCTGATTTATTATCTTCGAACAATAACATTTTTCCAACTTTCAACTTCAAAGAGTGAACCAAAACTTGCTTCAAGAAAATGCATTCTGATAAGCATAGAGACATAGAGATGTATTCGGATTCACATGAACTTCGAGAAACTACATTCTGCTTCTTTGATTTCCAGGATATCACATTATTATTAAGTTTTACCACAAAACCACTGATGCTCTTCCTATCTAAAGGATCCATCGCATAGTCGGCATCCGAGTATGCATTTAATTGGAAACTGGAATTTTTCGACTTCGTGTACAACAAACCGAAGTTCTCAGTATGCTTTAGATATCTTAAAACATGCTTTAAATAGTTAAAATGTTCCTCATCAAACTGATTCTGATAACGACCAAAACATGAGACTGAATATGCAAGATCAGGTCTAGTACCAATCATAATATACATTAAACTTCCAAGAATTTCTTTATAAGGGGCCTTACAAGTGCCTGAACCTTTCTTTAAAAACAATTTGGGCTGAATGGGAATTTTCGATGGGCGACAGTCTGCCATCCCAAACTTTTGAATAACTTTTTCTATCAAACGTTTTTGACTGAGAAAAAGACCTTCCTTAGTTTTCTTAATTTCAATTCCTAAAAACGTCATATTTTTCGAATCAGACAGATCACTGAGCTTGAACTTCGATTCCAATTGAGATTTTATCAATTTAGCCTCACTGGCTTTTGGAGTAAATATTATAAGATCGTCTACCCAAACAAGCATATAGGTGCTATTTTTGTGATACAAACAGGGGTCTACCTTGCTTCTTTCCATACCCATAGCTAGAAGATGTTCATTCAGGGTTGTGTTCCAAGTTTTGGGAGCCGACTTCAGACCATAGAGGCTCTTTACAAGTTTGCAGACATGTCCATCGGGCACATGCAAGCCTTTGGGCGGCTTCATGTATACAGGTCGTTGAAGAAATCCGCACAGGAAAGCAGCCTTCACGTCGTATTGGAACCACTGGAGATCCTTCTCGACAGCGATTGCTAGCAGCAGCCTCAATGTACTCATCCGAGCGACTGGAGCATAAAGATCAGCAGTGCTTAGATCACTTGTATCCTCCATGAATCCTCTTGCGACCAACCGTGCACGTTTGACAACTAAGTCATCAACAAGCTTCTGACGGAAAACCCACTTCGAGTCAACAAGAGTATGATTCTTAGGTGCAAGTACAATTTCCCACGTTCCATTATCAGCCATGTTTTTCAGTTCATCCTGAATTGCAGCTTTCCATTCCTCATCCTTGACAGCACTGTTGTAGGTTGAAGGAGTCTCGGACGGCAAACAACCAGCTGACAGGGCAGACAGATAACTGAGGTCATAATCCCTCAGATGATCAGGCAGTCGTCTGGTGCGTCCACTAGTGCGTTCTTGTGGTTCCAGATCTTGTACCGGGGTCTCACTAGGAGGTGCTGCAGGCGTGGGGGTTACCACTGGAGTCAAAGACTCAACAAGAACAGGGCTATTGGAATCCGGATCAGGCGTATCATGGAATTCCTCATCATCCGTTGTTGCATCACTGCTTTCTGACGGAGAAGTAAAATCTGTTGATGAGTCGCCGGATTCAGAATCACTGCTTCCATCCGATTCCGTCAGGGTATCCTTCGGTTCGGCTTCACTTGAGCCACTGGCATCCACACCATCTACAATACGTGTGGGACTTTCGTCAAACTTCACGCTTCTAGCCCTTATGATTTTACGGGTGGTAGGGCAAAAAAGACGCCAGCCATTAGCGCAATAACCCACAAAGTAAGTAAGTCGACTAACAGGGGCCAAACTACCCTTCCTGTCCTCCTTTGGGATGTGCGCATATGCTCGACAACCAAAAGTTCTAATCTTACTCATATCAGGAGGGCGACCATACCAAACTTCAGCAGGCGTGATATTACAAGGAAGCGCTCGAGTTCCAAGTCTGTTTATCAGAAAAACAGAGCATCTTACGCTCTCACCCCACATATGGTCCCCAAGGGTGCTGCTCATGACGAGACATCTTGCCATATTGAATATGGTCCTCATTAGGCGTTCTGACTTGCCGTTCTGGGATGGATTCCTAGGTATGGTGTACTCCACCTCAATTCCCTTTTCACGACAAAATGCTAGGAATTGCTCTGATTTGAACTCACCACCGTTGTCGAAACGGGCTCTGCCAATTTTAGTGAGATGTCTAGAAGTTACGGCAGCCTCATATTCCTTGAACTTGTGAAGGACTTCATCCTTACCTTTCAGGAGGTACACATGAGTGAAATTTGAGAAATGATCCGTAAACGTGACAAAAAAACGATAGCCGTCGAAAGTAGGGGGACTTATAGGACCTTTTACGTCACCGCTTATCACCTCAAGAATGCGCGAAGGTTTCCTGGCTTCCGGCAAATCGACGAAAGGTTTACGTGTCTGCTTACCTTTCTGGCATACATCGCATATTCCCTTAGCAGGATATAACGACGAATGACCCATTCGGCGATGTAGCAAATCTTCTGGTACAGCAGAAACAGCAGTATGCTCTTCCACAGGTTCAAGGAACACTGAGTACATGTTTCCCTGTAGATTGCCTTCCAAAACCACACCCCCCTTTGACGAAACAGTCACTTTCTTATTCTCAAAAACAATTTTTAGGCCTGCTTTTTCCATTCTAGAAACAGAAAGCAAATTATACGGCAGCTCATCACAGAGCAAAACATTCAAAAGAACCATAGACTTGCCGATCCACTTGACACGCAAAGAACCACGTCTCGTAGCATGTAGTTTTTCTCCCTGCTTGGCTACATTTATTCTAATATCAACAGGTTCGACGTTGAACATATATTTTCCCATGGATTTAGTGCACAAATTGGAACTACAGCCAGAATCTATGTAAAAAAGATTTTTCTCCGGTGAAATTAATGATAACTGTTTGTTTACATTTGCCAAAACAACTTCTTCTTCAGCTTTTTCAATCTCCTTCACTGATTTCAATTTAGGGCTCTGGGGAGAGCAAAAAAAGGCTACATTCGACTTGTCACTTTCCTGCCATTCTGACACATTAAAAGCGACTTCCTCACCCGCCTCCTCAGCAGAATATGCAGAATTTGCGGTTTGCGAATTTTTCCGGGGACAAGCCGACCGTTTATGTCCGTACTGATTACACCCATGGCACTTAAAAGGAAACTCAGAGTTTGTTTTCGCGTTCGTTCCAGCGGCCCCTCCATTCTGGTTTTGTCGGTTCCAGGGCTGCCCGCGTTTTCCAGAAGAATTTCCCCGCATTTGCATGGATTTTCCCTTCGATCCGCGAGAATTCCCCACAAAAAAAGTCGTCTGCTCGGAACAACCGGTAGATTGTCCTTGAGGTTTTCCAATCTTCTTTTCAGCGAGGATAAGGCGATTTTTGACAAATTGAAGTGTCACCTCCGACGAATCCGAACTACAGGCGATGTCAATAGCCATAGTAATTTGTTGGTAGGCAGATGGCATCTTCGACAGGAGGTTCGAAATGACTTCTTGCTCCGGCATAACACCCCCAGCTGCCTCAAAATCAGCCACTTTTTGTTCAAAAAGTTCTAAAAACTCACGGAGAGAGCCGTTCCGGAATCTCATCTCACCCAATTCCTGACGAATATCAACTTGGGCTGCCAGACCCTTCCGTATGTAAGTTTCCCGAAGAGCTTGAAACATTTCTTTTGCCGTCTTCTTTCTTCTTATTGTGGTTAGGACTCGATCATCCAGCCATTTTACAAGGACGTCACGTGCCAAAAGGTCTTTTCTTTTAAAGTCTGTTTCCCACTTTTTCTTAGCAACCTCATCTTCCGGTTTTTCCCCAATAACAACATCCAAAACGTCGTTTTGTTCCAGTTGTAGTTTCACTCGGTACTCCCATGTAGCAAAACAGCCGGTTCCGTTGAAGGGCTTCAGGCCAGGCACAACGATTTGAGTCGCCATTTTTCCCGAATCTTACGTTTCCGAGTTATTTTCCGAGCTTCCAACAAAAAACGTTTTACTCACAAAAAACTCACGCACGATCGCGATTGAACTGGGCCCATAACCTAAAATAATTGGGTACTTGAGATTCCGAGTCAAAGAAGCACACTCATCACATTACTAAAAGCTAGTTTATTCAAAGATTCAATTAAAAGGCACACACACAACAGAACTCGTTGGCGGACATAACATGACTGGTAGGTGAGACCAGACCTTAAGGCTCAATAGCCCAAAAAAAACTTGTAAGAAAATTCAATAGATGGCTGCACCATCGACCCTAAATTTAGATAGGTGATAATTCGAGTTCTATCGAACCGATTTTAGATCTGAAAACGGCTATGGACGTAAAAAGAGCGTAGAAGTTTCGGAAATTAGTCGAAATGAGTCATAATCAAAAATTGAGAAAGTTGCGATCGTTTTTTTACATTTCCAAGCCATTTTTTGAAAAACTGAGGTAGCTCTGCAATGCACTGCATCGTCCTGAGTCCAAAACAATTTTCAGATTTCAAATCGGTTAATTAGAACCGACCGAAACGCGATTCTACGATGTAGGAGAGGCAAGGGGTGGAGGTGATGAAGGAATCGGGGCAAGGGAGGAGGGGGCAGCAAACGGGCGGGCGTCGCGCCGGTAGGCATCAAAGCACGTAAACCAAGGTCATCATTCGTTTCCTTGGAAACGTCAACACATTAGATGATCCCAATGAGGTTGGGGAACCACTTCCCTTTGCAAGTTGATTCGAACAGCGGGCAAAAGAATGGCGTTGTTTATTACCATATAATATTGTACAGTATACTTGTATATTATTGTATAAGTTTACTTGTTTATTAATGTGGTGTATTGTATAATATTGAGTATATCTCAATATTACGATAAAACTATTTTATAAACCATAATTAAAATATTATGAAGAAACTACCTACATTATAAAAATGTATTCTTCCTACCGGCCGCAATCGTGACGACTTCCATACATAATCACATACACACACACAGAAATTTGTTTAGAATGTTCTGAAACGGGTTTATATGTTGATAAAGGAATTTTTCGGAAGTCATTTCGAAATTTGGTTTTCAAGCCGATTGCAATACTACCTATCTTTTTCAAGCTTTGGTGATAGGGTGAAGAAAGTATAAATTTCAAAATATACAGGAAGATGAGTAGGTACTTCTTTTATATACCAGTAAATGAAGATTTTATTATACAGATTGTAGCAACATAATGTATCATGGTTGGTTCAATGTAGACGGCTCTCTTATTGGCATACTTCGATGTTTTCGAGGGTCAGAAACGCTGCGGATAGGGACCAATCTCAATATACTAGAGTGGGACCCGACGATGTGTGAGGCTTCCCCCACTCACTGGTTCCCCAAATCATCGCCTTGTTGCCTTCTAGGTACTCTTAGTTAGGAAGTAGTCCAAACTCCACGCTATTACGCACCGTGTTTGTACCATTTTCCATATCGTTTTCGACGAAGAGAACAGCCCCTTGCCGCTTCTCCTTCATCACCTCCACCCCTTGCCTCTCCTACACCGTAAAATCGCGTTTCGGTCAGTTCTAATTAACCGATTTGAAATCTGAAAATTGTTTTGGACTCAGGACGATGCAGTGCATTGCAGAGCTACCTCCGTTTTTCAAAAAATGGCTTGGAAATGTAAAAAAACGATCGCAACTTTTTCAATTTTTGATTATGACTCATTTCGACTAATTTCCGAAAATTCTACGCTCTTTTTACGTCCATAGCCGTTTTCAGATCTAAAATCGGTTCAATAGAACTCGAATTATCCCCTATCTAAATTTCCTTCATTTTGGTGCTGCTACGTGGTGGCTGATTTTAGAACTATACAAGGGCTATTGAGCCTTAAGTGGGGGCATGTTACCTTGAACGTATTGCCGCTCAAATACAAAAACCAACAGAATCGAGGAGAAAACTTGAGGTTGCATTCAATGGATGCATCAGATATGTCTACAAGCTTAAACCACGGGGGCATGTCTCCTCCCACATTAATTCTGTATTAGGCTGCGGCCTTTTTGATTACTTGTCCATCCGTTTCTTCAGATTCATCTTTCAAGTCGCCCATAAAACGAACAATGTCCCTTCTTATCTTCATGGAATTTTTTCTGTTAGTTTGTCCCCTCGACTGTTCACTATAGTGCAAACATTTGCAAAAACTAAAGCATTTAGTAACTCCTTACGTGTGGCAGGAGCAAGAGCTTGGAACCGTCTGCCTCTCGCTGTCAGGTCTCTCCCCACTCTCGGAGCAATTACCAAATCACATCAAGAACATTTTACCCACCAATAGTCTCTTCATCACGTTTCAATAATCCTCTTTCCTCCTTCATTTCTACTGCATTTTCTTTCTACTCTTCTTCTTTATATTCTTTTCTTTTCAGTCTCCCTCTTCCTCTTTCTTCTTTCATAATCTGCAATTCAAGTTTTCTTTTTTTTTTTTTTTCTAGTTATTTCTTTTTTTCTAACCCCCAATCGGGTTCTTATGAAAATAATTCAGTTTAGTTGTTTGATACTATTGTCCAGGCTCGGCGGGAACTTTGTTCCTATTTGGATAATAAAAGAGTTTATTATTATTATTATTATTTCGCTTATTAGGCGTAAGGGATGACTTTGCCATTGAGATAAGTGGGCAAGTAGCTGATTTTGCGGTTTGTGAAATTAACATGAACCGACTTTGCCTCATTCATCCGTATTCTCCATTTGGCAGTCCATTTTTGGATTTGTGTAATAGATTTGGTTGAGCTTGTCCATAGAAGCGTCAATGCTCTCCACCACAGCTAACACTGCGGTATCATCTGCAAAAGTGGCGGTTGTATCACCACAGATTTCAGGTAGGTAGACGATTATTGAATAGAAAGAAAAACGTTTTAAAACGTCGAACATGGGAATAAAATCAGAAAGGAGTTGATTAGAATGAGGAGCAGAATCAAAAAATCTGAATTCGATCAAATCTATTAATCTTCTTTTTCCTCTTCCTCATCCTGACTGAACGAATCATCTTCGTATCTATACGATTTATCTATACGATCTATACGATACGTACCAGACTATCGAATCACTTGGTACAAAAGCATGGAAGGTTCCTTCTTCCATGGACTGCTACATTGACCGTTCATGAGATGGAAAAGCTCCTAGAACTTTCAAGTGACTCCTCCTTGAAGTCCGAGTTCAAGAAGGAACCCCTTGGACAATAATTGTCCAAGAATATGGACCCTTAACCACAAAAGCCCTTCTGATTTTAGTTCCTTTTACACACACAGAACTAGTTGAGAGATCGTTCTCTTCCTATGCTTTCATTAAGAATAAGTATAGGAATAAGCTAAATGCAAGTCCTGATTTTAGAGTGTATTTATCAACCTTTGATATTGATTTCAAAATATTATGTGCAACAAAACAGGCCCAAAGGTCACACTAAAACAGTTTTGACTTGTTTTAAGAATAATTTTGATATCTATTTTTTTCATAAAACTTATTTGCTAATTCTAGTATGTTTTCGTGATAAGAAACATTGTATTTACTTTGTTATTATCTTTTTTACAGTTATTGATATTTAGAATTTACTAAGTTTACTGGAAACACATATAGGCCTAATTTTGGAGCAATAACTTTATTGTCAAATAAAATATTAAAAAAAAAAAAGCTCTTGCGCGAATATTTACTTTCCATGATAACTCTGTTCTTGCAACTTTTTTTCTTGGGGGTACAATTTGAAATAAATTTATCTCAAGGGGTACGGCAGTGAAAAAAGGTTGGGAACCGCTGGTCTTGATCACTGTGTTACGGTATCCTGTCATTGGCGTAGCGAAAAAGGGGGGGGGGGGGGCAGACCCACCCCCAAAATGTTGACCCATATTAACAAATAAATTGAGCAGTGGGTGAGAAGTAGGAAAGCGAGCAGGTGAGGGAGGGGGAGGAGTTGTCCCTTAAATCTATCGCTCTCCCTCCTCCTCCACAACTACTGTAATCGTTATACCCCCC
Organism: Stenodema calcarata; assembly: GCA_963920205.1. NCBI lineage: Eukaryota > Metazoa > Arthropoda > Insecta > Hemiptera > Miridae > Stenodema > Stenodema calcarata. The sequence goes on from OY986062.1 coordinate 18,669,373, forward strand.
TCTCCACTCCCCCACCAGAACTACTGTAATCGTTACACCCCCTCTCCACTCCCCCTCCACAACTACTGTAATAGTTACACACCCTCTCCACTCCCCAGCCGCAACTACTGTAATCGTTACATCCCCTCACCACTCCCCCGCCACAACTACTGTAATCGTTTCACCCCCTCTCCACTCCCCCACCAGAACTACTGTAATCGTTACACCCCCCTCTCCACTCCCCCTCCACAACTACTGTAATTGTTACATCCCCTCTCCACTCCCCCACCAGGACTACTGTAATCGTTACACCCCTCTCCACTCCCCCTCCACAACTACTGTAATCGTTACACCCCCTCTCCACACCCCCTCCACAACTACTGTAATCGTTACACCCCCCTCTCCACTCCCCCACCAGAACTACTGTAATCGTTACATCCCCTCACCACTCCCCCACCAGAACTACTGTAATCGTTACACCCCCTCTCCACTCCCCCTCTACAACTACTGTAATTGTTACACCCCCTCTCCACTCCCCCACCAGAACTACTGTAATCGTTACACCCCCCCTCTCCACTCCCCCGCCGCAAATACTGTAATCGTTACACCCCCTCACCACTCCTCCGCCGCAAATACTGTAATCGTTACATCCCCACCCACGCGAAGGTACATAAAATTTATATTGTGGGTGGATGTCGAGATGGCGTACAGGGAGAACTCCACGACTCCCCTCCCCTTTCACCACTCCCACTGCAGTTACACGAACATTACGAATCCAACGTAATCGTGAAGATTTTCCAAAAAAGCGCTACAACCCTGTTTTACCATAAAAGTCGTCAGAAGTATGTAAAAATTCTTGACACTACGGTTTACTTTAAGCAATAATATAAGTACATACATTAAAAATTCTTTTTCCCGCAAAGTGCCTTTTTTTAAAAATATTTTAGTACCTATTTGATTGAAGGTTACAAAATGTTCAAAATCCAAAGTTCAGGATGAGTGATAATTATTAAGGTTCTTTTGGCCTGTGTAACAATAATTATTTATCACAATTATTGTGGTAAATAATAACTAGAGTAATATTGGCAATGGGAAGAAGAAAACGTTGAGACTGTATTTTTAAAAGACGTTTGACTGAGTTTTTTGTTTCATTTTGAATTTTAAATAAATTACTTACCTTGGTACCTACCTAATATTTTTCTTTGTTACAGTGATTTGAGTTTTTGATTCAATACCTGTCAAATCGTGATTCTATATTTTTGTAAATACTTACCATGGTATTTTTTAATCATATCGTCTTGAAAGGTAGGAAAAGAACCCTGAAACCACTATTGAGTCTGATTGCTGTCTCCGTTTGTCATTACCACGTCTCAAAGAAAGTTAGAATTCTCATTTCCACCACCCTATCAATTTGGTAAATTTAAATTTGTAGTCAGAAAGTGTGAGTTGAGTTTCAAACACTCCATTATAGTCCCAGGAAGGCTCGTGAATTTTTTCATAACTTTTTGAATAGGTCCACTTTCTCACAATTGGGACCATAGGAATTGAGCTTTGTCGAGAATCACCCTTACAAACTTTGTTGCATAAGGGTGATTCCCAACATCAAATCAATCTTTTCTGCATTCGGTAGAAACTCATTGAACAGTTGTGTCCGTTATTGGCCAGCCCGTAACGAGAGTGAACCTCACACGGCAGAACCTTCCGACTGGTTATCACCAGATTTGGTTATAAATACAAACAGTTTCGTTGTTTGCTGTGGTGTGAAAAAGAACTCTTGCCGATTTTTTTTTTGTATTTCAGATTTTAAGACCACACAGTACTATCTACAATCTAAAAGTGGCACGAGATATCGCGATAAATTTGTTGACTGTAGTATTTTCGGCGTGAAAATGTTTTACCATATATCGTTAGAACACGACATTTTACTACACCCGAGATATTTCGGACCCAATCTTTACGATATCGTCAAACAGAAACTGTACACTGAGGTAAATGACTGTACATAAGTAGAAATCTGCATTTCGTCCATGAATTGGTGCTAAACGCGAAACGTTCCTCATCTTCATTCAGTGGGTCGGGTGAATTTCCGACTTGTGCTAAGGATCATAGGAAAAGTCTCTAGAATTACTTTGAAGCCCCTACAATTAGATCTAATACTGTACTCATCACTGTGAAGCTGAAAGCACACAATTGCAAGGCATTATGTGTGCTTTCAGCTCTAGAATGCCTAGAATGAAATCACTAGAATGCCAGTAGCTATCAATTATTGATAGCTACTGGCATTCTAGTGATTTCAGTCGCTGTCCCATCCTGTGAATAATTACTATATGAACTATACCACCTTACTACCTGTAGGTAGTTAATTTAGTTAGTTTAATTTGAGGAAAAAACTATATACGTGATAGATGATAATAGAATAATACTGTAGGCAGTGGAGGATCAAGGGGGTGGGCACTGGGTAATGAATTGAATTCGATCTAGGAAGAAATGTCTGACAGAAATCAATTTTTCAAATCAGAACATATGGAGCTTTAACTACGTTTTTACGTTACAGGAGTTAGTTTTACATATTTGAAGTTACACTAACACAAGAATGTCTCCTACGTTATTATGAACTTTTTTAATTCTTAATAATTCCTCTATTGATTAAAACCTGGGGAAATCTTAAGGATTACAAGTACAACCCCAGGCAACAAAGACTTTCCGTGGGCATCAAATTATCAGATTAGAGCAGATGAACCGCAAAGAACATCTCAAGTAATGAACACGTTTCTTCATATTCAAAGTGCTCCAGTTTGAGAACGGAATGAGATATAGCAGTTCTGATTTCAGCGTAAAAAGAAGTTGTCAGAGTGCCTCATTTTGGGAATTTATGGGTACTTTTTCCCCTCTAGCAACCCCCCCCCCCCGTGCCACCCGATTCTGGCCATCTACATACTAAGCCTTTCGATTGCCAAGATTGATTTTTCTGTGCAAGTTTGAACTTTTAATCTTAATTCTATTGAGAGTTATAGTCTGGAATGACACATGCATAAATATATATAGATTAGTTGGATGATTTTGACCGTGAATATTATAACTTTATGAGAAGTATTGTCCTCGAGGGTGTTGAGGTTCGGTCGAATGAAAATGAAATTTTGCCGACGTTTCGTAGATTTATTTCTACATCATCAGGGCCTACAAACAAAACATCAGAACCACATATAGTAAACAACTAACTGCTCGATCTAACCTATAGTTCGTTAATAATAGTATATGGTGGTAACCTAACAATGATTCGATACATGAAATTACAAATTGTTACTTACAATGAGTTGAAGGCTGATTTCTCAGTAGGTAAGTGTACTTACCTACTGAGAAATCAGCCTTCAACTCATTGTAAGTAACAATTTGTAATTTCATGTAACAAGTCTTGTTAGTGACAGGTACGAGAGTCAGCAACGAACTGATTTGGGATTGGGATGGGTAGCTGTTATTGTGAAGGGTATGTGTGGTGGGGTTGGTGGTAGTTTACCTGTCGATGGAATGTACCTCAAAGGGGCACGGCTGAAAGGGTAGTTGGCTTCTATATTTTTTGAAATGGATCTGGATTGTAGGTCGGAAAATGTTTTGGCTATGGGGGGTGGGGGTGTCTAGTTTTTAATTCAAGATGTATCAAATTTCCGTAGCATTTACTCAAATTCTGGACGTCAGTTTTCTTATTTATAGATTTTTGTTTATTCCTCTCAATAACTATCATCTCTTTTATTTCGCTTTTGAATAAATTACGCTCATATCCCAAGATTTTTGATTTTTGATAACATGATAAGAATGCTCCTGTCACCGATTTGACCATGACCTTTTGTTCAGGTGGAGGGAACCTGCACAGGGAAGTACGGATTTGTGATAGCAGTGACTCACATAGACAACATCGGCGCAGGACTAATACAACCCGGACAAGGATTCGTCGTCTACCCAGTCAAATATAAAGCGATCGTTTTTCGACCTTTCAAAGGAGAAGTCGTCGATGCTGTGGTTACTCAGGTAATATTATCCCCCACTGCTCAGTGTTGTGTCACATCCCCGGTATTGGACATTTTAGAGATGGGGGAGAGAAGTTGTAAGTTTCTTTTGATAACCGCTATTGTTCTGTGGAACTGGAATCGGTGAAGTACTTTCCATATGCAAGTGTTCAGTGCTTTTTTTTTTTTTAATAGGTATATAACTTTATTATTTTTACAATATTACAGTTTTTTATAGTTTTGTATATAGTAGACTTAATCTAATTGACTTGGTACATGTTTTAAGGTACAGCCCAATGACTGCCCTTATCCAGAGAACGTTTTAAACGTTAAATTATTGTGTATTGCACTTTGACTTTATAATAAATTGTCTTGGGGTAACTTTCGTTTCAAGCGGCGGTTTGTTGGATGTGGAGGCAGATTGATTGAAATAGCTTCTATCAGTGGGTTGCTATGATCTAACATGCTGTTATGGATTTTTGCGTATCGCTCTCTGATCAAAGTTGCCACCATAGGGATGTCGAGGTCTTGATGGATCGTACTGTTTCGGACGTACCATTCTGCTCCTGTTATGAGACGGAGTACACGATTTTGCGTAACTTGGAGCTTATTAATGTGGGTTTTTGCAGCATGTTCAGTACCATTTCAAATATCCATTATTGCAGTTAATTCTGAGAACTCACTACTTGGAGCATATTAGAATATCTCACTTGGAAAGAGCCCAAGCAGCTCTTACAAGGATTTCCTTGTGACGGTATCGTCCCAAAGGTTTCCTGTTAAATTCCCAATGCTAATCCGAGGGTATGAACTGAAAGAGGTTATAACCGCTCCATCACTATAACGTGATCGATCGGGATGGGATTTTGTTTCCTGGAACGTTGTATACTAGTTTTGCCAGACCAAACACGGGGACTATGTCTTCCAGCATAGTGGAGTTTCGCACAAAATGCTACTCAACTGACTTTCTGTGTGACTTTGACAGCATCCAGTTCAAGGGTTCGTTCGTAGTGCGAAATTCCTGAACTCCTGAGTTCTGAAAAATGGCCGCCAGGAATTCCAAATTCAAAACCGTGACATAACCTCCTGTGTGTATTCTGTGTTGAAACATTCGTGATTGATAGTAGTGTTACTGATTCTATAACCTACTTTTTAGAAGCCTGTAAGCGGTAGGGATGGGTGTCGGTTGAAAAAACATCGATATTTATCCATCGATTTTTTTTTTACTTCAAACATCTAAGTCTAAAAAACATCGTATAGAAAATCTCGATGTTTTTTTTTCTACAAATCGAGGGTCTCACGGCAATTTCCCAGATCGTCATTTCGGCAACTTTTCAGCAGAGCCAAAAAACCACCTGCCAATAACTATGTTCACTGAGTAATTCAGTAAAATAAATCGTGAGATTTAGTGTTACCTACCTAACTTAGGTACCTAACTTATACTTAGGTCATACGCTTCGAATGGTATGCATACCTAACTCTTTTTGGCCAAAAATGGCGATGTGAGAAGTTGCCGTGAGTCCCTCGAAATACCTTATTTACTGTGGCCGACCTAGGTACAAGTATCTACCAACCTGTCAATTTTTTGGTAATTTTTGTTCTTACTTAAAAAAATTAAACATGAAAAATGTACGTTGTTATCCACATCAATGCCGCTCTTTGTCCAGGTGAACAAAGTTGGAATGTTTGCCGAGATTGGGCCCCTCTCGTGTTTCATCTCTCACCACAGCATCCCTGCTGACATGGAGCACTGCCCCAACGTTCAACCGGCGTGTTACAAATCCAAAGATGAAGACGTGGTGATCGCTGTAGACGACGTCATTCGCTGTAAAATTGTCGGTACCAGAGTCGATGCTTCGGGGATTTTCGCGATTGGGACTCTCATGGACGATTATCTCGGTCTCATCAGCAATTAAATATAGAAGTATGTGAAATGTCGAATTTTTTTTTTACCCCAAAGTCGTTTTTAGCGCCCTTTAAGGACCAATTGTCGGGTCAAAACTCATGCTGATCAACCCATTAGAGCCCGTGACTTTTTTTCTCGAAATTGTTTCACAAAACTTTTTTGATGCTTCTTATTACGTCTAGAAACACTGGAAAAATATTTAAAAAAAATGTGATCGTTGAATTCGTTGTAAACAATAATTGTTTAATTAATAAGGGGACGTTAACAGAAAAAAAAACGTGTTATAATCACTTCTATGAGGACGTTTATGCTTATAACTTTTGAACGGTTGAACGTAAATCCGATTGTAAGTAGTCTCTGGATTCAGCTCGACGAGTACTTTCAAGTGGTACTTGGGTACTTATGTATATAATAATACATCGAACATAACGTAAAATTCGTAAGAAACTTCGTATTTTGACGTGTGTCTAAATGGTTGCATACGAGTCTGCAACACATTGGGACATTTTATGTCAACATTAATAATATCCAATCTTAATCAACCGTTCAGTAACAAATTTATTTTTGATCACATTGATATGGTCGATTAATCACTTTAAAACCAATTAATTTTAATAAAATATGTAAGATTCGGAGCACACATGTATTCACTCTGATCTAAACTAACAATAACAAAACAACGAATCCCAGTTTCCTATTATACGACCAACTTTGTTTGGATGTAGTATTATTTTAATGAAAACAGAAATGTAGGTGACCTCAACGTCAAGCAATTGATCACGAAACAAGCGGCAGTGTTCACGATAATAATAGATATTATCTATTTATAACATAAATACTGACATAAATAAGCAAGAAATGCGTTGGGTTCCCTTCCAGTTAGTTCGGTTGAATAAAAGTTCATATTTTTAATAAAAAAAAAAAAAAAGAAAAAAGAAATGCGTTATAATTCGAGAGCTTTCGATCAAATGGAGAACGATTTTCGTCCGATGAAAACTACAGAAGTTTCATTTCCCTAGCAACGGCTTGGTTGTAAGTGAAAATTGTCGTAAAATGTAGGTAACGCTTTTCGAGGACACTTTTTCGTGACAGTTTTGGTTTATTATCTTCGATAATGAACCATTGGAATCGCCCAAAGAAAAAATTTTTTTAACCCCCCCTCAAAATTTGTTGGTTTACGTTTCAAGATACGTAGATTCAGAAAATCGAATAAAAAAAAATCCGTCCGTCCGCCGTACGCCGTCCGCCGTCCGCGCCACTTTGCCCAGTTAGCGTTGAGTTAAAATTACGAAATTTTTTTTATGGGTTTCGACCAACCCCACAATGGTCCTCGAAACTTTTCATAACCCTAGGTCAAGGGGAAGGGGTTCAAAACGAATTTCGAAAATTTGAAAATCTCATATCTCGAAAAATTCATATAGAACGGTATGTTTTTTATTTCATATTTAGATAGAGTTTGTTCCGTAGAATTTTTTAAGACCATCTGCAGCTGTGTACGGCCAGCCGTTCGTTCACAATGACGGCTCAAAGATTGTGCCTCACCACACGATCGTGAATCAAACTGTTGAAATACAGGTCCATTTTCATACTAACAAGCTCTTTGGAACATCATATGGCTTAAGTGATGTCGAGTTTGTTGTTCTGAGGTGCGTTTCGTGCTACGGAAATGAAGGTAATTTCGAATGTTTGTTGGTAGGTACTTCTTTTATAGAAAAATTATTACCGCCGTAGTATTAAAAACCCCAGAATTATATCGTATTAATTAATCATAATTAATAATAATAATTATTAATAATAAATACGAATTATTAATACCTAACAATAAATTATAATAATTTTCACTAGGTACTTGATAAAATTGTTAATAATTAGTGATAATTGACAATAATAATTAATCTAACATTTAGGATCTAGACATTTAGACCTAGTGATCTAGACAGAAGGGTGATCTGTACAAAGAAGATAATGAACCGTTGTGTCAAGAATTTGCAGAGTTTTTTATTTCAATGTGCCAAAGCAAAGACATAAAATGTCTAAAAATATTTGCATATTGCAAGGGTGTGAAAAGTGGTGTGCCTAAACTAGCCAGCTGGGCGTTCAGCGGCCAGATGAGATAGGTAGGTACTTCAACGGTGACCACTGTCAATTTTTTTTAATGTATTTTTAGTAAACTATTCAAATTACAAATGAACAACATAATATGTTGTTCATTTGTAATTTGAATATTATGTTCAATGTAATGAACATATTATGTTCATAAATGCATATTTTACCCAATTTATTTGTATCTCATATATAATATTATATGAGTTACTAATAAATTGGGTAAAATATGCATTTATGAATAATATCAAATTTAAAATTACCGTATGTATACAATTTTGTCTCAAATACTTCGTGAAAACGAAAAAAAGTTGACTTCATATCGACTCGACGTGTTTATTTGAGTTCGAATGGACCTTCAAGAAGAGCAATTGTCGAACTTCTACGAAAATCTACGAACTTAAGCCTTTCGACTTAGTCTTACGATTATAAGACAGATTTTTGGTACAAATTAGATCTTTTTATATCGATTATTTATTATTATTCATCTACAGGGTGTTCGTTTTAAGACGGCTCAAATGCATTTCCTTCCTAAACGGTTGATCAGAGCAAAACATGCCAGAGGAAAAAAGTTGTAGCCATTCTTTCCAAAAAATGACCTACCTATGAGGTGAAATGGGGTAACCACAACTATTTCACAGACAAGAAACCGAGTGAATATTGCATTGTCATCCAGTTCTGACTTTTATTTAAAATTTCGAGACTAGCTCATCGGGACCTTGAAAAACAAGTACTTAGTGAAAATTATTATTAATAATCATTTTTAGTTATTAACAAGGTTTATGAATGAGTTATAATGACGATTACTTATTTTTATTAATTACTATTATAATTAAATCGATATCTGAAAACCACGTGCTATTAGAATCCAGACCCGAATTTTGATTTTGCTCAAACTTTGTGCCCTAGTATTATGTTTAGATAGTATACTCAAGCTTGTCATTTGCCTGTAATCATTAATGGAAGCGGGCAGCTGTAATTGTTGCCAATAGAAAAAAATAAAATAAACTTTGTGCCCTCATTATGAACGAACGGCTGGTCGTAAAAAGCTGCAAATGGTCTTAAAAAATTCTAAAAAATAAACTCTATCTAAATATAAACTAAAAACTATACCGTTACATGTGAAGGTTTCGAGTTATAAAATTTTCAAAATTTCAAAAGTTTATAACTCGAAACCTTCACATGTAACGGTATAGTTTTTAGTTTATATTTAGATAGAGTTTATTTTTTAGAATTTTTTAAGACCATTTGCAGCTTTTTACGACCAGCCGTTCGTTCATAATGAGGGCACAAAGTTTGCCCTAATAATTATGAGGGTTTGTGAGGAAGGAGGCGAGCTCTTTCCCACTGCTGACGTCCTGTTACTCGAGTAGAGAAAAATCGCGTCAAGAAAGGACCAACGCGGAGGACCCCTGTATGAGGCTCTTGCTCTGCCATCTAGCGGCGGTCTTATGAACTCTGTGTTTCTTTGATTGTAGTGGAGAGAGCGTAAGAAAGTGTTTTACGGACGGTTGGTGGAGGAGAAAAGTAGAGTGCCCTCTATACGCCTCGTAGAAACTCCCAACGCTTCAGAGTGTTATCCTAAAATTTATCATAAAATTACTTGACTTCCGTAAAATAGCAATGCAACGTTTAATAAATACTTCAATGCAACATTTAATTGAGGTTTAACACAAGTCAAGTAATTTAAACAGTTACAAAGAACTTAGTTTTGTTGTTTCCATAGTGCACTTTGAGGCTGTGGGATCCCACTGATCCATCACTCCTAGAACTCGAGATTCGAATGAAATGAAAATTTGTTTATTCTTCTCTACATAATATGTATAGCAATGGACTGAGCAAAATTAAGCGCAGGAACTACCCCACTCCAAAGAGCATAGTTCTGCTCCATAGAACATAGGTCTACTCTCATGTTCATTAAATAAAAAAATATCTAACTACATAGTTTATAAGTTAAAACTCGTAGTAGGTAATACCTACTACGAGTTTTAACTTATAAACTATGTAGTTAGATATTTTTTTATTAGATATGTATACTATACAGTGTTATACTTGACAAAAAAAATTTTTTTACAGTAAGCAAGTATAAAATAGAAAATAAATTACATATCGCAAACTCAATATCCCAATGATAATATCCAACTGAATATAAGCACACCTATTATACTTCTTGTAAACTGCTCTAGGAACACTTGTGTGGACTTCTAAGTCATGTGACACATTTCTTAATAATAGGGGCATAGGTGCTATAGTAAATGTGACGGGACGTACCAATTAAGCGTGATTCGGGCACGGGTACACATAAGCTCTATTTTGCGTACTTTCATAATTAAAATTATGGGTGTTTATGCAACAGGGCTGGTTTCACGTAAATTTGGCTGACAGAAACCCCTTTAACAATATCAATTAGATCATGCGAAGGAAATCTTTTTGGTTTCTTGGCAATAATTTTCAATATAGTCTTCTAGGCCTGTGGTTCCCAACCCGTGGTCCGCGGACCACTTGTGGTCCGCGCCGAGTTTATGTGTGGTCCGCGGGCTGTTTCAGAGTACGTCTTATAATTCACGGTTTTCTTCATCAATACGAGTATAACAATGTTTTTACTGGCTATATAATGAGACATTCATCCTCGGAGATACGTTTGTTATGAAAGTATGCCACATGAGTAATGCTGTTTTTATTTCTGATTAACAAAAGTTAAAGTTATGGCAAATTGAAGTAGAGAAAGGATCTTTTGCTATGTTTAATCTGTTTTCTGAGTTTATAATAGAAACGGAAGGTATGAATATAAATAAAGAACAGTTGTCATCTTTGGTAAAGGCTTACATAGCATCGCTTCAAGGGTATTTTGACAACTATTTCCCTGCCAGTTCTGACGTCAGTTCTAAAAACTTGTGGGTGGCAAATCCTTTTTTACCACTCAAGGATATTGATCTTACACTTAATGAACTGGAAGAACTTATTGAGATATCTTCTGATCCTCAGCTTGAAGTTGTCAAGATACAATGTGACAATATTGCAAGCTTTTGGATCAAGTTACTTGATGAGTACCAAACCCTCAGCCAAAAAGCCTTGAAAATTCTACTTCCTTTCAATTCTACATATCTTTGTGAAACAGCATTTTCAACACTAAATGTTATTAAGAATAAGCATCGTAACAGTTTGTTGAAATTGGATGCTCCATTCAGGTTGAGTTTGACCTCTTTGAAGCCAAATATCGAAGATCTTGCCAGTAAAATGCAAAACCAAGGAAGTCACTGAGAGACTTAGTGTCATATTTTGTAAGCGTTTTACAATAGATTTATAATGTTTCTATAACTATATTAAGACTATAACTATGTTTTTTTTCTAATTACTTACTCTTAATACAATGTATATTAAAGGATTTAAAATATATTTCTCTAGTTCTCAATTTAATTTACCTAGTTATAAAATCATGTGGTCCGCAGACGTTTTCTTATAGATCTTGTGGTCCTCGAGGGAAAAAGGTTGGGAACCACTGTTCTAGGCTATATCGAGAGTCTCACGGCAACTTCCCACATCGTCATTTTTGACCAAAATGAGTTATGCATACCTACCATTCGAAGCGTCTTCTCCCGGCGGATCGACCTAAGTATAAGTTAGGTATCTCACGATTTATTTTACTGAATTACTCAGTAAACATAGTCATTGGCAGATGGTTTTTTGGCTCTGCTGAAAAGTCGCCCAAATGACGAGGTGGGTAGTTGCCATGAGACCCTCGATATGTTCTGGGGGTTGAACAAATCAATAAAATCGAAAGTTTTACTTTTTCTTTTCATAGGTTGTTCTACTTGGTGGTGGAACGAATCTGCGGACATGAACGTGTGTCCTGTCTCAAAATATTTTATCTCATGACGTTCAAGATCGACTTAAGCGGAGTTTAAAAACGTCCTACCTCGAGAGCTAAAGTCGGACATAAGACGATCTAGCGTAGACTTGAGACGCTGTGTCCGAACACAGCCGACGCGCATGCGCAGTTGAGATAAGTTCAAACTTAGGTATGTCCTTAGGAATGTCCCCTTAGGAACTCTCTAATACGGAATACTACGCTAGATCGTCCCAAGTCGAACTTCAGCCCCAAGTAGGACGTTTTAACCTAATATTTTCTACATAGGACACTCTAGCCTAGTTTGAACAGCAAAGTGGTGACAATGGACTTGGGACAAAACGTTTCTTCTCTGCTTTCTACTACATGTAGGAAAAACAGGTTGATTTCTCCCAAGTAGGGAACATCCCAACTTTGATTAAGTAATCAAAATTTTGAAGTGAAACATTTTCAAAATTCCAAACTTTTGCTGCTTTTTCAACTTGGAAAAGTTTGGAAATTTTGGACCGTAAAGATAGAAACAAATAATAGTGAAAAAATAAATAAAAAATAAAAATGAGAGAAAAGAGAGGGAGAGTGAATAAGAAAAAGAAAAACCAGAAGAAGATTGGGATTTCCCAACATGCATAACTTGGAGTTCCCATACTGTGGACCACAAAAAAAGAGCTGCAGCTGCTGAAAGGAAGAAAAAAGAACGTGAACGAAAACGGTCCTACCCAGAAGAAGGCAGCAGAACGAGAAGAACTGAAGGGAGAGCAATACTGTGGAGAGAGCGTAAGAGAGTGTTTACGGATCGTCGCCGAGAAGAACAGTAGAGTGCCCTCCATATGCCTCGTAGTAACTCCCAACGGTTCAGAATGTTAAAAAAAGTTGACTTCATATCGACTCGAGGGGTTTATTTGAGTTCGAATGGACCTTCAAGAAGAGCAATTGTCGACTCAAATACTTCGTGAAAACGAAAAAAAGTTGACTTATCGACTCGAGGGGTTTATTTGAGTTCGAATGGACTTTCAAGAAGAGCAATTGTCGACTCAAATACTTCGTGAAAACGAAAAAAAGTTGACTTCATATCGACTCGAGGGGTTTATTTGAGTTCGAATGGACTTTCAAGAAGAGCAATTGTCGACTCAAATACTTCGTGAAAACGTAAAAAAGTTGACATCATATCGACTCGAGGGGTTTATTTGAGTTCGAATGAACCTTCAAGAAGAGCAATTGTCGACTCAAATACTTCGTGAAAACGTAAAAAAATTGACTTCATATCGACTCGAGGGGTTTATTTGAGTTCGAATGAACCTTCAAGAAGAGCAATTGTCGACTCAAATACTTCGTGAAAACGAAAAAAAGTTGACTTCATATCGACTCGAGGGGTTTATTTGAGTTCGAATGAACCTTCAAGAAGAGCGATTGTCGACTCAAATACTTCGTGAAAACGAAAAAAAGTTGACTTCATATCGACTCGAGGTGTTTATTTGAGTTCGAATGAACCTTCAAGAAGAGCGATTGTCGACTCAAATACTTCGTGAAAACGAAAAAAAATTGACTTCATATCGACTCGAGGGGTTTATTTGAGTTCGAATGGACCTTCAAGAAGAGCGATTGTCGACTCAAATACTTCGTGAAAACGAAAAAAAGTTGACTTCATATCGACTCGAGGGGTTTATTTGAGTTCGAATGAACCTTCAAGAAGAGCAATTGTCGACTCAAATACTTCGTGAAAACGAAAAAAAGTTGACTTCATATCGACTCGAGGTGTTTATTTGAGTTCGAATGAACCTTCAAGAAGAGCAATTGTCGACTCAAATACTTCGTGAAAACGAAAAAAAGTTGACTTCATATCGAATCGAGGTGTTTATTTGAGTTCGAATGAACCTTCAAGAAGAGCGATTGTCGACTCAAATACTTCGTGAAAACGAAAAAAAGTTGACTTCATATCGACTCGAGGGGTTTATTTGAGTTCGAATGGACCTTCAAGAAGAGCGATTGTCGACTCAAATACTTCGTGAAAACGAAAAAAAGTTGACTTCATATCGACTCGAGGGGTTTATTTGAGTTCTAATGGACCTTCAAGAAGAGCGATTGTCGACTCAAATACTTCGTGAAAACGAAAAAAAGTTGACTTCATATCGACTCGAGGGGTTTATTTGAGTTCGAATGGACCTTCAAGAAGAGCGATTGTCGACTCAAATACTTCGTGAAAACGAAAAAAAGTTGACTTCATATCGATTCGAGGGGTTTATTTGAGTTCGAATGGACCTTCAAAAAGAGCAATTGTCGACTCAAATACTTCGTGAAAACGAAAAAAAGTTGACTTCATATCGACTCGAGGTGTTTATTTGAGTTCGAATGGACCTCCAAGAAGAGCGATTGTCGACTCAAATACTTCGTGAAAACGAAAAAAAGTTGACTTCATATCGACTCGAGGGGTTTATTTGAGTTCGAATGGACCTTCAAGAAGAGCGATTGTCGACTCAAATACTTCGTGAAAACGAAAAAAAGTTGACTTCATATCGACTCGAGGTGTTTATTTGAGTTCGAATGGACCTTCAAGAAGAGCGATTGTCGACTCAAATACTTCGTGAAAACGAAAAAAAGTTGACTTCATATCGACTCGAGGGGTTTATTTGAGTTCGAATGGACCTTCAAGAAGAGCGATTGTCGACTCAAATACCTCGTGAAAACGAAAAAAAGTTGACTTCATATCGACTCGAGGGGTTTATTTGAGTTCGAATGGACCTTCAAGAAGAGCGATTGTCGACTCAAATACTTCGTGAAAACGAAAAAAAGTTGACTTCATATCGACTCGAGGTGTTTATTTGAGTTCGAATGGACCTCCAAGAAGAGCGATTGTCGACTCAAATACTTCGTGAAAACGAAAAAAAGTTGACTTCATATCGACTCGAGGTGTTTATTTGAGTTCGAATGAACCTTCAAGAAGAGCGATTGTCGACTCAAATACTTCGTGAAAACGAAAAAAAGTTGACTTCATATCGACTCGAGGGGTTTATTTGAGTTCGAATGGACCTTCAAGAAGAGCGATTGTCGACTCAAATACTTCGTGAAAACGAAAAAAAGTTGACTTCATATCGACTCGAGGGGTTTATTTGAGTTCGAATGGACCTTCAAGAAGAGCGATTGTCGACTCAAATACTTCGTGAAAACGAAAAAAAGTTGACTTCACATCGACTCGAGGTGTTTATTTGAGTTCGAATGGACCTCCAAGAAGAGCGATTGTCGACTCAAATACTTCGTGAAAACGAAAAAAAGTTGACTTCATATCGACTCGAGGGGTTTATTTGAGTTCGAATGGACCTTCAAGAAGAGCGATTGTCGACTCAAATACTTCGTGAAAACGAAAAAAAGTTGACTTCATATCGACTCGAGGGGTTTATTTGAGTTCGAATGGACCTCCAAGAAGAGCGATTGTCGACTCAAATACTTCGTGAAAACGAAAAAAAGTTGACTTCATATCGACTCGAGGGGTTTATTTGAGTTCGAATGGACCTTCAAGAAGAGCAATTGTCGACTCAAATACTTCGTGAAAACGAAAAAAAGTTGACTTCATATCGACTCGAGGGGTTTATTTGAGTTCGAATGGACCTTCAAGAAGAGCGATTGTCGACTCAAATACTTCGTGAAAACGAAAAAAAGTTGACTTCATATCGACTATAGGGGTTTATTTGAGTTCGAATGGACCTTCAAGAAGAGCAATTGTCGACTCAAATACTTCGTGAAAACGAAAAAAAGTTGACTTCATATCGACTCGAGGGGTTTATTTGAGTTGGAATGGACCTTCAAGAAGAGCGATTGTCGACTCAAATACTTCGTGAAAACGAAAAAAAGTTGACTTCATATCGACTCGAGGGGTTTATTTGAGTTCGAATGGACCTTCAAGAAGAGCGATTGTCGACTCAAATACTTCGTGAAAACGAAAAAAAGTTGACTTCATATCGACTCGAGGGGTTTATTTGAGTTCTAATGGACCTTCAAGAAGAGCGATTGTCGACTCAAATACTTCGTGAAAACGACAAAAAGTTGACTTCATATCGACTCGAGGGGTTTATTTGAGTTCGAATGGACCTTCAAGAAGAGCGATTGTCGACTCAAATACTTCGTGAAAACGAAAAAAAGTTGACTTCATATCGATTCGAGGGGTTTATTTGAGTTCGAATGGACCTTCAAAAAGAGCAATTGTCGACTCAAATACTTCGTGAAAACGAAAAAAAGTTGACTTCATATCGACTCGAGGTGTTTATTTGAGTTCGAATGAACCTTCAAGAAGAGCAATTGTCGACTCAAATACTTCGTGAAAACGAAAAAAAGTTGACTTCATATCGACTCGAGGGGTTTATTTGAGTTCGAATGGACCTTCAAGAAGAGCGATTGTCGACTCAAATACTCCGTGAAAACGAAAAAAAGTTGACTTCATATCGACTCGAGGGGTTTATTTGAGTTTGAATGGACCTTCAAGAAGAGCAATTGTCGACTCAAATACTTCGTGAAAACGAAAAAAAGTTGACTTCATATCGACTCGAGGGGTTTATTTGAGTTTGAATGGACCTTCAAGAAGAGCAATTGTCGACTCAAATACTTCGTGAAAACGAAAAAAAGTTGACTTCATATCGACTCGAGGGGTTTATTTGAGTTCGAATGAACCTTCAAGAAGAGCAATTGTCGACTCAAATACTTCGTGAAAACGAAAAAAAGTTGACTTCATATCGACTCGAGGGGTTTATTTGAGTTCGAATGGACCTTCAAGAAGAGCAATTGTCGACTCAAATACTTCGTGAAAACGAAAAAAAGTTGACTTCATATCGACTCGAGGTGTTTATTTGAGTTCGAATGGACCTTCTAAAAGAGCAATTGTCAACTCAAATACTTCGTGAAAACGAAAAAAAGTTGACTTCATATCGACTCGAGGTGTTTATTTGAGTTCGAATGAACCTTCAAGAAGAGCAATTGTCGACTCAAATACTTCGTGAAAACGAAAAAAAGTTGACTTCATATCGACTCGAGGGGTTTATTTGAGTTCGAATGGACCTTCAAGAAGAGCGATTGTCGACTCAAATACTTCGTGAAAACGAAAAAAAGTTGACTTCATATCGACTCGAGGGGTTTATTTGAGTTCGAATGGACCTTCAAGAAGAGCAATTGTCGACTCAAATACTTCGTGAAAACGAAAAAAAGTTGACTTCATATCGACTCGAGGGGTTTATTTGAGTTCGAATGGACCTTCAAGAAGAGCGATTGTCGACTCAAATACTTCGTGAAAACGAAAAAAAGTTGACTTCATATCGACTCGAGGGGTTTATTTGAGTTCGAATGGACCTTCAAGAAGAGCGATTGTCGACTCAAATACTTCGTGAAAACGAAAAAAAGTTGACTTCATATCGACTCGAGGGGTTTATTTGAGTTCTAATGGACCTTCAAGAAGAGCGATTGTCGACTCTAATACTTCGTGAAAACGAAAAAAAGTTGACTTCATATCGACTCGAGGGGTTTATTTGAGTTCGAATGGACCTTCAAGAAGAGCGATTGTCGACTTAAATACTTCGTGAAAACGAAAAAAAGTTGACTTCATATCGATTCGAGGGGTTTATTTGAGTTCGAATGGACCTTCAAGAAGAGCGATTGTCGACTCAAATACTTCGTGAAAACGAAAAAAAGTTGACTTCATATCGACTCGAGGGGTTTATTTGAGTTCGAATGGACCTTCAAGAAGATCAATTGTCGACTCAAATACTTCGTGAAAACGAAAAAAAGTTGACTTCATATCGACTCGAGGGGTTTATTTGAGTTCGAATGGACCTTCAAGAAGAGCGATTGTCGACTCAAATACTTCGTGAAAACGAAAAAAAGTTGACTTCATATCGACTCGAGGGGTTTATTTGAGTTTGAATGAACCTTCAAGAAGAGCAATTGTCGACTCAAATACTTCGTGAAAACGAAAAAAAGTTGACTTCATATCGAATCGAGGTGTTTATTTGAGTTCGAATGAACCTTCAAGAAGAGCGATTGTCGACTCAAATACTTCGTGAAAACGAAAAAACGTTGACTTCATATCGACTCGAGGGGTTTATTTGAGTTCGAATGGACCTTCAAGAAGAGCGATTGTCGACTCAAATACTTCGTGAAAACGAAAAAAAGTTGACTTCATATCGACTCGAGGGGTTTATTTGAGTTCGAATGGACCTTCAAGAAGATCAATTGTCGACTCAAATACTTCGTGAAAACGAAAAAAAGTTGACTTCATATCGACTCGAGGGGTTTATTTGAGTTCGAATGGACTTTCAAGAAGAGCAATTGTCGACTCAAATACTTCGTGAAAACGTAAAAAAGTTGACTTCATATCGACTCGAGGGGTTTATGTGAGTTCGAATGAACCTTCAAGAAGAGCAATTGTCGACTCAAATACTTCGTGAAAACGAAAAAAAGTTGACTTCATATCGACTCGAGGGGTTTATTTGAGTTCGAATGGACCATCAAGAAGAGCGATTGTCGACTCAAATACTTCGTGAAAACGAAAAAAAGTTGACTTCATATCGACTCGAGGGGTTTATTTGAGTTCGAATGAACCTTCAAGAAGAGCAATTGTCGATTCAAATACTTCGTGAAAACGAAAAAAAGTTGACTTCAAATCGACTCGAGGGGTTTATTTGAGTTCGAATGGACCTTCAAGAAGAGCGATTGTCGACTCAAATACTTCGTGAAAACGAAAAAAAGTTGACTTCATATCGACTCGAGGTGTTTATTTGAGTTCGAATGAACCTTCAAGAAGAGCAATTGTCGACTCAAATACTTCGTGAAAACGAAAAAAAGTTTACTTCATATCGAATCGAGGTGTTTATTTGAGTTCGAATGAACCTTCAAGAAGAGCGATTGTCGACTCAAATACTTCGTGAAAACGAAAAAAAGTTGACTTCATATCGACTCGAGGGGTTTATTTGAGTTCGAATGGACCTTCAAGAAGAGCGATTGTCGACTCAAATACTTCGTGAAAACGAAAAAAAGTTGACTTCATATCGACTCGAGGGGTTTATTTGAGTTCGAATGGACTTTCAAGAAGAGCAATTGTCGACTCAAATACTTCGTGAAAACGAAAAAAAGTTGACTTCATATCGACTCGAGGGGTTTATTTGAGTTCGAATGAACCTTCAAGAAGAGCAATAGTCGATTCAAATACTTCGTGAAAACGAAAAAAAGTTGACTTCATATCGACTCGAGGGGTTTATTTGAGTTCGAATGGACCTTCAAGAAGAGCAATTGTCGACTCAAATACTTCGTGAAAACGAAAAAAAGTTGACTTCATGTCGACTCGAGGTGTTTATTTGAGTTCGAATGGACCTTCAAAAAGAGCAATTGTCGACTCAAATACTTCGTGAAAACGAAAAAAAGTTGACTTCATATCGACTCGAGGTGTTTATTTGAGTTCGAATGAACCTTCAAGAAGAGCAATTGTCGACTCAAATACCTCGTGAAAACGAAAAAAAGTTGACTTCATATCGACTCGAGGGGTTTATTTGAGTTCGAATGGACCTTCAAGAAGAGCGATTGTCGACTCAAATACTTCGTGAAAACGAAAAAAATTTGACTTCATATCGACTCGAGGGGTTTATTTGAGTTCGAATGGACCTTCATGAAGAGCAATTGTCGACTAAAATACTCCGTGAAAACGAAAAAAAGTTGACTTCATATCGACTCGAGAGGTTTATTTGAGTTCGAATGGACCTTCAAGAAGAGCAATTGTCGACTCAAATACTTCGTGAAAACGATAAAAGTTGACTTCATATCGACTCGAGGGGTTTATTTGAGTTCGAATGGACCTTCAAGAAGAGCAATTGTCGACTCAAATACTTCGTGAAAACGAAAAAAAGTTGACTTCATATCGACTCGAGGGGTTTATTTGAGTTCGAATGGACCTTCAAGAAGAGCGATTGTCGACTCAAATACTTCGTGAAAACGAAAAAAAGTTGACTTCATATCGACTCGAGGGGTTTATTTGAGTTCGAATGAACCTTCAAGAAGAGCAATTGTCGATTCAAATACTTCGTGAAAACGAAAAAAAGTTGACTTCAAATCGACTCGAGGGGTTTATTTGAGTTCGAATGGACCTTCAAGAAGAGCGATTGTCGACTCAAATACTTCGTGAAAACGAAAAAAAGTTGACTTCATATCGACTCGAGGTGTTTATTTGAGTTCGAATGAACCTTCAAGAAGAGCAATTGTCGACTCAAATACTTCGTGAAAACGAAAAAAAGTTTACTTCATATCGAATCGAGGTGTTTATTTGAGTTCGAATGAACCTTCAAGAAGAGCGATTGTCGACTCAAATACTTCGTGAAAACGAAAAAAAGTTGACTTCATATCGACTCGAGGGGTTTATTTGAGTTCGAATGGACCTTCAAGAAGAGCGATTGTCGACTCAAATACTTCGTGAAAACGAAAAAAAGTTGACTTCATATCGACTCGAGGGGTTTATTTGAGTTCGAATGGACTTTCAAGAAGAGCAATTGTCGACTCAAATACTTCGTGAAAACGAAAAAAAGTTGACTTCATATCGACTCGAGGGGTTTATTTGAGTTCGAATGAACCTTCAAGAAGAGCAATAGTCGATTCAAATACTTCGTGAAAACGAAAAAAAGTTGACTTCATATCGACTCGAGGTGTTTATTTGAGTTCGAATGGACCTTCAAGAAGAGCAATTGTCGACTCAAATACATCGTGAAAACGAAAAAAAGTTGACTTCATGTCGACTCGAGGTGTTTATTTGAGTTCGAATGGACCTTCAACAAGAGCAATTGTCGACTCAAATACTTCGTGAAAACGAAAAAAAGTTGACTTCATATCGACTCGAGGTGTTTATTTGAGTTCGAATGAACCTTCAAGAAGAGCAATTGTCGACTCAAATACCTCGTGAAAACGAAAAAAAGTTGACTTCATATCGACTCGAGGGGTTTATTTGAGTTCGAATGGACCTTCAAGAAGAGCGATTGTCGACTCAAATACTTCGTGAAAACGAAAAAAAGTTGACTTCATATCGACTCGAGGGGTTTATTTGAGTTCGAATGGACCTTCAAGAAGAGCGATTGTCGACTCAAATACTTCGTGAAAACGAAAAAAAGTTGACTTCATATCGACTCGAGGGGTTTATTTGAGTTCGAATGAACCTTCAAGAAGAGCAATTGTCGATTCAAATACTTCGTGAAAACGAAAAAAAGTTGACTTCAAATCGACTCGAGGGGTTTATTTGAGTTCGAATGGACCTTCAAGAAGAGCGATTGTCGACTCAAATACTTCGTGAAAACGAAAAAAAGTTGACTTCATATCGACTCGAGGTGTTTATTTGAGTTCGAATGAACCTTCAAGAAGAGCAATTGTCGACTCAAATACTTCGTGAAAACGAAAAAAAGTTTACTTCATATCGAATCGAGGTGTTTATTTGAGTTCGAATGAACCTTCAAGAAGAGCGATTGTCGACTCAAATACTTCGTGAAAACGAAAAAAAGTTGACTTCATATCGACTCGAGGGGTTTATTTGAGTTCGAATGGACCTTCAAGAAGAGCGATTGTCGACTCAAATACTTCGTGAAAACGAAAAAAAGTTGACTTCATATCGACTCGAGGGGTTTATTTGAGTTCGAATGGACTTTCAAGAAGAGCAATTGTCGACTCAAATACTTCGTGAAAACGAAAAAAAGTTGACTTCATATCGACTCGAGGGGTTTATTTGAGTTCGAATGAACCTTCAAGAAGAGCAATAGTCGATTCAAATACTTCGTGAAAACGAAAAAAAGTTGACTTCATATCGACTCGAGGTGTTTATTTGAGTTCGAATGGACCTTCAAGAAGAGCAATTGTCGACTCAAATACATCGTGAAAACGAAAAAAAGTTGACTTCATGTCGACTCGAGGTGTTTATTTGAGTTCGAATGGACCTTCAACAAGAGCAATTGTCGACTCAAATACTTCGTGAAAACGAAAAAAAGTTGACTTCATATCGACTCGAGGTGTTTATTTGAGTTCGAATGAACCTTCAAGAAGAGCAATTGTCGACTCAAATACCTCGTGAAAACGAAAAAAAGTTGACTTCATATCGACTCGAGGGGTTTATTTGAGTTCGAATGGACCTTCAAGAAGAGCGATTGTCGACTCAAATACTTCGTGAAAACGAAAAAAATTTGACTTTGTTTGGGCTGGTAGGTAATAGTTATTACTTGCCCCTATAGAGTGCTCACCATGATGGCTGGTAGGAGCCGTTGTTCGGTTGTCCGACCTGTTCCCCCGACCCGTTTGTATAGATCGAGTGTTATCACTATCAAAGTTTCTGTACTGTTATCATTATTATAATACCGTTTGTTTTATCCAGTTTCATCCGTTCTCGTGTGAATTAAAAACAGTTATTATCCGGTGTTTATTACGCGTGATTATTTCGTTTACCCGTTCAAACATTTTGGTGCCGTAAACCCGCGGATTGTGGTTAATATCGAGCGTGTCCGAATTTAACCTAGTTTACCTCGCGACTTTGTTTACATCGGGTTTTTTCCATTTACCGTTTTACCGTTTTACCGTCGTTTTTCCCCGTTTTTCGCGTTCTTCCGTCCAATAATGCCGCCAAAAGGAATGAAGAAGCGTAGATCCCGTCAATCGGACCCGGATTTTCCGCTGGACGATGCGGTTGTTTCCACGGACGAGCCTGTGCAACCCGTTCAATCGGTTCATCCAGTTTCTTCTTCGTATGATGTCGTCAAGAATGATGTCGTCAAGAATAATGATGTCGTCAAGTCTATTCAACTTGATCCCGCTGTTTTTGATCTGCTCAGTGCCCCTCAGCAAGACCTGTTGAAGAACATCAGACGTTGGTCAATCAGGGCTAATGCAGTTCTAAAACGACAACCGGTATGTGCACTGGCGGAGTCTATCAAGGACGATTTCCGTCGAGGAAGAATGTTCCTCGATGCCGTTGAGGAGGCCCAGTTCGATCAGCAGATCGAGGAAAATCTGCTTAATCAGGTAACTTCTGTTGTTGTAAGTTTGGCTGAACGCGTCCCCGTTGAAATTAATCCAGTTAGCGCTAAGAAAGAGGTTGATGACGAAGTTGTTCTCAGTCATGAACACGCTTACGCTCAGATTAAAATGATGAATGAGCTGCTCACAACCGTCCCGTTATTTGAAGGCCAAATCTCCCGCTTTGCGGAGTTTAGGAAACTGTTTGATGGTGCAGTTCATAACATGAAGCACATACCCGATGAAATTAAATTTGAAAAACTATTGAGCAAGCTTTCTCCCGATCTCCGATCATCATTTGCCGGTAGCAGCTATCAGCAAGCTTATGACGCCCTCGTAGCGGAAAATACCTCAAAATACCGTTTGGCTCGTTCAGTATTTGCGCAGCGCATACATTTACCCCGTTTGGAAAGGCCCAACGTTGCTGACTTGGAACATTTCCACAACGACGCTCGTTCATGGGTAGGATCAATGCTCGACCTCCCCACTCCCAATCTTCGGGAGTACTTATTGTTTGAAGCCCTGTTTTTTCGCTTATCCGCTGAGCTCAAAGAGAAGTTCAACCGGGAGGTGATGGAACAAATGGATGCCATCCCCTCTCACTCTGATCTGCTTCGGTTTATTGGAAAGGAGCTAAGGATAGCTCGACTAGTCCCAGAGGAGAAGCAGGGGAATAAAAAAGCTCCAACCACTGTTCAGAGAGCCCGTTCACCCTCACCGTTCCGCTTGTCAGCCGTTCCAGCCACCAGTTCCACTCAGCAGCCGTCACCCGCTCGTAGTGCTGCTCACCCTGCTCCCCGTCGTGCAGTAAAATGCAATTATTGTAGGAAGGATCACTTCCTGTTCCGTTGCCCAGAGTTCAAGGAACTGAGTGTACCTGAGCGCATACAAACCGTTAAGAAGCTACGGGCATGCCAGAACTGTTTCTCCACACTCCACCGGGTGGAAGCATGCCGTTCAGATCGAAGATGCCACTGTGGGCAGCCGCATCATCCCTGGCTCCACCTACTGCTTCCAACCGTTTCTAATCGCCCGGTTTCACCTGGATCAAACTCAGGTAGTTTCGTTTCAACGCACAATTCACCCGCTTCAAGACCCGTTCAAGAAGAAGAAGAGAGGGCCATGATGAACTACCATCCCATGAGTTCAAGCCAAAGGTCCCTTTGTTCCAGCCGTTTGTCCCCCTCTCCCCCCATTGAAACATCAGCCCCGTTATGAAGGTACGACGGCGTTCAGCCGGTTCCTTCCAAGGTATCATTGGTGAGCACTACTGCCAGGAGCCCACTACCCGTTAAGTCTTTAACCGTTAAGAGTTCAGCCGTTCGACGTCAACTTGTAGGTAATGTTAGGCGCATGTTAGCACCTAGGAATAATTTCAGGGGCCTGTTTCCTGGGATTGAGTCATCCAAATTAGGCGTAGCTGGCTCATCCCAACCCGTTAGTAAAATTGACGTCACCCATAAGTCCTGTTTAAAATTATCTCGTTTTGGGCTCACCCCTACTGCTGTAGTCCCCCTTTCCTCCTGTAGAGGGGAAATAATTAAATTCAGAGCTTTGATTGACTCAGGAAGTGAAGTCAATATTGTTTCCCCGTTAGTAGTGAAGAAGTTAGGACTCCGTTTGATTCCCATGAAGGGCAGTTTACAGGGAATTGGGAGTTCTTCAAACCCCATTCACAGTTCCGTTACTGCTCAGCTTCACACACGTTCTGGTAGGGTAATTCCTTTTGAAGCGCTCGTTATGGAGAGCCCCCTTTCGCCATTGCCCAGCCGTAGTTGGAACCCTGCTTTATGGCCCAGTATCACATCCATGGAAACCCAACTTGCTGACCCACAGTTTCACACTGCTCACTATGTTCAGGCTATTCTCGGAGCTGACATTTTTTCCCGATTGCTTCCCCGTTCCTCTGAGGTTGGTCTATGGGAAACTGACTTGGGAACTCTGGTTACTGGTGCCACTCCACCCGTCTGTAAAAAGTCCGTTCAATTCAGCCGTTATGCGCATCAAATGAAATACTCCAGCGAAGAGCCAGTTAACAAGATAGAGCCCCACCCCTTCCTCGTTCAAGCTAGATTCCAGGCCGCTTATCCCTGCTCACAGGGACCCCATGTTTTCACTGTTCCTAAATTCTTGCCTAAGGACTACCACTCGCAAGTTCTTAAGGAGCTCTCTACCGTTTTGGAGGTAGTAGCTGCCAATCCTAAACCCCAACGGAAGCCGTTTCCAAGGTTCCCGTTCAGCAATCAAAATGTTAAGTCTACTGTTAGCCAAGTTAAGCCCAATCACTCAACCCCTGTTCGAAATCTATTTTCTGTAGCTCCACCCATGGAACTTGTTGAGAACCCAATTAGTTTGTTCCAGCTCGCAGCCCAGGTCTGCACGTCTGATTTCCAATTGGTATCTCCCAGTGTAGTGTGTTTCCCAATCAAAGATGAAGATATACCTGCACCTACCGATGAAGTTTCTGTTAAGGTAGCAGCTGTTCCCGTTTCCACTGATGATCTGTTACGCCAGATGTTTGAAATTGAGTCTGTTGAACCCGTCTCCCCTTGGACGCCTGAGGATCATCAGGCTGAAAACCGTTTTTTGGAATCAGTTAGTAGAGATAAGTTTGGTCGCTACACTGTTGCTCTTCCGTTGTCTGAGTCTCCCACTGCTCTGGGTGAGTCCAGACACATTGCTTTAAGACAATTGTATAGGTTGGAAGCCAGACTAAAACGTAACCCTGTTTTAGCCACTGCTTACCGTATATTCATGGAAGAATATACCCAATTGGGACATATGAGGCTGTTAAGCTCAGAAGAAATCCCCCGTTCCCCCAATTATTACATTCCTCATCACTCTGTTCATCGTGAAGGTGATCCTGTTGCAAAAATCCGCGTAGTATTTAATGCATCTCAGCGCACTTCCAATGGCCGGTCTTTGAATGAAATTCTGCTAGTTGGACCAAAAATGCAACCCGATATATCCGTTATGGTAACCCGGTTCCGCTCTTTCCGCTATGTTTTTATATCTGACATACGACAAATGTTTAGGCAGATTCAACATCCAATTGAGGATCAGGATCTGTTAAGAATAGTTTGGCGCAACTCCCCTGATCAACCTGTTCAAGATTTCGCCCTCACAACTGTTACCTACGGAACTGCTTCAGCCCCCTTCCTAGCTAACCGGGTCATCCGTCACTTAGCTGATGAAAATGAGGAAAGTTACCCAATCGCTTCCAAATTGTTGAAGGAAAATACGTACATTGACGATGTACATGGTGGGGGGAGTTCCCTGCACTCAGCGTTAGAGGCTAGGAATGAACTGCTATCACTGTTAGCTACTGCTGGGTTGGAGCTCCGTAAGTGGGCCTCCAATTCTGATCAGTTGCTTTCTGGTATTCCAGAAGAGCACCGGCTTGCCCCCTCTGTTCCTGTTTGTCTGACCTCCGATGATGAAAAGCCATTAAAAATGTTGGGAATCTCCTGGAACCCTACCACTGATGAGTTTTACTTTAAGGTTCCCGTTTCTCTTACTGTTCACACCAAGAGAGAGTTAGCTAGTCAAGTTGGAAGGATCTACGATCCCGCTGGGTGGATTATGCCAGTTTCTGTTCAAGCTCGTTTCATTCAAAGGGAGATTTGTCGTTCAAAGTATGATTGGGACGATCCGTTACCAGGTTCATTTGTTCATGATTGGGCTGCCCTTGCTGATACCCTCAATTTGCTTCAGTCTGTTTCCATCCCTCGTCACATACGAGTGGATGCCCCCGTTCAATGGTTAGTAGGATTTGCGGATGCCTCCGAAAAGGCCTATGCTGCCACAGTTTATCATGTATCTCAGATGAACAGTGAATTTGCTGCCCGTTTAATTTTGGCTCGAGCAAAAATCGCTCCAATGAAACCTCAGTCAATTCCCCGATTAGAACTGCTAGCGGCGGAACTATTGGGTAAAACCATGACTCGTGTCCGTTCCGAATATCCTTCTGTTCCCAATTCTGCAATAATTGCCTGTTCTGATAGCACAGTTGCCCTATCCTGGCTCACCGCTGACCCCGCTCCCGTTTGGAAGGTATTTGTGGGTAACAGGGTTGCTCGAACCCTGTCCCACTTGCCCAAAGAGCACTGGTTCCATGTCCGTTCTGCTGACAACCCCGCTGATGTTGCCTCCCGTGGAGCCAAACCTGATCAGTTAGTGAACTGTTCCTTGTGGTGGAATGGTCCAGATTGGTTGGCTTCCGACCGTTCCTTGTGGCCAGTGAGGAGGATTCGCCCTGATTTGAAACCCGATTCTGTTTCAAGTGAAATCAGAGCTTCATCGAGAGTAATAGCTGCAACTGTTGTTGAGACTCCGTTTGAAGCCCGTTTTAGCTCTTATACTGTTTTGCGTCGAGTTACTGCTTGGATAATCCGCTTTATTAATAATTGTAAAATCCGCCGTTCCTGTTTGCTATCTCAGACTAGACCACCGTTAAGCACATCTGAGCTTCAGAAAGCCGATTCAGTTCTCGTTCGCCGTTCTCAAGGTCGCAGCTTGTCTGAGATCCAAGAAGCCACCATTAAAGGAGCTAAACCAACTAAACTGATGAAACAGTTGGCTATATTTTCCGATTCTGAAGGCACTCTCCGAGTAGGGGGTCGCTTATCAAATATGCCTGGGTCATTTGAGACACAGCACCCCGCTTTGCTTAAACCTTCTGATTTACTGGTACCGCTGCTCATCCGTTACGCCCACACTACATGCATGCATGTAGGGCCCAGAGCCACGCTGGCCCACCTGCGTACCCGATACTGGGTGATTGATGGGAGAAATGCCGTTAATCGTGTTTTAGCTGGGTGTACCCGTTGTTTTTCAATTAAACCGAGACCGTTTCAGCCCATGATGGGTCAGCTGCCTGAGGCCCGAGTCACCCGTGCCTTTGCCTTTGAGCAGGTCGGAGTTGATTTTTGTGGCCCGTTCACTGTTTCTATTGCCGGTCTTCGAGGAGCTCGAGCCGTTGAGGTTTACCTTGCCGTTTTTGTTTGTTTCACAACCAAAGCCGTCCATCTTGAAGTTGTTATGGATCTTAGTACCGATGGGTTTCTCCAATGCTTGGAGCGGTTTATGGGTCGCCGAGGCGTTCCCTCAGCTATTTGGAGCGACAATGGTCGTAATTTCCTGGGGTCATCCAACTTACTCAACCAAATCCGTTCTGCTAGCCCCTTTGATCATGTAGTAGCTGAACGACTCGCTAACCGAGGGGTGGAATGGAAATTCATTCCACCTAGGGCACCGCATTTTGGTGGGTTATGGGAGGCTGCCGTTAAGTCTGCTAAACGACTGTTGAAGGTCAATTTAAGAGACCAAACCACCACGCTTCAAACGTTCAGCACCGTTGCCATTAGGATTGAGGCCATTCTTAACAGCCGCCCGTTAGTTCACCAATCCTCCTCACCAGATGACATACTGGTACTTACCCCTGCTCATTTTCTCGTTCAACGCCCGCTTACTGCTTTACCTGAGAGCAATGTGTTTGACTTCAGCTCCCGATTAGCTCCTAAGTGGAAGTTTGTTTCTAATCTGGTAAGTCAATTCTGGAAGAAGTGGCACTCTGAGTACCTGTTAGACCTCCAGACCCGATCTAAGTGGAATACCCCTGATCGCCCTGCTGCAGTGGGGGATGTAGTGTTGATTAAGGAGGACAATATTCCTCCTCTGTCGTGGCCCATGGGTGTGATAGTGGACCTCATTCCTGGTAAAGATGGTGTAACCCGTGTAGCTAGAGTCCGGTCTGGTAATGGGGAGAAACTCCGCCCGTTAGTCAAGCTCTGCCCGCTACCAAAGGACTGTTAGTGCCCGTTTCTTAAACTTGTTAGAATGAGTGCCTCATTGTGGGGGGAGGATGTTTGGGCTGGTAGGTAATAGTTATTACTTGCCCCTATAGAGTGCTCACCATGATGGCTGGTAGGAGCCGTTGTTCGGTTGTCCGACCTGTTCCCCCGACCCGTTTGTATAGATCGAGTGTTATCACTATCAAAGTTTCTGTACTGTTATCATTATTATAATACCGTTTGTTTTATCCAGTTTCATCCGTTCTCGTGTGAATTAAAAACAGTTATTATCCGGTGTTTATTACGCGTGATTATTTCGTTTACCCGTTCAAACAGACTTCATATCGACTCGAGGGGTTTATTTGAGTTCGAATGGACCTTCAAGAAGAGCGATTGTCGACTCAAATACTTCGTGAAAACGAAAAAAAGTTGACTTCATATCGACTCGAGGGGTTTATTTGAGTTCGAATGAACCTTCAAGAAGAGCAATTGTCGATTCAAATACTTCGTGAAAACGAAAAAAAGTTGACTTCAAATCGACTCGAGGGGTTTATTTGAGTTCGAATGGACCTTCAAGAAGAGCGATTGTCGACTCAAATACTTCGTGAAAACGAAAAAAAGTTGACTTCATATCGACTCGAGGTTAGGGATGGCAAAAAAATGAAAACATCGATGTATCGATGCATCGATACATCGACAGGCCGGCATCGATGCTCCAAAAACATCGGACCCCAAAAACATCGATGGGGAAAAAACATCGATGTTTTTAAAAAAACATCGATGTATCGATGGTTTTCAATCAATTTTTTATTTTATTTAATTTATAAGCTATAAATTTATTTTATTTGTTACCATTATAATTCAGTTCCAAGAAAAAAAATCGTATAAACGAAGGCTTGGCTACACCCAGTATTTGGCAGGTAGTCCATTCAAGAAAAGTAATTTTGAAAGCAATTTGCCCCCCAGGCGATTTCTCTGCTGCGTAAGAGCTGCACCAGCCTTGGAGAATAATCTTTCTGCCGGTACAGAGGTGGCTACCCTCCCCAAGTATTCTCTTGATAACGTGTACAGCTTGGGTTAGACTGTCTTTCCCTAAATTCAAGGGGATTTGAACGTATGTTTGATGCCACTGGAGTTGAGAGATACATCGATATCTCCGTGTCCAAGTTCACCGATAAGCTCTGAAAAGATGACATTTTCTTGTTGGTTTTGAACGCCAACGATTTATCCCATATGTCAACGGGACATCCACGGTCCGATTCTGAAGATGACTGAGATGACGGGGAATTAGAAGTATCAACAGACGCCACCAGTTTTTTAATTTGAGTGAGGGCTTTTGACGATGCGATGGAATCGGAAAAGTGAATATTTTTGAAACGGGGTCCAAAAATATGGGTAGGGTCAAAGTGACAGTTTTCCCGCCCCTTAAATCTCGAGTGAAATCCTGACATTAGAGCCTGTTTTAGCTGCTTTCCCACAGGCGAAATATTGGAAGTATCGATACTTTTCAGCCAACACGCCTCGATATTTTCATTTAAAGGAAATAAAAATTCAGAAATAATATTCCTAGGTATGTGAGAAAAACGTTAGAATAAAACATTCAGCAGCCTATGGCAAAAAAAATTGAAACATCGATGTATCGATGTGCCGATGCATCGAAACCCCGACATCGATGTTCCAAAAACATCGACACAGAAAACATCGATGGAAAAACATCAATGTGTCCCGCGAAAACATCGATGTTTCAAAAACATCGATGTATGATTGCCATCCCTACTCGAGGTGTTTATTTGAGTTCGAATGAACCTTCAAGAAGAGCAATTGTCGACTCAAATACTTCGTGAAAACGAAAAAAAGTTTACTTCATATCGAATCGAGGTGTTTATTTGAGTTCGAATGAACCTTCAAGAAGAGCGATTGTCGACTCAAATACTTCGTGAAAACGAAAAAAAGTTGACTTCATATCGACTCGAGGGGTTTATTTGAGTTCGAATGGACCTTCAAGAAGAGCGATTGTCGACTCAAATACTTCGTGAAAACGAAAAAAAGTTGACTTCATATCGACTCGAGGGGTTTATTTGAGTTCGAATGGACTTTCAAGAAGAGCAATTGTCGACTCAAATACTTCGTGAAAACGAAAAAAAGTTGACTTCATATCGACTCGAGGGGTTTATTTGAGTTCGAATGAACCTTCAAGAAGAGCAATAGTCGATTCAAATACTTCGTGAAAACGAAAAAAAGTTGACTTCATATCGACTCGAGGGGTTTATTTGAGTTCGAATGGACCTTCAAGAAGAGCAATTGTCGACTCAAATACATCGTGAAAACGAAAAAAAGTTGACTTCATGTCGACTCGAGGTGTTTATTTGAGTTCGAATGGACCTTCAAAAAGAGCAATTGTCGACTCAAATACTTCGTGAAAACGAAAAAAAGTTGACTTCATATCGACTCGAGGTGTTTATTTGAGTTCGAATGAACCTTCAAGAAGAGCAATTGTCGACTCAAATACCTCGTGAAAACGAAAAAAAGTTGACTTCATATCGACTCGAGGGGTTTATTTGAGTTCGAATGGACCTTCAAGAAGAGCGATTGTCGACTCAAATACTTCGTGAAAACGAAAAAAATTTGACTTCATATCGACTCGAGGGGTTTATTTGAGTTCGAATGGACCTTCATGAAGAGCAATTGTCGACTAAAATACTCCGTGAAAACGAAAAAAAGTTGACTTCATATCGACTCGAGGTGTTTATTTGAGTTTGAATGAACCTTCAAGAAGAGCAATTGTCGACTCAAATACTTCGTGAAAACGAAAAAAAGTTGACTTCATATCGACTCGAGGTGTTTATTTGAGTTCGAATGGACCTTCAAGAAGAGCAATTGTCGACTCAAATACTTCGTGAAAACGAAAAAAAGTTGACTTCATATCGACTCGAGGGGTTTATTTGAGTTCGAATGGACCTCCAAG
This sequence comes from Stenodema calcarata, assembly GCA_963920205.1. NCBI lineage: Eukaryota > Metazoa > Arthropoda > Insecta > Hemiptera > Miridae > Stenodema > Stenodema calcarata. The sequence continues at coordinate 18,700,967 of OY986062.1, forward strand.
AAGAGCGATTGTCGACTCAAATACTTCGTGAAAACGAAAAAAAGTTGACTTCATATCGACTCGAGGTGTTTATTTGAGTTCGAATGGACCTTCAAGAAGAGCAATTGTCGACTCAAATACTTCGTGAAAACGAAAAAAAGTTGACTTCATATCGACTCGAGGTGTTTATTTGAGTTCGAATGGACCTTCAAGAAGAGCAATTGTCGACTCAAATACTTCGTGAAAACGAAAAAAAGTTGACTTCATATCGACTCGAGGGGTTTATTTGAGTTCGAATGGACCTCCAAGAAGAGCGATTGTCGACTCAAATACTTCGTGAAAACGAAAAAAAGTTGACTTCATATCGACTCGAGAGGTTTATTTGAGTTCGAATGGACCTTCAAGAAGAGCAATTGTCGACTCAAATACTTCGTGAAAACGATAAAAGTTGACTTCATATCGACTCGAGGGGTTTATTTGAGTTCGAATGGACCTTCAAGAAGAGCAATTGTCGACTCAAATACTTCGTGAAAACGAAAAAAAGTTGACTTCATATCGACTCGAGGGGTTTATTTGAGTTCGAATGGACCTTCAAGAAGAGCGATTGTCGACTCAAATACTTCGTGAAAACGAAAAAAAGTTGACTTCATATCGACTCGAGGTGTTTATTTGAGTTCGAATGGACCTTCAAGAAGAGCAATTGTCGACTCAAATACTTCGTGAAAACGAAAAAAGTTGACTTCATATCGACTCGAGGGGTTTATTTGAGTTCGAATGGACCTTCAAGAAGAGCGATTGTCGACTCAAATACTTCGTGAAAACGAAAAAAAGTTGACTTCATATCGACTCGAGGTGTTTATTTGAGTTCGAATGGACCTTCAAGAAGAGCGATTGTCGACTCAAATACTTCGTGAAAACGAAAAAAAGTTGACTTCATATCGACTCGAGAGGTTTATTTGAGTTCGAATGGACCTTCAAGAAGAGCAATTGTCGACTCAAATACTTCGTGAAAACGATAAAAGTTGACTTCATATCGACTCGAGGGGTTCATTTGAGTTCGAATGGACCTTCAAGAAGAGCAATTGTCGACTCAAATACTTCTAAATGTCTAGATCCTAAATGTTAGATTATTTATTATTATGAATTATCACTAATTATTAATAATTTTATCAAGTACCTATCGAAAATTTTTATAATTTATTGTTAGGTATTAATAATTTGTAGTCATTATTAATAATAATTATTATTAATTATGAATAATTAATACGATATATTTCTCGGGTTTTTAATACTACGTCGGTAATAATTTTTTTATAAAAGAATTAGCTACCAACAAACATTCGAAATTACCTTCATTTCCGTAGCACGAAACGTATGTACCTCAGAACAAAAAACTCGACCTCACTAAAACCATATTATGATCTTCTGAACAATTCGTTAGTATGAAATTTGACCTATATATCAACCGTTTGATTGTCGATCGTGTTGACCGGCTCAACCTTTGAGCCGTCATTGTGAACGAACGGCTGGTCTTACAAAGCTGTGGATGGTCTTAAAAATTTCTACGGAACAAACTCCATCTAAATCTATACTAGGTATATAATAAAATCGTGTCTGTCTGTCTGTTTGTCTCATCATCAATTGAGAACGGCTGAACGTAGAAAGTTGCGGTTGGTACCATTTGACGCAGAATTTATCTGGGAAGGTTTATGAAAAATCCGCGTTTAAATCTGTCCATCCGTTGAAACGCTATGAATGAAATACTAGTAAAAAACGGGTTATAATCAGTTCTACACTATAGTAAATCCGATTGTAAGTAGTCTCTGGATTCAGCTCGACGAGTACTGTACTTTCAAGTGGTACTTTAATCACGATGTTAGTGGGAGGGGTCGGGGTGCTGGTTGTCAGCGGGTGGGGGGGGGGGGGGGTCTACAGGCATTCAAAACTACTTGACCAGTTGGAGTGCAACTTTGGGAATTTGTTGGTTGAACATTGAGGAATGTTTCCAAAATGTTACATTTTGGGAATTTATGAGGATTCCCCCCCCCCCCACTAAAACTCCCCTAAACCGTCCCTTAGAGTGGCCCGTTTCTACCCATCTACGAACGCAGCTTTTCGATTGCCAAGACAGCTTTTTGTGCAAATTTGAACTTTCTATCGAGAGTTATCGTCTGGAATGACACATATAATATATAAACATATTATGTTTATATATTTATATATCATAATATGATATTATAAATGATAATATTTATATTATAAATGTTTAAATACGTATGCAGGATGGTCTGAAACGGATTTTGGTATGCAATTTTTTTTAGAAAATTCGAGTTTTAAAAATTTTGGACTGAGGAGAATAGCTACATATCCCTCGAAAATTCGCTATAAGATAGCCCATGCGGACTTTTTTCGATTTGCGCGAAATCTACTGTTCTGACGGTAAAGCTTATTAGTTCAAAAGACTTCCCATAAGAATCCGTTCCTAACTCATTTTGGCCTAAATGTGAGTCCATGTGGGATCTTAAGTGACGGAATATTTCTTCTTCCACGACGGTTTTCATGCCGACGGGTCAACATTGAACCTTAAACCGAAGAAGAATACGACTGTTCATTTTGCAGTGACTCAACTTCCCTCAACGCGAAATTCATGTGAGCTCTACAAATCCGAGTAGTTTCCCTTAGCTTTCCCGCTTTATCTGCATTTAGCTCATTTTCTTCAAAAATGCTGGTACAACTTTGCAGGGTTTCGAAAAAAGGACATTGTCTGAGTATTGTATCGAGGGCGTTTTCAAACAGGAACATCATGAAGTTGAGGGACAAAGGCGTTCTCCACGACATTTTCCCTAGTACTGCCGGGTAAGTTCACGAATCCCTCCGATGACGGCGAGTCAATTATTTTGGTTGTATTCGTAATTTGAATACTCTTGTCATTTGATTGTCAGGGCTGAGATAACTGATCTGTGCAACGCATCGTCTCAGTGTGTCTACGCCGGGTTCGACCCGACCGCCCGTAGCCTTCACGTTGGGAACCTTCTCGTTCTCATGAATCTCCTTCACTGGCAAAGAGGAGGACATCAGGCGATTGCTCTGGTTGGTTTCTTGTTTATCATCGACATTTTAGTCAAAATAGTAGAAGTTGAGTTTTGATTCGATTCTCAGGTTTATAAATCGCCCCCCGGCAAGAAAAGTGTCACTTGAAAACCTCACTTTTCAGGAAAGCCAAAACAATCCAGTCATGCAGCAAGGCTATAAGAACGAATTTTCGAAGAAATAACTGGTTTTAAGTAGAATGTCTCCATGTTACTGGTTTTATGACAAATTTCGTCACCTTTTATTGCGGAGTAACACCTCAGTTTAGAGAATTTTCAACGCTGAACACGAAGGTGAAGTCAGATTAGAGCAGATGAACCGTGAAGAACATCTCAAGTAACAACCACGTTTCTTCCTCTTTAAAGTGCTCCAGTTTGAGAACGGAATGAGGTATCGCAATTCTGATTTCACCATCGTGTTCAGCGCAACAAAATCTTTAAAACCATGTGTCACTCGTCAGACGTTTTCATTTTTGGAATTTATGGGGAATTTTTCCTCCCCTAAAACCCCCCTAAGAGTGGCCCGATTCTGCCCATCTACAAACTCAGCCTTTTGATTGCCAAGACGGATTGTTTGTGCAAATTTGAAATTTTTATCTCAATTCTATCGCGAGTTCTCGCCTGGAGTGACACATACCTACATGAATATAATATATTATTATACAGTACCTATATTATGTATATGTATATTATACAGATGATGTTTGGTGTCTCTTAGTAGTGAATTCACGATGGTCTGAAACGGATTGTGGTATAAAACGTTTAAGGAACAATTATTGTTCCTAAAGCTATTATAGCTTTCTTTTTTCCGAAAATTCGCTGAAAAGATTAAGAAACAACAAATACTGTTTTAACAGCAAGATTATAATAAAACAAAAGGAACAGTCAACTGTAAAATCACAAGGCCTGTAAAAAAAGTGGCATTTTGGGTGGTGCTATGTAAGGCACTCACTCTTAATATTTTCCACATAGGCCTTAATCTAATTAGTAATTTAAAGAACCAGGAACTTATACCTCAATTTAAAAGTAATGGACCGAAATCAACAGTATCCAAAGTATGAAGTAAGCGCATTTAAGAAAAAACGTGGTAAAAATGGTTTGCATAAGCACTGAGCAGTTAGAGCTAAGACTAGGAAAGAGATAGTGGTCCAGCGATCAAATCTTCAATATATAATACGATGCGGACATCAAATGGTCAAATAATATGAGAATGACCCTTCACTGCAATTAAAAGGCCAATTTCGTAGATGGGCAGAATCGGGCACTGTAAGGGTTTATTTTGGGGAATTTTTAAAGGGGGGGGGGGGTAATTACCCATAAATTACCAAAATGAAACATTCTAACAAGTGACACCTCATTTTAAAAGTTTTTACACGCTGAATACCATCGTGAAACCAGAATTACGATACCTTATTCCAGCGGTTCCCAACCTTTTTTCACTGCCGTACCCCTTAAGATAAATTTATTTCAAATTGTACCCCCAAGAAAAAAAGTTGCAAGAACAGAGTTATCATGGAAAGTAAATATTTACGCAAGAGTTTTTTTTTTAAATCTTTTATTTGACAATAAAGTTATTGCTCCAAAATTAGGCCTATATGTGTTTCTAGTAAACTTAGTAAATTCTAAATACCAATAACTGTAAAAAAATAATAACAAAGTAAATACAATGTTTCTTATCACGAAAACATACTAGAATTAGCAAATAAGTTTATCGAAAAAAAAAAGCAAAATCAAAATTATTCTTAAAACAAGTCAAAACTGTTTTAGTGTGACCTTTGGGCCTGTTTTGTTGCACGTAATATTTTGAAATCAATATCAAAGGTTGATAAATACACTCTTAAATCAGGACTTGCATTTAGCTTACCTATTCCTACACCTACTTATTCTTAATGACAGCATAGGAAGAGAACGATCTCTCAACTAGTTCTGTGTGTGTAAAAGGAACTAAAACCTGAAAACATGAAGTCCGCCATTACCAAATATTTTCGGCGTACCCCAACCAGGTCGTTGCGTACCTTATTCCGTTCTCAAACTGGAGCACTTTGAAGATGAAGAAACGTGGTTGTTACTTGAGATGTTCTTCACGGTTCATCTGCTCTAATCTGGTAACGGAATGAGACTCGGCAAGAAAGCTGACAAAATTTGTTATGAAATCAGAAAAAAAATGGAGACACTGTACATAAAACCAGTTATTTCTCCTAAAATTCGGTCTTATATCCATGCTGCGTGACTGTGGATTTCTTCTTGTAGATGTCAGTCTGGAGCGCGCAACTGTCACTTTTCTTGCCGGGGAGGGAAATGCAAATTTCTGACTGAGTTTCGTTCTCACGATCATCGTGATTTTTCCGTAGATCGGAGGAGCGACGGGGAGAATCGGAGACCCCTCGGGACGGAACAAGGAGCGGGAAGAGCAGAAGGCGGATGTGGTGGAGAACAACGTGACGTCACTCACTGCTCAAGTTCAACGGATTTTCAACAACCACGAAAAATGTTTATGGAAGGACAAAGACAAATTGAAACCAATATTGTGAGTCCAGTTGCTAATGTTATGAATTTAGATTGTGTGAAACGGGCAGCATTTAAAATAACTGATCAGTTATTTAAAATAAACCTACCACCCAAAATTTGAACCAGACGCGTTTTTTTGACATGGACAAAAAAAAAGAAGAAAAAAGTGATGTTTTTAGGTGCGTTTTTGAGAAATTTGGCACGTAACCTCCTTAGAAAATTAACTTGACGCTGCTCAGGCCCCGGATCAGCTGAGGGGCTCCTTAAGCTAATTTCTATGCTATTCAGAATGTGAAGCTGTAATTTGGTATGTAGCCTCCTTAGGGCTTCAATTTTAAGCAGCATAGGCTCTGGATCAGCTGAGGGGCTCATAAAGCTATTTCACTCATAAAGCTGTTCACTCTATGAAGCTGTTATTAAATCTATAGCAGCATAGGGCCGGGGGAGTGGCTCCTAAAGATAATTTCTAGGTTATTTACACTATGAAGCTGTAGTAAATCATGAACCCCTTTTTGAGTTAGTGGGATCTGTGTGTGGAGGAATGCTTACAATATCGACAGCAGGAGTCGTTTGAAGAGCTTAGCAAATAAGAGTGGCAAGCTGATTGGGCGATAACTGGTAGGGTTGGATATTGGTTTATTTGCTTTCTTAACCATTTATAATCTTTGCATGTTTCCATCTCTTGGGGAAATAAATATTTGCGGAATATTTGGGGAAATAAATATTTGCATTAAATATTTGCGTTAAGCAAACTATCCCTTTTCCTGGTAATGCCCTTAGTAAGGGTTTATAATGCCGCCTACTCCAGGAGCTTTCCTTTTGGGCGCTCTAATGATCTCGTTTCTGATTTGACCTGTTGAAAAAACGTGACGTCGAAGACTGGTGTAGTTCTCTAAAACCACGTTGACTTAATTTTAGTAGATATTCATGAAAAAGGTCTTTATTACTATTAGAAGACACCACATTTTTCAGAGTCGTCGACAACTGGCAGTGGTACAAAGCGTTGAATGCCGTCGAATTTATTTGTGGCATTGGAAGGAATTTCAGGATGGGTGAAATGATGTCCAGGACGTCTGTCGCCTCACGGCTGTCTTCTGAAATGGGTTTGAGCTACACGGAGTTCTCTTACCAAATCTTCCAATCCTACGATTGGCTCCACCTTCTCAAGAAACACAACTGTAGGTTTCAGGTAGAACAGTTTACGATTTTGTTGTTTCGTACTTATTTTACTGGAGAAAGCTTTAGTTTAAAATAATATTTTCCTCTTCTAAAGTACCTCATTTAGATATTGATGAATAATGTTTTTTTGACAGATTGGTGGGAGCGATCAGATGGGCAACATCATGTCTGGGCATGAATTGATCACCAGTGTGACCAAAACGAATGTGTTCGGTAAGTGTAATCGATATTTACAAAATAGTGTTTCCTGCCAAGATTTTTCAGAAACTTCAAGGTAACCCCAGAAACCCCAAAACAAGCTTATCGTTGTCACCACTCAGTCATCCATCCAAATAAGGTGCCCTTTTAAAGGTGCTCTTTTCAATCAGGTTGTCCGCAGCAAAGCTAGTTGAGATTGCTAAAGCCTAGATCCTGTGTGTCAATGAGGGCAAGACAAAATACTTGAGCACTACTACTGGACGAAGGGGCTTGTAGGGGGCCCTTAAGGTAGGTAATTACAACTTTCAAATGGTTGGCAACTTTGTATGCCTAGGCTCCCTTTTATCTCTTAAGAGCAGACTAGCTGCTGATATCTGATGCTATTGGGGCTTCGTGAAGCTATTCCTGACCTACCAACTGAAATGTGAATTGTATCTTACCTTGATCCCTCCTGTACAGACCGAGGGGTCCAAATGTGGACAATGGGGAAGATAGGAGCTAAGGAGCTTCGAAAGAAAGGTACCTACTGAGAAAGATATTTGGAGCTGGTTGTGAGAGCGGAGTCTGGATGAGCCGAATGAACTACGAGCTGTATGATTTGTATAAGGAAGATGGACGTTGGGAAATTCGTTAAACTCAGTCGACTTCACTGGGCTCCAAAAGAAAAAGGAGAAGTCTTTTCAACCCATTTTAATGACATTTCCACAGGCAAACGTGGCCTTTTGATGGTTCAAAATTACCTTCCATGTCGAGAGGTGATTGCATTAGCATTTATGTTTGTACCCAGAAATTCGGTGGAGGATTACTGGCTCTGGCCCCAGAAGGTAATCTTTATAATATATGGAGGCTTACTAGCCTCTGACGGCTCCAGAAACGGGGTGGGGGCTTACTGGCCTCTGATGGCCCCAGAAGGTAGATATTTATAAGATGTGAGGATTACTGGCCTCTGACGGCTCCAGAACGTTGGTGAAACGAGATGGAGGATTACTGGCATCTGATGGCCCCAGAAGGTAGATATTTATAAGATGTGAAGAATTACTGGCCTCTGAAGGCTAACTATATGCCCTATTTGGATTGCCATGGTAAAAGACTTGGAAAAAGTGAAATTTCAACTAATATAATATAATGAGGATCTTCACATTTCTAAAGCAAGTATTTCAGTGTTTTATCTAAATATCTTCTACTTTTCATCATGCAGTCGATTATTACGGACCAATCTAAATCCCCGTTTTCAGGGTTGACAGTCCCTCTCATAACTTCGGAGTCTGGCGATAAGTTTGGCAAGTCGATGAACAATGCGGTTTGGCTCGAACCGTCGATGTCGTCACCGTTTGAGCTGTACCAGTTCTTCATCAGGACGCCCGACAGTCAAGTGGAGAATCTTCTGAATCTCCTTACCTTCTTGTCGCCCGGAGCCGTCAAAGACCTTTTGATTCAGCATCAGGTGAGAAACAAAGATGATATTAATGATGATGTGCTAACTAGCAAACCCAATTCCCCATTTAAATTGTTTGACGTATGGTATGCAGTATGTCACTTTTCATTCCTAAACATGTTTTACAAAAACAAAACAAGTGGCAGTTAGTATAAAAGATAAAATAATGGTGCAATCATTAATGGTCACTCATTTTGACTCAAATGTGCCCCCTTTTTGTCGATGACTCCTGGCCAATTAGAAGGCAACTTCATGATGCTACCCTCACAAAACGATGTTTCTTGGAGGCAAAAAACTGAGCTAGCCAGTTTTCATATGCCTCTCTTGAGTCTAATTTTAGACCACTAAGAGCGTTTGCCATGGACAAAAGAATGTGGTAGTCGCTTGGTGCCATGTCTGGACTGTAAGGTGGGTGCATCACCACCTCCCATCCTAGCTCACTGAGCTTCATACGAGTCATCGTCGATATGTGAGGTCTGGCGTTGTCTTGGTGGAACATGACGCCTCTCCTATTGACCAGTTCAGGCCTCTTCTGGTCGATCACTGCTTTCAACCGGTCCAATTGCTGGGTTTGGCCATTCAGGAGCTTTCAACAGTTTCAACCGCCTGACTTGCGTTTTCCCCCTACGTCAAAAAAGAGGTAAAAAACGGATTTCCTCCTTGTTCACCACCCTCTAAAAGCCTCTAACACACAACTAAATCCATTAACCACAAGGATGGTCCAATGTGATTTGTGGGAAGAGTAACTCCATTTTCAACGAGTGAAGTTTAATCCGATAACATAAATAGGTACAAAAAATTATGTCAGGCATTCCGACGCTTATTGCCAAATTGAGAGAACACGTTCGATCCATTCGAGCAGTCCCATTCCACCACAAGACCACCGCGACAGTCTATATGCTATCTACCACCTTTAGCTGCCTAGCGCATCACACGTCTTGAGTACTGGGGTCCGTTGGGTTTGAATGACTGGAAACCTCAGGTTCAAACTGTGGTGGCGGTGCCCTGGGATGGATTTCCTGGGACCAGCAATGAAGATCCATGATGAGTGGGCGAGCCAAATCCAATTCCAATTTTCCTCATCTGATCGACGTGTTGTCGTACCGCTTGGACACGGTAGTGACCAAAAAATCTACTGCTGGAAATAAACAGAGAAAGTTCAACGACGATTCTACGTAAAAAAAGTCAATTTCTGGTGGGTATCAAAGTAGTAATAGATAGAAGAGTTATTGTTGTTACTTGCTACTTATATCATAATGTTCCAGGCCCATCCAGAGCGGAGAGTGGCGCAAGAACATCTAGCTGAACAGGTCACATTATTGGTGCATGGAGGTAAGTCGCTTAGAGTTACAGAGATGGTACTGGTATACATAATCCGAACAATCGTCATCTAAATGTTTAAGATTTTTCAAATATATCACCAAGGGTGTTGCTAACCCTTGATTTTCTGTGGTAATAGTCTCTCAATATATTAGACTATCTTGAATGTGATATGGAATTTGTTGTATTTCAGATGAAGGGTTGGCTGCAGCAAGAAGAGCTACAGCCGTCATGTATAACAAAGACCTCAGCATCATTTCCGAAATGAATTTAAACGAACTCAAAGATGTGTTCAAAGGAGCGCCGATAGTTGAGATCCTTTTACAGCCCGGTGTAACCGTCAAACAGGCGGGTTTGGCCGCAAAGTGCTTCCTTAACGACAGTAAGTGGTTTTATATTTCGTTTTACATGTAACAAGTTCAGAACTCACAAAGGTTTGGGATTTCAGCGTTATTTCCTACATACTCCTTGTTTCGTGAATAATTATTGAGGGTTACATGTATAATTCCTGACAATTCCTCGAATAAAATATTTATTGCCTGAAAGTGGACTGTATTAAGAAAAGAAAAACGATAATATAATATATTATATTTTATAGTATATTATACTCCTATGATAGCGACGATTAAGGACTTTTTCTAGTGACATGTCAAAGCAGGGGGTTATAACTAATGGATTGGATCTGACCGGGAATTTGATGATGGCGTGATGGAATCACTTGAAGGTCTTGTCGTGTGGGGATTTCTTGCTATTTCTGCGTTGGATACGGAGCTGACAATGAAGGCGCTCGTTCCTGAGGAATGAAAATCGAATTAACGAAAATACAATTCATACAAAATCGAAAAATCGAAAATACAATTGAACTAAGGTCCTGGGGCGGCTATTGGGCGTCAAATGATGGATGGCCGCAGCACGCCTAAAGCACATTCGTAATCAAATAAATATCTTTTTGTACAGTTCATATTACGTTCAAGGGTTCGACTGAACATAAATCGTACAGATCTAGTCTAGAGGTGGCTCTCCAAGTTCGGCTTCTTCAATATATTCATGGACATACTGGAAACAATAGATTAAAAAGCCTTTTGACTGAATAACGTCTGAGTAGCTCAAAGCGCCTGATCTATGTACGTCAGAATGACGTCTGAGTACCTCCAAGCGCCTGATATATGTACGTCAGAATGACGTCTGAGTAGCTCCAAGCGCCTGATCTATGTACGTCAGAATGACGTCTGAGTACCTCCAAGCGCCTGATCTATGTACGTCAGAATGACGTCTGAGTAGCTCCATGCGCCTGATCTATGTACGTCAGAATGACGTCTGAGTACCTCCAAGCGCCTGATATATGTACGTCAGAATGACGTCTGAGTAGCTCCAAGCGCCTGATCTATGTACGTCAGAATGACGTCTGAGTACCTCCAAGCGCCTGATCTATGTACGTCAGAATGACGTCTGAGTAGCTCCAAGCGCCTGATCTATGTACGTCAGAATGACGTCTGAGTGCTCCAAGCGCCTGATCTATGTACGTCAGAAAGACGTCTGAGTACCTCCAAGCGCCTGATCTATGTACGTCGACACGACGTGAGAGTAGCCTTAAGCATTTGATGTATGTACGTCAAAAGAAAAAATCTCCCCTACAGGAAGACCTTTTAGATCATGGATATGTCTTCTCAAAATCATACCGGTGTAAACAACGGCTAGGTACTTACTTATCTGTTGAAAGGCAAACAATAGGTCGTTTAATATTCAACTTGCGATCATTTTGTTATACCGGAAAATTTTCTCCTCGTTAGTCATAGAAGAGGTACCCGCTAACGAATGGATAAACGCGTCAACCTGCTGTTGAAAGTTCCTCTGGCGGTATATTTGTACACGTTCAGCGGATGTCTTGGACTTTAATTTAGCCATCACCGAAATTATTTTTGATGAAATATCTATATCCAACGATATCGGTGTAAACAACTGCTAGGTAACCTACTTATTTGTTGTCACGTACAACCAAGCCGTTGGTAGGGAAATGGAACTTCCGTAGTGTTCATCACAGAAATCTTTCACCACTCGTTGGAATCGTCTGCTTTTTTAGAAAACTTTCATGATACTCGCTACCCTCTCCAACCACCGGAAGTGTCCCAAAAAACGTTACAATGTTTTTTTAATTGTTTTTTGATTACGGACATTTTTGACTGACCCCCAGATACCTAATAGACATATCCATGTCAAAACGAACTCCTAAGGACCGCAATTGCCATTCAAGCATTGACAATTGAAAAAAATTAGGTACCACAGTTTTGAAAATACTTGTATGTCAACTGCATTCGAAAAAAAACGTGCTGTAAGCTGTCAAATCTCAGGAAAACTTGCAAATTTAATTAGCTTTCTGATGGTATGGTCAACTGCGATTTAATATCGATTTCATGGAGAAATTCAAGTTTCAATATCTTGGGAACGGATTGAGATAGAAAGGTGCGGTTGGCGGAGTTCTACTCCATTTTCAGTCTTGTTTTACCCAATTTTTCCTGTTACATCAAGTGGCGAACATCTTGTGTATGAATTATCAACATCTTGTGTATGCATTAACGAACGAACGCACACGCAAGCTGAGCTGGGATACAAACGAGCCTGGACAGCTCACTGACCTTAGGCTCAGATGATAAACAAAAGAACGTTGCATTCGCAATTGTACTTGTGAATGTACCTATGCAAAATGTGTAAATAAATCTCAACGTCAACTCGGGGGAAATGGTCGGAAAAATTTGAAAAAATTGTACATTTCTTTCTGAGATTCATTCCCCCAAGGTGGTGTATTTTTGACCTTATAGTGACCTTATCCGGCTATGTGACCTTCAGATGACCTTGACGAGGACTTTGCTGAGGCAAACAAAGGTCATATTCAAATGAAGCGACCTCAAACCCTATGTACAAATCTTTTCTGATTTGTTCAATCATTTCCCCCGATTTGACCTTCAACCTGATCTGATGAAGGTCAACCGACTTCAGATTCAGAATCAGCGACCGCAAAAACATTAGACATTGCATAATGCTTGCATAAACTTTTTTTTTGTAAACCTGTGTAGTCGTAGTCCGAACAGAACCAATCAAAATCGTCTGGTGTATCTTTTTAGATACGCTGGGCGCTCTTGAGCGCTTTGAAAAAGGTTGAGTAATCACCTTTATATGACATGAAATTTCAAGTAATTCCGAGCGTTTCACTTCAAAATTAACGTCCTCAACAACGTACCTCCGTTTTTCCCAGGGGACGCCGGCCGAATAATAAGCGAAGGCGGTTTCTACATCAACAACAACCGCGTCCGAAATCCGGACGAAGTTCTCGTCCAAGGCCTCCACATGCTGCCGAATGACATTTCCCTCATGAGGGTCGGGAAAAAAAACTACTGGATCATTAAATGGATAAAATGATCCGGAAATCGTCTCGTCTAGTCATCCGTTTTCTGTGTAAATATCGTACTGTAATTATTGTAAATAGTTTTAAATAAAACTGGTACCTCCTGTAGGTTGTATAAACAATCATCTTGCAGAAATTTTGTGTGTGGTCGTCTTTGTTTTTCCAAGTTTTTTTTTCAACTAGAGTGTAGTCCAACAAGAGGTGACCTTATGTTGACAATATGCGCACTTGTGTTTTTTATGTAACACACCCTCACAAATTTAAAAAACTCTGCAAATTCTTGACACAACGGTTCATTATCTTCTTTGTACAGATCACCCTTCTGTCTAGATCACTAGGTCTAAATGTCTAGATCCTAAATGTTAGATTAATTATTATTATCAATTATCACTAATTATTAACAATTTTATCAAGTACCTAGTGAAAATTATTATAATTTATTGTTAGGTATTAATAATTCGTATTTATTATTAATAATAATTATTATTAATTATGATTAATTAATACGATATAATTCTGGGGTTTTTAATACTACGTCGGTAATAATTTTTCTATAAAAGAAGTACCTACCAACAAACATTCGAAATTACCTTCATTTCCGTAGCACGAAACGCACCTCAGAACAACAAACTCGACATCACTTAAGCCATATGATGTTCCAAAGAGCTTGTTAGTATGAAAATGGACCTGTATTTCAACAGTTTGATACACGATCGTGTTGTGAGGCACAATCTTTGAGCCCTCATTGTGAACGAACGGCTGGTCGTACAAAGCTGCGGATGGTCTTAAAAAATTCTACGGAAAAAACTCTATCTAAATATGAAATAAAAACTCTGCAAATTCTTGACACAACGGTTCATTATCTTCTTTGTACAGATCACCCTTCTGTCTAGATCACTAGGTCTAAATGTCTAGATCCTAAATGTTAGATTAATTATTATTATCAATTATCACTAATTATTAACAATTTTATCAAGTACCTAGTGAAAATTATTATAATTTATTGTTAGGTATTAATAATTCGTATTTATTATTAATAATAATTATTATTAATTATGATTAATTAATACGATATAATTCTGGGGTTTTTAATACTACGTCGGTAATAATTTTTCTATAAAAGAAGTACCTACCAACAAACATTCGAAATTACCTTCATTTCCGTAGCACGAAACGCACCTCAGAACAACAAACTCGACATCACTTAAGCCATATGATGTTCCAAAGAGCTTGTTAGTATGAAAATGGACCTGTATTTCAACAGTTTGATACACGATCGTGTTGTGAGGCACAATCTTTGAGCCCTCATTGTGAACGAACGGCTGGTCGTACAAAGCTGCGGATGGTCTTAAAAAATTCTACGGAAAAAACTCTATCTAAATATGAAATAAAAAACATACCGTTCTATATGAATTTTTCGAGATATGAGATTTTCAAATTTTCAAAATTCGTTTTGAACCCCTTCCCCTTGACCTAGGGTTATGAAAAGTTTCGAGGACCATTGTGGGGTTGGTCGAAACCCATAAAAAAAATTTCGTAATTTTAACTCAACGCTAACTGGGCAAAGTGGCGCGGACGGCGTACGGCGGACGGACGGATTTTTTTTTATTCGATTTTCTGAATCTACGTATCTTGAAACGTAAACCAACAAATTTTGAGGGGGGGTTAAAAAATTTTTTTCTTTGGGCGATTCCAATGGTTCATTATCGAAGATAATAAACCAAAAAAATCAAATTCTGGAGACTAGAATGGTGTACCTACTCCTATCAAAGAAAATTGGGGTTGTAAGATTTTTGTTGACCTCAGATTCGGAATCATCGTCGAAAAATAAGTAGGAATGCTCTATTCTGGTCTCCGGAATTTGATATTTTTCTTTCAATTGTCAAGCTGTGTAATATGTGACTCAATAATGCAGTGCATATGGTGCAGTAGTGATAAGGAGCTGATTTTGGTGTCATCGACTTTGTCAGCCAAGTTTTAGGCCGAGCCAAGTAAACCACTAGAATTATATGTACCATGAATAAACGTTGGTAATATTTTATTCTAATTTCTTGGATAGTTTTTATATAACTAGATAGTGATTCACATCAGTCTACAACTGGGTTATTGATTAAAACTGGGTGTTGCTATGGGCAGCTCTCTTCTCTTAGGGACACGTCCCTAACAACCCCAAAACATCCAACCGTAAGATTTGTTAACCTGTGTTTTCCAAGTGTTTTCTCTTCAGATTTTTGTTTTGTCACGAAAATGAGTGGTAGAAAACGCGAAAGAAAGCACCGGTGGGGTGAAGACGAAAGACGCCACGCCGTCCCTTCGAATACCTTTCCCACAGTGTTTTCTTGGTACCCAGAAAGACCAGAAGACCAGACTTTAATGAACGAATTTTCCTGGACCAAATCCAAACCGGCAAAGGTAGGTGAAAGACGTCCCATGACAGTAGTAAGTAATAATTTGTCAAAATTGGAACGTAAATGCTTCAGAAATTTCCTTGAAATGTACAACTTTACGTTCTCGATGATCTTTTGCTCTTTGAAGTGGGTATTTTCATTAGGAAGACCGGTTTCGAATTTATTGTTCGTTCTTCAGTCCTGTGCCAGCCTGGGTCTGCATTCGATCATCAGCCACCCGTCCAATGCAACGCTTAATTACGGATAATAGTCGCTTCTGTGACGCCAAAATGGTTCGCTTATGATATTTCGTCTACAATTTTCGAAGCTTGTTGAAGACTGGCCCATACAGGACTTAACATAAATTGTGCGCCATCACCTACCATTTTCTTTACTAATAAGTGATTCAAAAAGACAAAGTTGGGAAAGAAGAGTTTCAAAAACGAAGAAGTCTTTTTACACTGAAAACCAGTTTTGGATGTCACATGATGATTTTTACTGGTGCCCTGCTAAACACTAGTTAAGGTTATTAGGTTTAAGGAGTGAGAACAACTACTTTACCTTTAAAGGTAACTAGCCAGAAACTGCTCCTTCGCGTTCTAAAAATTCGCTAAGAGCAGTTACTGTGGCGATTTCACATTACTGAGCTGAAGTCCAACAGTGACACAGCCCGGAGAGCAGTCAAACGGAAATGCAAAACCAGCTCCTGTTGGATGCAAGACTTGCAGCTCATCTGACCAGGAGCTGGTTTTGCATTTCCTTTCGACTGCGCTCCGGGCTGTTGATAGCATTCAAATTGATTACGTTCCATATGAATGATACAAACAGTGGACTTTGAAAATGACTTCACTCGGAGGTTCCAGGAGGTTTTGAAGCCAAGAAACTGCTGCTTTGCGATCAAAAGATTATAGAAAAGCATAACCTTCTCCCAGCCATCTGATGCAATAACCACTTGTGGCGGGGGAGAGGACTGTAAGGGGGGATGATACAGGATTTTAATGTGGGGGTTGAACCACACAGGTGAGGGAATCAGAATGATATCCAATTAGCTCACATTTCAAGACTCAAGAAACTGCAACTGCCTCTACTTGGAGGTTTCAAGAGGTGTTGAAGCCAACAGGCTGATTCTAGAAGAGCAGTTACTGTGACGATTTTACATTATAATACTGAGCTGAAGTCCATGAGGGGAATCATAACCTTCTCCCAACAAGATCTTGCCTAACTTGAGATCTTGCAGCTCCTAGTCATATGAGCTGCGAGAGCTTAAGTAAAGCAAGGTTTTGTTAGGAGTAGGTTATGATCGGTTCAAATGACATGGCAATCCGGTGCTGCATTGCATTCGCCAATCTCACTCCCCAATGCAAAATCGTGGAGTCAACGGAAATCTGATGTCACAACCACATCTGCTGAAGAGGGAAGGGACTGCCTCCTCCTGTCAGTTATGTCCGCAGTGTATGTTAGCTCTCAGGTCGGGACTTACGAAACTGCGCAGGTCCAATTCCCGCCATCACATCCTCCCAACTCATGGAGTGAAGGCATAGGGCCGTTGACTTTGACGTTTACGATCATTTTGTATTTTGTCCTTTTTGAATTCCTCTTCAACTGCTCTAGTTATTTTATTTTCTAATTTTCAATTCCTCTTCAACTGCTCTAGTTTTTGTATTTGGTCCTTTTTGCATTCACTGCTCTAGTACAATACCTCTCGATTCCTACCACCTATTGTGCAAGGTTGATCCGAAATTGAAAGTTTTTAATTCAGCTCAGTAATTCTCTACTGTAATGTGAAATCGTCATGGTCGCTGCTGTTCTAGAATATTTGGAACGCGATGGACAAAGGCTCTTGGCTTCAACACTTCTTGGAACCTCCAAGTAAAGGCAGTTGTAGTTTCTTGAGCCTCGAACTGTGAGCTAATTGAATATCATCCTAATGAACCACAAGTACGTCACCTATGAGATTCAACCCCTACATTATAATTCTTTATAATCCACCCTTTGTAGTTTCTTGAGCCACACCTGCAAAGGATAAGTACTTGTTCTTACTTATCAAACCTAATAACCTTAACTAGTGTTTTGGCAGAAAATTCATGTACGATATTATAGTTTGGCCTGGGGACAGGCACCGTTCATTATTAAATATGCAACAATCAGTAACTTGAGCAAGATGTCGCATTAGGACTCTTTCACAACATGATTCTTGTCATTACTAAGTCCTAGTTCTTGTACATGTGCAGCAAAGCGGATTGTAGATGCCGCGTTCACTCTCCACAAGACTCCACCATCACTCGTGTGGTTCCGAGTTTTTCTTCTTTTAGGTCAACTATAGACAGACCGTTTTGGCCTATCCGTAGGACGGCTTCGAATACCACAAACCTCTGGAGACGATCGGTACGGCCTACACCCCCACGACCAAACACCTCCGCTTGGATTACCTCCCGCCCCAGAAGAAGAAAATGAAACCGACGCACGTGATGAATGAAAGAGGCGAGTTCCAGTACCCGCCGGAGTCGACGGACAAGGAAGAAATCGACATCGAGGAGTCCAGAGCCATCAGGAAAGCGGCAGCGGCTGAAAGACATAAACCAGGAATCGTATCGCTGACGGTTAGAACGACTTAGTGTTGCATGGATAACTGTTTCATTGAAATACCTTAAAGACGAAGAGTAGGTTAAAAAAAAATGTTCATTTCCACTAGGGAGTTTGATCGTTTACTCCCGTAGGATCGGAACTGCTTGGGTAAACAGCGATGCTTGTTACTCGTTTTCTCCCGCTCTCATGTTGGTGCTGTCCCTTGATAGATCCCAGTGATTTTGGTTTATTATCTTCGATAATGAACCGTTGGAATCGCCAATTTTTATAGCGTAATTGCTACAGTTCAGGTCGCGGGTGGCTCAAGACGAGGAGGAAAATTAATTTCAACGAAATTGGTATTGCGAAGGTTGAAGTTCGTGCAGCAGTAAAAAGAAAAGCCGAAGAAGACATTTCAACCCTGCTGAGAAAGGTAGGACCTGATGCGACCCACAAATTTTTAACCACACCTCCCCTTGTTGGAGACAGTCCTAAGTCTGTTGAAGTGGGAAGGAAAATTTGTGGGGCTTTCACTTCAGGGAGGAGTAAACAGCAACTTCCACACTTCTGGACCAGAGTAAACAGCAACGGTCCCCTTCTCCTGGTTCCTCGCTTTGCACGCAGCGAACAACTGCGGGAGTAATCGATCCATTTTTTTAGGGCATGCGAGTAAACGCTCATACGCCCTTCCACTAAAAATAAGTGCAGTGTTAGACCGTTTTTGGCTATTAAACCATTTTGGCCATTAATAGAGAGGTGAAGTTATGTAGAGACATCAAAAGAGACAGATCTGATGGGATTGGTTGGTACAAGTACTAGGAAACCAGATTGCTATTGGCTCTTGAACTGAAGGTCTGAAATGTGTGTTTCAGGAGTTACTTTCCGGGGAGTACGCGAGAAAGAAAAAAGAAGAAGTAATAGCGAAAAAAATGAAACGTAAGCAAGAACTGAAAGAAAAAGCGATGAAAGAAGCTCGGGAAGAAAGACAGAAAAACAGGTTAACTGAGCGTACTTACCTCGAACGCCCCGTAGGTTGACGTTATGACTATATTCTTGATAACCACTATAAGACTTTATGTACGTCTCACAGGCAATTGGCAGCCATGCAAGCCGGATTTCCGATTGACCCTGACGAACAACGAGCGGATCTGCTACGGAAAATCGAAGTGGAAATGTCGAAACCGCTACAGCTCGAGAGCCTTCGTAAAATTGTCGATTTGATTCATTACGTGAGTTCATAAACTTCGCCGTTCGTAGGATTAACAGGTTATTTCACTCGGTCGTCAAAGGCGTAATGTCAGGAATATTTGGGTCAGCGCCGGAAGGTCCTGATGAAATTTCATTGCCACTTCAAAGTAGTTGTCACGTATGTACTCGTAATTAGGGTTCTGTTTAAGACCGAGGGTACAAAAAAAAAGTTGGCTTTGTATTGAATTGAGATAAGTCATTAAGTAGTAATTTTGGATGAAATGGACGTTCGACTCGAAAATGTCGAAACATATTTCATTTTCGATTTGTATAGAGAATGAAAGTTGAGTATGAATCGAATTGAGGAGTCATTTAGTATGAAATCGACCTTCTGTAAGACCAATACCTAGTAACTATTGGTCTTGACGTTTTTCGACATTTTCGAGCCAAACTGTTTGACTCGAAAATGTCGAAAAAGTTCATTTCGGATCGAATCGAGATGTTCATTTAGGATGAAATAGACCTTCGAAATTAACTTGTTTTGAGATGAATATCGAGGTCTTCTCAGCAAAGGTCCGTTTCGATGTAAATATTTTTGGTAAAAAGGGGCTAGGTAAAAAGGAATATTGGATTCGAAATCAACTCATTTCGATTTTTTCGACGCAATCAAGGCGAATTTTGGTTTTTCCGATTAGTTAATCCATTCAATCTTCTTACTCTATCCAAATCAACAATCAACTTTATTCGAGGCTTTTCGACGTTTTTGAATCGAACCTCATTCTTATCGAAGACTCATTTCACCCTAAATGAATTCACCCTAAACCCTCATTTCACCCTAAACTTTTTTTCGATGTTTTTTAGTCAATTATTGGACTTGTCGAAGGTCTATTTTATCCTAAATGACTACCTACCTCAATCGATTCCAATTTTTAAATTCCATTCAATTTTATTCGAATTTTTCGACGTGTAGGAGGTATGCTGACGTATTCCGGAAGGTCCATTCCATTTAAAATTTTTGATTTGATTACTACCCAGAACAACATCAACAACCCCTTCCCTTGGTCTCTCTAACAGTTGTTGACATGTAGTTGGGGATTGGTCCATAGTTCTTCCGTCTCAATTGGACTTGAAAAGCCTACAAATTCTTCTAAGTGTCAGGGGCTGATCCTGACTTTGATGGGGGGCCCTGAAGTTCATCACCTAACCTAACCTAATGTCTACCTAACTCCTACTTGTTCATGGCCAAATCAATTTTTTTGTTAAAACACTTTTCGCACGGCAAAGAGGTTCATGTTCGTCCAACTCAGCCTTAGTATCGACCTATTGAGCAACTCCTCGAAATTTGGGAGGGGTCACTATCTTGAATATCGCGGTAGGGGGGGGGGGTGTCATGACTCGGCGTGACCAGGTTTACATAAACTCGTCCATCTCTGTTTCTGACAAACAACGCATTTCCCTTCTAAAAATATTTTACCGAAATTTTACAGGAAGTCACTAACGACGTGGTCGAGAAATTCAACTACCCCTGGCTTGAACAGTTCATCGACAGAGTTCCAAAACGAGTCAAAGACACCAACAGGGCGTTCGTGTCCAGACTGCGAGAGGACGTTCTGTGCAACTACTATTTGGCTCTGAGAACGGCGATTGTCGAGTACATTTTGCGCGACCCGGACGAAAGGAAAAGGCTCCAAATCAAATCATTTCCGTTCAAATTCCCTTCAATGGTGTTACGAGCGCCGGTTTCGTGGCACGCTGAAGTTACCATTAATGCGCAAAGGTTCGCGTACAGGTATTATAACGGGCATCCAGCTGTGTTCAAGATCAGAGAGCTATTCGAACAAGAGTGAGTTCCCTAGAAATTGAAATAATATTTCAATAGACATAACATTATTATATCCTTTAACATGCCAATAATAGGATTATTCATGGCACTGAGAGACCAGTGGACATCACTATTGGGCCAACGAACTTTAATAAGTCCAATTATAATTTTGAAAAACAGAAGGCTGTTTACAGGACAAAACCATATGTGTAGAATTTACACATCCCAGCATCCGGACCTCTTGATCTAATCATGCTCCCCAAGATAAGAAGCTGTCGTGTTGTTAGGCAATAGTCGTGTATGTTCTGAGTGAGCCAAAACAACCAGTGCAGTTTCAAAGGGCGATTTAAAAAAAAAAAAAAAAAACAGGTGCAACTTTGAAGAATGCGGTTTGTTTTATTAAATTCCATACATTGCCTAATTTTGATTACTCAGGTCCTAAAAATGATGTCAGGAAGGTGCCCACCCTCAGCAGCGATCCCAGATCTGTACTTGGAAGCTATTAGCTATGACAAAACAAATAACCGTGGCGCCCCAGCGTTGTTGACAAGAAGTCCGGTCAGCTTCACTTCCAGGTTAAATTGGATAACGGCTATTCCAACTGACGTTCAGCATAAATGTGTTACGTTTGCCCAGTTACTGTTGCCGACGAGCCACAAACGGGGGACTGCCAGCCTATTGAAAATTAGAGAAACCGAGACCAACCGTATCCTCTGGTGCTCGGCCCTCCAGAAACCTATTCTGCCCAGCCACATCAAGATGCTAACGTTGGAAATCAACTTGTAACTCGAAGTCTTAGAAGGTCAGGCTGCCAAACTGGACCACCCCCTTATTGAAATGAACATGTGGTTAGCCACAATGAACGTTCCTGGACAGACAACAGCCCAGCAACAACAGCAACAACAACTGGGTATGCGTACTGATGAAATGCCACCTCACTACCAATTCAAAAGAAAATTCCACATCCTCTTTCCCAAAAAGGAGGGAAGGAAAAAAACAGATTCCAGTGCTTGCTCGTTCACACTGGAGCCGTCAAACACTATGCTATGGATCTCAGAAAGCTAAACCTAATTGGTAAGAAAGTGGCAATCTGTTCTGATAGCCAAGCCACATTGATGGCATTAGCCTCTCCGAAATATCGTCACAGAATGTGATGTACTGCAAGAATGCTATGGACAACATATCAGACAGGAATAATGTCACTTTGGTATGAGTGCCGGAGCATTCGGGACTAAAGGGGAATGAAGAGGCGGATACAAGGGGTTAAAAAAGGTCCAGAGACCAACATAACTGAACCTGCACCTCCGACTGAACACTGCGGAGTCCAAAAGCATCTCTGCAGGATCGGGGTGGGCGAGGACAGACGATGAGGAGGAAAAGGCAGAGCACCTCCTATGCCCCTGTGAGGGACTGGCTACGTCCAGGTTTCTGTGCCTGGGCAATTAAAACAACTGGAGCTCACAGAAAAGCTCTAATAGGTCGAGGTGCTTCGCTTGTAATAAGCCTCTCAATTTTTCATCTTGAACAACAGTAGGTACTCCATCTTGCACATCTACTTTTCAATTCATTGTCATCCTTTCATTACAAGTGTTGTTCATTCTAGCCGTGCCAGCCTTCTACATTATATTCCTTGGCCACCACACAAACCCTTCCAGGTTGTCCACAGGTTCACCAGTGCCAACCATTCGATGATACCAACCTTAATGCCAAATTGCAGGTACGAGAATATGCTGATATTCGACATCGAATCGTCTGATTTGCCTTACAACCCGTTACAGTTCGCTCAGCTGGTCCACGATAAGACTTTTGATGCAAAGAACGTCATCACGAAAAAGTTAGTGCTTCAGAGCTTGTAATCAATGCTGTTTATTTCAATCTATTTACTGCTGAAGTTGGATAATTAAGAGTTGGAGTTGAGAGTTTTATGTAGCGTTCAATCATGATTAATTAGTAGACTTTCAATAGAAGAGTCCCTAGTTCAGGTCAAATACTTCGTCAAAATGTACGTCCATGAGTCAGGGGCGAATCTTAAGGTGGGTTCCATCCAAATCTCCATTATGTATTAGACACCAGTGCTGTTCAAATACTTGACAAGGTATATATTGTAGTTCACGCTTTAAGATCCACAGGTGGAATTTAGATCTCGTAAGATACCTAGAGAGGACCGCACCTCCAGGTAATCTGGGAGTCAAACCTCACCTACCTTTTTTCCGCATTGGAACTCTGCCTGGGACTGTTTACAACATTACTTTGGGCTGAATCCGTCGGAGCTTTCTTCACTCTTCCTCCCCGTTGGTTCGCGCCTTCCGTTCTTTGCCGCTTCTGTTCAAAGAGAATCTTTCCCCTCAAGACCCTCTCCATTCTCCTATTCTTGTGTTATGGCTAATGCTGCTCACTCTGCGACATCTCTGAGTCATCTTCCTCCCAGGCAGCTCCAGTGCTTCTGAGGTCTTTCTCCTACAGAGAGCTCCCATAGTAAACTTCCCGAACTTTTGTGCTGGGATGTCTTCCCAATGCCTCCTATGCCCTCTCTCACCTATTCTCCCAAGGAGGATCCCACCGAGCATTTAGCAATACCCAACACAAAAGCTGTAGAGACCCATTTTCTTGCCATGCTATCTGCTCTCTCATTACCTTCCACCCCAGTGTGTCTCTGTACACACATCAGAGTGACTTTGTCGTCTGCCCCCAGGCAGTTCAGCGCCTCCCAGCTCTCCTATACCAACCTTGACCTGGTCTGGGTGGCTGCAAGGGCCTTCGGTGCTGTGTAGCCGTCCGCAAAAATGAGTTCCTTCCTCTGATTCTCCTCCTCATAATCTCCGCCACACATTCTCCAATTGCATAAAGTTCCGCCTAGTACACAGTAGCATGCACGCCCAGCGGTCAAGACCAGCCCCTGACCTCCCATCCATTCTAGAGCCATCTGTGAATATGAAGATGTCTCCAGTCCGATCAGGGGGTCTGGTACCCGTCCACTCATCCGTACAGGTCATTCTGACCTTGAACCTCTTCTCAAAGTCAAAAGCCGGAACTATTAAGGATCCGTCGCTCCTCATATGAAGGATCTCCATGCCCATAGTTCGTATAATGCCTGCATGTCCAAGGCAACTACTACTTCCGGTGGCTTATTTGGAAACGTTACAATTCTTCACTGTAAAAACATTAAAAATAACGGATCTCACGGTTTATTTAAAAGGTGTATTCTTTGTCTTGGAGTTCCATAATGGAAGTCCTGGTTTTGGGTTGAAGGCGCCCTGGAATGTGGGTTGTTCGGGTACGTACAATAATGGCACCCCTATCGCAATTTCTTCTTTTTTTTTTTTAACCAAAAACGTCGTTAAAAAACATTGACTGAATTCTTCTAAGTACTTGTAACTAATCGTCAAGGTCTTGTAGTTGCTTTCGGTTGCTAATTATCGTGTTTCCTACTTCGCAGATGGATGGCCGACGTAGCGGGCATTTTGAGGGACATGAAAAGCACTTGGTTGCATTTGGGCCCGAAAACGTCGAGGGATTCTCCCGAGCTCATACAAAGGTTCTTCCAGAGCATCAACGCTCTGCTTTCTCGGCAGCTTCGAGAAATCATCATCAACTCGTTGGATTATTATTACTCCTTTTTACTCAAGTACAAAGTGAGTTGTTTTCAACATATTACTGCTACTGATATCTTTGTCGTACGATTCTATTAGATTCTTCGAAATTCTACTAGAATTGATAATGTTAGCTGCGTTTAGGAGCCTGTAAACTAGGACGTAAAGGAATAGTGTGGTGATGAATGGAGTGTGAAGGTAACATAAGAACCTCGTTTGCTTGTTGCTCATGTTCGCCTCTACATGCAATCGTATTGGCCAATGCCAAGGTGAGAGTGTCTAAGGAGGTTTTAGGGTGTGTTTAGGGATGGTTTGGGGAGCGTTTAGCGATGGCTTAGGGAGTATTTAAGGATGGTCTAGGGAATGTTAGGGGAGTGTTAAGGATAGTTTAGGGAGTGTTTGGCGAATATTTAGGGAGTGTTTAGAGATAGCTTAGTGAGTTTTTTCGAACATTGGTCTGGTCGAATGTTTGGGTCGAAGGTCAAAATTTGCGAAGAAATAGACCTTCGACTAGACCAATGTTCGAAAAATGCAATTGTGCTCCAGCAATGACGAAATTCCAGTTCCCCTTCCATCAACTCTTCGTTTACATTTCAGGATGGTAACCGTCTGTTGGACGGATGCGGTTACTGCGACTCCCTCTACCCGCGGTTGCCGCTCCTCACGGTCAAAGCCGTCCTGGAAAACGAGGACATCATCATCATTCCGAGCGGGAGAGACATCCACAATTTGATAAGGAACGTCTTCCCAAAAACTCTCCACGTCTCAAAAGCGATTCCAGTGATGCAAACTTACGTTTTCCAGGGTAATTACAACCCCTCGGTGACACATTAAACTTTGAAATGGCGTCCATGGGAGCACCCCCCCTCTCCCCCAACCACCGAGAGCTAACCTAAAATCTTCAATATCACAGTAGTTGTCTGGGCGTGGCTCGGCCTTGTTCGATCTCGATTTTCAAGATAGTGACACCTCTTGAACTTCGAGGGGTTGCTCAATTGGTAGTAATCCTAAAATTACTACTGTATGGATTCAATAAGAAGTTCGGGAGGGAGACGTGCTCTAATGGTTGGTTCAATTTGATTTCTAATGAATTATTATTTTCTATCTTAGACTACAAAGGAACTCAACAGTTCCTTTTGCCCGTGCGGTCCTTCGAGCAAGAAGTGTCTGAGATTATCGAACTAGCCACAGACGTCTTTGCGGCCAACACGATCGGACCGGACGAGTACCTCTACCTCTACACCGACTACGACTTCATCATCGAAGGGAAGGCGTTGGAGGATCTGAATAAAATGTTTGCTCTCCAGCCCTTTCCTCTGCTGAAGGTAACTTTTCGCGCGAGATTCACGCAGCCCGTACCAGACTTTATTGGAATTTACTGGAAATGCGGGTAGAACCGGTAGGGACCCTCCAGTTTGCTCTGCTCTGGTCTCGAGGTCGCCAACCCCATTTCAATCCGCAGTTCCTTAAAGTATTTTAACTGTTCTTATATATTCCACCTAATACAAGTATTTGTAATCCACGATTAGGACTGGGCGAATAAAATCGGGGAGTACGACAAACTGAAAACTGAGCTGATGGAGTTGAGGAGGAACGTTCCTTTGAATCTAATAAATTTGGACTGCTCAGAACTCAACGATATGCTGATACAGAAAGTGGACGATCTCCGCGACCAAATCACCGACTATTTCGCCAACCTCCTTCGAGAGCACAACACCGAGTAGGTTTTCACCTTTCCATTAATTATCCTTTCCTGACATGTTATACTCGTAGATTACAGGTGTGTTCATATGAGTTAAGCAGTGTTTTGTTGTGTATAAAAAGTGTCAATATTGCCTTTCAGAATTGCCTCGACGTTTGAAAACATAAGCAAACGAGCCAGCGAAATGCCTGATACAACTGCAAAACTCGTTGAATTGATGAATTTCATCATCGACAGCAGGGACAACACAATGTTCAACATGAAGGCCAAATTGATCAAAACTGCTGAATATTTACTATTCCTGATGGAGTACGCTATTCTGCCAGGTGATTATCATCAAGGCAATTGCTAACTGCTGGTGGCTTTAAAAATCCCTGTGTCACAGCTAGTAGTCCAGGAAAATTAGTGCAAAGAAGGGCTCTAGCTTCTAAAATTACTCAAGAGGTGGAAATTGTTTTAATCCCTCTTGGGGGTCCTGAATAACGAGTAGGTATATGAGTTTGAAACGGTTTATAGGTTGTGTGGTTCGGATTAGGGAACCTAAAAACCGCGAAATTTTCGCCGTTTTTCATTTATTTTGGGGTATAACTCGAAAAGTACGCTTGCTACAGAAAATTTCACTTCGCTCTTTGTTGGAAAACATTAAAATCCGTGCCGATTGGCGTTTCAAACATCGAAATCGGTCCAGCTGTTCAGCTGTATCACTTGTCAAAGATTGGCAATTTTTACCAAGTTCGCTAAAAAGTTGGCAGCCCTCAACTTCTGACGCCTGTAGGTTGAAAATGACTGCTCCGATTGAAAAACACTGCAAATTCTTAACACAACGGTTTAGTATCTTCTTTGTACAGATCACCCTTCTGTCTAGATTACTGAATGATAGATTAATCATTATTATGAATTATTATTAATAATTATTATCAAGTAGTGTAAATTATTAGTATTTATTGTTGGTTATTAATAATTTTTATGCTTCATTATTAATAATATTTAATAGGTAATAATTATTAATAATGAAGCATAAAAATTATTAATAACCAACAATAAATACTAATAATTTACATGTGCTGTTTGAATCAGCTGGGTCAGTTTGAAAATGGACCCAACAGGCTGCTTCTCAATTCGCAATGCTTTTTGCTCTAAAATTATATTTTACCTACTTTATTATCCTGCGTCCTCAAAATATCTCTCTAAGACCAGTTCATATGATCATAACAGTCCGTTAAATTTTTTTTTGAGCTCCTCATGTTCAATTTCTGTAAAAAACGCCAATCTTTCCAATCTTTCGGAAATATTTCGAAAGAACATAGATTTAATGGTTTTGTTGTCTGACAGTGAAGATCGACAGCATAATAATATTATTCTTAATGAAACCTGGCATCAGCAAACCTTGATCTACAGCCCTAACAACAGCAAGCTTCTCGTTTCTCCAGGCCTTGTTCAGATTGACTGTGATTGATCTTTGCTGTTTAGTAGTACGAGTACTGGGTCAGTCCACAAAACCATTGAATTCGTGTCCTCCCTCACGATGAACAGTTTCCCTTCATGTTTCGATCTCGATGCACAGTTTCCCTCTCATGCTTCTGTGAGTGAGACATTTTTGGAAGCTAAAGCACTAATTTGCCTGGCTATAGTTGGTCCACCAGAATAGATTTGGAAATGCAGAAAAAAACAAAATGAGACGAAAAGAGCAGTGGTTTAGGAATATTTATTAAACTTGGTTTCACAGCTGAAGACATCTTCCTCAACGCCAAAGTATTCGTCTACCCCAAAGACATGGAGGGCGTTCTAGAAACAGCTATGCACAGGATAAACATTCAGAAAGAAATCGTCGAGACTGCCCTAAAGAATAGAAGAGGCAACTTCGAAATCAAGTATGCGGAAGGATTGTACAAGGATACAATGAAAATACATGTTGCTATTGGTGACAATTTAGCTAGTCACAGAAAGCACTGGAATTGTCCCTGGCCTGAAGGTGGGTTTAATTTAATTTAAGGTTGGTTGAAGACATGAAACTATTGGACACATTCAGGAAGAAGGACCCGCCTATTTTGACGATGGAAGAAATGTCTATGAACGCCGATGAAATTGATTTGTTGGTCAAAGTGTTAGAAGAAGACAAGTCAATTGCGGAGGTGAGTCGTTGTTATGGGAATTTCAAAGGTTCATGATTTGTAGGTGCCTCTTGATGGTGAGGATGTGTGAGCTACACCTTTCTGAGTAGTTAGCTGGTCTGTTTATGTTTGTACCACAGAGCATAGCATGTGCTCATTCAGTGATCATCTACAGTTTTCTCCACTGGATTGGCTATTTCTGTGCAACAGATTCGTGAGTGTTTCCTCGCCTCGTTATGGAGGTGAGTTGGCAAGGATTCGGATGGCAAGACAACCATAGAGTGGTGCAATCTCTCCTTCTTGAAGGATTTGGCTGACGTATGGTGCGATGGCCGCCACTCTATTATTACAAGTGCACCACACAACTAGGAGACTTCCACCTATCTTTTCATTCATTCCATCTCAACTCAAACCCAAACCCTCCATTGCTGCACATCATCAAAGTAACATTTTCCAACATTTCCAGAGCATCAACACAGAAGAGCAGCTCCTGGAATTTGACGTTTCCCCTTTCAGCCTCCTCACGCAAATGGTCAATGGCGTCGATCCCTTCTACAAGCTCTGGCATACGGTCCTGGAGTTCCACCAAAGTTACGACAAGTGGATGTTCGGTAAGATCGATTTGGTCAGTTATCTAAACGTACAAAGGATTGTATCAGTTGTATCTGGTGATCAGTGAAACGTGTAGGGTGTAAAAAATGTCCTTCAATGGTGAGTAAAAGGAAGAATAAGTGGATTTGCATTGGTATTTAAATCAATATTAAATTATACACGAAGAACAAAATCATGACGACCCACTTGTGGGAAATAAGGCACTTGTAAACTATCTATAAAATAATCAGGAATACTCACCTGCCAACTGAACATGAAACCGGAGTTTACAGAATTGATTATGGATTAAATACCTGAGTTGGAGAAATAATTTCCTGCCAATACCACGAAGTTCTCTTAACGCTCACTTCCTTATCTAAAATGCACATAGTATTTTTAGTGGTCATACCCTTCAGATTGTCTCCCATTAAATGCACTACTCGGTTTCCATTGAACTAATTACAACGGGATATTCGTTCTCTTGTTGTCTCACGCAGGTCCGTTCATGGGGTTAGACGCGGAAGAGATCAAAGAAAGCGTCGAAAACATGTACAGAACGCTCTACAAGTTGTCCAAGACGTTTTTTGACATACCTGGATCCAAAAGGGTCGCCGAAACCGTGAGAGCCAAAGTCGACAAGTTCAAGCAGTATCTTCCAGTTCTCCAAGCGATCTGCACTCCAGGGATACAAGAACGGCATTGGAAAGAGGTCGGTGAATAATTACGTGTAGCGATCACTGATTTCATTGTGTACCTAAAGATCTGCCGTTCATTAATAGTCCAGTCAATCTAGACTTCAGTGCCACGAAAAATCGGATGTTATGTTGCTTAATTGCAATTGGTGTCTTTGCACCCCAATAGTGGGAAACCAAGCGAATCCAACAAAATTTGTATCGGGAGAACTTTTAGGGGCCTAAAAACCTCGAAATTGTCGGACTTGTTCAGTTTTTCGCTTATACTCGTTAAGGAAGCCTCCCGTAGAAAAATTATTCATTTCTAAATTGAACTGTATTACATTTTGCGTCGAATGACTTATTAGAACATCTAAATTGGTTCAGCCGTCTAGTTTATCCAACTTTCTCGAAAAATCCATGTCTGCCGCTTTGAAGAGCTGTAACTCCAAAACGGTCACTCCAATAAAAAAAATCTTAAAGTAAAAGTTGTAGAGAATGAAATTTTGCGTTCAGCAATAACCAAGATTTTAATATTGACTCAATATTGACCCAATACCGACAATTTTTCCATCGCCCCTCAAAAAAGTCAAGAGGCTATTATCAAGTATTTCAAGAGGCAACGATTCTACGCTCTTAACTGTTTAAAACCCTTTCTAGATTCAACAACAACTGTAAGAATAACTTGATGAGGTGGGAAGGGGTGTTTAGGTGCAAACAAATTCAAATGGCCGTTCTAACCTTTACCCCATGTAAACCTTGGCCCCATCTACCCTACATTTCAAAGAGATGGCCAATATTTAGAAAATTCGCTCAGGCCGGCATGTTGCTCAATTAGACCTTGGGTCAATATTTTCAATTTTTTTTTCAGATATCTGGTGCGATTGGCATGGAATTGCATCCGACACCAGAAACGACCCTGTCGGACATGATAGACTTCGGTTTGAGCAATCACGTCCCTAAACTCGAAGAAGTCAGCGTTGCTGCGGCAAGAGAATTCACTTTGGAAAAGAACCTGAAGAAAATGAAAGACGAGTGGGCAGAAGTGAAGTTTGAACTTATACCATTCAGGTGAATTTTTTGTAGTTTTAAATGCTGATTCGCACCTTCCACTAAGCTCAAGACTGGAGGAATCTCGTTCCCTTTGACTCCAGATCCATCTCAGACACTTTTAGCCCACAGCCCCATTTTAGATCACAACCCAAGATGATGGCCAATGGACACTTTATAGTTTGTAAAGTTTGATACGCAATGATACTATTCAGACAGAATTTCGTCTTTCTACTAGGGATTCAAAAGTGAAAATACTATCTGGAGTCGATGACATACAAGTGATGCTGGACGATCACATCTTGAAAGCTCAAACTATGAGAGGTTCTCCGTACGTGAAGCCGTTTGAAGAAGAGATGCAGCACTGGGAGGAAAAACTGGTTTCGATGCAAGACATCCTCGACAGTTGGATTCAAGTAATGACAATCTTATTAAATTGAGTCTGAAAAGTGAATTTGGAGAGGAAACAGACGTAGCAGATGCCACTGAACTCTATTTACCGTCCAGGGCCTGGTCCATGGCGGTCAATATTTGAGAAATACCTACTAATTTCACTAGAAATACCTACTAGAATTTCACTTGAAAATTGGTCAACCTTATGATTATCATGTCCATTCCTACAAAACATCGGTGAGTTATGTACTTTTACGCCTTTTCCAAGACCTGGTTCAAGTTTGTTTCGGCTACTACAAAGACCAGTCAGCAATCTGTCCATGAAAACGAGGAAGTTAATCTCCCTGCAAAACGTTTGTTTAGGTGCAAATAACTTGGATGTATCTTGAATCAATATTCGGTTCAGAGGATATCATGAGACAGATGCCCGAAGAGGCCCGCGCCTTCCAGAAGGTCGACCAGGCCTGGCGCGACATCATGAGCCAAACGGAGAAAGAGAGCAACGTCCTCAAAGCGACGGGCGTCCCGAAGCTGCTGCCGATGCTGAAGGAGCTGAACCGACTGCTAGAGGAAATCCAGAAGGGTTTGAACGACTATTTGGAAAAGAAAAGGCTCTTTTTCCCAAGGTTGGTCTCCGAGTTGGACACTGCTTTAAACAACCCGTTTCTCTGCAGGAGCACTCTGTAAAGAGCAATGCACAGTAACGTGACATTGTCAATAAATACCTACCCCAGGCACCAAAGGTCTGGAAGATTTCAAAATTCAAGCCCTTGCAGAGATTCAATATGATTTCAGAGGGCGAAAGACAGTTATATAGAGTCACAATCCTGAGCACATTATATTCCAACATTCTCTCATACATTGGAGTTCTATTCCAACTCTTTTCCAGGTTCTTCTTCTTGTCGAATGACGAACTTCTGGAAATCCTCTCGGAAACTAAGGACCCGCTAAGGGTTCAGCCCCATTTGAAAAAGTGTTTCGAGGCGATCGCCAAGTTGGACTTCTCAAGCGAGATCATAGCTCTGGGGATGATTTCGGGTGAAAACGAAAATGTTGCTTTCGTTAATCAGATAAACCCAGCAGAGGCCAAGGTACGATTTGTATGTAATAATGTGGAAGGCAATACCAGTCGGTATTTCGTCCAGTGATTTGACGTGTAATTTCAGGGACTGGTAGAAAAATGGTTGGCACAAGTTGAGATGATGATGATCGCTTCTTTAAAGGACATCACTTACGATTCGGTCAAAGCCTACAAGAACGTTCCTCGGGCTGAGTGGGTCCTCTCTTGGCCGGGGATGGTCGTCATTTGTGGTAGCAGCGTCAACTGGACTACTGAAGTCGTGGCAGCCATAGAAAACAAAACTCTCAAGGTGAGTTATTTGATTGGATCCCCTTATACGTGCCAGTTGTGACGCCTGAATCAACATGACTCTTTTGGGTTGACAGTAGCAACATCAGGGAGGCCTACAGAGTAGCATTGTGGTATGTTCCAAACTGCTTTAGTATTGGGGCAGACACTGTTGCCATACTGTTGAGCGGTTGATCAAGAGACACTGAAACAACCCTTGTCATTTTTCCAGTCATTGGCCAAGCTTCTTCTCCAATACCCAATGGCAAGCGCCCCTCAATACGAAAGCAGTTTGAAACAAAGTATGGTTAACAACGTATATTCTTATATATTTTTCGTTTTCTTAGAAATACTACGAGAAGAGCAACAACCAAATCGATGAGCTTGTGAAAATCGTAAGGGGCGAGTTGACCAGCGGGCAAAGGATCACTATTGAAGCATTGATAACCATTGATGTCCACGGTAAATACTAATAATTAGTATTTAACTGAATCAGGGTTATTATAATTATTATAATTATAATTATTATAATGACCCTGATTCAGTAGGATGTGGAGGGCGAATTTTGGTAAATTTTGACAAATCACAATATAACAACTATGAACAAGTTGAGTTTTTGAGTCTTGACTGAATGGTCCACATTTTGCCGATACCTTCCTACTGATACAGATGAATCCTACATCAATCCTTCTAGTAATCCTATAATCTAGTCGTATTGTCAATTTCACTGGACAGCGAGGGATGTCGTGAAGAATCTGAAAGACCACAAAGTGGGTTCCACCGTTGACTTTAACTGGATCGCCCAACTCAGGTATTACTGCTACGATGAGATCGTCCACGTCTGCATGATCACAACCGACCTCGAATACGGTTACGAGTACTTGGGCAACTCTACGCGACTTGTCATCACTCCTTTGACAGACAGATGTTACAGGTGAAGTCACTCAGTTCATTCCCTGGTACTTGTTCAGGCTGCGAAGATTTTACTTTATTAAAAAATTTTCAGAACGTTGATGGGAGCACTTAAACTTCATCTGGGCGGCGCTCCTGAGGGGCCGGCTGGAACTGGGAAAACGGAAACGACTAAAGATTTAGCGAAAGCCATCGCCAAACAGTGTGTCGTGTACAATTGTTCTGACGGATTGGACTACAAAGCGATGGGCAAATTCTTCAAGGTTCGTTTTCATGGTGTTTCAGGTGCAGACTGCAACTATCTTCCAGCTCCTTAGATCTTTATGCTTTTCACCATTTTCGTTTCGTTATTCCTCACTCCTAACTAATTCCAATTGGTGTTCAGGGGCTCGCTCAAGCTGGCGCTTGGGCCTGTTTTGACGAGTTCAACCGAATAGAGCTCGAAGTCCTTTCCGTTATCGCTCAGCAAGTCTACTGCATCCAGATGGCCATCATGCAGAAAAAAAAGCTCTTCATGTTTGAAGGAACCGAACTCCTCCTCAACCCTACTTGTGCAGTGTTCATCACAATGAATCCTGGGTATGTATTACAATACTTAATATATTAATCCATTCGTTTGTGTTCAGGATCCGTCTCCTCTGTGTGGACGTGGTGGAATCTTAGGCGAAAGAATGAACGGAAGAGCGAACACTGACTATTTTATCTAAGGACTGAAAACTTGACGTTGAATATTATGCTGACTGAATTACAGTGGGGAAAAGCTCTGCTCGTGATTGTCATACAGTAGTCAGAGAGAGAATATTAATAATAATCTGGGGAGGAGACAGGTGATTCTCTGTCGTCCCCACCAGAATTACCAATCTCAAAACAGTATTGCCATCTAGACCTTCTTCCTTGTAGTGATGACGTCCCGCGGATCCACGGATTCCTTCCATGCAGCTCGTGCGTTCCCCACGGTTACAGTAATTTTGAATAATACTGGACTAGTGATCAAGTAGCCGACATACACATTTTTATAATTCTATTATCTTGTACATGTTGATGTATTTCTGACTAAGATTGATTTTTTTTTTGCTCACACAAGTGCTAAGGAAATGGACTGGTGAGTTACACTTTATACCATTTGAGTGCATGTTTCTCGAAGGACCAAATGTGATGCTTCATCCGCCAATCAATTCACACGTTCATTTAAAAATCGTTTCTCTCACATTGTCTTTGAAGATCGCAGAGTTAAATCATTGAAAACCAGCGTATAACAATCATGATGAAATTGAGACGATTTCTTTTCAGTTATGCTGGGAGGCAGGAGCTGCCGGACAACCTCAAAGTTCTTTTTAGAACGGTTGCCATGATGGTACCTGACTATGGGCTGATTGGAGAAAACACTTTGTATTCTAAAGGATTTGAACAGGCTAGAATGTGAGTCATGAATTATGATGATCTATCTATACGGCTCCAATGTATTGTGTTTTACTCAAATAAGCTGGAGCAGAAGTTTGAGTTGTTATGATGATTTCAGCTTGGCGGGGAAAATCGTGGAAACCTACAAGCTCTGTTCGGAACAATTATCGTCTCAATCGCATTATGACTACGGAATGAGAGCAGTGAAGACGGTATTGACAGCGGCGGGAATCCTGAAACAAAAGTACCCAGATCAAAACGAAGCCGTGATTGTTCTGAGGGCTATCATCGATGTCAATTTACCCAAATTCCTGGCTCAGGTAAGTTGCTGCTGGATTTTTACAATTACCCCAATTACTGTTGTCTAGGTTTGATTTGGTTTGGTTTTTCTTTTTATTTGCATGGAAAACTGGTTTGTTTGCAGTCAAACCATAACCACAATACGCCTTTCAGGACTTGCCGCTCTTCATAGGCATCTACCAGGACCTGTTCCCTGGTGTGGAACTGCCAAATCCGGACAGGTTGGACCTCATTGCCACTTTGAAGGACAAGCTGGAGTCCAAAAATCTCCAACCAACTCCTTGGTATATGGATAAAGTGATTCAAATATACGAGATGATCCTGGTGCGTCACGGGCTTATGATTGTTGGTGAACCTATGGGCGGAAAGACTTGCGCGTACCAGGTGAGTTGTACTGTTGGTAGAGCTTTAGTGTTGCTTGAGTGACAGCATGACTAGTTTTTGGTATCTTTTGCATTTCTTGTGACTTCTGTTTGGTATCTTTTGCATTTCTTGTGACTTCTTTTAATAGTAATTTCCTACTTGTCAAATCAACCTCATTCTTTGTCCTCTCATTCTCTAAACAATCATCCGAAGTCTTCAGGATCGTGTTTCCCTAGTACCCCAAAACGTCACCCAAATCATACTCATTCAGTTTGTACAGATCCATCAACATCTCTGTCTCTTCCTTCAGAATTTGGCAGATACTCTCACAGCGATAAGCAGCAGCAAGAAATCGAGCATGAGAGAATTCAAATCCATTTACCGGATCATCAACCCGAAAGCCATAAACCAAGGGCAGCTCTACGGCCAGTTTGATCCTGTCTCCCACGAGTGGTCAGATGGTAATTAGATTTTACTTATTTATACATGTCGTACTATGGTGTAATAATGAACGAACTTGTTCGACAGGTGTTTTAGCGGTTAACAAGAGTTACGAACGTTGTGCAATCCTTGTTTTATTTGTATAAGATGGTCATCAGATGTTTTACATTAACAGCACTATAACAAGTAAAGAACCAAATTGTTCAACAGGTATTTTAGCGGTTACTTTCCGAGAGTTTGCCTCTAGCATTACGCACGAACGCAAGTGGATCATGTTTGATGGCCCTGTGGATGCAGTTTGGATTGAAAACATGAATACCGTCCTGGACGACAACAAGAAACTCTGTTTGAATTCTGGTGAAGTAATTCGAGTGAGTATACGGTTATGGACTCAAATTAGTCAATTGTTACCAGAGAATGACTGAATGGTGAGGAGAACACCCTGATTTATCCTAAATATCCAAGTGCTTTCAGGGCTGCCCAGGACTGCCCATCACCAACAACCACTTTTCTTGTTGGTTCTTTTTTGATCCCTGTGGTAGGTACTAAAATTGAGCTTGTTTTCCGATTCCACTTTCCTAAAGAGGTGTGCAGCAGGCTTTGGCCAATGAAGCCAAAAGTAAGTGCTACCTATCAGAACCAATAGATTTTGGTTTGAAATCTCAGGGCTCAATCTTTCTATGGATTAGTTCCAGTCATCCAAACAATGGCTTGGCAATGAGCAAAAACTTACAGTCTAATTTTGGTGCATTATTTCTTTATCTTGTATATTCATAACAATATCAAGAACTGAGAGGAAACAAGTGTCCTACGACCGGAGAGATCTTCCTCCTCCTCCTCCTCTTTCCTGGACGTCCACCAATAATACGACCTTATGTTGTGCAGATGACTGACAAGATGAATTTGATCTTTGAGCCGGCCGATCTCGAGCAAGCCTCTCCCGCCACAGTCTCCCGCTGCGGGATGATCTACCTCGAGCCAAAACAACTCGGTTGGGCTCCTCTGAACGATTCATACCTCAACGTCTTGAAGAAGAAAATGCCCGAAGACGCCTTTGACGTCGTGAAAGACACGTTGACCTGGCTCATAGGTCCGACCCTTCATTGGGTGTTCTCCCAAGGCAAACATCTGGTCGAAACGTCGGAAATACACTTATACTTCGTGAGATATCCATATTATACTGTTTACAGCAGTTCAATCGCATTGCGATTTCTGTTTATAACTATCTGAAAATGTGAAAACTCAGACCAATGAGTTGAGGTTGTCCAGTTCGGTTGGTTTCAAAGTCACTAGATTACTCACTTCTGACTACAACCATCACTTGATTCGTAGAATATAATGTTACACAGGGTGATCCGCTCGTAGATGCAAAACCGATTTGCGTAAATCTACATACAAAAATGGAGTAAAATGCCACCAACTGCATATTTTTATCTCAATCCGTTCTCGAGATATCGAGGGTCTCACGGCAACACCCCACATCGTCACTTTTGGCCAAAATGAGTTATGCATACCATTCGAAGCGTCTTCCCCCGGCGGATCGATCTAAGTATACGTTAGGTAACACTAAATCTCACTATTTACTTTACTTAACTACTCAGTAAACATAGTCATTGGTAGATGGTTTTTTGGCTCTGCTGAAAAGTCGCCAAAATGACGATGTGGGAAGTTGCCGTGAGACCCTCGATACAAGATTTGAAAGGTTGTTTCAGATAAACCAGTTTTTTCTCTTTTAAACTCAAATTTCTTCACTTCACTCCATTCAATTTCAACTTTTGACCACATTTTTGGAATCAAAGTTAAATTTGCTGTAAGATTAGTGTACTTTGATTCTTGACAAGTGCCATCTAATGACCATAACAGCAGCTCAAACGTAGACGAATTTGAAATAAAATAAAAATTCTGAACATCTTTAGGACGTTACTACTCTTCTAAAACAAATCGTGGAAACTGGCAAATCTCATGAAAACGTCTTCATTTTATGAGCTTTTACACAGTATGGTCAAGTTTGAGATTATCTTGTTCCCTCGATCAAAAATTCAAGTTTAAATGCAAAAAAAGTGGGCGATTTTAAGTTGTTTGTCATCGGAGGGAGTAGTGGTGACCCTGAACTGTAAATAAGTCTTCAAAATTCAAAAATTCTTCAATACATAAGGTTCAAAATTGGCGCTTTACAAATGTTTGAGCTGTTGTTATGGTCATTAAGGGGTGCTTTTCAAGAATCAAATTACCAAGCTTATAAAAAATGTAATGTTGGATCCCAAAATGTGGTTGAAAGTTAGAATAGAATGGAGTAAAGTGGAGAAATTGAAGAAATTTGAGAAAGTGAAGACATTGAGTTTAAAAGAAAAAAAACATGTTTTTTTAAAAAGCTTTAAAAAATCTTCTCGAGAACGGTTTGAGATAAAAATATGCGGTTGGCAGCATTTCATTCCATTTTTGTTGTAGTTTTACGCAGCGTAGTAGTTACTAGCGGATCACCCTGCATACACGTATTTCAATGCTCATGATGTTGCTTTGTTTGTGCAGAGTTTCTCACGTTTGTTTACATGCATGCTCGACTCTGGTGGAATACAAATGACATCGATCGGCACCCACAATCTGCAATGCCTCCTCGTTTTCTGCGTGTTGTGGGGAGTCGGAAGTGTTCTGACAGGTACAAATCAGCATTAGTCAGTTACCTAAGTCACTTTTAAGTAGTCACTTTCAACCTTATTCCATCTGACGCGAGGCTATTTTTACAGCTGCGAGCAAAAAAGAGTTCGAGCCTTGGTACAGATCGTTTCTTATCACGGATAATGATGAGCAGCCTCGACCTGAAAGGTGTAAACTTACGAAACAAAACATCTTTCCGGAAAAATCGAGGGTTTGGGACGTTTACTACGACTGCAGGGGGAATGGCATTTGGATCGCATGGGCAGACACTCTTGGAAGGGCGACTATCCCTCCTCACGCCAAAGTAATTGAATTCAGAATAGATTCCTTGTAGAGTATGGTTTTTGTTAGTCAAATATGAACGGAATATTTGAATTATTCTGTTGGGGTTGAAGCGTGGTTTGTGCATTAGAACAATCATGTTTTGTTCACCCAATGAGAAGAGAGGTGAGGTAAGTGGTGGACAAGTGTATTCTTCAGCAGCACCTCCTGCTGAATAAGCGAATTGTAAGTAATCCTGCTGAGATAGAGAATTGTAACAGAGCAGCACCTCCTGCTGAAGAGGGAGGTGCTGCTCTGTTACAAGTCTCTTTTGGCAGTACAACAGCTGTCTTCTCGTTTGGTAGTTCTGGTGAATACAGAGGTACATCCAAGACAATTGGATGATGATCGGCATAGCAGCATTATCAGCATAGCGCCATTCTATGTAGCCTTTGAGGCAATCCCTGGCAAAAGAAGGGTGCTGTGAGTATGCCCTCAAAGTACTATCAAGTCTTTGGTCCTTTTGGGTCATTTTTTGTGAAGACACCTGAAAAAAAAGTTATTTTTGGATATTTTAGAAAGACAAAAACTCGTAGTTGTCACGCTCTACCTTATTGTTTCTCAAAACTGCCCATATTTAAACACAGCCTTTCGTGTACATACATGGAGTTTTTCCTAAAACGGACATACGTACATTGCAAGTGATTTAGTTCGTCCTCCAAAGGATTTGAATCGATGATCAAAGCTGTTGTATTGTGTTGAATTACTGTATCATATTGTTCTGTATTCAATAATTAAATACAAACTATGTTTTCCAAGGTGGGAGAAATAACAGTCCAAACAGACGATGTAGCGCGGCAGACGTTCTTCCTCAAACTTTTCCTTAACGCCAAAATCCCGGTTTTGTTCGTTGGGCCGACGGGCACCGGAAAGTCTTCAATCATCCTGAGCCACCTCATGTCCCTTCCCAAAGACAAATGTCTGCCAAACGTTTTGAATTTCTCGGCCAGAACCTCAGCGAATCAAACGCAAGAAATCATCATGTCGAAACTGGACAGGTACGTTGGGCAAGTTCTACTGGTCTTACTATATTGTGGCACCCTGCGGTTAGAACTGTGTGGAATCCTAGCTGTTAATATCGTTATGTTTCAATTCACACGGTAATGCACACGGTAAAATGCACAAAAATGCACACGGTAAAATACAAAAAATCGTTTTTTTTCGGAACAGGAGGCGGAAAGGAGTTTTTGGTCCATCTATGGGTAAAATGTGTTTGCTCTTCGTGGACGACTTGAGCATGCCGCAGAAGGAAAAGTACGGAGCTCAA
Source organism: Stenodema calcarata (assembly GCA_963920205.1). Lineage (NCBI taxonomy): Eukaryota > Metazoa > Arthropoda > Insecta > Hemiptera > Miridae > Stenodema > Stenodema calcarata. The sequence continues at coordinate 18,741,153 of OY986062.1, forward strand.
CCCCCGATTGAGCTTCTCAGACAGTTCATCGACCACAGTCACTGGTACGACCTGAAGAACAACTCAAGATTGGATCTAGTTGACATTGTAAGAACTACTCTGCTAATTCCATGATTTGTATAAGATTTATATTCACTACCTTGGTCATATGGCCTGTATATGGCATATGAGGGGGGGGGGGGGCGCTTGCTGTAATGGGTCTGGTTGGGAAGACGGGAGTTCATAAAGCCAAATTAGTTTCTGCCAAAACTGGTCTAACCCTCGTTACAGTTGTTTGTCGGGGCGATGCTGCCGCCTGGGGGAGGCTCAAATCTTGTGACCAGCCGGTTCTTGAGGCACATGAATATCTTCGCACTGGATCCGTTTGAAGAGGGGACCCTGTCGAAAATATTCACCAGCATCCTGGATTGGCATTTCACGAAAGGGTTTGACGAGAAAGTCACACGCTTCTCGAAGGTGAGAATTAGATGATTTGACTCCAATCCAAACTGTGTAAAGGTACCCTGTTGGGCTCTGCTTTTTGTGAAGGGCTTTCTTTCCCTGCTGGGGATTACCTAGATAGTCCCCATTTCTCATAGTAATAACGTTTCACGATTTTTTACCAGCAAATTGTCTTTGCCACGATGCAAGTCTACCACGACGCCATATCCAAGTTCCTCCCCACTCCGGCCAAATCCCACTACACCTTCAACCTCAGGGACTTCTCCAGAGTGATACGAGGGATCCTCCTCGTTCCCAGCACTCGGATGAACGAGTCTGAAAAACTGATGCGGCTCTGGGTCCACGAAACTCTTCGCGTATTTGGCGACCGACTGATCGACCCAGAAGACAGGTTTGTAACGCCTGTCTGTGTTGAATACTCCATTATTTGTGTAACTTTCACGGTACATACCAAATGTGAATACAAAATAAACACGTCACCAGGGACTTGCTTTTGGACGTGATGAAACAAGCTTGCTACAATCACATTCGTTCCCACATTGACCAATTCCTCGTTGAGCTGATGCCCGAAGGACAAAAGCACTTGACTGTGGAGAACTTGAGGAGCTTATTTTTTGGTAACTACTTCGATCCGGACGCCGATGTTAAAGTATACGATGAGGTATGTGAGTTACTAGTGCTTTACTATTAGAGTTGTATCACAGGTTTTTCAGTTGCCTATGAGAAACAGTTTTGACTGGAACGTGTCACTGATCTACTGATGGGATCCATGTCCCTCCAGCATATTCCTGGTGTTGAACGTTGGCTAAGGCTTCTGTAAGTCGCATGCACCAAACTAAATCGACAAGTTCATTTCAGCACTAGTCTTCCAGCTGTCATTCGTTTATTCAGAATGTCAAGTATTTCTAAGATTGTATGGGAATCTAAACTTTTCTCTGACATGTAGCAGGGTGTTCTTACGAAGAACCGAACTGAGGCATTGTACTCGTAGTATGATAATTTGATTAAAACGATTAATTTGCGAAATTGAGTATTTTTTAAATATTATTAAAAAATTCTCAATTTCGCAAATTAATTTATGTTGTAAGATGTGGAAAGAAAGGGCAGAACATGAACCTTACGGAGCTCCGATTATGAAAAAAATAAATGAATAAATAAAATTGAGTCTTTGATGATTCACGATCCATTGAATTTCTATTAACTTGTGCTTATCAACTGTTGTGGTGTCTTGCAGATAACGGATTTAGAAACGTTGGAGCTAAGGATGAACTACTATCTGAAGGAGTACAACATGCTTTCGCGTGTCCCAATGTCCCTCGTCATGTTCAAATTCGTCATCGAGCACATTTCCAGGATATCTCGCGTCCTCCAGCAGGACAACGGGCACGTCCTTTTGGTCGGAGTTGGCGGCAGCGGTCGTCAGAGCTGCACCAAACTCGCCTGCCACATGGCAGAGTATCACCTGTATCAGGTGAATAATCTACCCACTATAACACCCACCACAAATTCCATTGTCCACTTCATTATCCTTCGAGTAATTTTCAATCTTCTTGGTCGTCCTCCAGATTGAAATCTCAGGAAATTACGGATTCAACGAGTGGAGGGATGATGTCCGCGCTCTGATGAAGAGAGCGGGAGTCGAAGGGAAACCGCAAGTTTTCCTTTTGTCAGACTCACAAATCAACGACGAGGCTTTCGTCGAGGATATGAACATGATCTTGAACACAGGTGACGTCCCAAATTTGTATCCTGGCGACGAGAAAGCTGATATCCTCGATAAAATGGCGCAACTCCCCAAAGACTCGGTAAGCATCATTATTAGCTGATTGAGGAGGGAAATGGCGTTTGCCCTCTGAAGATAAAATATGAATTGCACCGCGTTAGAAATCATTTCTCCTCGTGATTTCAAATGCAGTTTTCCTGATTCTGCTTAAATTCGGGTGGTAGTACCGTTCTGCAGATCATTTTTCAACAATCACAGCACGGTTTGGTCACATTATTGTATTCTTCCTCTGTTTTGTAGTATCAATACTTAATACCCCTTATCGATTTGGCGACTGTTTGGGATACATTTGACATTAGATAGATTTATACTGGCCTGGTTCAGATTTGAGAGCCTAGAAACCGCGAAATTTTCGCAGTTTTCGGTTTTTTTGAGTATAACTCGAAAACTACGCATCCTACAGAACATGTCACTTGGTTCTGTTTTGTAGAGCATTAAAATTCGTACTGACAGGTGTTTCGAACATTGAAATCAGTTCAGCAGTTGAGCCGCAATCACCTGTAAAAGATGGACAATTTTTACCAACCTTGCTTAAAAGTTGACAGCCCTCATCTTTTAATAACTGTAGGTTGAAAATGACTGTTTCAATTGAAAAACGTCATGAGACCAACGTGGCAGGAAATTTAGTTCTGAATCAAATAATTTTTGGAATTTGGAATTCGTGAGTTCCAGAGCTGAGATGTGAATCTTGAACCAAAAAAGGTCGTTGCAACAAATTTCAGCTGAGGCAGCCCAACGTAGAAACTTCGTCTGAACTTGAAACTGTTCACTTTCTAGCTGGTAAAAATCGTCTGCTTTGACGGGTGATTGCGGCTGAACGGCTGAACCGATTGAGAAAATTTCACGTTTTAAGGTGCGCAACCTAGAAACCGTCGCCAACTCATTTACCCATTATTCAGGACCCTCAAGAGAGATTAAAACGATTTCCAGCGAAGCTACATCACTAATTTGCCTGGACTAACAGTGATACTCGGTTGATTTTGTAGGGGAAGAAAGGCGATACAACGCCTCTAGCTTTATTCAATTTGTTCATTGACCGAGTCAGATCGAATCTCCACGTAGCCCTCGCCATGTCTCCCATCGGCGACGCCTTCAAGAACCGCATCAGGATGTTCCCGTCTCTTATCAACTGCTGCACGATCGACTGGTAAGAACCGATGTTATTACGCCAGGTGATGGACAATTGCAGATCCAGGTTGTGGCCCTGATGCAGTCTTCATTTATCGAATTTAAACTGAGAATTTCCGATTCAAAACCACCATCATTTGATAGTTTCTTTCAGTACTAATGTTGTTTTTCACATCACATAACAACGACCTCCATTCGCGTCCTGCAGGTTCACAGCGTGGCCGGACGATGCATTGGAAAAGGTTGCTGAAGCATTTCTCAAAACTGTCGACATCAGCGATGAAATGAAAGTGAAGAGTGTGACGATTTGTAAAGAATTTCACACAACTGTGAAAACGGCGTCTGAGGAGTAAGTTTGAATGTCCATTTGGTGAATTCCTTGACTTGATGGGGTCGTCTGACCCAGAAATTAGTCCAGTCAACAGAGGCTCAAAAAGGGGGTTCACCTTACATCAGATGCGGCATCGTTTTTTTTTTTAAATATTTTTTTTATGTTGTTAAGGACTATTAGGTAGTCATTCACCTGACACCACGTGTTATCTTAGAAAGTGGTTTTATTTTCCTCAGGGGTTCACTTCCGGATCAGATGCATAGGGGTGGGGGTTTATAGGGAAGCCAAAATATAAAAATCTTGAATTCTTCCTTCCCGTGAGACAGATGAATATTATTTTTGGTATTTAACATTATAAGGTTTTGTAAAGGGACATGTAAGAGGTATAATCCGTAAAGGTACAGGTAAGAGTGGAAGATGGATCCATCCCGAGTTCTGCCCGTTCGGGACAGGTAACAGAGGTAGATGGACACACCCCGAGTTCTGCCCGTCAGCGACGGGACCGACAGCTAGTAACTAACTAATTGTCCTATACAATATCGAAAAATAAAAAACAATTCCGCATCTGATGTAGGGCGAAGTTCGTTTTTTCACTGGAATCGTGAGTTATGTGTTGATTGTATTAATAATTAGGTAATACAATGAAAACATACATTATAATTATATAAGCTTTTCTATACCGTGAGTCTACCTTTGCTTGTAAAGGTATCAGGTGCTCTACTCAGTAAATGCTACTGCCACAAGCTCAGTGACCAAATAATGTACTTAAATATGCACACTGTAGGAGGCTTTATTGAAAATTCATTCGAGTATTGAATCTCCCATCTCATTGTGCTATCAGCTATTTTGTGAGGTTGAAGAGGAAAAACTATGTGACTCCTACTTCGTACTTGGAGCTTATCAAAACCTTCCAAAGTCTTCATGCGATGAAAGTAGAGCAGATCACAACCCTACGAATGAGGTATGAAGTTGGTTTGGAAAAACTGGATTTCGCCTCGGGGCAAGTAGCCGTCATGCAAGAAGAATTGAACGCGTTGCAGCCCGAGCTTGTTAAAACCTCCGAGGAAACGGAGAAACTGATGGTGAAGATCGAACAGGACACGGTCATCGTCGAAGCGAAAAAAGAGGTTTGTACAGGCTTGAGGGTTTCTGGACATCTTCAGGTTTGGGTGTTGTGTTACCGAGAATTACCCATTGATTCGTGCCATTTTCACAATTCAGATTGTCGCAGCAGATGAAGCGTCAGCCAATGAAGCAGCAGCGGCGGCACAGGCGATCAAGGACGACTGTGAGAGCGATTTGGCTGAAGCCATTCCGGCTCTGGAGGCAGCCGTTCAGGCTCTCAATACACTCAAACCTGCAGACATCACGATCGTCAAAAGCATGAGGAATCCTCCATCAGGCGTAAAACTAGTGAGTGGCTACAGATTTCCTCTAAAACATTCGCTATTTTGGCTTCGAAATTGGAACACTACTACTATTTTTGGCCAACACCTGTACATTTCAAATTGGCCGACCCTCTAACTTGTAAGTTACATCAAAAACTTCGCTGTCTGACTGTAGTCTGTTTAAAACTTAAGTATTGGGGCGAGCAGGCTTTAGGGATTAAACTTCTACTTACGTAAATATGGGTAAGTAGCAGTTTAATTAACCCTTTGAACCTGGCTGGGACACATATGTCCCGAGGCGTATTGCCCCTGCTAGAACGAATGGGACACATGCGTCCCACCTTGAAAAAACGACCTAATACTCAAGTTTTGGGTACTTAACTGGTGATACTCAAGTTTTGTACTTAACTGGTGATTAGACGAGAAAAGGGGTTAAGATGTTTACCCTTTACTATGGTGAGTACTTTTGCTTTTGAATAGTTCATACTTAACCTTTTTTTTTGTAATTTATAAAAAAAAACCTATTGGTTTTTAAATTAATAATCGACTATAGGCAGAAATCTTGACTCCTGGTTAGAGACTGCATTAGGTATCAATTTTCAGCCGGGTTCAAAGGGCTAATTGCCGCTATGGGGAGACCCAGGAACATCTAGAGTCTAGATTCTAGACCAACTTCCTAGGGGAACACTGGGGTGTCTTTTCGAGCCTTTGGGAACATCCAGGTGGTCTGCCAACAGAGTATACTTTGAATTTCGTTCCTCCTAAAACCGTCCGATTTTCAATAATTTTTGGAAATGTACTTGAAGGTTATGGAAGCCGTTTGCGTGATGAAGGGAATCAAATCGGAAAGGAAACCGGACCCGAGCGGCTCAGGGAAGATGATTGACGATTATTGGGGCCCTTCGCAGAAACTCTTGGGTGACCTGAGGTTCTTGGAGAGTCTCAGGGCGTATGACAAAGACAACATCTCACCTGCAGTCATGAAGAGGATCCGTGAAAAGTAACTTTCCACGTTCGACTGGTTCAGAACTGCGACCTGTAGAAAGTGGTTCGTTTGAACCTCCTTCTACATTTCTCATGGAACTTGACGGTTTTTTGAAAATTCTTCTCAGGTACATTCCGGATCGGGAGTTCGACCCGAACGTCATCAAGGCCTCTTCAAGCGCCTGCGAAGGCCTTTGCAAGTGGGTGCGGGCGATGGAGGTTTACGACCGAGTTAATAAAATCGTCGCTCCCAAAAAAGCCAAATACGCCGAAGCCGAAGAGGAGCTCGCCGTTCAGATGGACAAACTCAACGAGAAGAGATCGGAGCTTCAAAAGGTCGGATTTTAACGACAATTTTGACCATTCCAAGTCTTTTAACGAGTCCAGTAAAATTAGAACCGAAGGGGAGGTGGGAGGTACCTCAAAGTGGGAGGTGGGAGGTACCTCAAAGTGGGAGGTGGGAGAACCGAAGGGGAGGTGGGAGGTACCTCAAAGTGACCTCGTGAAAGCTTGATATCGTTCTAAAACCATAAGATAATCTTGAAGTAGGTAATCTGGGTTTTTTTTTTTAGTTTTTCGGTTATAACTCCCAAACAACGCATCTCACCAAAAACCTTACAGAGTTAAAAATTAATGAGCATTAAATTCTACGTAGATTGATTCCTCCAACTTTAAAATTAGACCAATTTATAAAGTAAGACTCGAATCAGTTCAACATTCGACAGGTTGTGTCAGGAATACAGGCGAGACCGGTGGAAGGTTAATATAAAGCTTATACTTCGACTTTTTACATAATACTACGAAATACAAATATTCACGAATATTTACTGAAAATATACTACTAAATACAAGCAATAATGGTCAGGAAGCCAGATGTAGGATATTCCAAAATTATTGTTTTTGGAATTTGGGATGTAAGTATGATTAAAATCAGTCAAATTTTGAAATTTAGATGTTCTTTGAATTCCCCATTAAATTCTGTACAACGTTGATTCCAAGAGTGTTTTGATGGGGCTTGTACTTTGGATGCTACGGACGACAGAAAGTCGTCAAATGGTACATTTTAGCCAATATGGGAAACATGTTCGTTTTTCAGCCATTGATTACTTCCCCATAAAATGGTCCAATTTCAAAGTCGGAGAGGTCAGTTGATGCAGAATTTCTCGCCCTTTAATTTGGTTCTTGGTAAAGTTTTCGCTAGGAAGCGGTGTTTAGGAATTATAAGCGAAAAACTGAAGAAAGACCAAAAATGCAGACGTTTTTGGGGCACCAAAAGTTATGCTCAACCCCTGGATTTTACTGTACTATTACGGTAATTTACCGTTCAGAATGTGATTCATGATAGTACAACGTCGGGTATTTTCAGGTTACCGACAGCCTACAAGCGCTAAATGATCAATATACGGCTAAAACCAAGGAGAAGAAGGATTTGGAAGACGCCATCAACTTGTGTCGCCAGAAGTTGGAGAGAGCAGAAAAACTCATAGGTCGGCAATGAGTAAACATGAATGAATTATTAGAAACTACGTAGTGACCTTAACAACGCATTACATGGTATTAAATCTAATGGGTTACACACTCATTATTAAGGTCAATTAGGACTATAATTTAAATTTAAATACTTAGGAACGGAATTTCTTTTGAGACGACTGCAGCGCCATTCTTATTGTAGAATCTCAGTAGAGGTCCGTCCACATTGGCCTTGAGTATTACCGGTGAGCGCTTCCGATGTAAAGACACCATCATCAGGCCGTCAAAAGACGGGGTTCTTTAGTAGTTCTACTTCATCTTCGGTTCTATTTATTGATCATGAATTGGTATCTGTATATCGAAGGTGAAGTGGCATCATGACCCAACTCATTTTCCAAAAGAGGTTGAGTCCATTCAAGAAGGCCTGAGTGCCAAACCTGATCAAATGCCTGTTCCACATCAACGTAGGCACTACCGTTACTTTTTTTCAAAGACTGGCGAATTTTATCAAGCAAATCTTCCATAATAAGCAAATATTATTTGCTCATTATGGGAGGTTTGCTTGAAAAAAGTAACGGTCATGAGAGTAAAGGCGGGTTCACATTGGAGCGGATTGTCCGGATTGCTCTGTGATTGGTCTAGCCTGTGGAAGTAGACTCCCAACCTTCGACGCTGACCAATCACAGAGCAATACGCAATCCGGACTTTTCGCTCTATGTGAACCCGTCTTGAGTGCAAACCACTCATCTTGTTTTCTTATTTTTTCCAAATTTTAAGGGGAAAAAATCACTTAGGTATTAGTATCAAAAAAACTTTTTTTTTCAGAAAGTCTTCTTTGTCTTAGTGGTCCAGTGGTGTTTGTGGTCCAAATATTTGTCATTCGGGATCGCATATCCCTCCTGCACCAATGCAGTTGGTACAACTCGTTTCTTTGCTTTTCTGGCGGAAAAAAACGCTAAAACTAACGTTCCCACCTCTGACTCAATATGGGCCAAAAATGAGACGTGTCATGTTGCCACTTCACCATAGGCAATGTACGTAATGTTTTGTCATATACACTTTCATGAATGAGCACTATTTCGAAGTTGATACGCGTTAAAGTTGATTTGGAAATATGAGTAATGTTCAAATATTACACCCTTAGGAGGTCTGGGCGGAGAGAAGGCTCGTTGGAGCGATACGGCCCGAGAATTACAAGATACTTTGGACAACGCGGTCGGTGACGTCCTGATATCTTCGGGAGTCGTCGCATATTTAGGGGCGTTCACCGTTAACTTTAGGAACGTAAGTACTGCCTAATTTTACTTGCATCATTTACAGAGCCGCCCAAATGGTGGATCCTTTAAATTTCTTAAGACTCCAATGCTTCCAGTTTTGGGCCATAATTACAAACATGGGCTATTTCAACTGATTGGTTATTCCTCTAGTCTATTCTTCAGTGAATTTTGAGAATAAACCCCCACTCTAAATCCCGGTTTTTCAAAAATCCTTCCAACATTGGGGAAACAATGCTTTGCACTTTGAGCACATTTGGGAATCCAACCATTCGCTATGGCAGGAAATTGGGGCATGTTGTTAGAGCCGTTTTTTTGTTGTCCAGGAATTGATCCACCACTGGAACCAGCAATGCTTACAACTAGAGGTCCCGTGCTCCGCCAATTTCTCGATGATTTCAACTCTGGGAGATCCGGTGAGGATCAGAGATTGGAACATACACGGCCTCCCCATCGACTCTTTTTCCGTCGAGAACGGCATAATCGTCAAGACAGCGCGAAGATGGCCGCTGATGATCGATCCTCAAGGTTTGTACTCGTAATAACGAGAAAATTAGATAATCGATACAGGTGGCGTTTCTTACATCTGTCAACTCGATGCCAGTGGAAACGCTTGGCATTGAATTCACGATTCGAAAATTGTTACTGCTCGGAGTCGCATCCATTTTGTTTTCTGACAATCACCAATTCATATCCGAATCTTCGAAGAAAACGCTGAACGAGGCCTTTTGTTTTCTTGCAATATGACGTCATTGCACTAGATAAATGCATCACCAGTTGAGCTTAGCAGAAGACTTGATAAAACTTGTTAAGGGTTGTTAAAAAAATAATTTCCCACAAACAGGGCAGGCGAATAAATGGATTAAAAATTTAGAGAAGCACAACAAACTTTTCGTGATCAAGTTGACGGACAACAACTACATGAGGACTGTGGAGCGGGCTATTGAGCACGGGCTGCCGGTGCTGTTGGAGAATATACTGGAAGAAATCGACGCTAGTCTTGGTAAGTTTTCTGCTATTTGTCTGGTTTATAGTGCAGTAATGTCTGGGTGGGGACCTATGCAGCTTAAAGTGTGAGTCGTAAGGAGGCTCATGCCAAATTGCAGCTTCATGGTGTGAATAGCATAGAAATGAGCTTCAGGAGCCCCTAAGCTGATCTTGGGCCTATGCTGCTTAGAGCGCAAGTCCTAAGGAGGCTGCATACCAAATTACAGCTTCATAGTGTGAATAGCATGGAAATTGGCTTCAGGAGCCCCTAAGCTGATCTTGGGCCTATGCTGCTTAAAGTGCAAGTCGTAAGGAGGCTACATGCCAAATTGCAGCTTCATAGAGTGAATAAGATATGAATTAGCTTCAAGGCCCCTTCAACTGATCCAGTTCCTATTTTTCTTGAGCAGCTTCAAGTTAATGTCTAAGGAGGGTATATGCTAAATTTCAAGTCTCTACCACCACGGGAATTGCGAAAGAGCTTCACTCTCAACAGCGCCTTCTAAACAATCCCATGCTAGTTAGAATGTTTTGCGGTACAGGAGCATGAACCTCGCCTGTTTGCCACTGACTGAACTCTACTCAAATCCCAGGGATTGGGGTTGGAAGTGGTCTTATCACTGGGCTCACTCCCAACCCAGTATCACGTATGTATTTCTTGACTGGACTACTGGGGATTGGTCAGATTGTTCCAGAAGTGGTCACATCTGTTACAATCAGACATGTTGCATCCGACTTCACTCTATTTTGAGGAATTGTCAGGGGCTGGCCCAATTATTGTACGCGGATTATCAGACTAGATGCCTCTATGTTATTTCCAGAGCCCGTCCTCTTGAAGAATTTCTTCAAACAAGGAGGAATGGAGTATTTGAAAGTGGGTGACAACGTCTTGCAGTACCATCCATCTTTCAGATTGTACATCACGACACAGTTGAGAAACCCTCACTACCTGCCAGAAGTAGCTGTGAAGGTACCTACCAATTGGTGAACTTCTTTCACTGACATACCAAAGTCACAGTAATCTCTGATTGCTTTCATAACCTTTATGACACCATCAGGTGACTCTGCTCAACTTCATGATAACCCCGCAAGGCCTCCAGGACCAGCTGCTTGGGATCGTCGTTGCCAGAGAGCGTCCAGAACTGGAGGAGAAGAAAAACGAATTGATTCTGGAGAGCGCCGAAAACAAGAGACAGCTGAAGGAATTGGAGGATGAAATCCTCAAAGTTCTGTCTACAGCTGAAGGGAATATCCTGGAGAATGAAACTGCCATTCAAACTCTTTCTCAGTCCAAAGTAACTCACTCCCATTTAGTTCGAACAACTTCCACGAAATTGTGAATTTTTAGAAAGACAATGAATTTCCAAAAGGATGAATAGCGTAATCTGCATCGAAGGACCATTTTGGTTTCAGGTTCTGTCTGCCACGATCACGAAGAAACAAGAAGTTTCGGCAGCCACAGAAACAGAAATCGACCACGCGAGAAACCTCTACGTCCCTGTGTCTGTACACTCTGCCGTTTTATTCTTTTGCATATCAGAGATGGCGAACATTGATCCCATGTACCAGTATTCGCTGGTGTGGTTCATCAACTTGTACAATCAGGTTAGAGTGATTCATCTTATGGTACACTGTTTCTTAACAGGGGTTATAACGCTGTAACTGGTAGTTGGGGTGACGTCATCATGGGGTTCCTGGCACTTTTGATGAAGGAGGTCAAACAACTTGTATTGAAGTTCATAAAATTTGTCCAATTGACTATGGCTCAGTTCAAAAAGCAACTTGTGGAAAGTGAATGTAAAGCTTATATTTAGGTCGACGTTTCACTGGAAATATACTACTAAACACTAGAAATAGATTCCAACATGACTTTTTTTTGGGAATTTGGCGTATAAGTATGGTTTAAATTGGTCAAATTCTGAAATTTAGGTGTTTTTTTTTAATCACTTTTCGTTAAATTTTCTACAAGAATGATCCCAAGAGTGTTTTGATAGGTCCAGTACTTTTGATGCTACAGACAAAGGAAAGTCGTCAAATGGTACATTTTAGCCAATATGGAAAACATTGACGTTTTTCAGCCGTCGATTGCTACCATATAAATTGGTCCAATTTTAAATTTAGGGAGGTCAATCGACGCAGAATTTAATGCTCTTTAATTTGTCTTTTGGTAAGGTTTTCGCTCGGATGCTTTGTTTAGGAATTATAAGGTAAGAAGAAAGTCCGACAACTCGTTTTCAAGGCTATTCTAAGGTTTTAGAACGATTTTCAGCTGTCCCCAGGTCACTCTGTCCCTATTTTATTGGTCTAATGGCCGATTTCACCACCTGGGGATAAGGTTGGTGATAACGTTATCTTGGGAATAGTGCAAAAAGTGCATTTCACCACTGCGAGGTAGCGCTATCACCGGGAATAAGGCGAGCGGTATTCCCTAGATTTTATTCCCTACTTCATCGGGGGGATAAGGGCTTGTTCCCCCGGAGTAGTCAAAACAAAATGGCGAACCACGATCATATGTTCGGAGCCCCAGTGTTATCAATCTGTTTTCTGCCGTATATTTTCTGTTAACAGTGTTTTTCTGGCCGTTTTTTCGTGTTTTTTTATTATTGTTGAGAATGGCTTTTCGGGACATTTTGGTCGACGATGAAATTCTGTTCGACGACGAAGAGGAAATTGATTCCGTCATTCGGCTGCAAAGGCGACCACGGCTTTTGCGTCAACGAGTAGATTATTTGCAGGATTTCGACGACACCGATTTTCAGGATCGATTCAGGATAGCCAAGGGAACGTTCACGGAAGTTTTGAGGTTGATCATAAGTCAAATAATCCCTCCTTCTGACAGGTAAGTAGTCTGATAATGCATCACCACCGTAGCTACCTTACCTACCCCTCTCTTACCTTATCTCATGCAACTACGCATAAGTAGGTGTAAAGATGTACATGAATGGAATTGAAAGGCATCAATTTCTCATGTTCCAGGAATAGAGCAATATGTGCGGCTTCTAAATTGTACATGGCGCTGAGGTACCTAGCCACAGGATCATTTCTGATGTCAGTTGCTGACTTCGTAGGCGTCAGCCAATCGTCCGCCTGCCGATATGTACACCAAGTGTGCCGAGCTATTGCCAGGCTGAGACCAAGGTTTATATCGTTCCCAACTACTGCTGCTGATAGAAGGTGCGTAGTCACCACGTTTTATGAACGAAGTCGCTTTCCGCGAGTGATAGGAGCTGTGGACTGCACTCACGTGAGAATCCAATCCCCTGGTGAGCGACATTTGATACGGTGTGACAGTTGAAAGTAGTGGAATATCAAAAAGTTGTATTCAAACATTAGGTACATCGTCTAAATACCAGACAGAAGTCGGTAGAGTACCTACCAACTTTTCTGCTGTGAACTACTTCCAGATGTCCTGCTGAATAAACTTTTTACTTGAGTGAATTCATTTTTATTTTAGTGAAGTCGTTTTTCTCGTAACTATTTCAGGTGGAGCCGGCGCCGAAACTTTCCGAAACAGGAAGGGCTCCATCAATACGCAATGCGTTTGTGATGCAAACTTGAAAATTATGGACATAGTGGCGCGATGGCCGGGGTCCTCTCATGATCAAACAATATTTGATAACTCGGCAGTAAATATGAAGTTTGAGACCGGGATTATAGGAGGATACTACCTCCTAAGGGACAGCGGTTATGAAGTCACTTCGTACCTCATGACTCCTCTTCTAAACCCTTCCACTCCCGCTGAACATTTGTACAACGAAAGCCACATCAGAACCCGAAAGGTAATACTTGAACAGCCTACTTTACTTTTTATCGCAGTTATAGGTCGACACTCCCTTATTTTTCCGTATGGAACCCATGTTACACCTACTATTCCCAAACTAATAGTGATCTTATTTTGCCTGTAATACGTTGCAGATGTTTCGGCGTTTTGAAACGAAGATTCCCTGTGCTCAGCAAAGGTATTACAGTTGATGTAGTTAATGTCCAGGCAATCATTGTTGCGTGCGCTGTACTCCACAACATATGCTGTGACAGGCTTGATGTTTTTCCAAATGAGGCAGATCAGTCTATGGATGACGGCATTGAAAGGGAATCTTTTATTGGAAATAATGAAACGAATGCTCAGAGTTTGAGAGGGAGGCAAGAAAGAGAAAAACTTATCCAGGAGCACTTTAGTAACCTCAGATAAATGCTCTAGCTTCAATGACAAGGTGAGAGAAAACAAACGTATGTTGTGACATTTTAATATAGGAATGAAACTTAGAAAAAATAATTATCACATGACTGTTTATAAGTAACAAAAAGACATATATATGTTGATATAAGCATGAAAAGTATAAAACATAACTATTACGACTATTTATGAACTGACTATAGGAACTGAAAGTAAAAGAAACGTAAAATAAATGAGTAACAAAACGACACAAAAGTACATTGCAATTGCAATGTTGATCCTAAGCATGAAAAGTATAAAACATAACTATAATAACTATTTATGAACTGACTACCTATAGGAACTGAAAGTAAAAGAAATAAATAACTACCTATAGGAACTGAAAGTAAATACTAAATAAAGTAAAATAAATAAAGTAAAAAGTAAAAAATAAATAAAGTAAAAATAAATTATACGAAAGTAAATTACAATCACAGGAAAATTCGAAAAAAACAAAATAGGAACGAACGAATCATTCAGTTTTTTTAACTTTGATTCGGAGAAGTTCAATTTCCAACTTCATTTTCTCCTCTTCCAACAGCAAAAGTCTCTTCCTAACTCCATTCATATCGATTTGCTGCTCAGTCAACGTTTCCTGTACACCCAGCAACTTGTCTTTGCGTAGTAAAACCTTGGTTGCCTCAGCCGTTGTGCTTTGGTAACGTCTCTCTGAAACAATTTTTAATTTGCTATCATCCAATGAAGTTCCTATGTAAATGTTAACGGTGATACGCATTGAAATATTAACGTTCCTACAATAAAAACCGGAGGTATAGAGTGAGAGAGTCTATTTCCTCGAAAAACAATGAGTACAATAATTGTACAGTTATTGTTGAATCGATTTCGAAGATTAGGTCATAATCAGTAAAAAAAACATGAACTGAAGGTACATCATGAAATAGGTAGGTACAGCTTATATAGTAATAGAAGTGAAAGGGATTGGGCGGATCAACAAATGCCAATTTAGGCAGACAAAGTGAAAGGGAGCTAAAACAATGGTGAGGGTAACATCATCCCCAGGGGGGGGGGGGACCAAGCTATATGTTGACCAAGCTACATACTGTCTATTTGTTAGATCAAAACTAAAATCATCCGCAAGCAAAGGAGACAAAGGAGAACCCATAGCTACCCCTGGCTGAGTATAATATTTGCCTTCAAACGGAAAATAATTCTGATCCATGCAAACAGACATCAAATTACACAGTTCATCTTTTTCAAAAATATCAAGATTGGACTCATGGATAATTCTATTAACCACATCTTGGCAGCAAGCCACATCGATATTGGTGAACAAACTAACAACGTGAAAGGAAGCAAGTTTGGCATTTGGAGGCACTTGAATCCCGCTAATTCCAGAAACCAAATCGTATGAATTTAGAACGGTATTTTTGGCCGAAAATTGATCCTATTCCTAAACAAAGTACATACATTTGAGAATACTTTTTGAGCTGTTCAGTACTTTACGAATTGTTTTTTGATAGTGGTTGGATCCGATTGGAGAGCTATGCAGTTATTTTCATCTAAGAATTTTAGAGTTTTGTTAATGTAGTTTTGTTTAGTTAAAATAACAGTAGTATCAAAATAACGTTAGAACAACGTTCCTACAGTGGGTATCGAATTCTGAGGGGAGGTAGGAAGCATTTTTTTTTCTCACGCCATAATAAACCAACCAAGGCTGGTTCCACTCACTATTTGATCTGAGAGGTGTGCTCTTCTTTTGTTGCAGCTTTACGGGAGCAACTACCCCCCATCCTGTCTGTCGACTCGTCCCTGCTCCTGAAAGAAAAGAAAAACTCAATAACCAGGGATTCAACAAATGTTGCTGCTTATTATAACAATGCCTACGACAATTTTGATCGTACCTACCAATAAAACTAATGAATGGAAAATGTGGAAGTTCCCATCAGTTTACCTTGTGATACAGCACTGTCCTCTTCAACATCTTGCGAACCTTCACCGGCGTCCTCATTCTGTGGGGGTTCCTGATACAAAATGATGGGGGTGGGAAGTACGTCGTCGGTTATTGGTGTTACCTCTATTGTATGTGTTTCTGAAAAAAAAGGAATAATAATAAAGCAAATAGGAACAAAATTATTTAATAATCTCCGTTGGTATTTGGATAAGTGATTAGTAAAATATGCAAAAACTGCTGCAGTGACAGGTGAAGTAGTGGAATGCCTTTTGCCTAAAGAATGGAATGGCAAAATAGATATTTGAAGTGCGACAAAGGTCGATTTTTCAAAGACATTCACCCACAACTTAAAAGCGACCCATGGTTTAATTGTATAAAACATTGGAGATACCTTTTAATTATCGATTAATATCGATGTTTTTCAATTATTATGGGAATTCATAGAAGAAAATGGTATTAGAATATAAGTTTAGGTGATAAGATGCGTTTGTAAATATTTTTCATTGATACCCTACGATTGTGGTTATGATTAATTATGTTTTAATTGTGGGTGTATGTTGACAAGCATGCCAATAAAGAATTTGAATAAAATAAAAAATATGCACTACAGCGACAGACTTTCTCCTTCTTCAGGAAGGAAATATTATGGTTTATGGAGATATATGAAAATATTATGGTTTTACCAGTACCTACGTCGTCGATGGTATCGCAGTCATATTCTGCCGGGATGCCTTCCACCGATATTCTGTCTACCATGTCCATCAACTTTACGTCGATGGTGTTGAGGGGCAGGCTGTCATTTTGACCTCCACCCGTCTTTCTCCCTTCCAGCCTTGAATAATAGGAAACCAAGAATTAACGTTACAGTACATGAACTCGTAATATGTTGGTAACTATTACAAACAAAATTATAGAACATGCTATTTACGTAGGTTAACGTAGCTAGGTTGTTCACCACCACATTGGTATGTGTGGTTGTACGTTTTCGAAAAGCTTCAGAAAACCAAGTGCTATACATTCATCACATAATTTCGTGAAAACGTTTAAAATTAGGTCAACTTAAAAGAAGGGTCCTTGCTACCTGTTATAAAATAAAAGCTCGGTAAGTATGTTGAACTTACTTTGCTCTCGCACTCTTCTTCCTCAGCTCCTTTTTCAGACCCTTATATTTCAATTTGAGTTGCTCGATGGTCCTGGGAACTACGAGGGATGCGCTGTTGAAATCGTTTTCAACTTGCTTCCAAGCGGCCTGCTTATCCTTCCACATCACAGAATCAGTCGTTTTATTTTCTATCACTTGTTTCCTGCGATGAACTAATTCTACCAACAGTTCCACCTCCGCCTCAGTAAAATTTACATTTCTCTTTCTTTTTTCCATTCTTCTTTCCATTCTTTTTTCCAGACAAACCGACTTCACAACTTCACGACGTTTTCAACACTATCACTGCGTTATCACCGTTATCAGCTTTGCTGGCGCGAAGGCCTTCGTCAAATCGTCTGGGAGCAACATTCTGGGGCTAACCAGGGAACAAAGTAGGGGATGCGTTATCCCCGAACCGGAAATGCATGGTGAAACTGAAAACCGGCTATCACTGGGATAGGGTTTATTCTCGAGGATAGCTTATCCCTCCTTTATCACCGACCTGGTGAAATCGGCCATAAGAGTCAACCTGTAGTTCTGACCGATCTCATTGATCGAAGGTTGATAAGCCCCGTAATAGAATATACCCCTTACCAGAATCACGTTTAGGTACTTCATTTTGGGTTTTACTTTTGTTATTGGTTTATTGTTCTGCTGTTGATGGTTGTTATTGTTCTGCTGTTGACTTTGTTATTGTTACAGGCCATCACTAATAGTGAGAAAAGCGATGCTTTAGGCACCAGATTGAAAAACCTCAACGAGTATTTCACTGTTAGCATTTACAGAAATGTGTGCCGCTCGCTTTTTGAAAAGGACAAGCTGACCTTCTCCTTCGTCTTGACTCTGGGCATCGACAGATCTAAGGTGCGTAATTGTAAACTTGTTATGAGAAATTTTGATTCTTAGATGAATGGTGGTGGTTGATGATCAGGGGTAAGAGGTATTTGAAGGACTTGTGGTCCTCCTTTGCATGGATCGTGAAGAGGCAAATCTGCTTGACTCTGCAGCAGCTGCCCAGGAGGCTGGCATCCCCAGGTGTAACAGGTGCCACCACTCCAGCTGCAGCAGAAGTCCACCTGGACGCCACTCCTCAGCAACGAAAGAGCCGGCAATGCCAAGACTGAGATACGCAGATTCTGCAGTGAGAGAGACTGCCCTGCTGTTGCATCTACGCGATTCTGGCACTTCGGGAAAGAGTTTCTCAAGTTCCACTGATATTGCTGTTTCTTCCAAAAAACACGAGTACCTAACAATAATAATAACAGAAAATAGCAAAATTATGTAAAATTCCGTCATGGTTTCAGAAACTCGTGGAGGACGAGCACATAGCATTCCTACTGACTGGTGGGGTAGCATTGGAGAATCCTTACTCTAACCCAGGTTCAGGCTGGCTTTCAGAGAAATCTTGGTCTGAAATCGTCCGTGCCAGCAAACTACAAGGGTTTGTATTTGTATTAGTTAGTAGATTTAATTGGTGACAGTACGTTATCGAGAAACACAATTCTTGGGTACTGACTGTTGTGAAGACAGTTACTACTACTGGTGAAGGCAGAGAATACAAAGAACACTAAGAGTACTGAATTTTCGAGTCGGCGAGAATACAAAAGACGAAAGAGTTCATTTTGAGCCAGGGAGTTGAAATGTATTGTGGCTGAAGTACAGAGATTCCCCCTCCAGTGCAAACGGTACTTCTTAGGCCTAGGAGCAAGGAAGACTTGCTGAATTGGTAGACACAGCGAGGAACGACCTGACATGGCGTACAGGTACGAACAAAAGCTGTGGTGCCTTTGGACATGGACAGAGCCACCATGGCAGAGTCGCCACTGTCTCCATTTACTGGTTTTATAAACATTTTGTCTCAAATTCTTGCCTTGCAACACCCAAGTTTATAGATTTTCCAACGGTGAAATCAGAATTACGATATCTCATTCCGTTATCAGATTAGAGCAGGTGAACCGTGAAGAGCATCTCAAGTAACAACCATGTTTCTTAATCTTCAAAGTGCTCCAGTTTGAGAACGGAATGATATATAGCAATTCTGATGCTTGTGTGTTTGGCAGTGAATTCAGGATTTTCAGTATCTATTCTTAAACATTTTTCACAAATTCTGCAGACTAAGCGAATTCAAAGACTCAGTCGAGAGGCGGACTGAAGAGTGGAAAGACTACTACGACGATTTCGATCCGGTTCACAGATCTCCTCCGTCCCCTTTTGGCTACGTCCAAAACCTGCCATCGTTGATTATCTTGAGGTGTTTGAGACCCGACAAATTGGTTCCTGCTGTTGTGGTAAGCTTGATTACACCACATACCACTCGAGAGTAGTAGAATGAAATATACATTCCTACAACATAATATGTTCAGATATTATCCTAACCATCATCAATAACATTCAATTTCCAGGCTTATATAACTAGAAGGATGACTAAAACGTTTGTAGAGCCGCCGCCATTTAACTTAGCGGATGCTTATGCTGATTCCCACTGCTGCTCCCCTCTCGTCTTCATATTATCTGCTGGGGCAGATCCGATGGCCAACCTCATGAAATTCGCGGACGACATGGAAGTGAACAGGTCGAGTTTGATGACCATATCTTTGGGACAAGGACAGGTATTTGAAATATTCTGGTAACCACTCAGAATTTTGTGTTATGTATTGAATTCGTTCTTGGACTAATTCCTGTATTTGACGCTCCAGGGTCCAATAGCGTCCAAAATGATTGAAACAGGCATCAAAACCGGGGAGTGGGTCGTTCTCCAGAACTGCCACCTGGCCGAGAGCTGGATGAAGCAGCTGGACAAGACGTGTACGGAAGTGATTGTCCCAGGGTCGACTCACGCCAATTTCCGTTTGTGGTTGACCAGCTATCCGTCCACCGCTTTTCCAGTGTCCATCTTGCAGAACGGTATGAGTTCATACAACGTGGATACCTATATACCTCGTACATAGACCTGATGTGATTTCTCCCTCCTCCATACACTTCTGGCAAGAACAACCTAATGCTTACTGCACCACTGCATCATGAACCTACAACCACATACGGTTGGACTGAAGACATACCCTCCTGTTAACCTCCACATGACTTCAGTTTCCAGTCTTGATCAGACTGAAGCTAATGCAGCTACTAGTTCTGCCATCCAACGTAGAAAAGCCGTAGAATAAGAAAATCTAGTTTTGAGAAAAACTCTGTCAAATGAACAATTTTCAACATTTTCACCATTCGAGGAAGAAGAGATTCTCAATCAATGCGAGCTACGGATTTTCATGGGAGCATCTGTTATTCCCTGAAGGCCTCAAATTCATGTCTATGAGAGACTACTGTGGACTACTGAGAGATTAAATGGTTTGGAGCAACCCACTACGACCTAACAACTAATACACGTTGCTCTCCCTCTGTGAGATCTTAAGATCTCTGTAAGATCTTAGGCATTAAAATGAAAAAAGAAGCCCCTAAAGGCCCCAAATCATGTCTATGGCTATTCTAATTTGGACGGCTGAGTAAATTAAATGGTTTCCAGAAACCCACTACGACCTCACAACTTATACACTTTGCTCTCCCTCTGCAGGCGTTAAAATGACAAACGAAGCCCCTAAAGGCCTCAAAGCGAATCTGTACAGGTCCTACACGAGTGACCCGATATCCGACCCGAGGTTCTACGGAAACAGTCATTTCCCAAAGAAGTGGCAAACTCTGCTGTTCTCTTTGTGTTTCTTTCACGGGATCGTTCAAGAGAGGAGGAATTTTGGCCCATTGGGCTGGAACATTCCCTATGAATTCAACGACTCCGATTTGAGAATCAGCGTACAACAGTTGCAGGTACGGCTTTCGAGAGGATTCGTATCTAGTGAGTATTCGTTATGGTATTGTACGGCAATTTAGACAATTGGGCCCTTTTAATTGGTAATTCATCCGCATGGTGCCCCTGTAGGCATTTCTGGATGCCCGACACTCTGCAGCACAGGCTTAGCTTGACATTAATTTTTATGCTGATGCCACAGCCAAGGCACTATGGGGAACTCTCATTTTGATCAACAACATCATTAATTTTAAGGGTGTTTTCTCAAATTCGTCTCATCTTGGACAGGCATGATGAATTACAAATTGGGACGGAACGAAGGGTGTTCGAGATTTATTTATTTGACAAGAAACTGGACAAGCCCAGTTACAAGAGAGAAGTGTGTATACAAAAGTAGATATAGGTACAATTAAGAGTTACAAAGGAGAGATGATCAGTCGAGGATGTGTCTTACTACATTAGACTTGACGAGTGAGCAAAGAGGTGGATGTGCTGGGGGACTAAGAGAAAAGCGGCTGGAGAGCTCCTCATGATTTATGATTGAGCGGGTGATGTGCAATTTGTAGGCCTAATATTGGAGTAAAGCCTGGAAGACACCGCCTGGATGGCACTTGTAATGGGGGCACCAAATCACCAAAGCGTTCTCTAAAATGGGCTGCACCAAAAACGAAAATGTAAATTAAAAAAAATAGGCAAAAAAAAACTCTATTTTTACAGTTTTTCAGTAGGTTTTTGGGGGATTTGGATCAATGTGAATAAAGCTGAGTTCACATGGATCCGTAATGCGTCGTTCGTTGGGTCACCTGAGTGGCTGGAGCAAGGGTATGGACTTCTTCAGATTCACTTTTGGAGGGGCTGAAAATATCTGAAAAGTTAGATATTTAACGCGACGTAAGAGTGCGCAATAGCTTCTGCGCACACCTACCCCCTTTACCTCTTGTAATCTATTGTTTTCGTTGAATCTCTGGACTGTTTCCCCACGTCCTGCAGTCCCCACGTCCATTCGGATTCAGCACCCTCGAAAACCCCCATCCTGATAAAATGAGGCTGGCAACTTTCAGGTCACTTTTTTTTTGTAGAGCAGTGTAATTTACTTATACAAGTACCGATTCACGGGTTTTCACTTGTGCAGGTACTTATTTGTTTGATTGGGCGTACAATTACGTGTTGGGTCTGTGTGGTTTGACAGATGTTCCTGAACGAGTACGAAGAAGTTCCATTCGACGCCCTCACATATCTGACGGGAGAGTGTAACTACGGCGGCAGAGTGACGGACGACAAAGATCGACGACTTCTAAATTCGATTTTATCGACTTTCTACGACCCGACGGTGATTGCTGAAGAAATGTAAGAAGATCGATATTTTTACAACTTGAAACGATCAATTCCAGAAAAGAGATTCATAACGTTGAAACTTGTACATTTCAGGTACGCTTTCTCCCCAAGCAGAGTGTACCGCGTTCCCCCGGATACGTCCCACGAAGGAATCATTTCTTATATTTTGAGTTTGCCCCTGGCTCCGCAACCGGAGGTTTTTGGTTTACATCAAAACGCCGACATAACGAAAGACAACAAAGAGACTAGTTCTGTAAGTATTTAGATATAAATAATATTCTGAAATTCATTTTGAACTCTCTTGACGTAGGGTTGTGAAAAGTTTCATGGGCCATCATCGTACTTTTTTTTTTTTTTTTTTTAAATACATTTTTATTTGTTTATAATTAGAATACACTTTTCTAAGACACAAATGCTACGACCCCCTTTAAGATAACTGGAAGAAGCCTGTATCCAGAATTTGAAAAACCACGTGTTGTTTGAATCAGTTGTTCCTCCCCAGAGGTGCCCAAGAGGGGGTTCAAGTCAGTATGGTCTCTACTTGTACTGTCAATATTGAAGTTAGAATATTTTCATAAGTCGACCTGAATGAATGCTTAAGTTATATTATTTAGTTCTACTCATTCCCCTCCTCCTTGCTTAATTTATTTTTTAATGTCTCAATATTTCGGGGCTGTATCCCTCCCCCCCCCCTTCCCCTCACTGCATCACTGCTTGTCCTGCACCTTCTCATTGATGATTTCCTACCTTACAGCTCCTGTACAGCGTTCTATTAACCCAGTCCCACGTGGCAGAAGGCGCTGGTGGTCAAGATTCGGACGCGCTGATACAAGAAGTTGCCGAAGACATACTGAACAAAATGCCGCCGACTTTTAACATCGAACTAGTCGAAAACATGTACCCGACTCTCTACGTACAAAGCATGAACACTGTTCTCAGACAGGTACAAGTCGATTTTTTGTATTCTCTTATTTTCTATGTCGCATGTCGAATTCCGTAAGTTTCAGATTATTGTAATGGGACAAAGTGCCGCTAATTTGAATTTTAAAATGTATAAATTTGTCGCCAAATGTGTTTCTAAAAGTGGTCATAGTGGCATAATGTCCTTATTCCACTGCTTATTCCGCTCCATTAATCCCGCACTAATCACGTAGAAAACCAAGTAAAACTATCGATAGGACTATCGACACTATCGCCATCGACCTGGAAGGACCACTATCGATAGTTTGAGAAGTATTTACTATGTATCTGATCTGTAGTTTCAGGCTTCAGGGTTTCAGGGTTTTAAGGCTTTCTCAGAAGTCAGGACTTTTAAGACGAAAATTAAGATCTTCTTTGTTTAGAAGATATGAGCAAAAAACCAATAACAGTCCGACAAAATCGCGGTTTTTAGACTACCCTCGTAAACAGCTCAGTCCCCCCCCCCCCCCCCTAAACACGAGACAAGAAACACACCCTCTACCATCCCCAAACAATCCAATACGCAGCCTCTTGAGACCAATGGGGTGTGATTGGGAGGAAGTCAAATCAGCTGAAAGAGCGCTAATGCATGTAGACCTGTGCGACGCACGGGTAATGGCTATTAAATTATGTAATAACACATAAACTGGATGACATGAAATATGAACACTGAGAACCCTTAGGAAAAACAGGTAATTAATTACCTACAAACCCACTACCACATTGGAAAAAACCCCAAATTAAACTGGGGGAAACAATAAGATGTAGAAGCTAAATAGTTATTCTCATCTTCGACGGTGGGGCCTATGATAGATAAACACATCTATACAATACCACTATCTATGCACTTTTGAAGAAACCAGGGGAATCTCGAGGGTCGATGATTACGTTGGTAATATTGATAAGAAAATCTGCCGGTGACAAGAGAACTTCCCGTACTTTTGTAGTAGTTCCTGCTCTTATTTTTATCAGATAAGGTGTGTTGAGTTCTGTCTCCTGAAGGGCTACATTCTCCCATTCTCATGATCATGGGTTGATTATTCTCCTACTTCCATGCCGATTCGGAAATGTCCTTAATAAACTTTATTCCGATCAACAGGAACTCATCAGATTCAACAAGTTGTCGAATGTGATCGTCTCGTCGTTGAAACAAGTTCAGAAAGCGGTGAAAGGTCTGGTCGTCATGTCCAAAGACCTGGAGGAAGTCTATTCAAGCATGTTGATCGGCCGAGTTCCGAATCTCTGGGCCTCGAAATCGTACCCGTCATTGAAACCTCTCGCTGGTTACATCCACGACCTCCTCCAGAGGTAAATACTAATTTTTTCTCTGTGTACCATTAGGCTGTAACGCCAATAATCCATAGATTATGGACCAGCTGCTAAGTTTTTCTTATTATTTATTGGCTTAATAATTCAAATACAGTCTTCCAAGGAAATTCAAGCAGCTGACATATCTACAGTAGATAAGATTTTGGGAGGCTTGCTGTAAGTGAAGCTCCTCAACCTAATTAGATCAAATTCTAGTGTGCCGTCCCTGTAATTAGAGCTCCTTTATGAGCTACAGTTGTTTTACCAACTTCCAGACTGGGTCAGGTTTTTCATTACCAGGACATAGAAAATCAGGACGTAGCCAGTCCCTCACAGTGGCATAGGACGTGCTCTGCCGTTTCCTCCTCTTTGTCTGTCCTCGATCATCCCAATCCTGCAGAGATGCTTTCAGAATCGGCAGTGTCCAGTCACTAGCCCTACCGTTATCCTCAGCCTGGTGCAGGCTACTTTGCTGTAGCTGCATGCGAGGGTTAATTTATGAATTTTTTCACATGCCTCTGGCCCATGGATCTATTCCATGAGACTTGAGTTTCTGATTGTACCCACTCTTTAATAGTGCTTTTCCTGAGGATTTTGGATCCTTCACATTAGGGTTTGGGTCCAGTGATGACGGTCTCTGGCCCTTGTTTTGCGAGTGTATCCGTCTCCTCATTCCCTTTGCGCCCTGAATGCCTGGCACCCATACCAAGGTGACATTGTTCCTGTCCGATAAGTTGTCCAGGGCCCTACAAAACTAGGGTATTATTAAGAAAGTGCCATTTGTAAAAGAACTTTAATCGGAATCTCCGTTTTCCCCAGTCCACTCCCTACAGTAGACTGATGATCCCCAATGCAAGGTTGTTTGCTGACACAATATCTTCTGGTACTAAAGACCTGAATATTCTGTATCGTTGAGCTTCAAGGGTTGGACACTCAAAGAGGAGATGTTTCGTCATCCTCTCTGCAAAGTCTGTACTAAGGATCTCCGACTCTGTGCAGATGTTTCTATAAGCACCCCCGCCCCGTCAGCATCCCACCAGGAGTTTCATTTATTGCCTTGGCAGCTCCAGTGCTTCTGAGCTCCTTCTCCTGCAAAGCGCTGACATTGTCATCTTCCCGAACTTTGAGCTGTGATGTCTTTCCAATGCTTCTTATGCTTTCCCAAGGAGGATCCTACCGAGCATTTGGCTTTGCCCAAGACTGGCTCCGTCGCCACAAATACTGTGGAGGCCCCTTTTCCTGCCATCCTATCTGCCTTCAGTTGCTATTTGTCTTAGCCGAGTATATAGACGGCGCTTCTTGTTTTCTGTTAGACATCCACCAGTAAATATGGAACAACTGTTTGGCCATTTTCCTTGAATAACCTGCTTGAGAGCATCCTGGGGTCTCCAGTAAGCGGAAGGTTTCATTGGCCACTATTGCATTGTAAGGTCGTTATGAGTGTAGGTGCTCTTACAGTCAAAGCCCATTGCTAGATTTAAACCACAGTGTTGTTCTCTTATATAAACAATTGTCATGTCTATTTTCCAGGTTGAAATTCTTTCAGAAGTGGATCGACGAGGGCATCCCCATCGTATTTTGGTTGTCCGGTTTCTACTTTACTCAGTCATTCATCTCTGGAGTCCTTCAAAACTACTCGCGGTGCCACAAGATCTCTATAGACCAACTCGGATTCCAATTTGAGGTGACCAACTATGAGATTGACGCTCATCGGGAGCCCGAATTCGGCGTTTACGCGAAGGTTAGTGGAAGCAAATAAGACGATGCATGATCAATATACCTACAAGTCAATGGCGATGTAAACCAAAATACAATTAAATTGATACCGGCGTTGATTTGAATTGTTTCATGCAGCATAAATCGGATGAAGAGGAGTTAGGAGTGTTTTTCGAGGTTGGTGCCCCAAACCTGTTGTTAGGATTATTTTTTCCTGAATCAGGATGGCATCACATGATAACCTTGTATATCGAAAAAACCAAATTTAACAGGAGAGGCAAGAAACTGGGGTTATCATAGGTTAGATGTGACGTTACTGCTTACTTGATGTTAAACGAGGTTTTCATTTAGGTCTCTACAGGGCTGACAATTCGTTTTCCGCCAAAATTCGAATCACAGGACGATGAGACACGAGGTTAGCATGTGATGCACCAGATGTACCTTTTGTTGTTGTTCATGTTGTTTGTTTTGTTATAACTTTTCAGGGATTGTTTCTCGAAGGGGCAAGATGGGACAGGGACATGCTGAGACTGTCGGAGTCGCACCCAAAAGTCCTTTTTGATCCGTTGCCCATAATTTGGCTGAAACCAGGTGTCAAGGTGGGTGTCGATTCTTCCTGTCGTCATCTAACAGTATTGTTAGGATATTGGCCTTAGAATCGAGTAACTGTGAATTAGTCCAGCAGATATGCACTTTGTGCCTGGGAAAAAATCCGACCCCCACGATAGAGCCGTATTTATGGTAGTCTGTGGGAACCATAAGGCACTCCGTGTTAAACTCTCTGATGTTCAATTCGTAAATTGGAATCAGCTGATTTGGTGATGCAGGAGTCTGGTAGCAGGTGTCTTCCAGGCAGACAAAAAGATTACCACATGGATGAAATTGGAATAATAATAACTTGAAATCACCTGTTGGGTGTCCGCCAACTTCCATTGATAATTTTGGGTGATACATAATATGTAAATATTGTAAATATTATTTACAATTTCATTACTTTTTGATATTACTGGATTTAAAAATTGATAATTAATTTGTTTGGCTTCGTGTATGTTGTCGTTCTCTTCCATTAGAAAGGTAGGTATTCAGATTGAAGAATCGTGACAAATGGAAGGCCTCAAAGTTTCAAGTCTGTAGGTGGTCGGGAAAATTTGCCAGTAGGGGCTTGAAATTTCAAAACTCGAAACATTCATATGTAACGGTGCAATTTTTTGTTCGAAGTTCGATAGAGTTTATTTTTTAGAATTTCACAGCTTTGTACGACCAGCTGTTCGTTCACAATGACGGCTCAAAGTTGGAGCAGATCAAAAATCGTCAACATGAGAATGAATCGCGAGGCCGCCGATCGGTTCAATATTCAAACTGGCTCAGCTGATTCAAACAGCACTTGGTTTTCAAATATCGAGTTGATAAATAATATTTAATAATAATAATTATTAGTAGTAATGAAGCATGAAAATTATTAATAACCAACAATAAATATTAATAATTCACACTACTTGATAATAATTATTATTAATTCATGATAATTCGTAATAATAATTAATATCATTTAGTGATCTAGACAGAAGGGTGATCTGCATAAAGGAGATAATAAACTGTTGAGTCAAGAATTAGCAGAGTTTTTTTCTTGTTCTATGACCCCCCCCCCCCCCCCCGATGCAGGTGAACCATAATTCTGATCTATTGTAAATACAAGGTTTAATTTTAATTGTTTCTTGACATCCTTTACTTAACCTGAAAATGACGCCTTACTGGAACAAAGGGGAAGGTAATGAGCGATGAGTTATGTAAAAGAGCTGATCATTTTGATGAGCGATCGATCCTCATCCGATCATTGAGATGAGTCAGATCGCTCATCTCTAATGTTCGTGGAACTGCGGTGGGAGCGGCGAACAGGGAGGGGAGTCGTGAAGGCTTCGTTTTACCTCCCACTCTACAACCACCCACATCCGCCCGGTTTTCTCTTTCTCACCCACTTCCACATTCACCCACAATTTAAATTTAAGCAGTTGAGGCGATGGTGGGAGAGCGTAGTCTCACATCTGCGGCGGGAGTGACATCTCCCGTCTCCCCCTCATCAACCACCCACATCCGCCCGGTTTTCTCTCTCTCACCCAACCCCACATTCACCCACAATTTGAATTTAAGCAGTTGCGTCGGTGGGTGGAGACAACCCCCGCTCCCTGTCATCAACCTTCTCCATCATCCTGCTCCCCTCCTCGCATTCCTCTTCATCACCCACTCACAATTCCAATTAATGTAGGGTAAGTCACCTCATGATCGACAGACCTTAATATTACACATCATCCCCCCCCCCCGCCTTCCTTCTTATCACATTAACAATTTAGATTTGCCTATTTATCCATTGATAAATAATATTCAATAATAATTTGATCTATAGATTAGGTAATAATTGTCATTACATTATTCACTAGTGGCTAGTGACAAGCCCACAAGGTGGTCCTCGACGATCTCTTTTACAGCTGAGTATTGCGCGAAATACGAATTAGATCACTCATTTCAATAAAAAACGGAGGTATTGAATGAGAGAGTCTGTTTCCACGAAAAACAATGAGTGCAATTCTGCCGTGTGAAGGAAGAACGACTCAACTCGAAAATGGTCGAAAATGGGGTTTTTACGTATCCCCAATAATTTCCCCCCCACCTTTCCGATGGACGAGTCAAAAATTCGAAATTCACCCCGGAAGGGGTTGAAATTGTTAGGGGTGTAATTTGAAAATTGCCTAATTTTGAGCAAAAACGTCTCAACTCCATGTTTTTTTTAGGGAAAACACCTCAACTCCTCGATTGAAACACCCTAACTAGCTAGATTTGCTATTTATTTGTTGAGAAAAAAAGACTCAACTCGCTGAAAACGCCGTTGAGTTGTTTTTCCTCCACATTGTTGGCTTTAAGATCTGGTTGAGACGTTTCGTATGGTTTTCGTGAGTTGTTTCTCCTCCAAATGTGTACGCAGCTGGCCGGATTTGATTTGTTTCTCATGACTCAATCAGGTGTAATTCGGACGTCGTGAATTGAGAACATAATTTTTTAATGATGACACAAGGGTTTAATATTTACCAATCTAGGGTCATGGGTCATTTATCGGCCCATTATTTTTGGCTTATAGGGAATTAAATTTATTAAAAAAAAGAAAAAACGGAAAATCCAATTTATATTTACTTCATTTTTACCTCCTCTTCTCAAGGGGTTAAGGGATCGGATTGCCCAGATGTTAGGACAAACTAGACCCCCGAAGGAGTCTTTTGCGAAATTTCAGATTTTTTAGATCAATTTAAAGGCATAAAGTGGTTCGCACGGAGGACGGCGAACGGACATTGAATCTACGCATCTTAAAACCTGAAGTGACGAAGTTTGAGGGGGGTTACAAAAATTTTTTCCGATACGATCACATAGGCTTATTATTAGAAATAAGAAACAAAAATTGGGTCAGGGTTCCAACCCCCCTCTTATGGATGAACTCGATAGTATTAAATGATGATAGGTACTTAATGAAGTGTAGGTACAGCAGCAAAAAGGTAAACTAACGAAAATGTTGAGTCGTTTTTCGTCAAAATCTTACCGAGAAAACAGCAATTTAATGTGGAGGTAAAACGACTCAAGGGGGATTGAGTTGTTTTTACTTCACAAACAATTAACGAAAGTGATCTGGAGTGAATTTATGGCGAGTTTTCTCAGAAAAACTTCGAAGCTGATTTCTGGGATTTCGAAAATTTTGAGTTGAGTTGTTCTTCCTTCACACGGCAGAATTGTTAAATCGATTTCGACGATTGATAACTCATTCATGTTTTGTTAAGTACTGATGATGACCTAATCGTCGAAATCGATTTAACAATAATAGGCGTAACTAGCTCAGTCTATAAATTATTTAAATGAATGATGGGTGAAATAATTATTTCGCGCAATAAAAAACGGAGGCATTGAATGAGAGAGTCTACCTATTTCCACGAAAAACAATGAGTGCAATTGTTAAATCGATTTCGACGATTGATAACTCATTCATGTTTTGTTACTGATGATGACCTAATCGTCGAAATCGATTTAACAATAATAGGCGTAACTAGCTCAGTCTATAAATTATTTAAATGAATGATAGGTGAAATAATTATTTCGCGCAATAAAAAACGGAGGCATTGAATGAGAGAGTCTACCTATTTCCACGAAAAACAATGAGTGCAATTGTTAAATCGATTTCGACGATTGATAACTCATTCATGTTTTGTTACTGATGATGACCTAATCGTCGAAATCGATTTAACAATAATAGGCGTAACTAGCTCAGTCTATAAATTATTTAAATGAATGATGGGTGAAATAATTATTTCGCGCAATAAAAAACGGAGGCATTGAATGAGAGAGTCTACCTATTTCCACGAAAAACAATGAGTACAATTTTGTAACGCTCTTACAACACTATCGATGGACAATTCTGCAAACGATACATAGATGGCGGTGTATGCGTGGGTGTTGTCTTTGTGGCCTTAGCGCAAAGGGTGGTCAGATTGCAGCCCCTCAATCTGACATTTACTCGTTTTCCTGCTGGGTGTCACTAGGAAGGCGGATTGGGCATGTGAACCATGTATGGCCAGGTTTATCGCATCTCCAACAAACCAAAAGCCGTCTACGAGGTTGATCGTTCTTAAAACCAGCTGAGGAAGGTCGTTTACGGGGTAAATGTCACAATTTAAGCCCTGGAAAGCACGACTTTTCGAGAAAAAAAGTTATTTTGCTCCACCCTAATTGGACATGCGATTTCGAACATCCTTCGACAAAAGACTGCTAACGTCGAATCTCTCGATTCGACGTTAGCAGACTTAAGACTCTGCCATTCCCAACTTACCACAATAATATTATAATATGATATAGGTATCGTCGAATGTTTTTTTCGACTTTTAGTACGTTACGACTCCGTCAACCTCAATACGAATACACTGAAGGTGAAGTTAAATAAAACTTCTTTTTTCCAGAAATATTTCAAAAAATTCCCGATCTACAACTGCCCTTTGTACCGCACTTCCGCCCGGCGCGGCGTCCTCGCCACTACCGGACACTCGACCAACTACGTCATGTACATCGAACTCATCAGTGACCAACCCCAGAAACACTGGATCAACCGAGGGGTCGCAAGTTTACTGCAACTCGATGACTGAATCAGAGACTGACTTTGTTGTAAATAAATTGTATTTTTCGGTCGTGAACTTAGTTATTTGATGTTTGAAACCGAACAAGGCAGAAATAGGGTGACTCTATGTTGCTGTATGAAATAATATTTATTATTATTTCATATTATGCTATGTTATACCATTCAAGGCGAGATCTTCAATTAAACGTTTAGCGGTTCTATACATTCAGGCTGAGAGGTGAGCCTTCACATTGCTGTATGAGACCAAGGGAAGGTCTTTTTTTTCTTTTTCTTTTCATTATACCGAGGGGATTGTTCTCCAGCTTGCTATACCCAGAGCCTGAAATAGAACATGAACTAGGGACCTCAATTTGAAACAGGGGATGATTAAATTTTCACAGAGTGAAACCCCAAATTTGTTATAATTTTATATATCATTTAATCAAAGCTATATTTTATCGATGGTCTGTGACGGACTTGTACGCGGTGCTCTCCTCTTCAGACCTAGATCAGAAACATAAGACACTGCCCTTGAGGGACGTTCTAAAAACTGCTTTAGCGAATTTTAGGGGGGACGGTGAGAGATGAAACTATTGGAAATTTTATAATCTAATGAACCAATGAACATAAACGCGACATTCGTATCGCCATGCAGTCACTCACTCTAAGGGGGGTTTTAAGGGTACGCTGAACACGATGGTGACATCAGAATAGCGATATCTTATCCCGTTCTCAAACTGGAGCACTTTGAATAGTAAGAAACGTGGTTGATACTTGAGATTTTATTCAGGGTTCATCTGCTCTAATCTGATAACGGAATTAGTTATCGCAATTCTGACTTCACCATCGTGTTAGCGTTGAAAACTCTATAAACTGAGGTGTTACTCGGTAGAAAAATGGTGAGTAAATTGTTCACGAATATAGTGGCAATAGGATTTTATAATACACACAAACGACATGGAGGGAAGTGGCACAACCTTTTATTTCCAAGATGGCAAGTAACTAGGTATTAAGAAGACTATTTAAGTACCTACTGATCATTAGTCGGAGAGCACCACACCTGATGCATACCGAATTAACCAAATAGCTTCATACTTGTACTTAAATACCTATAATTAACCAATACGTTTAAGATTGCCCATATTTGAATGAGATGTTCCATACATCACATTTTACATAAAACCAGTCATTTATTAAAAAATTGACTCTTACAGCCATGCTGCATGGATCTTTAACGTTTAAAATGAATAGAACCGGTGAATGAGCAGCTCCTCAAGTGGTAATTGGCTCTCAAGTTTTAGACTCAAGTTTTAATTCTTAAGATCAGCAGATCTTGATAAGGCACTATGTAGATTGTACAATCACGCTTGGTGACAAAACTCAAAGTTTCTGCGTAAAAATCATTTATCTGAGATCACAGTTTAATTAGTGGGGAAGATCAGTTTGGCGACTGGGCGATAGTGCGGGCACGAGTCCTGGAGGACGCGGACTTTTCGACACCAGAATTTGTACAAATCGATCGAATAGTCGGTCCGAGGAAACGACTGGCCGGCGAACGATCGGATGGTTTCACTCTGAAAAAAAAAAAAAAAAAACGAATAGACGGCAAAGCTAAGAACAAAATACGTAAGTAAGAAATAGTACAGGAGGAGCCTTGTAAAGAAAGTCGGGTGTGTGATGGACTCAATTCCAAAGTTAACGAAAATTTGCACGAGGACCTTGACCTCTTTAAAATTTCTTTAAAAAATACATTGGTCCAAACATATGCATACTCTCCCCCCCCCACCGTCTGTCACTCACTCTCTCCCCAATATGTGTACCAACACATAGATATGTGTGTAAAAACACTTCCACGACTTATCCCAAACCTTGAATTTTTCTGCATTTTTCAAATTTTGAAAAATTTACCTTAAATTACTAAATTTCCGTCGTGTGTCGAAAGCCGGGGAGAAGTTCCTGCTGAAGGGACAGTGAAGGGAAGGGTGGACAACTTTTACTAATTTAATGGTTTAGATATCTTTATTTTGAAGGAAATTTCTCCCCCCGAAGAGCTCGTGTTAGGAAACTCAGCAAACCTCTGCCATCCTCAAACAATCCCTGAAATTTCCGTAAGCTTTGGAAGTGAGTCCAGGTAGTACGTACAAGGCTCCTGGACTGATAGAGCAAAATTTGCTCAAGAAGCACTACAGCCCAATCTACAAATTTGGACAAAATGAAGTTTGAGACACTTTCTATTTTCGACACTTTGTTATTCGAAAAAGCGCCAAAAATCACAAAAACTCCGTACTAACAGGATTATTTATCAAATACTGATAGACTTGACTGTGATATTAGTTTACCAAGTTTAGTCTAACTTTTACCTGGGATTTCGGTTCAGCAAAACCCTCAAATTACTAGGTAGTCTATGATGTTCCCAACTATCTTGTTAAGTAAAAATTTGATTTCTTTCTTAATGACATTTCGAGGGTCTCACGGCAACTTCCCACGTCGTCATTTGGGCGACTTTTCAGCAGAGCCAAAAAACCACCTGCCAATAACTATGTTTACTGAGTAATTCAGTAAAATAAATCGTGAGATTTAGTGTTACCTACCTAACTTATACGTAGATCGATCCGCCGGGGGAAGACGCTTCGAATGGTATGCATAACTCATTTTGGCCAAAAGTGACGATGTGGGATGTTGCCGTGAGACCCTCGATTTTCTCTTGTCTTTTATTCATGAGATGGTGTTTGATCATTGAAACCATTTTGCAGTATTTTCCAAATTATTGTTTCAAGTAGGTATTTGTTCAGGTAGGAAACTCTTGAAATCTTAATCATTTCACAATAATAATTAAATGAGTAAATTTAATTTAAGTCGTATTTTGATTTCCCCATTTAATTTTGAATGTATTTTGAAAGGAAATGTTCAGGTATACAAGGAAATGTTTCATTTTATCGAGGTAAATTGTATAAGGCTTTAATATTAAATATTAATATTACAAATTATAATATTACAAATATTACAAATTTTGTTTCCTGTTAAAGTATGAAGATGTCTAATTTAGTTTAATTTATTTTATGGTACCTATGTGGCTGTATGTTTTGAACAATGCCAAATAAAAAAAGAGTAAATTACTAACAACCTAAACCTCTACCATCCTCAAACAATCCCTCAAATTTTAGTTGGCTTTGGAATTAAGTCCAGGTAGAATGTACAATGTACATTGTACGCTCCTGGTGTGCAACACAGCCTGACCCGAAATTTGGATAAAATGAAGTTGAGACACTTTCTCATTCCAAATTTCGCCCTGGATAACGTGGTGTCGTCAAAATGCCAAAAATCGGAAGCTAAAAGCGTAAAAATCACAAAAATGTGTGATTTTTGTGTGAGGCGGAACTCCAAATTAGCAGTAGGTATTACACATCAAAGGCTGATGAAATTGGTTGTGATACTAGTCTAACTTTTACCTGGGATTTTAGCTCAGCGAAACCCTTAAATTACTAATCTATGTTTAATGTTCCCAACTCATGTTAAGTAAAAATTTGATTTCTTTCTTAATAACATTTTCTCTTGTCTTTCATTAATGAGATGGTGTTTGATCATTGAAACCATTTCGCAGTATTTTCTAAATTATTGTTTCAAGTAGGTATTTGTTCAGGTAGGAAACTCTTGAAATCTTAATCATTTCACAATAACATTTTAGATTTTAGATCCACCGATCCCAACATTTCTTAAGCCAACATCACCTAACCCTCACGCTTTTTCGATCGAAGCATTTATTCGTCTTAAATCTTGGTGGGATACTTCGGGGAAGCCTACAGTAAGCTTAAAGTTCTGAAAGTGTGAAATGACTGGTAGGTTGGGAATAGAACAGTATTTTGTCTCTCCTGAAAAGTTGGGAAACATGGATTAGGCTGTATTGCTTCTTAAGCGACGAAATCCGACATTTGAGTTATGAATCAGTAGAACTGAATTCAAATATTGCTTTTAAAACTCGGAGCTTCGCGGGTGCTATCTACTTACATGGAACATGTTTTAACCAAATTTAGTGCAAAACCTTTAGTCGCAGGAAAGTATAGGTATAGAAATACTTAAGTCGATCAATAAAAACCTACTTAATAATTAATAAAAAAATAAAGCCTAAATCACTGGAAAAATGCCCTTCTCTAGGGAAAAGCTCAGTCCGCTGATCAGGTACAATAGCTGTCGTCAGATTTCAGATGCCCCACAGAACCTACCACTCAAATGTCAGCTTTCTAGGTTGACTAGGGCAAAAGATAGGCGAGGGGGGGGGGGGACGCAATTTCCGTAACGCAATTTCGTGACCAGTTTGGCTAGTTAGCTCACGCGCAAAATATAAAAATGTCTTCTACTCACTCTGATGAAGTTGACGACTGCAAGCGGCCTGCAGTCTCTCAAACGGCAGAAATTGTTTTTAGAAATCAATCGTAGTATTTCTCGAAGATCTTCAATCCCGAAATGCGCAATGTTCTTCGCTACGTCTGTAATTCTGTATATATTCCCTGAAGAAGCTGAAGAAAAAAATAAAAAAATACCGTAAGGAATTTATGACGAAATGTTTTAGTTGTACGTTACAAAATGATGTAGTTAAACTCGACGTACGACCAAAGGGGACCTTACATTCGATTTTTTCGATTCTGAAACCGTTTTTGACTATACGTTCATCAGTTATGACGTCACTAGTTGTGAGTCTGTTCGCCTGAAGGTTCGCGTCAACACCGGAATCCATACTTTCCAAAATACCCCACAACGGCCCAAGATCCCTATGGAATGAAATAATATTTTAATACAATTTTAAAAAATATTAGGACATTTTCAGATTACAGACTATGGAGAGTGGGGCTCTCACATGCTTGTGTATCATAATAAATCATGTTTTCTCCAAGGGATTAGGTTTTTCGTATCTAAAGGGTGATTCAAAAGTACTGCCGAATTAAACCACTATAGTGGACGCTATTACGATTGTTAGGTTTGTGGACGCTAGCGGTACTCTGTACCGCATAATGTAGGTAGGTATGGAACAATCAAAATTATTGTAATAAAAATAAACCAAAATATAAAGGATCAATCAAACTTATTATACTCGTAAGAGCAGGTAATGAATTCAAGCATGGAAGAATGACGAGTATCCTTCTTCCGTGGAAGTCAAGTTTTCCTCATGGAATACAGATGAAGATCCTGATCCTTTCATTCATTTTTGCCAAATTATTTTAGTAGGTATATGTATTGGGTAGGTAACAATCGCACTTGACAAGTAACATTTGTGGATGGGGCTGTTCTGTCACAGACTTAGCAGGGATACGGTATGGGGTACCGCTAGCGACCTCTAAGAGGTAAAACCCCACACAAAGAAAAAGTCAGGTCACAGGATCGAGTCGGCCAACCCTGGTGACCAACACCACTTGAGAGAATTCGCCCTGGGAATTTTCCTGCAGTAAGTAGCTTCTGTGACTTGACTCCTGGTGATTTTTTTGTTGGATTGCTTTTGGACGTAGGGTTGCCCAGAGGTGCCAGCAGTGACCTCTCAGCTTTTGGTGACAGGATATGCCCAGACGTGTCAGCAGTGAGTGCCCTCAGTGCTTTTGGTTGTCGGATCTGTCCAGAGGTGCCAGCTGTTAGCGCTCTCACTGCTTATCATCGTTCTAGTACCCCATACAACCTCCAGTTGTGCTAGGGAACGGTTTACATACAAAAGCCAACAAAAAATGCAGTGACTTTGTGATGTGATGCGTTTGTACTATGCAGAACAGCAGTGAATGGAAACAGAGGGATTAGGATCGATTTTAATGTGATTTTACGATGTATTCCTGGCTTATGAAGATGCAAAAAACTAAATCATGCGTTTAGAAACCACATGAACCCAAAATCAGCGCGCACAGATGAAGCAAACCCAATGGCGAGGCTGGTAACTGCTTCAATTTATCAAAACAGAAAAATGCTCATCAATTGCCTTTCCCCATGTTAGGGCAGTATTGCATTGATATTACTTTTTATTTTTTTCTAACATACTTTTTCAATGATTCTAATTTTTGAATTTGCATTTTCAATTTATGTTTCGTTCAACTCTGCCATAGACGGTCCCAAGCCCGATTGAGAAAAGAGGAGGGAACATTTCACTTTTTTTGAAGTCTGGATTTTGACTTCTCTTCAGATTTTGTATGACTAATATGTGACAGAAGGCATGCAGAAGGTGCGGTACTGACTTGCGATTTATCTCAATTCCTTCTTCGAGAACCCTCAGCTCGAGTGACATGTTGTTCAGGTTATTGAAGAATTTCACCGATTCATACAGTCGCCCGGTGCTGATAACGCTGATTGTCGATGTCCCTTTGATCAACGAAAGGTCCTCGTTGATATGAGCTATGATTCCGGGTGATTCGTCGGTGAATTCTGCTCCTTCGCCAGAACTGAAAGTAAGTTGAGCTGTTTAACGTAAGTTGGGTTAAAAACTCTCATTCAACAATTCAACAGTAGAACATTCAAAAATTCATAATGACAGGACCATATGAGTGCGTGATCAGGCTTAGCAAGTGACATCACTATTTGGGCAAGCGAGCGAGAACTACCTACTATCGCTAAGCAGCACATACCGGCTTTTGACGTGTTCCTGGATCTCACTCAATTTCACGTCGACCTTCGCTACTGCGCGGTACTTCTTGACGAGTAAGGGTTTGAATTTGGTCATTTCTCTTTTCTTTTCCGGCGGTTTCGGTTCTTTGAGCGCCTGAACTCTGTTTTTCTTTTCGAGTCTGTCCACCGCCGCCATTTCCTCGTAGGTCTTTCTGTCCTCTTCTTGAAGCTCCTGCCAGCGTTTCGACAGCTCTTTGGCTATTTTAGGGAACGACATCCCAGGCTCCGCTTTGACAACTGCAATAGAAGCTTATTTTAATTGTCACCGTACTATTCAAGAAACTCTGCAAAATCAACTATGGGGCCATTCTCATATTATTTGACTATTTGATGTCCGCAGTCTTTAACGTCGTTTTTTACATGAGTTTTCAGCTTTAAAAAAAAGGTATTTGGTATCGATTTGTAGGTTTTTTTGTGTGGAGAGGAATGCATTGGTATCGTTAAAAAGTACCTAGCACACCCTCGAGAAAACATATTTCAATGTAAAGTTTGAAAACGTCACGAGTGTTACTGTCCCAATGAACTGGGTGTGAAGTTCATCACCATCTGAAATGAAGCAATTGCAGATGAAAAAATGTGAACCACGAGGGATTTCACTGTTATATGATGCTGTTTCGAATTATGAAGTTTTTTTTTTCAGTTACCCCTCATACCTAGTTTAATGTAAAGCAGGAAAACATGAGGGTCCCACTGTTTGGTGAAAACAAAAAATCGTGAAAAAAACATCCGTTCTAGGTTAGGTCCTATGTTTGCTTGTGCTACCAGATGTGAAATACAAATAGTGAAATCACTTCATAAAATTAACGGACGTGAAAAACACAATAGCAGACACATTCAATATCAGGTATGAGGCCGGCACCCATTTTGTCGTCCGTAACCCCACAACCCACCTCGTGACTGGGTTACCGAACGGAGGCAGACCTTGCGATATATCGCAAAAACAATCGATTACTCATCTTCTTTGAACGCGACTTTTCTTGCCTCGGTGACCGAACCGAGTGGTTACCGTCCAACCATGAGTTACAATCTTTTTTGAACCGGCTCTAAGAAAGACTCAGCATTTTACCTTTAAATTGAATGGGAGGACTTTTAGGGAGAAACGTTACCCATACATTTCAGAAATGCAACCATCTGACAAATGACACCTCATTTCAAATGGTTTTTGTAAGCTGAACACGATGGTGACATCAGAATTGCGATATCTCTTTCCGTTCTCAAACTGGAGCACTTTGGAGATGATGAAACGTGGTTGACACTTGAGACGTTCTTCGCGGTTCTGACTTCACCATCGTGTTAGCGTTGAACAATCTATATACCTACTGAGGTTTAACTCGGCAAAAAATGGAAGATTTGGTAAGTATAAAACCATTAAATTGGAGATATTTTACATAAAACCAGTTATTTCTTCAAAAATTCGCTCTTATAGCCATCCTGCATGATTGTGGATTTTTCAGTTCTTGTTGCTTTTAAACCTGTCGATTTATTCAAGACCTGTGCAATTTTAAAACATTTTTCAGAATTTTATCAAGAGACTCTAAATTAATTTTCAAAGTGTTTATTAGAGTTGAGGATGCAGAAGTATCATTTTAAAAGGGATAACATTCGTGGTTCATCAACAAAAAACCCCAAAAACCTCAAAAACAAAAGGCAGTTAAAGGCTAAATCAGTGAGTTATATTGAAAAATATGTACTTTCTACCCTCATCTGCCGGGCAAACTTGGTGAAGGCGGACATCCCTTTTTGACCCATTTGGCTGCTCACGCTCCTGTTGCTTGATTGTGGTGATACACAAGTTTCATCGATTTCATCGATGATCGAACCACCAACTACGGCTGTGGTGCCCTGTAGATAATGAATAGAGGAGACCAATAAAACGTCTACAGATAATAAAATATAATGTATTGAATTTCGATAAAATTTTAAAACTAGCAACGCTACCTCTAATATTTTTCCATTGACACAAACGTCCCCTCGACTCCAATTCGACAAATCGAACTCTTTGAGATTCTCGAACTGATTCGTCTTCTCATTTACTGGTTCAATCGATGAAGAGAACGTTTCGTCGTTTGGGGTGACATTTGATTTTGCTGGAGATTTTGTGATCTGGACAAAAATGATTTACGATGTTCAGTACTTGCAATGAATGGCTGGTGAGTTCCCCTGTTCAATGGGGTTAGGCAATATGCCCACCCAGAGGGTATAACGGGGCTGTGCTTCCACAGAACCGTACATCCCCGGGGCGGTTAAACAAAAAGATCGAGAACAGGGGCATAACAGCCATCACATACTGTAAATCAACACGTAACATACGAAAACGTAAGATCACACTCCCACCTTCAAAGAACAGATAGAAAACCTTCTTGATAGAAAAACTGAAAGTAGTATGGAGTTCTAATCCAGGAAGAACAACTGGAAAACTCCAAGGTATGGTTAACCTCCATTGTAATGGTACTACTGCAAATTACTACTTTTGGAGAACTATGCTCCTACAAGCATGGATATTGGCAGGGGGGTTATAGAACTTTGAATATAGAAATTTACCCAACGAGGGGATTTTTTAGTTTTATCGATTCAAATGAATCGAATGAAAGAAAGAATTTGAGGAAGTGGAAGAAATGTAACAGTGTCAAGAATTTGAATTGCCAATATAAATGCTTATACGCAAACAGGGGTTTGATCTCTACTATAGGAGTCCTTTCTAGGAAAGCTTCTCAAATTTCAAAAATAGTGGAGGAGGTACCGAGCCAAAGCCAGCACGTACCATGTAATGTATGGCTGCTGAGTACAAGGACCCCACCTGGAGGGATGTTCGGTCTGTGCTTCCACAGAGGGGCACTACAGCCATCACATACTGTAAATCAACACGTAATAAACGAAAACGTAAGATCACTGTAACTTACACCATTCCACGGTTCTTCAAACCAACAATCGGAGAAAAATTCACTTGCTTGGTCGACTTTTACGGTATTATCAGTTTTTCGAAGAACATCAAAAGGATCTTCAGCAACAATTAGTTTGCTGGTAGAATCTTCGGGTTTCTGGCTCATTTCGGTTGGTTCTGGGGATGGTAGCGGTCTCGACTCGAGACCTTCTAGAAATAGTGATATTGTAGTTGATTTGGTTTGTTCAGCTGAGGAAGAAGGTTTTACTGCAGCACTGGAAGCTTCGCCCGGTTCAAAGCAGCTGTAAGTCGAATCCACTTGGCTAAAATCTGTGTCTTGATTGGAGGATGCTCCAGTTTCATTCTGAACTCCTGCTGAACTTCGAGTCTGTGGAGAAGTCAGTGTTGGTGCAGAACGTAGGACTGGCGGCTCTAGAGTTCCTGATGAATCGCAGAGTTCTGCACGGCTTTCAAAACCGTCCACATCTGTTACCTTTGTTGAAGCCCCTGCAGCATTTACAAGACAATTCAGACCAGGCGAAACCTCTACAGAACTCTCTTCCTCGGAGTCTTTCTTTGGCTTCTTGCTGGACGGGCTCCAAGAAACGGGGATGAGTTTCCTTTTAATGGGTTCCACCCCTCGAACTTCATCCATCGTCGCTTCGTCATCTTTCCCATAGTAGT
This sequence comes from Stenodema calcarata, assembly GCA_963920205.1. Lineage (NCBI taxonomy): Eukaryota > Metazoa > Arthropoda > Insecta > Hemiptera > Miridae > Stenodema > Stenodema calcarata. The sequence continues at coordinate 18,782,661 of OY986062.1, forward strand.
ATATCGAAAGTTGGTCGTTGAGGTGCTTCGTGATCTTTTCCTAGGAAGACAAACAGAATATCACTCACTGGATGCTGTAATGAGTCGAGCTACTCGTTTATAGATTGATCCTCATCCGGGGATTTGCCGTTTTTGAAAGCGTATGGAAAACACGGTAGGGTATGTAGGGGCAAAGATACGCATCGACTCTTAAAATAGACCACCAGCGATTTAGGAACTGGCCACCATCCAGCAGTTGGTGTTCTGTAGGTGTTTGTTACCATAAGTGTGGCGTGTCTGGATGCAACAGACTGAGACAATGCGGTAAGTTTGTTTTTCAAATTTTTGATGTAATTTTCTGGAAACTTTACTTTAATTTTGTGTTAGACAGGGTCGCACCAAATCAACCATCTAATTATCAGTGAATAGTCCTATAGTCCTTCTTTCGCTCATGCATCGAGCTTGGCAATACCTAAACAATTGCCACTTTACCTCGGTTTTTTTCAATTTTTGTAATCTTAACCTTTTAAAACGCTCCCATTCAATTCGTGTCTACCGCTAATCTACTTGAAACGGGTTCACAGCTCTCCCTGCCAGAGTACACCTTCGTTTGAGTCAACAGTAAACAGGTTCTAATGACTGTACCATTAACAGAAGTAAGTTAACGGTGACAAGTAATCGCAAACTTACGATGTCCTTCACAAAGACTTTGGTTTTGTTCGGTTCAAGATTGACGTCGATCATATCAGGCGGAAGACTGATGGATGCAAGCATCGCAGGACATTTTTTCGCAGGAACCTTCGTACCGAAGAATTCGAACACTTTGTCTTGAATGACCTGAAAATGAAAACCTGTTGATTGGCTAACGACCCATTCTGTGCAAATACAGGAACCAAATTAGTCCAGTAAAATTAGGACAGGATCTTGAAGTGACCTGAAGCTGTAACTCGTTCTAAAACCTTAAGATAGTCTTGAAATCGAGTAATCTGAGTATGTACCCCTCCAGGGGTCGAGTTTAAATTTTAGTGGCCCGAAAACGTCGATATGAGTTCAACAGACAGGATTCCAATAGTATTTTGTTAGGTCCAGTACTTTTGATGCTACAGACAACAAAGTCGTAATTTAAGCTGATACGGGGAAAAATTGTCGTTTTTTCCGAAAATGTGAAGTCAGTTGACTTTGACTATCTACTTACCTTCTCAATTTGTTTTTCCCGCACATGTCGTTGATTGACAAAAAGGTACATCGCTTCCAACGAGTGACCTAAACACGTTGTCACTATATTGCAGTCGAGTTTCGGGACCAATAACGTGAATTCGATCTGGAATCATTCAGAGGAGTTTAAACGAAATCGATGTTCTCGTAGACAATCGGTGAAATAAATCAGAATTGACACTTTCTGCACAACTAATTTTCTATTTGCAGAACTATTTTCCCAACTAATTCCAACTTTTTCATATTCAAAATTCGATTAAAATCTTTCGCGAAATCGATTTATTTAGTATACTGTTAGTTGTACTCTAATGTATTTGCAATGATCAGTATGTATGCATATATTAAATTAATGATCTTAGAGTATGATCTGTGAGTACGATCTGTCAATAATAATAATTATTATTATGTTTTGAGTTCTATGGTTGCTGTAAGGTTGGTAGGACTGATGAAGTAAAAATCAGCTGATCTTGTTCATCTAACCTGTAGAGTTTTATGTAACAAAGAGATTAATATATCGGCAAGATATTTTTAAAGCCACGGACAAATTTGGAGCACGATTTTATGATGAAGTTAAGGACACCTTGTAGATTTTATGATTCTGGGGTACTCTCCTAGCAATGGCTTGAACTTCATTGCAAAGCTCGTGACCCTCAATATCTTTAGCCTCATTGTTTGACAGGAATGTTTTAAATTCATACGATCATCCATCAGGAACTTTTTTGTTGCGGCATTCACCTAGTAGAGAAATCCGGGTATAGAAGCAACCTCTTCTAGCAGTTGAAATCTTTCATCCAGAGAAGAGCTTGCAGTATCGAGATGGCCAAATGGAAATTCACTTTGAGGGGACACGAAAGGTTCATCATCCGCTTCGTAATCAAACTGGTTTTTTTCTTATTCTTCAACCGAGTTGGCAGGGTTTCTGTTTAAAATGTTGGTTGAATATTTAGCTCTTCTGCTTTAAAATGCAAAAAGTTCAATTAGATGGGAAACCATACTTAAGGCTAACAACAGAACGAGTAAAAACCAGTAAAAATTTACCTTATCAAGTTCATCATGGTAAGTGATTTCCTTGAGTTGTTTGACAATTGTAGGAGGTAAAACTTGAATTAACGATCGCAATATGCTGCAAACGCCCGCTTTCTGCCAAATGGTAAATTTGTTGTGAGTGAACCGGATTTTCACAGAGCAGTTGACCAATCCCAGGGTTTTGACTATTGTTTCCACCTTTTTCATTTCTTCAGCTTTACGCTTCCCCGAAGACAGGAACTGCTTGCGAACGGGGAGGTTTTTGAAGAGGTTCGTGACGACTATTGACGTTCCTATGGTGGATAATATGAAATTTCATTATTATTATGTTTGTTTAGTTTTTAGACGCCATCTTGGAGAGAATGTATTTGAAGCTACATTACGTTCTACACTAGTGGACTTTGGAAGCTCTAGAGGTATGGCCTTTCCCTGTTCCTAAATTATGGATCACAAATTCCAAAAATCTCTAGTCACTGAGCTTCCATAACAAGTTATGGCCCCCCTGATCCTGATTTATGGATCAAAAACTCCTGATATGCCTAGTCACTGAGCTTCCATACACCAGAGAATAACCCAAAATTTCCGACATGGTATGGCCGCCCTGCTCCTGGTGTATGGATACAAACTCGAGAAATGCCACTGAGCTTCAATACACCAGTGAGCAGCCGAAAATTTCCAACATATTATGCCCCCCCCCCCCCCCTGATTCTTAGTTATGTATCACAAACTCCTGGTATGGTCACTGAGCTTCCATATAACAGGGATCGACCCAAAACTCCCAAAATGTTATGGCCTCCCTGCTCCTGATGTATGGATTACAAACTCGAGAAATGCCTGGTCACTGAGCTTTAATACACCAGTGAGCAGCCCAAAATGTCCAACATATTATGGCCCCCCTGATTCTGATTTATGGATCACAAACTCCAGAAATGCCTGATCACTGAGTTTCCATACACCAGTGAACCACCCATAACCTCAAACATGTTATGGCCCCCCCTGATCTTGATTTATGGATCACGAACTCCTGATAGTATGCCTGGTCACTGAGCTCCAACTGATATCCAACTCACCTCTATCAAGATTAGCGGGTTTGGTTTCGACCACGTTGCCGTTGTGATTCATTCTGTACGTTCTGGCAAACTCATCTCCGCCGTAGATCGTCGTTACGGAGACATCCGCCACATTGCAGACGGAAAACAGAGCCTCCCCTCGGAAACCGTAGCTGCTGAGTTTATCTAAAACAACGATCAGCAGATATTTAATGAGTATGCTGTTCTTTGAAGATGCAGGTAATCCAATTATGTACCTAATGGTGTACCTACTATACAGGGTGTCTAGTGTAACTATGTTACAAACTCCGGGAATCGATTTTGCAGGTGATTTGCAATAAAAAATGCCTCGTAGAGTTTTTACTCAACTAAAAATTCGACTTTTTAACTTTTAAGATTTTTTTCGTCTTTTCAACCTTTTCTCTGTAAAACGGACCTAACTCCCTTAAATTAATGTGTAAAATATAAGTTGAGAATACCGTCGGAAAGAGCGTTAAATTAAATTTTTGCGTCAAATTTTGCTATCCCCCTGATATAAAATCCGATTTTTTAAGACAGTACGTATTGATGAAAACAATGGCCAAAGTCTAAATGTGAAGATTTTCTTAAAATCACTGTTTTTTCTTTCGTTGTTCGCTTTGTTATTACGGAGGTCATTCAGCGGGCACTCCTTGGGAAAAACTTGCCCAGAATTTCAGCTTCCCATCGGTATAATTATTTTTCATTTTTTAGGGGGAACTTTTTTCGGTGAAGCCGCGAGGAGCGCTAGTGCATTTCGGTTTTCGACCATGAATACCCCTAATATATTGTATTGGCGAAGATACCTGAATTAATATTTTTTCTCAAAAACTCAATCTTTCTTCGAAATTCCTATCTTAAATTATTGGAAAAATTCAAATTTAAGTAGTATAATATACTATAATATATTATACTTATATATCGTGTAACACTTGAAAGATTAAATGACTCAAGTAGCTCTTAAGATCATATCTCAAGGTTTTAGAGCGATTTCCAGCTTTGTTCCAGGTCACTTCGAGGTCTTGTCCCTATTTTACTGGACTAAGTATAACAGCAGTGGCTGCCAGATGGATTCTACAAGGGCCTATCGATAGCGACATTATTTGACAATTGAAGTTACACTTAGCCCTTTGTGACATTACCAACATTGTTTAATTGGTGATTATTGTTGTCGTGGGGTTTTCCCTGCAAATAACGAGTCGAAAAAAATGTACCTAAATCAGAGAAGTCTGAAATCTTTGACGTGTAACTTCTCTGACACATGTACGGCACCTCATGAGCTGGAACACCACGACCGTTGTCCTTGACTTCTATGCGATCCAAGCCATGTCCATCCTGGAACACAAAGTATCGTTGTCTTAACTTCAATCGATATTGTTAGGAACTGCCAGAGGGAGTTTGCCACATCAGTATTAGGAAAATCTGGGTTACTTGCTAAGAAGTTGTTGAATGCCATCTTCCAATGCGACCAGTCTTCTGAGGAATTTGTCGTTGACGGATCAGCATTAAAAGATCCGGCAGTAGGACATCCGGAAGTTTTGATAATCATGTCATCTATTAGTCAGGGCCTTGTTTGTGCGCGCCCGTGTTTATACCTAGTGCTCACCGTCATGGATTGTCCCAAGTGCCCAAAGACCATTGCAAATACTTGGGCATTATTTTTGACAAAAATTTGAATTTAAAGCTCACATTGCTGCTTTAATAAACAGGCTACGTAAGCTGTTTTTTGTATTCAAAATTGTTAGAAATTTTTTGACGGAAAAGCAGTCAGTGTATTTCGGCTTAGCTTGCTCTCTGATTAGGTATGGAATACCGGTTTGGGGAAGCTCCTGTAAACGCACCTTGCTCCACTTCAGTCAGTTCAAAATTCACTGATAAAAATACTATTAAACAAACCTTTTAGATATCCTACTACTAAGCTGTATTCGGAGTTCAGTGTGTGTAAAGTAAAAAATATTTTTCTAATTGAGTCTTGTATACAAGTTTTTAGGGCTGGTATCAACGTTGAACATGTGTCTCGTTTATCGGGCACTAGAACGGCGACTATGTCCAATATTGAGATACCTCGCTGCCGTACAGAATTTTATAGGCGAAATGCATACATTACAGATTGTATGATAATAGAATTAATCTTAAGGACTTTTGCTCTGTTGGTGCGCTCAAGAAACAGTTATCTAATATTTTGTTAAATGATTTATAATTTTGCAATCTCCATCTCTCTATTTATTCTACTATTAATTAGGTCAAATGCTTGTTATTATGGTGAGCTTTGTTTTTTTGTTTTTTGAATGTTGTATTTGAATCATTGTCAGGACTCCACCAGGGAACACAAGTTCAACTTAACTTAAACCTTGGTGGGCAAAGAATTTAATCTTGGATAAATGGGTTTTGTTGGAGGCTGTATTACGGACTTGAAAATTTTTGTAATTTACTTCCATTCTATTTTGTTTTTTGCCAATAAATAAATAAATAAATAAATACAAAAGTACCTTCCCCAGTTGTTATCACAATATTCTCGACAACCGTCGACCGCCATGTAATTATTATTTGTTTATAATTTTTTCACAGTTTTTCGTCGGCGTACAAGGGAAACCCACTAAGTCCATTTTTGCACAAAATGAGATTTACCTTCATTTAGGCCTCTTTGGATGCTCTCCAAGGTTTAAACTGTTCTCAAACCCCATAAACATTCTCATTTATTTAATGAGAATGTTTATGGGGTTTGGGACCAGTTTAAACCTTGGGGAGCATCCAGAGAGGCCTAAGTGATGCTAAATCTCATTTTTTGCAAAAATGGACTTAGTGGGTTCCCTTGTACGCCGAAGTTTTGTAAACGTTCTCGAACAAGCCAGCACACATAAATAACGGTAGATGTTACAGCCAAGTTGGTGGTATCTTCTTGTTCTGGAATGTGTCCTGAACAAATGCAGCTAATTTCTTTCGGTCTCAGACCACCTCAGTCTGTTCAGAGGGCAGTCATGTTCAAAATCTTGTATCCGCAGGGTAACTTTGGCCATGTCGCCCATCCTAAAAAGAAAGTATGCTGGCCGCGGGTATCAACAGCACAACATAAACCTGGCCCTTGGGAAGCGTTTAGAAGCGACCCATTGGTGGCGACTAGTCGTGCGTAGTCTGCCACTAGGGATGGATTAGGCCTCCGATAAATTTTTGCTGGAAAGCAGCTATTTGACTTTGCAAGAGTCCGTACCTTTGGAAGAGTACTTGTTCAAGTTTAGAAAAGTTTTACCTAACAGTTTTACCTATAAGTTCAAATTAGATTAGGATCTCCTATGTCTTCACCCACTCCTGCGATGAAATATTATTAAGTACCAATCTAATTGTGATATAAAAATTAAGACATTAAAGGTAAAAATGCAAAACATGTCGGCCATACCCACTTACTTGTTGAGATATTGTCGTCTACAATATTAGTTCAACATCAACCAATCCTTGTAGTTACAGAAAACAGTTGTGTTTCATTAAAGTTTGAGCTTTCAATGCGAATTGTTGTTCTTAATTCTCAACAATGATTATGAGACTTAAGAGTTAGAAAGAAAACGAAAATGTGTTCTAGTATACTTAAAATTGAACTGCTGGGGCGGGAGAATTATGATACTTGGAAGATGCACATTGAAGCATTATTAACCAAGAATGATACTTTTGGTTACGTCACTGGAGACATTGTGAAGCCGACAGAAGTGAGGGCTAAAGAATGGGAACTCGCGGACGGCAAAGCTAAAGCTGACACAATACTCGCAATCAGCTCTGGAGAGTTGAAGCAGGTCAAAGGTTGCAAATCTTCCAAGGATGTTTGGGACAAATTGAGTTCAATTTATGAATCAAAAGGGCCAGCTAGGAAAGCATCCTTGCTGAAAAATTTAGTGTTGAAAAAGATGAAAACTGGAGATAGCGTGAGAGATCATTTGAATGATTTTTTTGACGTGGTTGACAAACTTGAGAACATGGATATTGTAATAAATGAAGATCTTCTTACTATCATGCTCTTGTACTCTCTACCCCACGATTTTGAAAATTTTCGAATCGCCATTGAGACCAGAGATGCACTACCATCACCCCAGGCTCTAAAAATAAAAATTGTTGAAGAAAGTGAGGCATGGAAAGAGAATTACACTGACACGGATGAGCATAATGCTTTTTTAGGGAAGAGTCAGCCACGGCAACAGTATCGGGAAAAATTGATAGATTCTACAGATGCACGGAAACCGCAGTTCCGCTCAAATAGAGAGAGAGAGAGAGAGAGAGAGAGAGAGAGAGAGAAAGAGCTTTATTGGATCAGATTACTTAGACAATATGTTACATTATAAAACTTATATGGTACATTACATTATTATTGTCTATTATTGTAGAACATGTTTCAATTGTAGCAAATCTGGACACATATCTCGATTCTGTCCAGAGAGAAGAACAAGGCACCAAGAGGAGTCTGCAGTTGTTTGCGAAAATAATGGAGATTTCGGAGATAATGGAGATTTCGGGCTACTGATCCATGAGTCCAGCAACTTCCAGTCAACAGATATACGTTGGTGTCTCGATAGTGGATGTCCGTCGCATATGACAAACGAGTTGAGTATCCTTGCTGACCGAAGACCTGACCGTGGAAGAAGTGTCAGCCTCGCAAACGACACACATGCATCCTCGAAAGGCATTGGGACTGCTATCATACCAATAAATGATGGCCATAATAAGCTTTCCTTATCGGAAACTCTATTTGTGCCTGAATTAAGAACGAATCTCATTTCAGTGGGGAAAATAACCGACAAAGGTTACAGAGTAATATTTGATAAAGACACTGCTATCGTTCAAGATGGTGAAGGATTAACGAAGTTAACTGCTGATCGTAACAATGGTTTGTACTACCTACGCCAGCACCAGAAAAAAGAAAGTGTTCAAAGGGTGTCAGAACAATTTTCTCTTTTGTCATGGCATAGGAAATTCGGTCATTTAAATTTCAAAGAGTTGAGACGACTTATCAGAGAAAGATTAGCAAGAGGTATACGGGCAAACCCTAACGAAATCGTTCATCAATGTGAGACTTGCATTCAAGCAAAACTAACGCGCAGGTCATATCCACAAAGTGAAGGAGGGAGATCTTCAGGACTACTGGAGGTGGTTCACACTGACTTATGCGGGCCAATGAGAATTCAATCTTTCGGTAAGTCGCGATATTTCATAACGTTTATAGACGATTTTTCTAGATGGACAGAAGTGAGATTCTTGAGGAATAAGAATGAGGCATTAAACGCGTTTAAAAACTACAAAAACATGGTAGAAAATATGACAGGTAGAAAAATCAAGTTTTTGCAGAGCGATAATGGTCGAGAGTATGACAATCATGAATTTAATACATTTTTAGACAAATGTGGGATACAGAGAAGGTTTACTTGTGCCAGAACCCCACAGCAGAACGGAGTAGCTGAAAGGCAAAACCGTACTCTGAACGACATGGCAAGAAGTTTCCTCATTGAATCAAGCCTTCCACAGATGTTTTGGGCCGAAGCTATATCCACAGCGGCACATATTCGCAACAGGTGTCCATCAGATGCTTTGAATGGTGAACTTCTGTATACTTATTGGACTGGAAAGACACCAGTAGTAGCTTATTTCCAACAATTTGGGAGTAAAGTTTATGTTTTAAACAAAGACCCCAGTAGAGGGAAGTACGACCCACGGGGTAAATCGGGAGTTTTCGTTGGTTACCCAAATAGTTCGAAAGGGTATAGAGTTTGGCTGCCAGATGAAAAGAAATTTGTCACATCAAGTAATGTCAGATTTATGAGCGAAACCGAAGATACTGCGAAAGTAATATCAGCATTGAAAGAAATTGGTTATACGAACGATGATTTATCAATTTCGAAGTATTTCATAACGATTCCAGGAAATGAAACTTCAAGAACCTTGAGTACCTTGAGTACTGTCCAACCCACCATGAGTACTGTCCAACCCACCGTAATTTTGGATCCAGCGCCATGTGGGACGAATCAACAGGGTCAGGAATTTCATGAACAAATAGAATCCCAGGATCACCAGCAGATCCATTGCAACCCAGGGGATAACAATGATTTTCCATTGAGACGTTCTGGTAGAACTACTAAAGGCATTCCCCCAGAAAGGTACAGAGCTCTGATTGCCGACAGTGATAAAGATACAATTTTTGAACCAAGGAGTTGGAAACAAGTTGAAAGTATGCAAGGCCCCGAAAAAGAAAAATGGATTTTGGCTGCACGAGAAGAGATGGAATCTCTTATACAAAATCAAACTTGGGCATTGGTAGAACTACCTCCCGGAAAGAAAGCTGTGGGATCAAAATGGGTATTCAAGGTCAAAGATGGGAATGATGGGAAAGTGGAGCGTTACAAAGCGCGTTTGGTTGCAAAAGGGTTTTTACAGAAGTACGGCGAAGATTACGATGAGGTTTTTGCACCAACAATAAACCCCGTCACTGTAAGAATACTGCTCACTTTAGCAGCTTCCAAGAAATTGTTTCTGAAGCAGTTTGACGTCAAAACAGCATTCTTGAATGGAGACCTTAAAGAAGACATAATATGTATATTATACATGACTCAACCTGAAGGTTTCGAGAATCAAAACAGTAAGAATTTAGTGTGTACACTTCAGAAAAGTCTATACGGTCTAAAACAGGCAGCACGAGCCTGGAATGAGAAAATTAATGGTGTGTTAATTGACAATGGTTTTAGAAGTGATGCAGACTCTTGTTTATATGTTAAGCTAGAAGAAGGGTCCTACACGTACATAGTAATTCACGTCGATGATATTCTTTGTGCAGGGAGTGAAGGTGTTCAGAAGGCTTTCCAATTGTTGTCATTGTCGTTTGAACTGAAAGATTTAGGAACTGCGTCAAATTACTTGGGCGTAGAAATCGAGCATGATGGTCTCGACTACTTCATACATCAACGAAGAAAGATTGAAGATTTGGTCACCCAATTTGGTCTGCAGGACGCCAAGCCAGTGAAAATACCTATGGAGGCCAGTTTCATGAATTCCAATGCTGAGTCTACGCTATTGTCCGATAACAGAAAGTACCGCCAAGCTATAGGGTCTCTACTACTCTAGCTAGGGTAACTTCACGGCCAGATATTTCATCAGCAGTAGGGATTTTATCGCGCAGAGTCGAAAAGCCAACGCAAAGTGATTGGAACGCAGTGAAGAGGGTCGTATCCTATTTGAAATCGACACTGGACATCAAGCTAAGATTAAGTTCGCAAGACGAAATTAAATTGAATTGTTATGTGGATGCTGATTGGGCGGGGGATCGAGAAGATCGAAAGTCAATCAGCGGGTGTCTATTCAGAGTGGGTTCAAGCTGTGTGGGTTGGTTATGTAAGGAACAAACCTCAGTTGCTCTGTCCTCGACTGAAGCAGAACTCGTCGCCGCGTCAACAGGAGTCCAAGAGGCAGTTTGGATTCGGATGCTTCTGAAAGACATGGGCCATCCTCAAGAAACTGCAACGTCGATTTTTGAAGACAACCAAAGTTGCATGAAATTCATTGAAAACGATAAGGCCAGTGCAAGGATCAAGCACTTAGATGTTCGGAAGTTCTATATGAAGAATCTCATCCACAAAAGAGAAATATCATTAGAATACTGTCCAACTGATGACAACCTTGCTGACATTCTTACGAAACCTGATAAGTACCTACTCCACCTTTTGTGATTACGTCACATATCAGTCCATATACTTCTTTGATCCATCTACCTGTTATCAATATACTATCAGTTCTAACGCATGGTGTGATTCCTTTTTCGGTTCAAGTTTTTCCCATTCTCTTTTTAAGTATTTCAAATACATTGCAGGAAAGAAGTTTCAAGAATTCCGAGCGCGCTTTGGATTTATCGGATGATGTTGAGGGGGCGTGTTGAGATATTGTCGTCTACAATAATAGTTCAACATCAACCAAACCTTGTAGTTACAGAAAACAGTTGTGTTTCATTAAAGTTTGAGCTTTCAATGTGAATTGTTGTTCAAATTCTCAAGGCCATACCCACTTACTTATTTTCTAATATTTTTTCACGTTTTATTCTTCAATTAAGGCTGTTCTTTACTAAGTGTGTCAGTATACCTACTCTCTAAAAAACAAACAATTAAAAAAAATTTGAACCGTGGCCACAGTTTGAGTTTTTAAAAATCCAGCTGGGATGGAGTTAAAATCTCAACTCTAGCGGCATTCAAAACCTGAGATGTGAGGCTATGTAAATTAAATTTTTCAAATCTTGAGAATTAAATATTTATGGTAAAATCAACGAAAAACAGCAAAAAGTGGCCGAAGTTACCAGCTTCTTCTCTTTACTACAAACGTATCAACAAAACTCCAGTGAAATAGTTGAATAATATTATGGAACTACCAGTGAAATAGTTGAATAATATTATGGAATTACCAGGTGAATTTCCAGGAAGGACGCTCCGCCGTCTAAGGAATTTTCCATGAGTTCTTTGACGACAGACGACACTGACGTGATGACTTGGGTACTGCTGATGAGTTTGATGGTCGACGGTGGAAGGCGGCTCAAGGCAGAGCCCTGACTGGATTCGCTCATGATTTCAACTTATAATGATTTTCAACTCACGACGGGAGGATCTAAAATCAGAGAAAGGCACAATTGGTGATTAGGCGGTGTGAGCGAATTTCAGACTTTTCGCGCAAAAAGAAAGAAAGATTTGGTGGAAAAAGGGATTCCAGGAGGATTTGGGGAATTTTATGGGTAAAAACTCTGCAAATTCTTGACACAACGGTCTATTAGCTATATCGTAATCGTGTTGCTGACTACATTGTTTAACATCATTTTTTCATCCTGTACAGCTCATCAAATTCTGATACTGAAGATACGTAACATGAAAATCCGACGATTCCAACGAGCGGTGAACAATTTTTTGGGATGCACACAGACGGAGTAATTACAATTACTTATTTACGGATTGGTTGTACGTGAAAATCATCAGAAAATCAACTGTAACACTTTTTTATAACGCAACGCTTTTCGAGTCCATGTGCCAAAGTAAAGACATAAAATGTCAATAATCAAAGGTTGCAGCTGACATCCTTGCAATTCAGAGGTTTCTCCACGTTTCTTCCGAAACGTTTTTGCAAGTGCATTGCATGGTTTTCTCTTCCTCACACCTGATTGTTGAACTAGGAATTTAGAAACATACGAATTGCCACCAACCAAAAGCCCTTCTTCCAATGAAAAAAAATGTCAGTTTTCAATGTAACAACAATAGGACTTCAACTAACTAAAGTACTAAACGACATTGATGGCGCGATTGCTTTGGTAGATCACGGTCGTACGATTGCACGATCTCGCGACCACTTCTCAATTACGACATGAGTGTACAATGTAATTTAATGTAATGATGTAAACAAGTAGTAGGTAAATAACTAACGTTTGGTGTTGCAGCAGATTGTGTTCCTTTGAAGATTGTTCTTGAGTTGGATGTAGATCGTAAACTCCTCTTTACAACCAGTGGAAAAGCGCTGGGTGCTTACTCATCATCACAACTAGATGGAATTTCCCAAAACTGAAATAATATTTCACATAATATGTTATGTGAACAACATAATATTATTATGTTAACAACTTGAAAAGACTGCCGTGATAACATAACACAGTGAAGTGATATCATAACGAGTTGATAAGGCGAAGCGGGAAACGAACCAGCTGACAGCTGTACCATTAGCGCTGTCACGCGAAGGGTGACGTAACTAATTGATGCCGCCTTTTTATGAATACTTGGGTGCACGGTGCTGAGTCATGGAAGAAGGGAAGGAACGCCGACTCTGTGTTAAAGATTGTGCTGGACGGATACTATACTATGGATACTATATTACATGTGGCGGCACCTGCTGAAGGCAGATCAAACTATCCGTCATATTAAGTTTGTCACAAATATAGATAGCGCTGATCACAAAAGTAGGAAAATTCGTTGCCCATAATTTGGCTGAAACCAGGTGTCGATTCTTCCTGTCGTCATCTAACAGTATTGTTAGGATATTGGCCTTACTTAGGGCCGGTTCATCAATCAGCCGCATAAACCGACGGGTAACAATTCGCCGAATAACACTGTTCGACGAATAAAATAGTAGCAGTGTAATTTGACATAACGTCTTCCATAGTTTCCATAGATGAGATTTGTAGAATTTCTGAATTATTTGAGAATCCTTTGTCGAGATCCTGAAGATTTATCCCCAAATGGCGGATCCAGAGTCGTCCCAGAAGGGCGTCGTAATCTTCGGGTACAATGTATAATTGTTCAGTCGATCTTTTCCCTTTGTAGGTAACATTTACGTTGACAAAACCATCGGGACGGAAAACATCTCCAGTATATGAGCGAAAAGCTACATCAGAATACTGAATAAGGCTATGAAATTGATCTCTAGGTATGAATGAGAAGGCGGCGCCACTATCGACTTCAAATTTCTGGCGCTGGCCCTCCAACTTGACAGTAACAAAATATTTGTCCGTTCTGATCAGGTGAACGAGTCTTGTTATGTTGAAATATGTCCATGATGCGACATACACTGTGTTGGTTGTATCGGCTGGAGTTATCATCATCACTAGAATAATATTCATCATGTTCGACTTGGTGGGTGGAGTGGGACGATTTTTGTCTTGACTCAAGAATAGTTTTGATGCAAACCGTTTTGACATGACCGATTTTGGAACAGTGACTAAACTTCAATTTTGATGGGTTAACTTTGCAATCTTTTGAAATGTGGTTACTACGACCACAACGGAGACAAACGTCTTGGCGACCTAATTCAAAAAGGTTAACTTTCGAACGCCTTTGTTGATTAAATGAACGAGGAAGAGAGCGGCTCCTGTTATGATTGGGTGTCACATTATAATTTGATGATCGTGAGCGAGATATTTTGTTCACAAGGTCAGTGGCAGAATTGTGTAGCGAAATTTCTTGATTATCCACTTTTGATGCCTCCAGTGCGAGCGCTCTTTTGACAATGGCATCAAAATCATCCTCCTCTGATTGGAGAATTTGTTCGCGAATTGAATTATCACGCAGTCCACGAACTAACTGAGCGCGTAAAAAAATGTTTACAATAGAATGATTACATGGACAAGGTGATTTAAAATCACAGTCTAAAGCAATTCGACGGAGTTCTGTGACGTATTCAGTAATGGATTGGTTTTCATGCTGATATGTTGACAAAAATTTATGTTGTGAAACCATGACGTTACGCTGAGGGCACAGGTGTGTTTCAAAAGTAGTTATTAAGTCATTGTATTGGAGATCAGTGGGAACTCGGGGTGCTACGAGAGCTGCAAGTGTGTTGTAATTAGAAGAGCCAACAGAATTCAGAAGTAGCTGTGCACACTGAACTTTGTTGGTCCATATATTCTTCAACTTCAAATAATTTTCAAACCGCTGTTTATAGTACTTGAATGATTCTTTTGTGGGGTCGAATTGTTCAAAGGGTTGAACAAGAGCAAGGTTTACAGTAGTTGGACTTGACATCGAACTTGTTGACGTAGTTGATTTATCGGAAGTTGCTGCAGTGACTTTCTCAATCATGTTAATCAATGCTTCTTGCTGGCTTGAGAATTGGTTCATAAACATTTTGAATTGTTCGCTATCCATGTTGATGTATGTGTGTTGAATAGAAGATGGATGTAGACGAACTAAATAGGTCGAAATTGGAAGGATCGCAAATCGGCAACTTGTAATGTTGTAATTATCGAGACGGTATGAAACAACTCACTCAGTAATTCCGGAGAATTCAGTAGATGTTCTTTCTTTCACACTCGTCGCCAATTTGTTGCGGTTGATTTATAAAACACGCGTAGTTGAAACTTGTTTTATTGACATTAATTAACTTTTGGTTGAATAGAGAATGAATTGACAATATGGAATTATAGATCATATGGATCATACTGTATGGATCATTCATATGGATATAACAGGTTATGAAAAGTTTCGAGGATCATTGTGGAGCTGGTCCAAACCCAGAAATCAAATTTCGTAATTTTAGCTCAACGCTAACTGGGCAAAGTGCCACAGACGGCGTACGGCGGACGGCGTACAGCGTACGGCGTACGGTGTACGGCGTACGGCGGACGGACGGATTTTTTTTTATTCGATTTTCTGAATCTACGTATCTTGAAACGTAAACCAACAAATTTTGAGGGGGGGGGTTAAAAAATTTTTTTCTTTGGGCGATTCCAATGGTTCATTATCGAAGATAATAAACCAAAACCTTCCATGCCGATCAATTGGCCACATCGATTATTACCTTACGGTTAATCATTTGATGTTATAATCGATTATTTGGCTCCGATTTTGCATCCCTAATAATTAGGGATGCAAAATCGGAGCCAAATAATCAAGAACCAATTATTGGTTATTACTACCTAATTCGTAATAATTATTGTCTGACAGTCTTCGTCAAATAAGTTATTCCCAAATGCTTCTCTAAGCCTATGATCATCCCTATGTTCATTCATCCTAACCACTAAGATACGCTTATTTAATCCCATAATCACTAAAAGCCACTTTTATCGACAGATTCACTTGTTTCCAGAAATATTTGGGATATTAGGAGTGCCAAATCAAGGAAGTATTTGAAATTCTGTTACCTATTCGAAGTAAAAATCTTGTAGTTGATTCGAAGAACTTCTGTGGCTTGAAGGGCTTGGAGGGTTAAATGCCAAGTCATAATTCACCACTATAAAGCTCGAATAAAACCACCCTAACCACTGACTTTCCATCTATGTGTGACCTTGTGAGGTAGTTCTGGTAGTAACCGCAGTTTTGATGAAATGAGACTAATCAACCGATTACGCGGGGCTTTACGGATGAGGGGGAGTTGGAACATGGCTTTTAGAGATGGCTGTGAGAGTCGATTTGGGGTGTTCGTGTAGTCAGAAGGGCTGTGATTTGGCCGAAAACTTTCTGAGGGAAACAGAAAGGGTTCGTTCATCTAAATATAGACGTTGAGGAGGGAAAAGAACGAAGGAAGAAAAATACTATTGGTTGTCGGTAGGTCGGCGTAGTGGTGGAGGTGGGGAGGTGTGACGTCATTGTCATGATGTAATGGGTAGCGTGACTAGAGTTGGCTCACGCGATGTCAGATAGATGACCGAGGGGCGTTTGATTGTTATCGAAGAGAAACCTCCTTCCTTAAAGCTTGAAGAGGGAGGGGGGGAAGGGCGATAAGAAACGTCAAGATGTTGTATAGGGCTGTGGAAGGGGGCGGAGACACGGGGGCTAAGGGATAGTTTCATTGGTCAAGAGGTGGAGGGAAAGGTTCATGGAGGGGAGTTGGACAGGTCCGGTCCTGAAGACATGCCATCCTAATCTGATCGGCTCAATATTTTCTGCACTCAGCGCACGACAAAGCGATGGTTAAAATATTCACTGCAGTCGTGGAAACCGTGTTGTGAATCCTGAAATACGCGATCTTAATCTTTCAATGGTCTCAGTCTACCAACGCAATACCATACATGAAAACATCTCGTATTGCAGTCCATGGATTATCTGCTTGGTCTCTCATATTACCCGCACCATACAAGAAGATATTCTCTGTTTACGGTAATGGTAACGCCTCAGAACCAGCCTAGCTATTTATCACCTGACTCAGTGAATTTTTCTTCCAGCTTACAGTGTTTCGGGGTGTTTTTCATTTTTCATAGTTGTTGATGTTATTCGTTGATAAGACCAACAAGTGGTCTTGGTTTCAAACTGTTTATGAACTAAGCATTCCGTAGTTCAGGAAACTTCATTCTTTCTGTGAATCGTGTTTAATATACTTGTCGAGTTTTTGTATAAGTGTGTACGATTTCTAACAATAGTACCTAAACCTTTTGCTTTTTGTATTATTTTTGTAACGTATTTTGTTTAAGTACACTGTATAATACCTCATTGTGCGCTCTCTGTCGTTGTGCAACAACTAAACTTTGTAATTGGCGTGAGCCGTGCGTTAATAAATAAATAAATAAATAAATGGTCCTCAAGCAGGGTCACCAACCGATGGATTTTCCTATGCTTGTCCCATGTCCCGTCTTGTTTGCCACATGATTGTCCTGGGTTTGGGTCACTAAATTTTTAAATTACCCATTAAAACCGTTGTGTCCTGTGTACGTAGTATCCCCATATCTTCTCAATGTAAAGTATAAAGTTTTCTTGGCGTCTGACCGATCTATTTTGTGCGACAATGCTCAGGTGGGGGGTTCCAGCAGTACAGAGTGGTTGAACAGGTACTTAAGTAGGTACTTCATTAAGCGGCTTTTCCATCTTCCCCGCAACACTCCTGGCTATGTTATACACTTGGTTGAACCTCTGTATCTGTTTACTCTCTCTCTTCACTGTACCTGCAGCAAGTGGCGAGTATGCCAGCAAGTCGATATCCTCGCAGGTTGGCTGAGGAGATAGTCATCCGCCGGATATTCTGGAGTAGGGCCTTCAAAATCTGGGCGAGGAGTATAAGTGTGACTTTGATCTATCATTTGAGCACGGTTGAGGGTTGAAGGACCAATTTAACTCTCTCCCGGAGAAGATTAGGGATAAGTGGGTGGCGAAAACCAGGACTAACGCGCTTGCCTCGCAGGATCGAATCTACCGTCTTCCGGATCATGGAGTGAGGAGCATAGACCTGACGGCGAGGACACGGAGGGCATCGATGTTCGTGCTCAGGTGGGTGTGCAGGGTTCGGGGTGACCTCTTTTCAAGACTCAAAGGTCGGCCACATTCTCCAGACGGCGTGAGTATGGGGTAACGAGGGGACATGATGAAGTTTTTGGCGGATTGCCCGGTTCCTGGGGAATTCAGAAGGGCGAATTTCGGAACGGCAAGTTTGGCGCATGGAACGGTGTCGACCATATTGAATGGTGTGAAATGGTTGCCTCTTGCCAAATATTGTAGGACAGCCTGGGCTTACCGGGCAGAACTGGTTAGTAATTTCAATTGGATCTAGCCCATTAAGAACATTTAAAATAAAACTGTGGCAAATCTTAGTTTGTGTAATGTAATTAATTTATATGGTGTGAGATATTTTGTTTCGAGGTTCGGTCAATGAGAACAATTTTTGGTTCCGACGTTTCGGCCGTTTATTCAGCCATCTTCAGGGCTGTAACAACAGTATGGCAAATTTTACAAAGGTTTATGGGATTGAAAATGATTTACTATGGAAATATGATAGAAGTTATGAATATGATAAAAGCATTACAAAGGTTTATGGGGATGTGATTGAAAATGATTTACTATGGAAATAATTTTGGAAGTTACTTACAATTCTGTCGTACGGAATCAGGACATGGAGTACCTAATGTAATTAATTTATCAATGTAATGTAATTAATGTAATGTAGTAATTATAGTAATGTAATTATAGTAATGTAATAGTAATGTAATAGTAGGTAATTATAGTAATTATATGTAATGTAATGTAATTATAGTAATGTAATTAATTGATCAATGTAATTAATTTATTGATAAGATTGTAAGATGTTACCTACTTATGAAACAAACTTGTTATATAATAAAAGTAAAAACCAAGTGAAAACTAATTGTGTGCAGACCTCCGGCAGACGGGCCTAGCCCACAGTCCTATCATGAATATAGATACTTCTTTGAAAATGTTCTGTTATCGATTCGATTTGTCAAATACATTTGTCAAATTTTGTGAAATAGGGGTTCTCATTTGAAATAAGTGTTTTTTTAGTTTTGTAGGTAGGTAATCAAAAATCATAAAAGTGAAAAAACTCAATTTTTTAACTGAGTAAAACATATGAGTAAAGAACCTATAGATTTCAAGGTGGAGAAAACACAAACGGTGGGTACAGCTTTCGTACAAGTACGCAACCACGAGGTACATTTTATGTCTTTGCGCCCCCTCCCATCAGAAACTTATATGAAGCTTGCATTCGTATCTATAGACAATATAAATTATTGAGAATGATCACCTGTGTGTAAACAATTATTTAAACAATCACACTCATACCGCAGCTTGACGGCCACGCATTCCGCAGTGGTTAACGTAATATGGTTAGGTAAATCGAGAGCTATCCAACGAGTAGTGAACGATTTTTGTACGATGATAACTGGTGAAGATAAAGTTCCGTAGCAACGAATCGGTTGTAAGCGAAAATCATCAGAATTATTTTCGTGACGCTTCTCCGTTACATTTCCCGCGTTACATTTTCGAGTTTATGTAGCAAAGTAAAGATAAGGAGTAAATTGTCAATAAGGAAGTTAAGTTTAGATTGCGCACGTGCGCAAAAGTGCGCAAACTGATGTTTTGAATCCTTGTCAAAAATAATTGGACACGGATTTTGGTTTATTATCTTCCATGATAATGATACTGATAATGAACCATGATAATGAACCATTGGAATCGCCCAAAGAAAAAAATTTTTTAACTCCCCCTCAAAATTTGTTGGTTTACGTTTCAAGATACGTAGATTCAGAAAATTGAATAAAAAAAAATCCGTCCGTCACCCGTACGCCGTACGCCGTCCCCCGTACGCCGTCCCCCGTACGCCGTCCGTGGCACTTTGCCCAGTTAGCGTTGAGCTAAAATTACGAAATTTGGTTTCTGGGTTTGGACCAGCCCCACAATGATCCTCGAAACTTTTCATAACCCTAGGTCAAGGGGAAGGGGTTTAAAACGAACTTTGAAATTTCGACAATGTCATATCTCTAAAAATTCTCATGAAACGGTGTAGTTTTTAGTTAACTTTTGAATGACCTGAAAAATTACGAATCTTTTAAGACCAATTGGATTTTTGTGCGACCAGCTGTTCGTTCACAGTGAGCGCGCAAAGGTTTAGGAAAAACACTAAACTTTCGCGTCGAAAACGGCCGTTATGTGACCCAACCCCCAGACGCCCAGAATAAAACTACCTTTTTTCATCTTCCCGGTAAACTACAGTCTAGAAATTTTAACCGTGAGTCGGGGATAGACCACATTGCAATATTTACTCGGTTTCTCATCTGTAAAATTGTTTAAATAATAGATACCTTTTTGTAATAATACAAATTAAATTTTGATGATGAGCTATTGACTTGAAATTTTAAAAATAGGTCAGAACTGGATCACAATGCAATATTCACTCGGTTTCTTGTCTGTAAAATTGTTTAAATAATACCTATTTGTTTAAACAAATTAAATGTTGATGATGAGCTAGATACTTGAAATTTTAAATATAGGTCTGAAATGGATGACATTTCATTATTCACTCGGTTTGTATGACATGGTATGAGTATGGTATGGTATATTATTGTATGTATGATTTGGTATAATACAGTATGGTATGATAGGAAAGAAATTCGTATGGTATGGTATGAGTACGGTGAGAATATGGTATGGTGCCGATTTGCAATACAGTCTGGTATAGACAGAAGGGTGATCTGCACAAGGAAGATTTTTAGATTTTCAAATATACTGTTTCTATTGAAAATAAAAGGGGTGTTCACGTTAAATGGACCACCCTGTATTGGTACGTATAGAACGTACTAAATCTGTTTGTATCCACGATCGTGATAAACAACTTCTTGAGTAGCCAAATTGTGCAATGGCACACTCCCTACATTTCCTTCATCGTGGAAAGTAATTAACTTCGAGCATGTGACCACGAGTGACTTGAACTCGATCGATGCTGTTTTTTTTCTGGGAGAATTCCATAATATGACACATTTCATATTATGACACTTTGTTTTAAAAAACTTCGCGTGTGCTAAAACAATTTGGTAACAACAAAGAAATTATAGAGTTATATCATTGTAGTCCAGTAAAATCAGACATTGGGGGGGGGGGGGGGGACCTCGAGAAAACTGCTTATCTCACTTTGTAGGGTTAGTCGGGGTACTCCTTAAATTTAACTTTCGGTGCCCCGAAAACATCGAAATTTTCGAACTTTCTTCGGGTTTTCGCTTATAACTCCTACACAAGACATCCAAGCATAAACCTTACCAAGTGATAAATTGAAGAAAATTTAACTCTTCGTCGATTTATACCCTCAACATTACAATTGGACCAATTTATAGCGAAGTAATTAACGGCTGAAACCGAAGATTTTTCCTATATTGGCTAAAATGTAGGTACCATTTGATGACGTTCTGACCTTCGCAGCATAGTTTGTGATTTGGTCTTAGCAAATCACTTATGCAATCAATGTTGTAGAGAATTTGGCGGCAAGTTTAAAGAACACCTAAATTATAAAATTTGACCAATTTTAACATAATATGTTTTTTTTAACATAATATATTTTAACATATTATGCCAAATTCCAAAAACAGTCATTTTGAAATATCCTACATCTTGCTTCCTGACTATTATTTATAATATTAATTTATATGATTGATATATATGTTTGATGAGGTGCCGATGTACGAGTATAAATCAGTTCAATACAGTCGGGGGACCGGTCAGGAGATTGCTCCAGCAGTCAGAAGTACCTACTAACCGAATATCCGCATATCAAGAACCTATTTCTGCCATGTGTAATTGTTAAAAGGTTTTCGAGGCAGGTAATCACAATAACTTGAGTTAGTTCTTCGTTACAGTGGGGAAAACATTTTATTAACTACACATCACAGAAATAGGCACTTGGTCAGTGAAGAACCCCCTCCATAACACCCCCCCCCCCGACCACAAGACCACCCACCCCCCTTTCTCCAGCATGTCAATTTGATGAGTAATTACCATAATTACCATAGAACTGATGGTAATTGATAGTTAGAGGGCCAAAACCTTCATTTTGAGTAAATTCCTTAAGCTTTATCTTAAATATTAGGTTTAGAAAATATGAAATATAGTAAATTTTGAAGAAAAAAAATGCGAGTTTTGAAAATTAGACGGATTTTCTCACAATGGCAACAAGTGGCCAATTTCGGCTATTTTCAGATAATTCCTATAACTTTGAAGTTGTTAGTTTATGAGTTGTGAGCGAAAAATCAAGAATTTTTATGTTTTTCGGTCCTTTACAAGTTAGCAAGTTACCTAGTCCTTGAATTGGATACCCAGAATAACCTGTCAAAGTTCCATTAACTTCGGAATTTTTTCCAGGTTCAAAGTGCATATCTACTGGGCTATGAAAGGTAACTGCGTGGGGACGCAGATGTCATCAAATCCGATTATGGGCACCACAAGGAATGGTCGCTCACTTCGAAACGAAACATGACATTTGACGATTTCATAATATCACTGGCTAACGTGCAAAGGAAATGTACCTACACCCCAAGTAAAGTCTCGTACAGGACCCACGAGGTTAAGCCCCTCGCCGCGATAAGCAATCAATCTTAACCCCTCGGCCGCAGTAATACAGGTGATGTAAGTAAATGTCAAGGTTAATATTGTGCCTGACGAAAAATGCGGTGGAAACAGAAAACGGCTGGTAGAGAAAGTGAAGGGTGGTTGTCACCCCTTTGTTGAGAAGAAATTCCACGAGAAACTACCCTCGAGTTAGAACTACCTCTAAACGTAGCCCCTGCCCTTTCCAAAGGTTGAAATGTTCTTAGCGTGCCGGCCGGCCCTTCCGGCGAGATAGTTTTAAAGGGGGAAGATAACCTGTAACAAACCTTTCCACACCTCCCTGAACCATAACTGTAACCTCCTTCGTCTTTCTTCGTTTTCGACCCCTACCAATTTCTTCTCGTTACTACAAGGATATAACATCATATTATAGGATATAATAGTAAATCAAATACAATTTTTTTCAACATATCACGCTTTTATAGCGGACCGAATAGTATAAACTTCTAGAAATTCTAATTATAGCTATAATTTTGAGGAAGGATCGTTGAGGGTATGGATATCTCTAAAATACTCGGCGCAGTCAGTAAATAATACAAGTACACAATCAAGATGCAGGGTTGGGAGGGGGGGGGGGGTAACTAGCTCAGTGATGGTTAATTCATGATCGCCCGCGATAGTAGGGCAGCAAATTTCAGCAACAAACATTTTCAAGAAATAGAAATGCTAAGGGTAAATTGGATGAGAAGAGGTTTTGAGATGAAGGAGTTCAATGAGGTTTGCTACTGATCGCTTATAGGTAGCGAAAGAAGTCCACCGATCTGACAATACCACCAATGTCTGGATGTACGCTGGATACCTGGAGACCACCGCTGATAGCCACTGCAGCTCAGGAGTTGATAGATCCTTGTTGAGAACCAAATCTGTAACTTCCATGTCAGCAGAAGGCTTTATCCATGTGCTGCAGAATGAGGTTTGCTATTGATCGCTTATAGGTAGCCAAAGGAGTCCGCCACTCTGATAATATCATCAGTGCCTGGATGTACGCTGGAGACTCTCGCTGATGGCCACTGCAGCTGAGGAATTGATGGATCCTTGATGGGAACCAAATCTCTAACTTCCAAGTCAGCAAAAGGCTTTATCCATGTGCTGCAGAATGAGCTTTGCTATTGATCGCTTATAGGTAGCCAAAGGAGTCCACCACTCACCACACTGAAAATACCATCAGTGTCTGGAGGTACGCTGGAGATTCTCGCTGATGGCCACTGCAGCTGAGGAGTTGGTGGATCTGGCAAAAATCTGGCAGGAGAACTCAGTGGGGGGATCTACAACGCCACTGGAGCCATGGTAGTCATGGAGCCATGGTTCGCCTACCCGAACAAGAACTTGTGGATTTTATGGCGCGAATTCGGATTTTCAGACTGTTACTAAGGATAGTATGAAATTATGATAATATACATATAATAATATCCTATGAGACCATTCAGGTACCAAAATAAGCCCTTCGAATCTCACTAAATTTGGACAGATAGGACAGAAGTAAAGCAATGGTGTGTACCATAGACCGAAAGAAGTAGTTGGCACAGGAGCAATTCAGATATTGCCTTTCTCCGTTTCGCAGCCTGTGCTCTGAACGAGTTGGATCCGTACAATTTGGTGATGACACCATATAGTTTAGCTTTCCTTCATCTTATTCATAACCACCCAGTTGGGATGAAATTTTAAGAGAATTACTTCAATCAAGAACTCGTCGTATATGTATACGCTTCCAAATTTCACGCATCCAGTGATCAGTCTACGGAACCCTTGTGGAATGGCATCTATATTGCGATTGTTGAATACTCAGACATGTAGTCCACTGCTTGCAGTCCAATGTTGAACATCGTAACCATCCAACGTTGGTCGCTTTGTCCCACTCGAACCACTCATTCAGACCAGCACCCTCACTCACCCGCAAAAACTAATAAATTACTTAGTCGGAAACATAAAAACCTGTTAAGCGTTTAGTGTCTGTACGAACAAAGCTGTAAGTTCGGTTGTCGTTTCCACCGAGAGACCGTTCCCTGAGAGATTTGCCGGAGATGATAGCAGACACGTGAGCCAACTATCGTCCACTTTACTCCAAAACGCTGCCCCCTATCGACCCGCTTGGGTTTGACCTCAATCTTCGGTGTACAACTTCTTTTTTTCAAGTCCTCCGAAAGGTGGAAAAATAATTTCAAGATTGGGATCTGGCGTCAGTGGCGAATTTCAAGCTTTTATGTCTGCCATCGTGCTGAGCCCCGCGACTGCTAATTTTACCACGTTTGCAGCGAGGCGTCCAACTGCCCGAGTTGGTACCTTCAACTTACTACTACTTATTAAAACCGCAAGAATTATGAAGATGTGCTTGGAACAAACTGTTTGTTTGCCAAATTTGTTTAAAGTATAATAATATTGCCACTAAATTAAGGATTTAAAATCACGAACATGAACCACCATATTGGAAGAACGAGGGTATTTACTGACGAGTCCAGTTTATTTCATATTTTTATATTCAAAATATCACTTATTTTATGAAGACATCTTTCGTCCCTTGAGATCCCACAAGGTCTAACTCAGTTTTCCCAACTTTTCAGGAGAGACAAAAAACCGATTTTCCAACGTACTGTAGTAATTTCCATGGGTATCGTGGCTTTTCTATTGGAGAAGCCTTTTCCTGCATTGCAATAAAGTTTTAACGAATAAAGTTGAAAATGCCAAAACAAAAACAAAAACGGACAATTAGGTAGTTAGCTCTTGTGGTTTTTTGATCTGTAAAGATAGCCCCTATGGTTTCTAGAAAAAAAAAGAAAAAAGAAACAACAATTCAAAGAAAACTTTTATTGAAGAATAACACAAATAAACACTGAACGTTGAAAAAAACTCTTAGCCGCCACAATTTTCTTTCCCAGCTGGGTCTTCTTTAACCGCCGTTTATTTTCAGGCCTGCTCTCAGTTTCACAAGGAAGTGGTGGGAGCATGGTCTTCAACAATTACAGGTCTTTATATTTGACCTTGGGTATCTTCGGCCTATCTTTAAGAAGTCGGTTTATTAATCTAGATACAGGTTTGGGTCTGTAGGGGAGGTTTGCAGATCATCAGCAAAGTCAATCTTGTACGAAATTCTTCCATCTGGGTTATACTGGAGCATTCTAGTGTCATTCGCTACTGGATCTCCAGCTCGCTTTCCGGAACGTATGGAAGGATCGATTCTTGACCGAAGCCCTTGAAGAAAGTGTGGTTAACGTGAGTAGCACCGTACGGCATGGGTTTCTTTCTTGCAGTCTAAACTCATCTGAACGTAGTTGTGGGAGAGGTACACATCGGACTTGAATCCATTCTCCAGCGTACTATGGACGGAATCACACTCCATGTAGGTGTGGCCTTTGACTAGATATTTTTGTATTATAGCAACTTGTTTCTCCACGTGTCAAAGAAGTTGGCATTTGCAAGAGCTGCGTTTCGGGTTTGGTAACCCTAGTTATACCTACTTGAGTTCTAAATTTTCCATTCACGAATCACCATGACGCCGTCAAGTGTAAAAAAATCTGACCGTACAATGTATTGAGGTTGAATGAACCAACTCAAACTCTAATCGATACGTGTAAGTAGATACGGGTGCAGTCTAATACATTCAAGCAGAATACCCTCAATTTGATGAGTCAAAAATTGTATATACAGAGCCAAGGCCCTTCTAACTCGCCAGATTATCCATGGACATGACACCCCAGTGACCCAGATCTCCTCAGCCTTCTTAAGATAATCGGGGGCAGGCCGGTACTTACCCTCGCGTTCCACTCGCCACAAAGCGTATGACTCCCAACAAACCTGATATCTGATTACATTCAAGGATTTATTGTGTACGATATTATGTTTTATATTGTTTGTTTTTTCTCTCTTTAGGAGTATTATAATATAATATATTATATTATTATAATATATTATATGCCCATTTGGGTGGCTTTTTGTGCAGAAAGATTTTGCACGCGAGCATAGTATATTCACGATTTCGTCACGAGTGACTTAGTTCGTATTACGAACTAAGCCACTCGTGACGAAATCGTGGAAACCCATGTTAAGAAAACAAGGGCGTTTGAAAAAAAAATTCAAATTTAGTTCAAAGGAAGGAATTTTCAATTTAGTTTGGGAAGCTTCAGCTGAGGAAACGTTTTGGATTAGCATACCGTATTATCTCAGATAGAATTGGTGAAATATTAACTTCTAAAGGGTTACCTAAGTAGGGTATAAAACTAAAAATAATCTCAAATCTTTATTAGGTTCAGTTAAGGATAAGATTAATATGCAGGATAGAAGTGGGATATATAAATTAAAATGCTGTGGACGGCGTCATGGTGACTCGTGAATGGAAAAATTAGAACCTAAGTAGGTATAGGAATAACAAGTTTCGGTCTGTGAATAATTACGGCGTAACAGAATATTCTGTGAATACTACGCCTGTTGAACCGCCCTAAACGTCTGCTCCCAATCTCTTCCCGTTTCGGTCCCGTTCTGGTCTCGTCAAATGATGATTCTGAATTTCCATACAGTTGCTTGAGCAGCAACACCCCCTATCGACCATTTTCACGAAAATTAGGTTTTGACAGATTCTTATTCGACTTCTCACGCTGAATAGGCTCCTTAGCTCAAAGTCGATTCAACTAAATTACAGAGTCGAGGAAGCTCGAAAATTATAACAGCCCCTATTGACATCGTTGAGTGTCGATATTGGGCTACTTTTCGCCGATTGGGCTATTTTTTAGGGTCAAATGGCGATCAAAAATTGCCTTTACCTAGCTACTTTTCGCCAATTGGGCTACAAAGGTTTTGAATCCCAAGTTTTGGACTACATGCGTAAAAACGATCGTTTCATATCAGTTTTTCACGATATTTATGTTGGCTGTACGTTTCGAAAGTTGGTATCGACATCGATCTTTCGTATTCGTCCTTCGATGGTTTTTGTGTTCTCTATTACTTATACAAAAATAAGTCACTGAATCGGGCTAATATTCTCGAGCCATTGGGCTATTCGAGTGCTCGCTCCTTTTGGGCTACTTATGCGCGCTTCAGCGGTGAATCCACCCACTAGGTATCTGGCAACACTAGTCGATAAACTGTAATGTCCATTTTCTGGCAATGAGTTCTTAAAGTAGCGTGGAAGACAAATAATGCAAAAATAGGTACCTACTTTACCTAAATACATTTAGGTACATGTACCTATTTTACCTAAATCCTTCGTTTTATTTGTCACCCGTACATTGCACGAGGTTCGATCTGCCGAATTCTCGGGTCGCATCACTCCAACGGAGAAAACCTTTTGATGTGGCAGTTCCGACGGTTTCGTGCTCCCCGAAACAAACACCGTTCATTCGGTTTGGACGGGATTGATGACGACGAAATACCGCGGAAAACCCGAAGACGGATGAAACTGCAACACGCTCGATTTGGTCGCGTTATGTGTCGCCGCCGGTCGCCTGGAGACTTCAAAACGATATCCATTACGATACAACAATAGCGTGAAGTTTCAACCTTCTGACCGCATTTCCTCGTTCTCGTATTAAAAGGCAACGACGTCACGATGGTCGCATTCAGAATCCACACAACATTAGCGTTTCTCTACTCGCTTCAGTCTCTTAATCGTTCACACCCATTTCCGAGGTCTACAACCCCTAAACCAGGGGTTCGGCAACCATCGAGTGAAGAAGAAGAAGAAGAAGAAAAATGTTTATTGAAAGAAACATTATTTTAAAATTATAACAGGTAATGAAATGAATAAACTGATACCGAGATGGTTTTTTTTAACCATGGGGGTTCTTCATACTCAGTATAATCCACCTATATAATAATATTATAGTATAATCTTTATCAATTCAATCAGTGGTAATGGTAAATCAGAAATTAAATTCCCTTATCATCATGGAGTGGTAACGCCATGCTATTCGAAGGAAACAAGAGTATTTAAAAAAATTGTCTATTTCCACTGAAATATGAGTACACTGAGACCGATTTTGGCGATTAAAATCATCGTCAGTAACAAAACAATATTGAAGGTGCATTACAGAGAGGTTTTTGACATTTTATGTCTTTACTCTGGCACATAACTCGAAAAACGTTACACAAAAGCGTTACACGAAATCGTCACGAAAATTTCTGATGATTTTCGCTTACAACCGATTCGTTGCTACGGAACTTTATCTTCGCCAGTTATCATCGTACAAAAATCGTTCACCACTCGTTGGATAGCTCTCGATTTACCTAACCATATTACGTTAACCACTGCGGTATGAGCGTGATTGTTTAAATAATTGTTTACACACAGGTGATCATTCTCAATAATTTATATTGTCTATAGATACGAATGCAAGCTTCATAATTTATGATGAACCCTACAATTAAGTATAACAACTACGCTACTGGGGTAGGTGATGTAGCATTGTTCTTGTAGGTTCTTGAATCACTCTTTAAAGACATAAAATGTCCCAATGTGTTGCAGACTCGTATGCAAGCATTTAATTCTCGACTGTATCAACAACAGGATGGAGTTGAAATTCTTTTGACATTTTCATGTCTTTGATTTGGCACATAAACTGAAACGGGAAAAATTTGTTTCCTTGATTCACCCTTTCCCTCAGATCACGTCAGAACACAAGCGACAGGCGGGCCACTACGTCAGACGCACCTATGACGCACGAGCGTATGACGTCAGACGGCTGGCAGGAGGCCAACTATTACGTCACAGCCTATGCCGTAAGAGCCTATGACGTCAGAGGACTGGCTGGCTAGGTGATCGGGTTTTAATAAGCCTCTGGAATTCCGCGCCTTCATTTTGCATTCATTTACATCTTCACGTTGAAAAATCCTTCATCTTTTCAACATTATAATTATCAATTGCCGAGGAAACTTTTAAAAATACACCAGTCTTAAGTAATAAAAAGGTGACAGTTTTAATATCAAACTATTTTTGACAATTGGCCTAACTAACATGTCACTGAATGTACTAGTACGAAGCGGAGTGGCGGGGCGTTGCAAAGTGGAGTTTAGTATGCCAGAGTTGACAGGCAACACAAGGTTATTTATTAACATGAATAATGTTTTTGCGGTGGCCTACCAGAGTTGAAAAGCGTAACGAAGTTTAAGTCACGAAATTATGTCACGAAGATTTTTAATGATTTTTGATGACAACCGAGCCGTTTCTAGGGAAATGAAACTTCTTTAGTTTTCTACGGACAAAAATCGTTCTCCATTCGTTGGAAAGCCTTTAATTTATGCATAAATTATATACTGCCAAAACCGCTGTAAATATCGAAGATGCTGAGATACAGCCCTGAGTAAATAAAAAAACTAATAAATTTTCCGCACATTTCTTAATATTTTCCATACAGACAAAGACAAGGGATAAGGAAAAGGGGAAACGGGACGCAAAAACATTATTCATGTTTTGCATAGCAAATACCTCGTTCGAAGCGCCGAGTTTATTTATTTATTTATTGATACGGCCGAAGCCATTTTACAAAGAAGGAAAATAATTCGAGATTTCACCCGTAAAAGAAACTTAAGATAAATAGTACAAATGAGATACTGGTGCACAAAGAAAAGTAATATGTGATAAAATGACGATGAAGAAAAGGAAAAAGAACTGTCACTGATACTGATAATTAGAAAACTGACGTTTGAGGCTAAACTGCGAGATACAAAAAAAGTCTGATGACGTGGCTTGAATAAACGCATTCGCCTCCCGTGGCATGCGGTATAATGGTCGATGCAGAAGGTAGTTGTGGGCGGCAAACGGAACGTGGAACGTCACAAATGAACGGGTGCTGTAGTTTGGCACATTGATGTTGACTCTGGAGAGAAGAGTTATAATGTTACTTAATTCATTTTTGAATTTATCGTCTGTAACGTACGTTTTCTTCTCCAAGTTCAAAATGTGAAATGGCTAGGGAAATAAATTATTTTGAAAGTTATACCTACCTCCGATTTGAGATGAGTAAGACTGTGATACAAACATGATCACCATGATACAATGATTCAGCCTCATAATATATATTTTTTTTAAATTAAATATAGTAACTTTATTGTGGGAGCCACTATCGAGTGAGCTAACATATTATATAATATATTATACAAATCACATGTCACTTGAGTATAATACGTACTTGTTAATAATAATTATTTCTCACCCATCGGTGAGCTAATAGCACATTGGAACTCAACATGAAAATTTAAATTAACAGGTACTTACATTTGGAATGACATTAGCAACAGATTTAATGTGCCGTTTACGTTTTAGTCGACGTCGATTTTTGGGTGGTCGGGGTTCGTTCAGCGTGGAGTTGACTAGAGGATTTTTGGGGAGGCTCATGGGGTAGGCTAGATTATTGTAGCATTCGTTCAGTACTTATATCTTGCACGTAGGGAATATTCAGATCCGTGTGAAGCGTAACATTGCGCACATACCAAGGGGCACGTGTAATTATGCGCAATATGCGGCTCTGAAGAGTCTGAATTTTTTTAATTTGCGTGATGGCTGCAGGTGAACTTATAAAGGGACCCCAAAAGTGAAAGGTCGAACAGGATTGGTTGATCAAAGTGAAAGGAGAAAACATATTGCTGATGACTCCTGAGGTGAAGGGGAGTTGTGAAAGGATTATTGAGATTGGTTGCCACCAAGTAAAAGGAAACAACGTCTGATTGGCTATTAGAAGTGAAGGGATGTGTGTGTAGAGAGATAGGGGGGGGGAGGGTAATAGGAGTCAAGCTAGTATAGAAAATTATAAAAATGGACGCAACAATTGAGAAAAACTTGAAGGAATTACATCATTCAAACATTTGCCAAACCTATCTCTTAATAATTTCGAACTTTTCAAGTACATCCAACATGCTTCCTTTCTGGCACAAATGAGGGAATTCGATAAATTGCCTGTCTGCAAGATCAAAATCGAAGCTATGATTTAATTCATTCAAGTGACGTGCAAAAGCTGAGTCCCTCTTACTATCCCTAAAATCTTTTTCGTGTTCCTTAATCCTTTCCCTAAACTTCCTACCAGTTTGCCCACAATACTCGAGTCCACAGTCATGTATCCTCCATTCGATACATTACATATCCCTATTCTGGACGCAACGTAGCTTGTTTGACCAGATTGCCCAGGAGCTCATTGCTGGACACCCCCTTAAGGATTGTGACCTCTGGATTAGCAAACAATTTAGGGGTTACCCATAAAAAAACCGAATAAGTCCAAAGTTTGAAAAAAACCGGGTAAAGCCGCCATTTTGCACAGGATGATATTGTTGAAGCGGTGGAAAGTTTGTCTTGGCAAAAACCGAAAAGGTCCCGTCCACGGAAGGCTTCCAATAGTAGTTGGGTTTAGCAAGAAAAAAACATGTCAATTCGATTCCTGCAAGAACAAAACAAGTCCATCGCTTGGCAATACTGAGGGTCAAACTATTTTTGGAGGTACCTACTTCATAGTTTGCTCATTTATTGAACTTCAGTCCTTCCCAGTTTCTTTTCATTTTCTTAAGTTTACCTACAACTACAACCCTACTTACCTACAAATGAGTTTAGGTTAAGGTATTTAGCAATAAAGTGGTTATATTACCTTACCCAATAACATAAAAACGGAAGTTAAAAATAAAAATCCAACGTTATACCTAATAAACTAATACCTAACAATATAGGTACCTAATAAACCTATACCGAATAATAATGCAATAAATATACAAACATGTAATATTGAGCTTCAATGGAAAATTCATGCAGGTACTTAAACTTCAAAAAAAAATTCCAGCAAGAACAAAACAAGTCACATTTTGGAGCCCGGGGAGCATTTCCCTCTGAGAAGAGCGTTTTACAAAATGCTTGTTCCTGGCGTTTGCCCATTTTGGACTTATTCGGTTCTTGTGGGGAACCCCTAAATTATTTACCCCTGTTGAGTTCGTAGCTCAGGCACAGTGTTTTCAAAATCTCTGCTTCAATGGGAGTTAAACACGCTTGAATGTCGAAACCTTCTGAAGTTTTGTAATCATGCTCAAACTGTCGCTGTCGTTATCTTATGTCGCAGAAAATTACTAATCGCGGTTGTTATCTTATGTTATCTTATGTTGGGCGTTCCCTTTGTATTTCCGAACTGCCACATCAACTTCGATTCGCAATACAAACGTTATCTCGGCGGTATCGATGGCTGTGAAAAAGACGCCCAGAAGCGATAGAGCTCGTTTTCCGGACCCGCCGATGACCATTCGACGTAGGAATTGGACTGTTCGTGATACGAGTTTCCTCGAGCCAATAATAGACCTATCTTTAGTCCACGAGTTTCCAAGATGGTGATTCATTCAAATTCCGTCTGTTAGATAATGAAAGTTTCTTTATTAAGAACCAGTTATCTTTAAGAACCAGTTATTATTCTTATATCGTTTATACTTTCAAGGGCGTTATGTGGGCCTTACAGTGCTACGCTCGATTTCTTCCTAAATGAACCCCTCGATTCAAATTAAATTTAACCTTTTTCAAGTTTTTGGAAACGTTTTTTAGTCCAATTTTGGAAATTGCGATGAGTCAATCTACCTCAATTTTCTTCCTTGATCCGAATCGATTAAAACAATTTTTTGACGTTTGAGTTGTTTTTGGTCTTCGGAAGGTCGATTTCATCTTAAATGCAATACGATTCAAATTCAAGCTTTTTCGAGTTTTTGAAACGTTTTTGAGTCGAGTTTCGGAATTTCCGATGAGTCAGTCTAATTCAAAATTTCTTTCTCTATCCGAATTGATTAGGTATAACAGTTTTTCGACCTTTTGAGTCGTTTTTGGTCTTCAAAAGGTCGATTTCTTCCTAAATGAACCTCTCAATTCGAATTAAATTCAATCATTTTATAGTTTTTGAGACGCTTGCGCTACCCTACTCTATGGTAACACAGTCAGGAGACATACATGAAATACCGAGAATTAACATTTTGGTTTATTATCTTCGATAATGAACCATTGGAATCGCCCAAAGAAACAAATGTTTTAACCCCCCCTCAAAATTTGTTGGTTTACGCTTCAAGATACGTAGATTCAGAAAATCGAATAAAAAAAAAAAATCCGTCCGTCCGCCGTCCGTCCGCCGTCCGCGGCACTTTGCCCAGTTAGCGTTGAGGTAAAATTTCGAAATTTTGGTTACGGGTTCCGACCAACCCCACAATGGTCCTTTGAAATTTTAAAAATTTCAAAACTCGAAAAATTCAGATGAAACGGTAGGTATATTTTTTATTTCATATTAAGATAGAGTATTAAATACTAAAACTCTGCAAATTCTTGACACAACGGTTTATTATCTTCCTTGTGCAGATCACCCTTCTGTCTATACCAGACTGTATTGCAAATCGGCACCATACCATATTCTCACCGTACTCATACCATACCATACGAATTTCTTTCCTATCATACCATACTGTATTATACCAAATCATACATACAATAATATACCATACCATACTCATACCATTACCATTACAATTAATACCTAATAACCAACAATAAATAATATTTGTTGTTGGTTATTATTAATTTTTATGCTAAATTATTTTAAATTATTAATATTATTAATAATTCACACTACTTGATACTTAATAATTATTAATAATTTATGATAATTCATCATAATAATTCATCTATCATTCAGTAATGTAGACAGAAGGGTGATCTGAACAAAGAAGATGATAAGCCGTTGTGTCAAGAATGTTTACAACTTCTAACGACTTTTATGGTAAAACCGGGTTGTAGCGCTTTTTGGAAAATCTTCAGGACTACGTTGGATTCGTAATATTCGTGGAACTGAAGTGAGAGCGGCGAAAAGGGAGGGGAGTCGTGGAGTTCTCTTTCTACGCCATCTCTACATCCACCCACAATATAAATTATATGTACCTACGTGTGAGTGGGTGGTGATGTAACGATTACAGTAGTTGTGGCGTGGGAGCGGTGAGGGGGGTGTAACGATTACAGTAGTTGTGGCGTGGGAGTGGAGAGAGGGTGTAACGATTACAGTAGTTGTGGCGTGGGAGTGGAGAGGGGGGTGTAACGATTACAGTAGTTTTGGCGTGGGAGTGGAGAGAGGGTGTAAAGCTATGTCTACACTTGTTCAACTTCACGTTCGTCAGAGGCATGCGTCAGAGCGCAAGGTGTGACGCACGTGATGAAGACCAAGACGCATGCGTCATCCGAGTTGAACGGGGGTTTTGAACGTAGCGAACGGGGCAGCGCACGCCGAACCGCACGGGTGGGATTTCTATGCGTAGGTACGATTGAGTAGGTACGATTGTTAAACGATTGTTACGATTTTGACAATTTTGACGATTAGGTCATCATCAGTAACAAACATGATCTCTTATACATCCAACATACCTCCCTTTGGGCAAAAATGAGGGAATTCTACATACTGTCTATTTGTTAGATCAAAACTAAAATCATGATTGGATTCGCTGAGGTGACTTGCAAAAGCAGAATCACCCTTGCTATCCCCGAAATCTTTTTCATGTTCTTTTATTCTTTACCTAAATTTCCTACCAGTTTGACCACAGTACTCAAACCCACAAGAACATTTCAGCTTATAAACCCCACTTCTATCCTGAACACTAAACTTATCTTTAACAGAACCCAACAGCTAAGCTTTGAGATTATTTTTATTTTTTTAAACCCTACTTTGAAACCTCTAGACGATAACATTTTTCCAATTTTATACGAAATCTTTCCATAATAAGGCATACTTATTCATTTTTTTCTCTTCTAAAACAATTTCCCTATCCAAATTTGATACCCCTTCCCTACATTTTTTCCTAAGAACCTTATTCCATATGGAATCTATGAGAGCGCCCTCATATCCATTACCTGCGGCTATACTTTTAATAACTGATTTTTCTTTTGCTAAATTTTGATCATTCATTGGTATTGACAAAGCTCTATTGATCATACTATGGAAAGCAGCATGTTTATGAACTAAAGGGTGATTTGATGAACTATGAATAGTGATATCACTGTAAGTACCTATCTTTTCTATAAATGGAGAACTCATGCTTTTCATTAATTAATGAGATGGACAGGTCAAGAAAATTTAGCTTATTTCCACCTAATTCAAGTATGAATTTAATAAATGGATCTAATGTATTGATTTTTTCATGAAAAGAATTTAGTAGTCTTTCAGTTCCGTCGCGAGTGATTTAATTCGTATCATAATGACCCTTGAGAGAAGAGTTGAACGGTTTGAGAGCGACTTTGTCATCTTTTTTTGTAAAATTCTTCATTTATTACTGCAACTCTTCGTGAGTTGACCACAATGTTCCACCAGGGATATTTAAGGGTTGAGGTTTTTACTCAAAGGCTTTAGCGTGTTTGCTGACAACATCTGCACAAGAACAGCGAAATATGTTGGAATTACGAATATTATTCAACTCGAGACAGGCTTGTAAAAAACATGAACGGAAGGGGCACATTTTAAATGAAAAATTGGGTAAGGAAAAGAAAAAGAAAAGAAGGGGAAAAATCGAGATCCTATTTCGAGCCTAAAGTAGACGGACCTTGCGTGCGAGCTCGTCCAGTTGTACCTCAGATTTACATATTTTTCTTCTGGTTGTAGTTGTGTATCAGGAGTTATAGATGTTGGTTGGTGATGGTGGCTAGTTGAGTGTGAATGACCCGCCGGGACTTTCTTTGAGATTAAAGGGCAGAAGGAACTACAGTGACCAAAGTAAGAGCGAAGTTCCAGTTGACGGATCTTCCTGCTGTAATAAATAGCCCAGGCAAAAAGTACATTGAAATTACTGATTTTTGTACATGAGTTTTGAACCATAACTGTGAGTGCAAATCTCGATTTTCAACCCTCGGAAAGCAGGCCTAACAAAATGGTGGGCGAAAAACGGTTTTTTTCGCACTTCTTTTGGATTTACGCCAATAACTCCTTAACCGTGCGTATTTGGAAGATTGTTATCCAAACCTTTTTTAAAGTACCCACATTAAATTCGTTTTAAAATGAGACCCACCCCGGTTTTTGTAAGGCGAATAATTGCAGAGAAATGGCCTCATAGGCAGCGGCTCTGGATATTGTAGCTACCAGCGTCCCAAATGACCCAAATTCCCCAAATTCGAGTTTTTAAAATTTTGAACCGAGAACAATAGCCGTTTCTTCGAAAATTCGCTAATATGGAGAATTCGCATAATTATGTGTGGTGAAGATTTTGTCAAAGAAAAAAAATCGATTTACGGCCTTTTTGCAAGACGGCGGACCATTCGTGTCACCGAGCCAAATCTTTGAGTCTACAGATTAAGTTTCTAAAATGATTGGTTTCTGCTATTGCTTTGAAGGCACTCTATCAACCCCCATTACAGTTTTTTCAAGTTTCGAGAATATTTTCGAATTACAGTGTTATGGTTAAGGTCCGATCGTCATTCGTCCGGTAGGAGAGTCCACATTTGCTTACCCACAGAACGTTTCCAAGTTTCTCATAGACCAACAGCATTCCCTATTTTCCTTCTCCCTAATCCAACAAAAAGTTCATCATCATTTCTAGCTAAGGTACTACTCATAAATAATTATTTTTTAAGCGTATTAACTATTTTAACTAGCCTATTTAAACTATTTTATGTTACATACTATACCTAATTATGTTCCTTCGAGAAAACATACTGTGACTGATGAAAATATCTTCATTTTCGCTGTAAAACAAAATGTTTTATTTCTTACCTGTAATGATCGTCATTGTGATTAGATGAACAAGATGTTTTAAGGTACCTACCCTAAGTTCATTCGTCAACATTCCTGTCACACGTTCGTCATTCCTGTCTCCCATTCGTCATTCCTGTCACACTACCAAACAGCGTTTGGTTCAAACACCCTCGTAATGATTCGAAAATTGAACATTTCAATTAGAAACCCGTCTTATGTTACTCCGTGAGTACTCTTACATGTACCGCGGGTGGTAGAGATTTCACCTACACGATGATTACCACACCAAATTTGAAAAAAAGAAGATGGGATGACAATCCATACCTACACAAAATCACAGAAAAAATTGAAAACAATCGACTCGAAAATTTTTTGTATTAGCCGTGTACAAGCCGCCTCAGCTAATACATTTTTTTAAATTTCACAAAATTTTACAAGTTTTACAAATTTTGTGGCATTACGGTTCTGAATGAAAACCTACAACTATAAATTCAAATGTTTTCCAAGATAATGAAAATCGTGTGACAGGAATGAGCCGTGGCGGCTTGAGCTTCCAGTAAATTTAAAAAATTCAGCTCGGCCGCTGCAGGGGTGGGTACTTGAGGGTTTGCTTTAGTGCCAAAAAATGTTTCCCGTTAATATCCATGACATCGACTTCGCAAAATTGTCGAGAGTGAATTCGTCCGCCGTCTTGCAAAATGAACATTTAAGCCTATATATCGACGGTCACCGGGAAAAACTTGGTAAGTCAACAAAAGCTAATTTTACAGGGGAGCAGTTTTGAAGTTCAAAGACTTGTCAAAAATCGCCTAATGGTTAGAAATGTATCATTTTGGTTCTAAAAATCATAATATGCTCTAAATATTACTGGAAACATGTTTCGTTCGCCAATTTCTAGTTTATACGAGTTTTATAAGACTTACCCGTTATTGCACCATCGACCTACCTAGTTTTTCACGTGCTTAATTCTCAACCAAAAAGAGGTACTGAAATGAAATGACACTGTTCCAACTAAACAAGCAATTTATTCATATTTTTTTATATAGGCTTATATTTATAGTAGTTTGCGGGTGAGGATTGACCAACACTAGTCATTGTTATCATTTGTTTATTGCGACGTTTCAATCTTGGAACAAGATCCTAATCATGTATCATGATAATTATCCGAATGGTACACATTTGGTCGCGTAAGGCACAGTCCACTCTACTGTTTTTGAGTTAAAAAAAAAAAACTTCAACATTATATATTTATATGTACTCGTATGATTTTTGGTGTCTTTTGGCAGTGAGTTCAGGATGGTCTGAAACGGATTTTGGTATAAAAATCTTTCGGAAATTCGAGTTTTTTAAAATTTGGAACCGCGAACAAAACTTCTTTTTCTTCGCAAAACTTCGCAAAAAAAATAACACTTCACGTTTACACAGAAACCTTCAAAGCGCTGTCCTGAAAACTTGTGATTTTGGACTTGCGTGGTTTTTCTCAAACGGTAGGTACCTACAGATTAGTGTGCAACGTCGGCTGAGATCATTTCCCGCGGATCCAGCGTTTCGATTGAAAGCCACTTCTCCCACTTTCCACTTCTTCTCCTTCCGCTTCTTCTCCGTCCACTTCTCCTCCCTACACCGCCACCTCCTTCTCCACCCTCCTCCCTACACCACCACCTCCTTCTCCACCCTCCTCCCTCCTCCCGCTTCTTACGTCGTCTCCTTCGCCGTTCAGAGAAGGACATTCGCCTCCGTGAAACCGCACGATGAAGTCCGCCTTCGTCCTCTTCGTCGTCGTCGCCGTCGCCGCCGCCGCGTGTTCCGCCGCCTCCCCCGAGATCGGCCGCGTCAAACGGCTCACGACCTTCTCAAAACCCCCAGAACAAAACACTCCCAACA
Organism: Stenodema calcarata; assembly: GCA_963920205.1. Lineage (NCBI taxonomy): Eukaryota > Metazoa > Arthropoda > Insecta > Hemiptera > Miridae > Stenodema > Stenodema calcarata. Next base: position 18,821,781 of record OY986062.1, read on the forward strand.
TCGGTAACCCACGCTTTTATTTATTAATTTAATTGTTTACTAATCAGACAACTGTTGTAACATTGTCAAGTCAAACACAAAATTTCACAAATCAAATTCACCCTCTTGAGCAATGCGAGAAATGCGTTGAAGGGCAAAGAAACCAACTGAATACATTGAATACGACAGAATAGCTTTATTTGTTTATTTAAATATACACTGGCGGGCACCCAATTTTACAAAAGCAATATAAACTGACATCGTACCCATACAAATCAAATAATTTTCATTGGCAATAAAACTCAATAATTTACAATAATTACAATAATAGTTGATGCAACAATTGAAAAATGTATATGGCTACTTCAATGAGACGCTGAGATTATCAACCAATTGACTATAAGAATCGGCGAAAATATTAACGCAATTGTTGGAGAGTGCTGATTGTTGAGTACCTACGGACCCAAGTGCATGTAGAAGGGGGTTATTGTAGAGATAGTTGGTGGATGTAGTCCAAACGTGAAACAGATTAGAGGAGCGAGTACGATACTGAGGTGTAATAATATCAGGTGCCTATTATAGTATAATAGATTATGTATAATACATGGTGATCCGCTCGTGGATGCAAAATATTTTTTGCATAAAACGGCATCAAAAAGGGAGTGAAATGCCGCCAACTACATATTTTTATCTCAATCCGTTCTCGAGATACGAATTTTTAAAGGTTTTATTTAAAAAAAAACATTTTTTTCTCTTTTTAGACTTGAATTTCTCCCTTTTACTCCATTTAATATTTACTTTTAACAACATTTTAGGATCAGCATCAAACTTGCTATAAGATTAGTGTACTTTCAATCTTGAGAAGTGCCATCTAATGACCAACACATCAGCTCAAACATGGACCAATTTGAAAAATAAAAATTCTGAAAATCTTTAGAACGTTACTAATCTGCCGAAAGAAAATCCTGAAAACTGGCAAATTTCATGAAAACATCTTCATTCAATGCGCTTTTCAAAGGTATGGTCAACTTTGAGATTATCTTATTCTTTCGATCAAAAATTCAAGTTTAAATGCAAAAACGTTTGCCATTTAAAATTGTTTTGTCGTCATTTAATGCTCTAATTTTGATCTTTGGAGTTATTTAGTGTTCAGGGTCAGTACTCGCTCCGACGACGAAACAATTTTAAATCGCCAAACTTTTTTCGAAAGTAATTTACGAATTCGTGTATCCAATGTTGGTGTTAGATAGGTCGTAAGTAGGTACAAGTAGGAGGGGGGGGGGGGGTGTAGACTTTACGATAATAATCTACCATTCAAATGAAATTTGTTGACAGATGAGCTGTAAAGGATAAAACATGAGGGTAAACAATGTAGTCAGCAACACAACTACGAGCGGTTCAAGTTAAAATCTTGTACTTAACAAGAAGAAGCGGAAAACTTGAAAAATTACACAAAAACCAGCGTTTCAAGCAAAGTCATTTTCATGTCAAGGTTCGAGACTCTCACGAGGGTCTCTCCATTTGTTTTTGAATTTTCGATCGAAGGAACAAGATAATCTCAATGTTGACCATAACTTTGAAAAGCTTATTGAATGAAGAAGTTTCCATGAGATTTGCCAGTTTCCACGATGTGTTTTGGAAGAGTAGTAACGTTCTAAAGGATTTCAGAATTTTCATTTTTTTCAAATTCGTCTATGTTTGAGCTGCTATTGTGGTCATTAGATGGCACTCCTCAAGAATCAAAGTACACTAATCTCATAGTAAATTTAACGCTTATTCTGAAAATGTGATCAAAAGTTAGAATTTAATGGAGTAAAGTGGTAAAATTTGCGTGTAAAAGAGAAAAAAAAATGTTTTTCTGAAAAAACCTTCAAAACGCTACATGGACCCGTTGGGTGCCAAGTGGTGAAAGTCCAATTCTTCAAATTTTCAGAATATCACTTTAAAAATTCCATTGAAAATTCTACGGTTGTTGTAAAAATCTATCTATCGACGGTTCTCGTAGCTGATACGCAAAGCTACGAGAAACCTACGAGCAAAGCTACGAGAACCGTCGATAGATACATTTTTACAACGACCGTAGAATTTTCGATGGAATTTTCAAATTGATATTCTGAAAATTTGAAGAATGGGACTTACACCACTTGGCACCGAAAAGGGGCCCAAATCTCGAAAACGGATTGAGACGAAAATATACGGTTGGCGGCATTTCACTCCATTTTTGATGTAGTATTACGCACGATTTTCTTTGCATCTACGAGCGAATCACCCCGTATATGTATTGGTTATACTACATACATAATACATACACATACATAATGCATTATACATACAATATACACAATATTATAATATTTTATGCTCATATTATGAGCGATGAGCAATGTTTAAAATATATATAATATTATTATATATATTGCTCGCATTGCTCATTACTCCTATTCCTTTGCCCTTCAACGCATTTCTTGCATTGGTCAAACAGGGTGAATTAGATTTGTAAAATGGTTAAATAGACTTGTAACAGGCTGAATTCGACTTGTAACAGGCAATGTATCGATAAACAATATCAAATTCCAGTCTTGCAGCGAATCATCAAAAGAACCAAACTCTAACACAGAGTGGAGCCAGTATTTTCTCTAAATGGCATAAGATAAGCACAATAAACGCTGTAATTGAATAAAAGGTAAACGATCACAAAAGTACAAATTTGTCTTTTTTATTGCTCGTAAAATGAAGCAAAATATAAACCAATTTGTTGTGAGTTATTGAATTGAGGGTAGCAGCGGTTTTACCTACGAAAAACAATTTTCTTATTAAGTCATGCTGCATGATCGGAATTGGGAAGTAGGTACTTGAAGGCTCAGTTTGGATAGGTTTTAATCAAAACATACGTGAGGGGGGGGGGGGATTTCGTTTTATTTTATTTTGAAAAACATGTTCAAATTACCACTTCAGATGCTCCAAAAACGGGTTTGTTCCGGGAAATGTTTTAAAATGTTCATGATATGGAAAAAGCGCATCCAATTCGAACGACTTTCAGCGTCGTTTCAAACGTTCACTCGGAATTTCATCCAGTTTCTACGAGCTTGTTTAGGGCCACAAAACTAGCGTATTCCACACATTCAGTTACGCCCTGAATAATGAACCTACAAAGCTGAATTCGCTACAGATTTTCTCCCTTTTACGATTGGGGATTGAGCCCCGAACGGAATTGTTTCGCATTTTGTAGGTACGCGAATTACACAAATACACTCGTTATTTAATTTTAATTTGTCGATTTGTTCAATTCGTTCAGTCAATCTAGCCATTAAAAGGCGTGTTTGCTTACAAAAATTCAGATGTTATGTTAGATACAAACAACGTACTACCTGAATATTGAGCCAATTCCAAAATCGTGGTATTTTCTGAACGCAGAATTTCATGCTCTACAACTTTCACTTCATGACTTTTTTCGATCGGAGTTACCGTTTTCGAGTTACAGCTCTTTTAAGTGGCGCAAATGATTTGGAAAAAATAGCCGTTTTTCGACGAGCAATCGCACCTGGACGATCCAACTGATTCTATTGTTATAATAATCATTCGACGCAAAATTTAATGCACTTTAATTTAGGTGCGAATAATATTTTCGGTGGTAGGCTTCCTCAGCGAGTTATAAGCGAATAACTGAAAAAAGTCCAAACATTTCGTGGTTTTTAGGCCCCCAAAAGTTCTTCCGATAAAGATTTTTTTGGATTCACTTAGTTTCCCAATATAAGGGTGCCATGACACCAATTAAAATTTAGAAACATAACATCTGAATTGTTGTAAGCACCGAAGTCTAATTTGACTGGACTTGAAATAGTTTTGACGAAACCTCACGAAACCGCCCTTCATGACGCGGTTCGGTAAATACGTAGGAGTATTTAGTCGTAATTCCTGTAAGATGCAATTAAATTTAACCCCACTCATGATATTCGCCAATTACACCAAAAATTATTAGAACCAACGTTGTTTCATAGCGCACAGCACGGAGTTTTCTATACAGCAAACGGTAGCTCAGACAGCGTTGTGATCGTAGATGATCCGATTTCGTTTGGTGTCAGTCGTAAATGTGTCGTAATTATGTCCGTAGAAATTTTTACAGCGTCCAAGTAGCTCTACTACATCCAATTTAACGAATTTTTCACTGTTCATATTCATTCATAGCTGTTAGTGGCGTGTACATTTGATAACCATGTTACCGATTTGCTTTTAACATTTTAGACGATTTTTTTTGTGTGTGTGTATCGGAGTTGGGCAAAATGCGAGTGCTATTGCAAATTGTATTTACGAAATTTGATAAATTAATTGCAATTACTGTAATCACTCATTTTATTTCAAGAATCCAAGGCATCATATCAAACCTTCGTGATGTAGTGTAATTAAATACTGCCCAACTTTGGTATGTGCATATATTCTGCTACGCCCGCTATTGCTGAATTCTGTGATATTTTCCATAAGCCTTTATTTATTTATTATTATTTTGTAAATGTTGTTTTCTTAGGCGATACAATGCCTTGTATATTCGCTCAAGCTCAGTCCTCTCCTTGTGTCCTTTCCCGTTCCGTTTTTCTGTACGACTTGTATGAGCTGTACGGGTTTCAGTAGGAGCCTTTGTGTAGGCAGTACGGGTTTCAGTAGGAGATTTTGTGTAGGCAGTACAGGGGTCAGTAGGAGCCCTTCTGTAGGCAGTACAGGTTTCAGTATGAGCCCTTGTGTAGGCAGTACAGGGTTCAGTATGGACCTCTGTGAACCGTATTGTTTCCAGTGTGGTCCTCTGTGAACCGTATTGTTTCCAGTATGGACCTCTGTGAACCGTATTGTTTCCAGTATGGACCTCTGTGAACCGTATTGTTTCCAGTATAGACCTCCGTGAATCGTATTGTTTCCAGTATGGACCACTGCTTGCTTTAAACGAGCAAAAAAGTTTCTTTAGAAACCATTATTTTTACTAGTATTAGACATCTGTGGGAAAAGGGACCATAATATTATGATATTAATACCATGATATTATCCTCCCCTACAGTGTGTTCAAAAGCGCCAAAAACGAAATTAGTGTCAGAAAAATTCATTTTTGGGTTGTCATTGATTATTGTAGGTAAATCGGATTGATTAACATCGATAAATCGGAAATTCTGAAGCAAGGTTGAGTCCCGTAAGGTGACCTTATCTCCAGCAGACACAATTTCAGTAGGTCTCTTCCCTTTATTGGGGGTTTTCGCGCACTTCCTGACTTCAACACACAATTAAGTCAACTGTGGACTAGGCTTTGGCAAGAAAGTGCAAATTAAGAAAATACCATAAAACGAAAACATGGCCGTAATTGAGTGAAAGCAACCCGAAAAAAACATAGATAAATGTTTTTCTCGAAATCAGGTTTTTTAAACTCCAATCTAAACGTCACAACTTTCTACGGGATTGCAGTAGAGGATTCTGTAGAGTTACAATACCTATGATAGTAACTCAATTTGGTTAAATCGAACGTAAGTTAAACATTCAAATCTATAGAACCTCATGACCCGTACGGAGCTTTGATTTTTGTCAATTCTAGTTTAGCCTTTGAAGGTTACCAAAAGGTTTTCGGGATCCGTCCGCGCAGCCCTCATGACATTACGAATCTAATTTACCTTTTGAAATAGCAAGAATACTCAACGAGTAGAGTTTAGTGGGAGTTGCTGGTTCGTGTAATGTCAGAGCCCGACTCGGCCCTCTACATCAAGTAGAGATATGCAAGCTTTTGGTAAGGGGATACCCGCAATGGTCGATATGTCTTAATTATTATTAATGGCCTTGGAAAGGACGCCCCCTTTTGTGTGCCCTACAAACACAAATCTTTCAGTCCAGGCGGCGGTCATCCATCTGACCATCCCGCCTGGATTCGCAGGGATGAGTTTCACCTTTGAAAAGATGGAAATCTTCGAAGGTCTTTTCTTCCTTTTCCTCTGTGAGTTATTCGATGAGGGCACTCAACGTGATAACTGCCTTGTAACACGGGATTTGCCTTTTAAGGGGGAGAGGTTTTTTCAAGGCCACAGTCAACTCGCAAAAGAAACAACACTTTCTAGTACGAAAACAATGTGACATTTCACCCTAAATATATCATTTTAAAAACTAAATTCAATAAAACAAAAACTAAATGGACAAAACTCTTCAAAGAGCTACGGAATCCAATGCTGACGTCGATAAAAGGCACCATAGCGCAGAATCGCGTTGAATGCACGGAGCTAGCAGTATGAATCTCAAAGGGCACCTACCATGTCAATGGCCACCTTCCTCCACTGCTACTTATACTTCCTCCATTCTGAAAAATGGACCTTGGACTCTACCAACCTGCTAGTGAGTCCCCCAGGTATCGCCGTAGGCTTCCAATGCCTGTATAATATAATTATCCTGCTGCAACTCAACTAGGTCTGTGGCCAAAAACCACTAAATCATTCCCATAGAGAAGAATCTTTGCAGTGGTTGCTGCCTTCCCCACCCAGGTCCAATGGCATATAGGAAAACCCTTATCGTTATCCAATATCAAAATTCCCACTCATGAGTGCAGTTATTATTTAATTTCAGATACAATCAATTGACGATGTAAGGGAGCCTGTACTGTCCACCCACTTGCCAGGCGTTTTGTTGCAATAAGCCAATTAGAACTTACTGAAAAACTAAACATACTCTCCACACCATGTCTCATGACCGGAGTTGTCATGTGCAGTACGCTACAATTTTACCCAACAAGTCCCAACCGTATTAAACTTATGGTTAGTGTGGCCAATTGAAAGTCTATTTTCCAAACACAGAACTTGACAACACAACTTACTCGAATTCAACAGAAACAAAACTTAAGTAGTGGATTTCCCAATAGTGCCATGTCATTGAATTACATACATGCGCAAAATTGGAGTTTTTCTCTGGTTTTGGGTTTGTATGTATGGATTCGTTTGTCTATGGGCTATGTTTTGTCCTTTTCCCCTCAACAATAGGCAGTTGTTGCATTCTCTGTATCCAGAAGACTGCTTTCGGATAGATAGCCATATTTGGGTGCTTTAACTTTCCGTATCAGTCCAAGTATGGGCTCCAAGTAGTTCTACAGATGATTATTATATCAGTAGAGTGTTTGAAGGTTCAGTTACCTCCAGGATTTCCCCGTTGTAGAATCCCACGTTGACTGTGACGTCATAACTTGAATCCTTTCACTTCCTTTCACTCCATTGTAACTTAAAACCCGCCTGTCAATTCCCATCTTTCCGCCTGAGCTCCGCCTGTAGTCAGATGTGAGATGTCGTGTTGATTGCAATGTAGGAACGCGTGAGTGCAAGTCCCAAGAGGACTGCACCATCAAAGGGACCACTTGCACTGAAGACAGGCGCGACTCGAGGCGTCGGTGCATCTGCGAAGACGGCAACCCGCCAAGCAACGGACGCTGCCCCAACAGGAAAAGAGGTACAAAGACCACACTCGTATCCCCAGCTTTTTCTCAGTTTATGATTTCCTTTTATTTTGTTCTCAAATAGAAGGTAATGATCATAAATACAGGGTCCGACAGTGAAAAATGACGGTTTTTGAAATGAGATAAATAAATGAATTTGCAAGCTATCTTTATATATTTTTCTTTATTTAATAGAGGAAGAGTACATAACACTAGTAATATTCGCCATAACTCTCTGCAAAGTTTGTCGAGGGATCACACAGATTTCACTCTCGATATTTTCTCGCTGGAGTAACAAAAGGGTAGGTAACTATATGTGCAGCAGTCAGTAAGTCAACATTGATCGGGCCTTTCTTTTCATAATAATAATAATGAAAACTGGATTGATGTTGATTCCATTCCTCCGTGCTCACACCGAAACGGCTGAGATATCAACATTTAAGAAGTGTATGGTGTTGACAATATCAATATCAATAACTGGAAGTCGTCGGCAAAAACGTGGTATGTTGGAAGTCGATAGGAAGGTCGTTGATGAACATTGAGAGGAGAATAGGACCAAGAACTGCACCTTGGGGCACACCGATCAGCCGGATCATTTGATGCCTTCGAGGAAAACTTACACACTGTGACACGTATCCATGATCCAGAATTTCTTCCTCCCTGAATTAAGTAGACACCGCATTCCTCTTGGAAGGGTTTGCTTTCAGCGGGTATAATGATTTTCCCTATGAATTTCAATTTACCAAACTTCCTCAGTTGAATGAAATAAAAAAAAATATGTATACATGATAATATCTTGAAAATGCATTGATTTATCCGATTTCAAAAACCGTCAGGTTTCACTGTCAGACCTTGTAGATATTGTGAAACAGTTAGGTAGGTACTACATCTTTTTCACAACAATAAACAATAGTCTTCCTGAATTTATAACTAACCACCTTACCATTCTTTATTCTTCAGGCTCAAAGTACTTATTCAAAAATTCATGCATTTGAGCCTTTCTCGATCCCCATATGTTTTTTTTTTTTTCAGTTTGAAGTTGAATATAAATTGAAATACAGTACCAATTAAATTACAGTACTAATTGAATTGCAGTACTCATTGATTTACCCTAGCAATTGAATTACAGTCCTTGTTGAATTACAGTACTAATTGAATTACAGTAGTTATTAAATTACATTATCCATTGAATTACCGTACTTATTGAAGTACAGTATCAATTTAATTACTGTACTTATTGAATTACAGTACTCATTTAATTACAGTATCAATTAAATTACCGTAGTAATTGAATTACAGTACTCATGGAAAAACAAGTACAATTACAATAATAAAATTACAGAACTCAATGAATTACAGTTCTCATTGAATTACAGTTCTGATTGAATTACAGTTCTGATTGAATTACATTAGTAGTTGAATAACAGTTCTGATTGAATTACATTAGTAATTGAATTACAGCTCTACCGAATTGAATCACAATACTAATTGAATCACAGTAAAAATTGAATTACAGTACTCATTGAATTGAACTTCTGATTGAATTACATTAGTAGTTGAATTACAGTACTGATTGAATCACATTAGTAATTGAATTATAGTACCTACTCATTGAATTACAGTACTGATTGATTTACAGTAATAATTAAATTACAGTAATAATTGAATTACAGCACAAGTTGAATCGCAGCACTAATTGAATTACTTGTAAGTTAGAGTGTTGTGTACTTGCTATGCTAAGGCTTTGTTCATAATCACGGTGATTCAAGTTCATGTTATTAATCAATTATGGAACAGTTCCATAATTGATTAATAACATGAACTTGAATCACCGTGATTATGAACAAAGCCTCAGCATAGCAAGTACACAACACTCTAACGTACAAGTAATTCAATAAGGCTCTTTGTTCACACTGTAAATTGATTGAACTGAAAGATGACGTATTCTGATTGTATGTCAAGTACTTACTGCCCTGTTGGGTGGTTAGTCAAATGTGCACACCCCATAAAACGAGTGACACAAATGGGGAAGAATTTCTGCGCAAATTGAACCAAGAAACAAGTTTTGAAGTTTTCTCATAGTTCCGTTTCTGCTCAATGATGCATTGACTCCATTCTATGATTTCGTCCTAAAACTGAGAGTCACATTTGCATCACTGATGTACATCAGTAAAGTTGTTGTGAAAAAGGTGTAATTTTACGTTTCATTCGTGCAAATCGTAAACTTGAGGTAAATATTAAATTTCATGTTTTTCAGTAGTGAAAGGTTGGTTGAGGTTTTGTATAACAAATCGCCAGACGACGTTGCCACTAGTTGATTTCGAAACATAATTTTTTTTCGAGGTGAAGGGGGATATTTGAACGTAAAATCCAAGTACGAAATAAGCCCAATCTATCGACCCTTAAAAAAGTTAATCAGTTTTTTGCCGATAGTTGGCGCTAAACTGCTGTAATAGTCACGTTTTTACTGAGTGCAAAGATTCTCTGTATTGGAGAAGTGCGATATATCCAACATGTACCTATCTATGTATCTAAACATGAATAAAGAGAGCTCTGGTTTAGTTATAAAACAAAGTGTTATGGCCAAATTAATTCTAGAGCATTGAAAACTACAATATTCTGTACAAGACGATATTGAAACAAGATTGGAATTCCACAATTTTTCTTTTCATGTCATGCAGTGGGGTTTCTTAATATCAAAGAGCTCTGAAATCCAACGGTGACATCGTAAGTTACAATAGCGGGCAGTATCGCGTAGAATTCGTGGAGTTTTGCTGTTAAAGGGAATATCCATGTTTCTGAAAGCTCCTCCACATAGCGTACTTTGCAGTTTTGGCGTTAACTTTCAAATGCTGGCAGAATGGGACTCAAGCGGTAAATGTCACGCCGTGGTCTGTGCATTTGGAGACCATGTCAATGGCCACCTTCCACCACTGCCACTTCTCCTTCCTCCATTCTGAAAAATGGACATTGGACTGTACCAACCTGCCGGTAAGTCCCCCAGGTATCACAATAGGCTTCCAATGCCTGTATATCCTGCTGCAACTCAACTAGGTCTGTGGCCAAAAACCACTAAATCATTCCCATAGAGAAGAATCTTTGCAGTGGTTGCTGCCTTCCCCACCTTGACTCCAATGGCCAAATGCCCACTCATGAGTAGGCTTCCAATACCTGTATAACCTGCTGCAACTCAATTGGGTCTTCAGCGAAAACCCCCCAGCGAGTCTTTGTATTAAATACAGCAACAAATTTTGTTGCTGCTCAGCCTGACTCCATTAGCCAATCAAAACCAATTTAAAACTAGCTACCTCTTACTATCGTCATATAAAATGAACATGCCTGAAAATAAAATGACTGAAAATCATGTTCAGTGTCAGAAGGTATATAGGTACATATACATTTACGCCAAATTGTTTCCCATTTCTAAATCAACTACTTGCAACGTTTCTCTGCGCAAATATCCGAATGGCAAGTTGATCCTAAAAATCTACGTCTTTCTTATCAAAACTTTTATTAAGTCAGTCTTGAAACCTCACAAGAAGTTGTTATTCATCAGATACATCTCAACCTTCTTCTCTGTTGTTCAGGAGAATATTTGATTTTTTTTAATAGCATTATCTACTTTTCATGACTCGAAATCAAAAGAAATACACCAAAGTTCAATATAACTTAGTACCCATTAACAAAAATTATATTTCATGTAAAGAATACTGACTAAACTACCATGCTAGTTTTTTTGAGTTACGCATTGAAATCTCTTCTGAAAGTTATTTGGTATATTTCTAAACATATTTTTTTATAATTTCCTTTAGATTACTACCTATTACTATTTTCTCTCTTCATTCTATTATAAACCAATCAATGCTGTAAGCCGTATTTTTTGAAAAATCACATTTTTCCAAACCATTGATTATAAAACTCCGGTACCAGTACATGTTTGTGACTGCATGCGGTGCCATATGTACATACACGAAATGTGCCGCAGTCAGTGCCATTCGAAAATGAACTTTCCTGCAGATTTTATCGTGATGAAATTGATTAATACAAACCAAAACAATCTCTAACTTTCATAAAATTTAGGATTAGTTTGTTGTAGTAGTGATAAAGTAGCAATTCATTCAAATCATTCAATTCAAAAATAGCCAAGTTCTCAATCAAATTTAACAAAATTGAATTGGAATTTTGTTTCAGGAGTGGTTTTTTTTTCAAGTAGTGATGTACAATTCGTTATTAATGTTTCGAACAGAGATGGGCGTATTAATATTCATAAATGTGAATACGAATAACATTCATAAATCAGAAAATATGAATACGAACAAAGCCATAATCACATCTTTTTTGTGAATTTTCCCAGAAATTCACATTTTTCTGTGAATTTTACTAAACTTTACTGTATTTTTTGTGGATGTCACTCAAATTTTCCTATCTCACCAAGAAGTGAGTTCAAGTTTTTCCAAGAAAATTCACTTTTTGGTGAATCTTCCGCAATTCCTTTTTTTTGTGAATTTTGTAAAAACTTTTGCCATTTATGGATGAATTACACTAATCTCCATACTTTTTACTGTAAATTTGAATGTTCAAACCAAACACAGTGGATTTTAGCAGAATTCATGTAAAAAATTGGCATTTTTTCTCAAATTTATAGTAAGAAGGAGAAATGTTAGCGAAATTCACCCATACATGGCAAAATGTTTTATAAAATTCACATAATGATGTGAATTGTGGAAAAATTCACACAAAAAATGTGAATATTAGTGGAATTTATGTAAACACCACTTGAATTTCTGTAAAAGCCATTGTAAAATTTGAGTAACATTCACACCAAATAAATTACTGCCAGTAAAGTTTAGTAAAATTGATGTAAAAATTGGGCGTGTTTGCCAAATTTACAGTAAAAAGGATAAAGGTTAGTGTGATTCATCCATAAATGTCAAAGGGTTTTATACAAATCACAAAAAAATGAATTGTGAGAAATTTACAAAAATTGTGAATTTTTGTAGATTGTTTGTGGAGAAACTTGCATTTCAGTAAAATTCTTGGTAAAATAACCGAAGCATTTTACGTTAACATAAAGTCCTGGAACTTATTGATGTCCTATAATAGCCCCTGGTCATGACTAACCCTCAAATAACCAAATAACCCTTCGTTGCTACCTACCTAATTCAACACTTTTCGACCTTCAATTTATTCACTTACTTCAATTTATTCTCTCCTAAATCTGTGTCTTCCATATTTCATCTTCCTCGTGTAATTTAAAATCTGTTGAACCAACAATTTTACATTTCACTTGGTTTCACTCTGAGCCTAGTTTTGATTGCAAACATTGGAAATAAACAAGAATGAAATTACTGGCGAGGAAATCTTGGAAACCCATTCCAAACAAGATGGAAGTTCCACGAGTTATACAAGTTAAAAATGTTATACCAGTAATCAAACCATCGTCAGTGTAAAACATCAAGTTGAAGTGTCTGTAGTTTTTCTCTGAAGATGGTTTGATGTACGCTGCAACTTCTCTTCGTTTCCAAGGACAGAGACTCTGTCTATTCGGAATGGATTCAAACCCAAATTTCAATTGTACATTATATGAATCAATCAGTGAATATTTTTCACGGTAAAAATCTGCAGGCAGGCTCACAATGTATAATACACTAAACGCACTCTTTGCTCTTACTCTCTCTTCTAATTTTCTTCTTCTTCTTTCTTCTCCACTTTTATTCTAGTTCTTATTTAATTAGCTATTAACTGACCTACCGGACTGTTTCCCTTCAACAATTTGTTTTTAATTTCCTTTCAATCTGGTGAGTTCATGGTGGTTCATGGATTACGAATTCGCTGGGGTTACTGAGTTTGAAGGGCTTTGCTATCCTTTGTAAGTTCGATTCAATCAAATCAATTTGTATGTGGGCTACGGGGTTATGTGTAGTGTCGATCCACCCGACACTTGAGCGCAAGTGGTGTAAGATGGCAACAATTTTGGAATATTATTTTCGATAACCTTTGAGGATACGGTGGGTTAGTGTCAACTGACATTTTCAAGATTCAGATTAGCGTCACTCCAATAGCCATTATAAGAACACTTGTACGGAGTGAAGGTGCACACAGGGACTTAGCTAGGGTGTGGGTTATGAAGGGCTGCTCAAGGGTGGCTTTGGACTGTTTTAAGGACTGGAGGAGCCTAGTGAGGCTGAACAGGCTTTGAATTGCTCAAGAAAAGCTTGGAATGGTGAAGGGTGACTGGGGATGGTTGAGGACTGCTCAAGGGTGCCTTTGGTCCGTTTTAAATAACTGGGGGGCTCCTGGTGAGGCGGAAGAGGGGCTGGGATGCTAAAGAGGAATGATGAACGATGACTGGGGTTGGTTGAGCACTGCTCAAGGATGCCTTTGGGCTGTCTAAATGGACTGAAGAGGCCTTGAGATGTTCAAGGAAGGCTTGGAATCATCTACAGATGGAATAGTAGCCTATGGATATCTTTGGACAGTAAGGATGACTTGAGAAGGATGAGGAAGGCTGGGGTGTTCTATATTGTCTGGGGAGACCTTGAAATGGTCCAGGACGGCTTGCAAAGGTTAAGAATTACTGGGGATGGTTAAGGAGGACTTGGAATGGTTGAGGATGACTGGAGCAGGGACGTAACCATGGGGCATGTTTACAGGGTCCCCCCCCCCCACCCTTCAGGTACAGGGTTTATTTTTTCATACCTCTCGAGGTAGGCCCTAGTCTGTATCCCCCCCCCCCCCCACTATGAAAGGCTATCCGGGGACGACATAAAACAACCATCATCTAGTTACTAAATACAACACTAGAGAGCAGTATACCCCCAGTCAGCAGCATACCTGTTTGAGATGTGATAGAAAACGTTGAAATGAACCTCTGGAGCTGTGTAACTCCTTATGGCTAAACATTTGATGCACTACGTTTTAGACTAGTAGGCAGAGGTGCAAATGGTTTTGTATCTGCAACAGTCAATTGTCAGTTCAATGTCACTTCGTGGGTTCCACCTGCCATTATATCACTTATCAATCGAGTTAGGCAGTTATTTCAAACGATTCAATATATCGAACATACAAAAATGCCACACTTTTCCAACCACCTTGAACTACCATTACACTATCACGGCTCAGCGTTTTCAATTATTTGGAAATTTTCCAATCTCGTTCCTCCTCCTTCTCCCCTTTGAAAACTTCTACTTCATCTTTAAATTAAAATTCTAATTTTCATTTTCATTTTCTGTACCGCCAGTGAGGCGAGGGTACATACCAACTGGAAATAGGCGCCCCTACACAGGTTGGTTCAATTTCACTCGAATTTTCGTTTGGTTGACAATGAGATTTGTTACAATGTTTCATTTCGTTCGTATGATTTCTCTCAGTTCTTTCGTCGTTAATTTTTCATTCAGTTCGTATTTATTTATTTTCATTCCCGAAGTTTGACGAAGTAAATCGATGTAAAATACTTCTTAATCACTTTGAAAACACGATTTTTCGATTAAAATATGGCTTGCCAGCATGTTTGATGTTTACTGTTCTGCACACTGTATAAATCACTGGTAATTTGTTGTCATGTTCATTTCATTCAATTTTCAACAACATCGAACTGCTGTGACTGTTACTCAGTTATCGTACGCCTGATTTTTCGTTCGCATGCTGATTGAGTTACTCAAAATTTTATCATGCACAGCCTTCATTGAAACACGTCGTTTTTTATAAACGCCAATTATTCCCAATCTTTTCGTTAAGGTTCGGAGTGAAGTTTTTCTAAACTTGTTAGGTATTTCTTACGGCCATTTCAGATATATATTCAATTTTTTCGAATTCGGAACATGGAAGGAGTGTTGTCAAAAACCTCGTAGTAAAAACAGGCCTATTACCACCGTCTTAGGATCGAAGACTTTATTTTATTCGGTCTCTTGGTACCTTTGCTTCATTCTCAGGATCAGGATTTAGAATAGGATTTACGTACTTACATTAAATATGTGGATTAACATGATTTGGGTCGGTTATTGAATCGTGTGTGACTGGTTTTGTCATTTGTAGGCGTATCACAAATGGTTTATTAGTAAATATAAATATTGATTAAGATTAAAATATCTCATACAGGCATTGTGATGGTTTGCTGAATCTCCTGTTCTCGAATTTTTTTGTTCGACCGCTCTGGGGATAGCCGGCTCTGTGAATGCAGACCGTATAACCCTCTGGGTGGGTATATTGTTGTCACTGATTGTTGTCAACAGATTCTGGAGATGATTTCAGTTGTTAAATGCAATGGTTAGGTGGTCTTCATAACGTTCATTTCGATGATGTTTGGCTTATTAGGAAGCTTCAAGCTTTTTCATGAACACATGAGGAGCTTAGAACAACAGGAAGAGTTCGACCACCTCAATATGAGCTGATGATTGACATATTTCTCCCAATTACCTACCCAATAACCAACGTCGAGGGACGAACTCAATATTCTCTATTGATACCCCGTTGATACTTACAATAAATGTGGGTGAGTACAACCGCCTGTAGGATCAATTCCTTCTCCTAATGCCCTCTTTTCGATCCCCTTTTTGGTTTATTATCTTCGATAATGAACCATTGGAATCGCCCAAAGAAAAAATTTTTTAACCCCCCTTCAAAATTTGTTGGTTTACGTTTCAAGATACGTAGATTCAGAAAATCGAATAAAAAAAAATCCGTCCGTCCGCCGTACGCCGTCCGCCGTACGCCGTCCGCGCCACTTTGCCCAGTTAGCGTTGAGTTAAAATTACGAAATTTTTTTTATGGGTTTCGACCAACCCCACAATGGTCCTCGAAACTTTTCATAACCCTAGGTCAAGGGGAAGGGGTTCAAAACGAATTTTGAAATTTTGAAAATTCCATATCTCGAAAAATTCCCATTAAACGGTATGTATTTTATTTCATATTTAGATAGAGTTTGTTCCGTAGAATTTTTTAAGACCATCCGCAGCTCTGTACGACCAGCCGTTCGTTCACAATGACGGCTCAAAGATTGTGCCTCACAACACGATCGTGACTCAAACTGTTGAAATACAGGTCCATTTTCATACTAACAAGCTCTTTGGAACATCATATGGCTTAAGTGATGTCGAGTTTGTTGTTCTGAGGTGCGTTTCGTGCTACGGAAATGAAGGTATTTTCGAATGTTTGTTGGTAGGTACTTCTTTTATAGAAAAATTATTACCGACGTAGTATTAAAAACCCCAGAATTATATCGTATTAATTAATCATAATTAATAATAAATACGAATGATTAATACCTAACAATAAATTATAATAATTTTCAGTAGGTACTTGATAAAATTGTTAATAATTAGTGATAATTCATAATAATAATTAATCTAACATTTAGGATCTAGACATTTAGACCTAGTGATCTAGACAGAAGGGTGATCTGTACAAAGAAGATAATGAACCGTTGTGTCAAGAATTTGCAGAGTTTTTTGTTATTTAATTCGACAATTGGGTGTATTTAGCTTGCTCGACATCACTGCTCACGCTGTTTCGTACACCAAGTCCATCATAAACATCGGCCTACAACATTGATTAGGTGTCGACTTTTATTTGAGGTTTCCACATCAGAACTTCACTTAACTAGGGTCGTAGTTGGTTCATTATGGTACCACTCAGTTCCAAAATCCATCTAACTCGTGTATCGGTATGTACCAAAATAAGGCCTTTGAGACATATCGCTTAACCTTCATTACTACTCAACGTGGTAAAATTGACCCTAGAACCTAAGCAACTTACTCCTGTCAAATCTTTTAACCTCAGAAACATACTCATGTCAAATCATAGAAACCTCTTAACCTTAGAAACTTGTTCTTGTCAAATCTTCGAAACTCTGTCAAATCTTAAAATCCTTAGAAACTTACTTTTGTCCAATATTTTAAAAAAAACCCTAGGAACTTTCTCATGTCAAATCTTAGAAACCTTAAAACCTTAGAAACTTCTGCCAGACAAATCTGTAAAAAAAATTCTCATCAACTGAGGTCTTCAAATTTTTCAATTGAGTTCTTTGCTTGTCCTGAAAAGTTAGGTTTTTTTTAACCTGAAGAGGTATCACATCTAGGCCGACATAGGTAACATATCACATCTAGGCCGACGATATAGGTAACATAGAGGTACCTAATATAGAAATCACTCGTATCAGAAAATTATCTCTTTTCTTTGTGAATAACCTTTGGACCATTGAAGGCAGTAAACGGCGTTGGCATTCTTCATTTCGAGCTAACTTTCATGAACGCACAGATATTATCCCATTATTTCCTGCTAAACTTAAATTGATACCCCGTCAAACCCCAAGCCCCGCTAGGTGACCTCCTTATAGTTTTTGGCGAGTCGCTAGTTGTTTGGAACGGTGTTGTGTGGTTTTTACAGAGGTGCCACCTCTGTTCATGCCAGTACCGACTCCGACCGTCTCGTTCTTTCCTCAGGCTGCCACACCTGCGTTGCAGCAAAGGCGACTCTTCGCGCCCTCGTCTTTTCCATTAGGTAACCCTACGACATCTTTATTAATTCGGAAGTTGGCTTTGCATTGTGAGATTATAAAGGCACAGCAAGAGTAATAACTGAATCAAATAAATACTTTATTTTTACGGATAATATACATCCTGAAATATGGTAGTAGCGTCGATTTCACTCAACATTAGACACGATTAATCAAATAACCTAGGCGTGGTATAAAAGTATGGATTACTGAGGTAGGTACTTCTGGAAATATCGAGGGGGTCTTTCCAAGCGATATCATATCGATGGTGCTGACGACCTGTACATATACATCCATAATGAAAACTAAATCTACCTACTTATCCTCCTACGATTATTTATTTTAGTCTTAAAACAAACTTGAAAAAAAAAAATCAATTCTGAGAAACTGCTAGCCTTCATATTTTATCGAATCAGTGCTGGACAGGCAATAAGCAACGTCTTTCGCAGCACCAGAGTATATGGAGAAGTGCTTCACCCGGAATTCTTCTTCCCCTTTTGTTCACTGCAAAAAATTCCCGCAACCCCATATTTTTGGTAGGGCATCGATTAATGTCCAATTAGATCGGTGGGTGTGAAGGATCCATCAAATAACTGTTTTTTCCTGTAGATTTGCGGCATTTGAGGCGATTATCGATTATTTCTGGCTGGTTTTTCGAATGTTAAATAAAAATACCTCAAATCGAATTAAGGCGTGTTACCTTCACAAAAATATCTCAACTGGTCACCAAATACTGAAATCACTTATTCGCTTTCATTATTAATTTACGTAAAACGCCTCCCAGGGGCCATTTGAAACACCTCAACCCACCATCTGAAGCCAACGATGTTAAGGTAAAACGCCTCAACTCAGATTTCCGCGAGTTGAGACTTTTTTCCTAAGCAAATTACATAAAAGCATGCTAGTTATGGTGTTTCAAGCGAAGCGTTGAGATGTTTCTACTCAACAAACATGCAATTGAGGCGTTTTCCTTATTTGAAATTTCACCATTGTTATGCCCCAGCACCCTGGTTATAAGAATCCACGCAAATAATAATAAGCTAAATAAATATGAGACGCGAGGGAGAGAGGATTCAGGGCGAGTAGGAATAGTCCCCACTCCACAAACAGGGCGGCCCTTTCTGACCGCTCTCCCTACTCTAATCGGGAGAAAGGGAAGTAGAGAAGAGGCTAATATAAAACCGATCCCTCAGGGAAAATCTCATTACTTGCTCAGCCCTCAAACAGATCGGAACCGTTATGAGTTCAACACCCCACCTTCATAACCCCTTTTTCTTCAAAGATCAGAAACCTACCAATGGTTATAAGTCCTTTTCGGATATATAAACCTCAGAGAGACCAAGGTATAGCACGCCTGTCAGCTTTACCTAGCGATTGACTCTACATAGCGGATTTACCAATTGATGCCTCAATTAGGTAAGGGAACTTTTAGAGCATCGCAACTGATGCCTTAAGGAACCACCGATATGCAATCCAGTACGAGGTCATTTTAGGGGACTATTCCCGAATAGCGCGCCAGAGAACTCGGTAACGAGTACAACAAATAAAACCAAAAGAAAACATAGGAGTCATAACAATCCCATTAATTTCAACTCCTTCCGGGTCGAATTTTGAAATTTCGACTCAACCATTGGAATGGTGAGGTTGAATTACGGAAGGGTACGCAAAAACCCCATTTTCGACAATTTTGGAGTTAAGGAGTTGAATTAATATGATTGCTTTCACATTATTCTCAACTGGCATAATTTGAAGTCGCATTCCTTCCAGAGTTCATCAGCCTTGGGGTCATTTTATAAACCCCTTTCCTCCTTTGAGTCGCCCCGAGACGGCACGCCAATGCTCGGCCACATGGCATGTTTATCGCTTGTTGAAAACTACCGGAGATTTTCGTAAATCATAGTGTCACACAAACATGAAAACCCCCCTCGAGGCCCCTCACTGTATTACATACAGAGTAGATACGGAAGGCAGAACCACGAGAAAAAAAACGTGACCGGTCGAGTCGTCAAAAATACGAGGTTTTCCGAGCTTCCACGTTAAAACGTGGCGTGTTGACCACGAGCTCGAAAGATGGTTTAGTATCAATATCAACGGAGAATATCGAATTCAAGTCTGCCAACACTTCATCAAACACCGTATAAAATAGTGTAAAACTGTTCGTATTGGGATTTCGTGAGATTCCTGAAGGCTCAGGAAACTGTTGGATTGCAGGCGGGTGCTCAAAATAACCTACAAAGATCATTCAGCGAATACTCCGGTGGTACATTTGACAAACACTGCCTGATGGTTCCGTGAAATATAATATATGAAATATGATATTATCAAGCTCCGGTGCACAGCCCAGAATTGTAGGATGGCAGTTGAAGGTGGTATAGATCCAATGCTGAAAATGGTTCCAAAACAGCCACTAGTAGTTTTAGCACAGTCCAGAAAGAGTTTCTAGTTGAGCTATTTGGAATAAGATAAAGGTTCTAGAATAGTTCAGGGTGGCTCAAACACAATTTAGAAAAACTCTGCCAATTCTTGACACAACGGTTCAATATCTTCATTGTACAGATCACCCTTCTGTCTAGATCCTAAATGTTAGATTAATTATTATTATGAATTATCACTAATTATTAATAATTTTATCAAGTACCTAGTAAAAATTATTATAATTTATTGTTAGGTATTAATAATTTGTATTTATTATCAATAATAATTATGATTAATTAATACGATATAATTCTGGGGTTTTTAATACTACGTCGGTAATAATTTTTTTATAAAAGAAGTACCTACCAACAAAACTTCGAAATTACGAGTACCTTCATTTTTGTAGCACAAAACGTACCTCAGAACAAAAAACTCGACATCACTAAAACCATAATAATATTATGATGTTCCAAACAGCTCGTTAGTATGAAAATTGACCTGTATTTCAACCATTTGATTCACGATCGTGTTGACAGGCTCAACCTTTGTTTAAATAACTGTTTACACACAGGTACGATTTCTACAACAATGAAGTACGAGGTACGTGGTGTGGGTGTGGGAGGGGGCGCAAAGACATAAAATGTCCCTCGTGGTTGCGTAATCGTACGAAAGCTGTACCCACTTTATGGTTGCTTTGAATCACGAATCCAATGGCTATGACGGGCATGTTTGAAGGCAAATCATCTATGAAGAAGAATTCAAATAAACACCTCGATTCGATATGAAGTCTATTTTGTCTCCTTAATTCACCTCATCCACGGGCCTCTCAGATAATATGACGTCGCAACACAAGTGACCAACCACGTCAAAAGATATGACGTCAAACAGGTGCCGCCAAGAACACCTCACTGGATATGACATACGTGGACCGGCAGGGGGTGGATGACGTCAGACAAGTGGCTGGTAAGAACACCTCACAGGATATGACGTACGTGGACCAGCAGGGGGTGGATGACGTCAGACAAGTGGCCGGCAAGAACACCTCACAGGATATGACGTAAGTGGACTGGAGGGAATGGATGACGTACGTGGACCGGCAGGAATGGATGACGTCAGAGGGGTCAAGGGGAGCCAAATATTTTATACCTCCATTTCTTCCTTACTAATATTAATAAGCATTAGGTATGTAAATACGGATCGTAATCTTGAATCTACTTGTACTCCCAACAGTATATCAAATCCAAAATATCAAATTACCGTCGAGTTAAGTATTTTTTAACAATTCCTATTTCCATCATAAAAAAATCTGCAAATTCTTGACACAACGGTTCATTATCTTCTTTGTACAGATCACCCTTCTGTCTAGATCACTAGGTCTGAATGTCTATATCCTAAATGTTAGATTAATTATTATTATCAATTATCACTAATTATTAACAATTTTATCGAGTACCTAGTGAAAATTATTATAATTTATTGTTAGGTATTAATAATTCGTATTTAAAATTAATAATAATTATTATTAATTAATACGATATAATTCTGGGGTTTTTAATACTACGTCGGTAATAATTTTTCTATAAAAGAAGTACCTACCAACAAACATTCGAAATTACCTTCATTTCCGTAGCACGAAACGCACCTCAGAACAACAAACTCGACATCACTTAAGCCATATGATGTTCAAAAGAGCTTGTTAGTATGAAAATGGACCTGTATTTCAACAGTTTGAGTCACGATCGTGTTGTGAGGCACAATCTTTGAGCCGTCATTGTGAACGAACAAAGCTGCGAATGGTCTTAAAAAATTCTACGGAACAAACTCTATCTAAATATGAAATAAAAAACTCTGCAAATTCTTGACACAACGGTTCATTATCTTCTTTGTACAGATCACCCTTCTGTCTAGATCACTAGGTCTAAATGACTAGATCCTAAATGTTAGATTAATTATTATTATCAATTATCACTAATTATTAACAATTTTATCAAGTACCTAGTGAAAATTATTATAATTTATTGTTAAGTATTAATAATTCGTATTTAAAATTAATAATAATTATCATTAATTAATACGATATAATTCTGGGGTTTTTAATACTACGTCGGTAATAATTTTTCTATAAAAGAAGTACCTACCAACAAACATTCGAAATTACCTTCATTTCCGTAGCACGAAACGCACCTCAGAACAACAAACTCGACATCACTTAAGCCATATGATGTTCAAAAGAGCTTGTTAGTATGAAAATGGACCTGTATTTCAACAGTTTGAGTCACGATCGTGTTGTGAGGCACAATCTTTGAGCCGTCATTGTGAACGAACGGCTGGTCCTACAAAGCTGCGAATGGTCTTAAAAAATTCTACGGAACAAACTCTATCTAAATATGAAATAAAAAACTCTGCAAATTCTTGACACAACGGTTCATTATCTTCTTTGTACAGATCACCCTTCTGTCTAGATCACTAGGTCTAAATGACTAGATCCTAAATGTTAGATTAATTATTATTATCAATTATCACTAATTATTAACAATTTTATCAAGTACCTAGTGAAAATTATTATAATTTATTGTTAAGTATTAATAATTCGTATTTAAAATTAATAATAATTATCATTAATTAATACGATATAATTCTGGGGTTTTTAATACTACGTCGGTAATAATTTTTCTATAAAAGAAGTACCTACCATCAAACATTCGAAATTACCTTCATTTCCGTAGCACGAAACGTATTTCAGAACAACAAACTCGACATCACTTAAGCCATATGATGTTCCAAAGAGCTTGTTAGTATGAAAATGGACCTGTATTTCAACAGTTTGAGTCACGATCGTGTTGTGAGGCACCATCTTTGAGCCGTCATTGTGAACGAACGGCTGGTCGTACAAAGCTGCGGATGGTCTTAAAAAATTCTACGGAACAAACTCTATCTAAATATGAAATAAAAAACATACCGTTCTATATGAATTTTTCGAGATATGAGATTTTCAAAATTTCAAAATTCGTTTTGAACCCCTTCCCCTTGACCTAGGGTTATGAAAAGTTTCGAGGACCATTGTGGGGTTGGTCGAAACCCATAAAAAAAATTTCGTAATTTTAACTCAACGCTAACTGGGCAAAGTGGCGCGGACGGCGTACGGCGGATGGCGTACGGTGGACGGACGGTTTTATTATTTTATTCGATTTTCTGAATCTACGTATCTTGAAACGTAAACCAACAAATTTTGAGGGGGGGTTAAAAATTTTTTCCAATGGTTCACTATCAAACATAATAAACCAAAATATTGACGTAGCGTTCATGAGTGTTCCTAGAACAGTTGGGATGTATCAAGATATGTTGGGGAGTGGTTTTGGAGTAAGTAGCTCAAAATAGCTTGCAAACATTCCAGAATTCTAGGATGGTAGTTCAAGGTGGTACAGATCCAATGCCACTGGCAGTTTAAGAACTGTTCAGAAATGTAGTTTAGACATTATTGGTTCTATTTGTGATCGGCCCTACCGAATATTGGTTATTACATATCTCAATGGATCTTCAGTTCCGCTGTATTCTCAGGGGCATGCAGTCATTTTATGAGTCGGGCTAATTTGTTTTCAGCAGCATTTATGGACATCTTGGTCGGAGCCAGGGTGAATTCCTGGTCAGCCCAAGCTAGAGTTTGTGACAATGCTGTTGTACCGCTCCTCTGCGGTATGGAGGTGCACTGGAGAGGGTGTAGGTTAGCTTCTACAAGCGCGTCGTGCTGATCCCTGTGGAGACAGGCGTGCTACAACCAGTACCCTCGTGTTGAGGTACGCCTTGAAATGGCCACCTAAGGTCATAAGTATGCCTCCTGTTCTGTGGCGATTCTTCAATCTTTCCAGGTTGCCACCATGCGGTCCCAGGTATAACTGGTTCAAACAGCTTTAGGATTCCTTGGCGTCTTTTGGAATGAGACTGCTGATGTTGGACTGATACCGGATTCTCGCCTTTTGACTTTCCTACCATTTATCTCTCGTAACGTCGACCTGCAGCTGGCAACAGCCTCAAGGGCCTGCCCAGACTATGGATCGATTGCCTTCCAGGAATCCTAACATATGCCCCAGAGGTATCCCACTCAGGATTGGCCAACTGGTCAGCTACGGGTTTTTGGCAAGCACGTTCCTAGGTGCAGGCGTCAAGATTGATTTCCTTTCGTGTGCATGCCCATCTGTAACTGGGGTGTAAACGACACAGCTCAGCATTTGATTGTTCAATGTATCTTTCTATCTATCTATATTTCTCACTGGTTCCAACTAATCACCTTAATGCAAGAATGTAGGTTTAGAATCTATAAGTATAAGGGTAGAAATGAAAGGACTTGTTTGAAAAAGAAAACTGAAAACTGCGTATATTCCGAAAATGACAAAAGACGGGCTGAGAGTGAGCTCCCGTTCCAAGCCGTCCCAGCTCCAGAAAATGGGGAATGAAAAATGGTATCTCATTGGTGGATGATTCCTGAACACGTCATGAAGGGCCAATCGGAACCCTTCTTACAAGCAGAAGTACATAGTCAATGTTCAGCCTAGTGAAGCTTTGGCAAACTAGGCATTAATCGATTTATTCAATCGATATGATCGATCGATTCTATTGAATCGATAAACATTTATCGATTATTATTATCGAAAAATATCAAATCCCGAAATAGGGTAGATGTTCATTTCAAATAAATATCTTATATTTTCGTAAATTGGATGTAACTTGCCCTTGATACCTATGCTATATACTCGTAGTTACAGTAAACAGACTTATAATACATCGAAGAGACCCTCAAACAGTACGAGTATTAGAGACGGTGTTATGGTGGTTTCGTATTATTTCTCTCTTCCAGAATCTGATTTTACCCCTCAGCCTGTATTTGTATTTATCATAACCAATTTTTATTGTAACAAATAAGTGTGCGAGGTAGGACCTATGTCTTATACACTGGTAAACATTGAAACTCCATCAATAAGTTGTATGGGATAATTCATACTGCAGAGCTAGGTACGAGTACCATGTTTTGTACCAATTTTGCTTGAGTGTTAGGTACAAATTAATCATGAAATGTGAAATTTACGAATAATATTGGATGAATACCTTTGTGTACCACTAACATTATCGAGGTATACAAGAGATAGGGCTGGGTAAGTGTCATTCATACGAAAAATGTGTCATTTTCATTCTCGCCACGATATCACGACTGAAACACACAGTGGTTGTGGAAATCTCACGTCACTTCTGCCTGATGAACCTTGTTATATCACTTACCGCAATCCATGTCAACCTACCCACTGTCCTCGATTTCTGCTGAAACTTGCTCGAACCACCAAAATATGACATGTATCACAATTTGTCTCTACATTTATCACGAATTTGTTTTGTGCAATGAATGTGTGAATAAGGCACCTTAACGATCTTTTTGCCCGGTTCTGAAAACAACTAGAAATTTCGGAAAGTTTGAATGGTGAAATTCGTTTACTTCTTGCTGTCGTTTTGTAATAATGTACACGTACGTCTACACGGGAGCGTTAACTAAGCTCCTGAGTATTTTGTTCTGTTGTGTGATGGCTGCTGTGCCCCTGTTCTCGATCTTTTTGTTCGACCGCTCTGGAGATGTACCCGAGCAAAGACCCGAGATCCTCTGGGTGGGCATATTGCCTAACCCCCCTTGAACAGGGGCACTCAGCAGCCATACATTACATACTGGGCCAAGGACACTTCCTCGAGGTACTCTTTCCTTCTAGGTTTACTCTCAAATATCGTTCTGATAAATACGTTTGAAATATTATGTGAAATTCAGCAGGAAGGCGCCTTATAAGGTATCTTAGCAGGATTGGTAGGAAATACACCACTGGCAGACAGACACGGGCTGGGTGCAACAACCAGTAGAATCTCAGAACTTGGGTTTCACAAGAACCACCCAATTTCCTGTGTAGAAATGCCTTCTTAACTTCTCTGAGCTATACATTAAATGTACTGAACCGGTTGGGGACGTGATTGTATAAATTTTATATAATCCCGTCCCCAACCGGTTCAGCTGTGTGATTCTTCCCAACCCCTGGACTGTTACAAGCGACCATGTGATTACGACTGTGGGTTCGAAATAGGAATTGACAATTCTGCATCGACAGCTAGTTGAACGATAATGATTTCAGTCAGCTTTGACTAAGAATAACCCAAAAAATATGGTAAAAAACTAATGTAAAACTACCTCCCACCGGGGTCAAAATCGAAAGATCCCAGAGGAGAAATGAGATTCAATAAGAATGACTTGTGGGATAAAAGATCATACCGGTGCCTTCTCGGTGCCAAATCGGTACGTGCAATTCGAAACTGAAACTCTCAATCGTTGCATATTAATTGAATGAATTCTTTTTACGTCGTCAGGTCTGCATGAGAAGTGCAACAGGGACGAGGAGTGCATCCCACAGGCACATTGCGTTCTCAACACGACGATCCACAGGACGAACAAAGTTTGCCTTTGCGAGCCGGACGTGCCGGAAGTCGACAACATGTGTGGAGGTAACGTGTTATTATGATGTTACTACTGCTAATAATTTAGTACAACATGCTAGGGAGCTCAAAGCCTCAATATTGTAATTGCGCATGTCCATAAGCACTCCTGCGTACGCATCTTCCACTGGGCTTCTCTAGTAGCAAATTCGCGAGGTGACTCCTCAGGTTCAGTACATTTCTGTGCCGGGCATTTGGACCTTCTGTAATGGACTCACCAGGGTTTCAGACAATCTCAAATCCCGACCATATACCAACTGAGCAGGAGGCAACCCTGTCGTCGTCTGAGGAGCCCTTGAAACAGATTTCCCCTGAATCCCGGAGCGTTCCCCAAATTGTAAGAACAAGTATCGTAATTGATACAAAATGTGTGGTTGAAGCTTGTGTATTGTATTACAATCAATCATAGAACGAATTTGTGGTATCTCAGGTAAACACCATTCAACAAAATTACCAACAATTAACATACACTATTTTCTTTCCACTGGTTTGCGATCCAGAACCAAAAATGTCTACGCCGTTCCAGGAGACAGCCCTTTCTGCCTGACTTCCTGCTCTGAACTTCATCATCTATTCGCCCTTACCCTCCTTTTCCGTTCTTCCGAATGCACGTTTGCGCCTTTGGTTGGTCTATGGAGTAAATTCTCGCCCTTTAAATCATTCAGTCTCATCAACGCAGTAATCGTGGCCAATTCCAATGGTTCAGTAATACATAATAATACTTAATTCAATAAATACATACATCGCGATTTTGATTACCGTATCAATTAATTAATTTCATTTTTGGTTGATTTGTTATTATTATTACATCTTTTTATTTATTTATTTTTATTTGTACTTTGCAACTGGGGCTCATTATTATTTTTATTCTCCCAAGTTACAACCGGCATTTTATTGATTTAAATCAATTTATTATTTTTAGTACAAGATGAAATACGCCTACAAGAGGCCCTTCGCCAAATAAATAAGGAAATGGACGAAACAAAGACTAAACTACAGACCGTTGGGGACGAACTGAAATCTTTAACCCACGAAGGTGACAGGTGGAGAGCGCTAGTGGGCTACGGGGAATAAGGGAAACTGAGGAAATAGGGCTCCAAGAGGAAACTGAGCCTTAAGAAGCCTAAACAGCTTTAGGGGACCGAACTATACCTATATTACTTAACAGAAAAACTAGATCTACACTATAGATACATATTTACTCGTACTTGGATCTATGTGGCGAGGCCTCTTGTACTCGTACAATTGCCGCTCATCGTGATCTCTGTCTTTTTTTTGTCCTTCCCAGTCATTAAGATTATAGTCATCTTTCGTTCTTAAAATTTATTTATTCGCCCAATTCTCTCCTTCTTCCTCTAATACTAGTGTCAATATACCTAAATCACTGTTTGCCAATCCCAGAACATACGCGCGTCTTGGAGGGCAAAATTTAATTGCATGAACTCGCCTTCACAATGACGCCAGGTGGAACGCGGCGGAAAAAATCAAATATTTTCTAAGCAAACGACCGTAGGGATTTGATCACAACCGACTTGAATCTCGACTTTACGCGGTCGTTTCCCGATATGTTTCGTAAGGAAGTAAACTCCTCGTAAACGACAATTCATCGCGATTGTTTTGATATCGCTGAGATCGCATTAGAGATCTCGACTCGCGTGACTCGAACCTTTAACTTGCTGAGGCATTTTTTTCCGTTGTTGGCCGAGCTTCGAGCTCTGAGCTCCGCTCGGCGAGTTCCGAGGGAATTCGACCGCCAATTACAGATATCTGACTTCACTTGAAATTCTCGACCGCAGCCCAGATTTTTTTCTTTTATCTCGAGCGGTTTCAGACCAAACAGGCGGCATTTTGCCCGTTTAAAATAACCTATGATACTTAAAACTACGAAATTTTGTTTGTGCGTTCCAATTTGGCTGAGAAGGACCCTTGAGACCTTTCATAACCCACAGTCTTTACGAAAGGGCGCAAACCAGAGTTTCAATTGACAAAACCGCATATGGCACGTTAAATAGAACAAGATTTATAGTATTTTGATATAATTTTGACCCATTAACTCGAAATTTGGTGTGGATCTTCAAAGTGTGTTTAATAGAGAACCCTGAAAGTTTGACGTCGCCAGGTCTAAAGGGAGCTGAGCTGTATAACTTCAAAAACCCCTTACCATGTTCTTCTCCTTCTCCTCCTTCTTGTTCAGTTAGCCAAGGCCAAAGCCTCTCCACCTTCACCGATTGACTTGAAATTTTGCACAGAGCTTCGTTTCAACTTCTGATAGAGCCTTCAAAAGATTTAACACATAATGTCAACCCTACACAATTTTAGAAACAAAAACCGAAATTTTAAGTTAATTTTGGCCACTTTGACGAGTCTGCATCCTGAGTAACTGGACCAAATCAACTTGCAATTTTTCACAGACCTTCTTTATAACATGACAAGGTGCCATTTGAAACCCATTATCTCTGTAGTACGGGTGCTTGTGCACAATAGTAACAGTATTGGATTGCTACCACTAGTACTTGCTGGATAAGTACGCCGTATTATTGCTGCCGGCCAGACTATTTCCAGATTCGAGATCGAGTAGATTACCTAATATTAATCAAGATAAAGGATCATCTGTACGGTTTTCCAGCACATATAAATGATGGTATAACGGATTCGGCTGCCACCAGTCAGGATGAGTTCCTAACGGACTATAAGTAATAAAAATGGAAAACTGTGAAGTTAAACTATTATTATACGGGAAGTTATTCAAGGGGTAAAAATGTAAAAGGGTAAAAATGTAAATGGGCAAAATAATTCAATTTATTCAAAGAACATCTTCAGGAAAATGAACAATGTTGTTGCCTGATTAGGAAAATGATCGTCAAGCCCATATATCGAATGAACAAAGATGGTTCAAAGACCGCAAAATTGAACTAACGCAATGAAAGAAGGTATAGAAAGAGAACACACTAAAATTAATTTAAAGAAACGTGGGAACATATAGTATGAAAATAATACTTATAATGACAACTATGTCGAGCGCAACAAAAATTTGACTAAATAAAAACGAAGGCTACTTCAACAGGGGCACTTCAGTAACCACGAGGCGCAAAAAGGCTGTCGTGGGGGTGCAGCGGGAAGATTCAAGATACCACAGGGGTACGGAAGGTACAGCTGTGGGTACGGATGATTTTGCAAGGTTACTGAAGGTACGGATACTGGGTATAGATGAATTTACATGGAGAAGCTTGAAGAGCAGTGAAGATTCAAGATACCACAGGGGTACGGAAGGTACAGCTGTGGGTACGGATGAATTCACAAGGTTACTGAAGGTACGGATACTGGGTATAGATGAATATACAAGGGTACTGAAGGTACGGCTGTAGGGTATAGATGAATTTACAAGGGTACTGAAGGTACTGCTGTGGGGTATAGTTAATGAAATTACGTGAAAAACTTGAAGAGCAGTATACCTACAATTACAACATATTCGCAAGAAAAATACTAGGTTCACAAATGTATATAAAAAAAACTAGACGGGACGAATGTTCATAGATGAGGTAGAATCCTGGGATCGTCGACAATTCGATGAGGCGAAGGGCGAGGAATCCTGGGCAGATGAGATGCAGTTTTATAGGACTTACAGTTTTTACAGAGGAGTGAGCTTTCACGCGGCAGTCTGCTCCGAGGCTTGCTTGCAAGGATAAGGAGGCTATGGCTGGCTAGGTGAGGTCACTGCGAGATGTATTCACTGTTCGAATGCTAGAGCACAAGTGATGAGTGGTGGGAGCCTCTCTTGGGAAAAACCTCCGATCCCCTCCCTTGCTAGCAGACATGCGTGTTGCGAGGATGGTTGAAAGGAAGGTACCGCTTTGGTGGTGAATCGTCGAACTAGTTTGATTTGCCTCACCTACGCCTTGTGACACAGATGAGAGTGTCACATCCCTCCACCTTCTGGCTTGGGGTTGGCAAAGCCCGCTCACGAGTTGCTGCATCCTCGGCTTGACGTACTCCTTCCTGCTCCCTGTCAGGGTATCCAAGAACAGACGGGAGTGTCAAGGGGTCCTGCAGTGCAGAGGCAGCATGGCACATCTCATACCTCCGACGACGACATCCAGGACAGTGCGTGATGAGGTAACCCGGGTTGTGTCCACAATCTTGGGGCGATTTCTTTCTCTTAGTGCGGAGCTCGTGCGCCCAATCATTCCAGATCTTGTGACACTGGTTGCATCTAAAGAGGATTATCTTGGCATTGACCCTCCCGCAAACCGGGCAAACGTTCTTACAGCCCACCGGCAGACATATCACAAGTTGGATACGGGGAGGGTATCTTGCTCGCTCCTCCATGTCGGTGAAATCGGTCGGATGCACTTGAAACTGCTGCAGTTGAGGTAGGGGCACCAAATACTTCTCAAGGTCCAGCACCAGGGGTTCCGTTGTACGGACAATAGTGTGACGCAAGGGCAGAGATGGGGATATGAACTCAATTGGGACCTCACTCGGTTCCCTCTCTGGGACTGGAGATGGCTGGCGGTACGATCCCGGAGGATAATCTGTCGTGTTGATTTCATGTGGAGGTGTCCCAAAGTCGATTGACAGATTTAGTGGGTTTGTCGTTGGTTGGTGAGTTTTCTCATCATTGTCACTGCAGTTTGGAGTACTGGTTACCATGGCTGTAGACGTCCGGGTCTTCTTGCGTGCATGCCCACACGCACCCTCCACATTGTCAAGCTGCTGTTGGAGTGCCCTGTTGACCCTCTGTAAATCCTCTATTTTGTCCCTGAACTCACCACGGATGGACTCCTCGTGCCCTGACAAAGACAAATGCATCACTCGATCACAGAAACCTCTCGCCGTCGCGACATTTGATAACGCGTACTCAATAATGGGTATCGCCGCGGGGTCCGTCAAAACTTTCCTCAACAATTCCAATGCTGCACACGTCTTCTCGAGCGAGCCCCGAACTTCCAGGTTACTAGCAGCAATCTCTTGAAACCGTGACTGATCATAGGCCATCTAGTTTTAGCAAAGCAAACAAAAAGGAAGATTTAATTACAGCATCCACCTAATTGGTAGGGATATAGATACAGATACCAGGGAGAAACGTTTACGTGCCGCAGGCACCATAGGCCTATTATAATACGCATGAGATCCGCATGAGATCGATAGATTCATCCCAATGGACACGTGGATGGGTATAGCAAATTAAGACAAATAATTATAAAGAACGAAAAATGGGATATACTATGTACACATTTAGATTCAATAGAAATTAGGTAGGGAGTAGACAATTTACAGGAGTTGATTCCCTTCCAAGGGAGAAATTGGGCGCTCGTAGGGGGGTACAGTAACGCGGTTTACAGGTCTTCCCTTACTATGCAATTGTCGGTAGTCAATGGGGATTCGTTGGCGCAATGCATAGCCATGACTATTTACCTCTGAACCTGATCCTATCTCGGCGGGACTATCTGTACTACGGGGATGGGCCATTTCCTTGTCACTGTATGTGGGAGCATCCGTAGGGTTACTGTTCGCATACGGTTGGTTAGGTACGGTAAGTTCGTCATCCCAACCGTCGTCTGAATCACACTCACCATTGTCAGAATTTTGTACAGTAACTGATCGCGGGGGTACGACCAGAGTGTTTCCATGTTCAGGATACAGCTCACGTCTAGCCACAACTGGTTTCATTCTATTAATGTGTACCACTTGTTCCTTTAATAAGCAATCACGGATGACGTATGTTACAGGGGATATCTTTTTAACTATTTCGTAGGGACCAGACCAGGGCGACCAAAACTTCTTACATTCGTTGGTAGGTGGTTGTATACCACGAAGGTACACGCTCTGACCAACACTATACTCTCTTCCTTCCCGGGTCTGATTAATTGTGTCTGAACGTTTATGCCAGGCTTCCCGCAGGGTGTCAATGACAGCGCTACGTGCTACTGCAAGGCGAGATAAGTCATGCACGTTGTGCGGATTGGAGACAACTTCCATCTGTGCAATGTGGGGTAACCGGAGTTCTCTACCGTAGGTAAGATAGTTGGGGGAATAACCAGTGGACTGGTGCGGGAGGCTACGGTAGGCTGCTAGAGCTAGAGGGAGATATGGCTCCCAATGACTAGACCTCTTTACTATTTTGGACAAGATTCCGGCTAACGTTTTATGGAACCTTTCGCATACACCATTACTCTGTGGGTGATATGCTGTAGTCTGAATTTTTGTGATATTATACTTTTCAAATAAAAGTTGAGCAAGCTGAGATGTAAAAGCACTACCTCGATCAGATACGATAGCAACGGGTACGCCATGTCGAGGGAAAAACTCCTGAACGAGACATTTTGCCACCACCTCAGTGCTACAGCTAGGTACAATGTAAGCTTCAACATACTTGGTGAAATGGTCAATCATTGTGAATAGATACTTAGTACCTTTTACCGACTTGAGGGGGCCTACAAAGTCGACACCAACAATTTGTCCGGGTGCGGTTGGTAGTTTAGGCATCTGGATGGGTACGGCAAGCCTGTTTGGCGTCTTTCGTTGCTGACATCTGACACAAGATTTAACAAACTCGCGTACGGTTTCTGACATTTTGGGCCAGAAACCGTATCGCCTGGCTAATTTTTCAGTGTTGTCAACACCCGGGTGTCCAGACCAATCACTCTCGTGGCAACATTTGAGTAACCAATGGCGTAACTGATACGGGATTAGGGGTACTCCATCCTCTGTGTCATGATCAGTAAAAGATGATACACGTTTCATCCAAATACCATCTCGTAGGAAAAGATTATTCCTAGTAGGGTCACGAGCCATACCTTGTACCCAACTATCGAGAGATTGGGTTGCAATGAGTACCTCGCGAGGCAAACTTAAGGTACCCACAGCGTTGATGAACATACGGCTAAGACCGTCGGCGTGACCCATCTGGGTACCTGGTCTATACCTGATGTCATAATCATACTGGGTCAACCTAATCACCCATCGACTAATTCGAGAGGTAGGGTCTCGGGCATTGAGGGCTGCAGTTAACGAGTTGTGATCTGTTTCGAGATTAAAACGTTTGCCTAATAAATACTCGCGAAAATGGCCTGTGGCCCAAACTACGGCCAACAATTCACGTTCAGTTGTTGAATACCTAGTTTCGGCAGGATTAAGCTTTCGACTGGCGTATGCTACAGGGCGTAAATCACCGTCAACTTCTTGTGATAGGACCGCTCCTAGGGCAGTACTGGAGGCATCTGTAGCTAACGTAAACGTTTTGGTTAAATCAGGATATATCAAGACGGGATAAGTAATTAATGCGTTCTTCAATTTCTCAAAAGCATTCTGGTGGACAGTTGTCCATTCATACTGAGTTCCCTTTTTCAATAACGAAGTGAGAGGAGCCACAATATCGCTATAATCACGAATAAAACGGCGATAAAAACCAGCTAAGCCCAGAAAACTTTGCAGGGATTTCACATTCAAGGGTACTGGAAATGCTTGAATTGCGCTCACTTTATCGGGTTCCATCTTGGTACCATCAGATGAGACACGATGTCCTAAAAAACTAACTTCGTTTTGAAAAAATACGCATTTGGCTAAACCTATCTTGAAATTTGCGCTTCTCAGGCGTTCAAAAACGCGGTTAAGCTTAGTCAAGTGTTCCTCAAAGGTATTAGAAAAAATGATCACATCATCGACGTATACAAAACAATCTACACCTATCAAGTCATCCAACAGATCATCCATTACTTGTTGAAATGTACAACCAGCGTTTCGGAGTCCAAACGGCATATATTGATATTGATAATGCCTTCCCAGTGCCGTAAACGCCGTTTTCTCCTGGTCTTCAAGGGCCATGGGGATTTGGTGGTATCCAGAAACCATATCAATGACACTAAAATATCTCGCACCTTTCAACATAGACAGGGTCTCTTGCAGACGAGGTACGGGATAAGCGTTTCCCTTCGTTACTTTGTTAAGTTCCCGAAAGTCAACGCATAGGCGCCAGCTTAATGGTTTATTTGGAACGGGCTTCTTTTTTACCAATACAACAGGAGCGCACCAAGGGGACTTTGATGGAATTACGATACCCTGTGTTAACAACTCCTTGATTTGTCGATCAGCTTCCTCGCGTAAATGGTGTGGAATAGGATATGGCCTACGGTGAATGGGTTCTGCGTCACCTGTCTCAATTTTGTGTACGGCTCCAGTGGTGCATCCACGTCCGTCAGGCTTAGAAAAAGAATTACGGAAATGATCTAACAGCGCACAACCCTGGAGTTTAAACTCGAGTGGCAGATGAGAGAGCTTCCCAGTCACAACGTGGTAAAAATCAGACAAAGGATCACGTTCCCATAAGTCGTCAGGAAGATCGTCAGAGACCAAGGGGGGATCCTCAAGCTCATCAGCATTAGACTGAATGTAGACTCCCTCACTGTCTGTGAATTGCAGCTCATCACACGTTTGGGGTATAGTAGATTCTACTACAGGCGTTACAGGAAAACAAGATGGGTTGCTGTCTGACAGGGATCTACTAGATTCACAGTCACTATCCTGAGAGTATTCACCATCAAAATAGGGACTAACATATGGCGGGAACTGAATCAATTGCCGTGGGAGCACGCTAACATGGGTGGATTCGGTACCACGGTTCATATTGACAGGGGACGGTTTATTTTGTGAGGGTATAGAATGCGATGTTACTCTAAGGGGTGGACAATCGAATTTAGGTGAGGCATAGTATGCTGAGTCCATCACAGGAAACCCAGGGGGTGGTCTAACAATTGGGTCTGCCGTCTGGGACGCAAATCTGACACGCTTTGTAAGCAAGGGCTCAACTGGAGCCACGTCCTCAGCGTACGGTAGGTAACGTTCGTTTGGGTAGGTTATATCAGTACTCGTTGAAGCGTCTGACACCTCCATCGTTTGTGTCTCTGAGTTGCAAGATTTGCTGTACATCGGGGATGACACTCCTCCCCCTCCTGGGTGAGGCGTGGCATCACGGTTGGAACGGTACTTAGGTGCAATTGGACACGAGGTTATCGTTGAAATTGTTACGCATCGGCGGCGTCCTTCTTTATCCACCATTTTTGCCTCCGCTTTATCTGTTCGGATATTGATAGGTAACTTTGACAACAGATCAAGACCCAATAAATTGAGTCCAGCGTCTTCGTTTTCAAAGATTCGAAAAACGTGTTGGATTTTTACCCATCCTATTTCTACGGTAAGGGATTGCTCACCTAACAACGGTAAGGGCTGACCATCCGCGCCAAAGGCTTGAGCACGGGTACGGACAACGGGAGCTCCAGGAAATGGACGACATAGGCAGCTTATTGCGGCTCCAGTATCAATAGTCAAACTAAACGGGTTTCCATTCAGTTTCACATGGGCAGACATTGCTGACGAACCCTGATGATGGACCACGGGGAGGAAACCTATGTTTCTGGAAGGGGCACATTCTGCGGCCTCAGACATTTCATCTGTTGAGGAAAGAGAGGGTCCAATTGGGAGACAAAATCGAGAATCTGACTGGGGAACGGTGGAAGATGTCGCTGCAACAGGGTGCGGATTCTGTTTTGCAATCTGCTCAGCAACTTCCCTAAACATTTTTGCAACCATCGCGTATTGTCCCTGTTGACTTCCAACTTCACGTCGTGAGTATGGACATCCTGAATCAACATGGGATAATTCACCACAAAATGAGCAATAAGGATTTCTATTGGGGTTCATAGGACACATTTTACCAAAATGACCCATTGACATACAAAACGGACATGGTACATATGGTTTAGGCCTATAACATGGTTTATCAACGTTAATGGGTGGCTCAACTCTGACATTTGAGCGAGACGTACCCACGGTATCAACCTTACGACTGCTGTACATTGGTTGCGATGAAGTAAGCTGGGAATTATCATTACATTCTCTGGCAAAATGACCAAACTTTTGGCATTTGTAGCACTGCTTATCCTTATTGACGGAAAGTTGAGCTATCTCCCAACGAGCACATTCATCATTTGGCGATAACACAGCATCTGCATACGCCTTAGCACTATCACGAGCCTCATTCAAAGTAGTGGGAGCCCTAGCTAAAAGATGTCTTTTTACTTCTGGATCGATGCCATTCATAAATGCTTCTAACGCAAACTCGGAAGATAAAATTCTCCTTGAAGCTGCATTGAAGTTAGAATCCTGTTTGGGAACACCGGCCCTAGCTACTTGTTGAATTCGATCAGCAAAGGCGCCGTAACTCTCAGTGGGTGACTTTTTCATGGTACGTAATTTTTCACGTGATTGAGCAGGGGTATCTTCTGTGAAACGAGCTCGGAGAGCGTCTGAGATTGTTTGGAAAGGGTGTGGATCGTCCTCTGCACCTCTAGCATGTTCTATAACGTAATGACGGGCTGAACCCTTTAACTTGGAAAGCAAAAGGCGGACACGCAAAGGTTCGGCAAGGGTACCCGCAATCTCATCAAAAACATCCAGGAATGAGTTCAGAGAGACCGCATGATCGCCCTCTGGATCCCATTCAGGTACAGCAGAGTGTACCGAACGAGGTATGTCACGTTCTTCACGTGGAGCCTGTGGGGCAATATCTCTCAATGCACGCACGAGATCATCTAGGGACACTACGGGAACATTCATTGCCTTAGGGGGTTGTTCTGGTTTGGACATTGCACAGTAAGAAAGACCACGCTATATCACAATATAGATAGGTATAGCAAAAGTGGGAACACGTGGATTACTGATTGGATACGATAGGGTACGCCAACAGTAAGGTGTGATGTGACCAAGTTAGGGGACCGCGTGTAGACGTAAAAATTGTAAAATTACAAAAGTACGATATCAATGTGATGTATCCCTGGGGTGAATACCGATCAACATGCACAAAACACACAGCCACCAATACAGAACACAGTACGATTTACAAAAAATAAAAATGCCTACCTATACGCTCGACATACCATAATATAGTAATGAAACTGGGATAACGAACATTTTAATAATCAGGTGTAACGAGTGGAGCAAATACTGGAAAGTTTCAAAGGGATTCCCAAGGAAGTGTGTGTTACGCTTCCTCTATCCCACCGCTGCCACCAAGATGTAGTACGGGTGCTTGTGCACAATAGTAACAGTATTGGATTGCTACCACTAGTACTTGCTGGATAAGTACGCCGTATTATTGCTGCCGGCCAGACTATTTCCAGATTCGAGATCGAGTAGATTACCTAATATTAATCAAGATAAAGGATCATCTGTACGGTTTTCCAGCACATATAAATGATGGTATAACGGATTCGGCTGCCACCAGTCAGGATGAGTTCCTAACGGACTATAAGTAATAAAAATGGAAAACTGTGAAGTTAAACTATTATTATACGGGAAGTTATTCAAGGGGTAAAAATGTAAAAGGGTAAAAATGTAAATGGGCAAAATAATTCAATTTATTCAAAGAACATCTTCAGGAAAATGAACAATGTTGTTGCCTGATTAGGAAAATGATCGTCAAGCCCATATATCGAATGAACAAAGATGGTTCAAAGACCGCAAAATTGAACTAACGCAATGAAAGAAGGTATAGAAAGAGAACACACTAAAATTAATTTAAAGAAACGTGGGAACATATAGTATGAAAATAATACTTATAATGACAACTATGTCGAGCGCAACAAAAATTTGACTAAATAAAAACGAAGGCTACTTCAACAGGGGCACTTCAGTAACCACGAGGCGCAAAAAGGCTGTCGTGGGGGTGCAGCGGGAAGATTCAAGATACCACAGGGGTACGGAAGGTACAGCTGTGGGTACGGATGATTTTGCAAGGTTACTGAAGGTACGGATACTGGGTATAGATGAATTTACATGGAGAAGCTTGAAGAGCAGTGAAGATTCAAGATACCACAGGGGTACGGAAGGTACAGCTGTGGGTACGGATGAATTCACAAGGTTACTGAAGGTACGGATACTGGGTATAGATGAATATACAAGGGTACTGAAGGTACGGCTGTAGGGTATAGATGAATTTACAAGGGTACTGAAGGTACTGCTGTGGGGTATAGTTAATGAAATTACGTGAAAAACTTGAAGAGCAGTATACCTACAATTACAACATATTCGCAAGAAAAATACTAGGTTCACAAATGTATATAAAAAAAACTAGACGGGACGAATGTTCATAGATGAGGTAGAATCCTGGGATCGTCGACAATTCGATGAGGCGAAGGGCGAGGAATCCTGGGCAGATGAGATGCAGTTTTATAGGACTTACAGTTTTTACAGAGGAGTGAGCTTTCACGCGGCAGTCTGCTCCGAGGCTTGCTTGCAAGGATAAGGAGGCTATGGCTGGCTAGGTGAGGTCACTGCGAGATGTATTCACTGTTCGAATGCTAGAGCACAAGTGATGAGTGGTGGGAGCCTCTCTTGGGAAAAACCTCCGATCCCCTCCCTTGCTAGCAGACATGCGTGTTGCGAGGATGGTTGAAAGGAAGGTACCGCTTTGGTGGTGAATCGTCGAACTAGTTTGATTTGCCTCACCTACGCCTTGTGACACAGATGAGAGTGTCACATCTCTACCCAAGAAAATGTTAGGAACATAAAGCTGAAATTTTGGCTAATTTGGCCACTTTGACGAGCCCAAAGCCTGGGTAACTGGACCAATCTATCTAAAAGTTTGCTTAATCTTTCAAATGGCACTGGGTCGTCTTAATTATTTTATAATTGTCATCCTTGTGAGACTTTTCTATGGGGGAAAAGCCGAGAGTGGTGGGGGCTGGGCTGGGCTGAACGGTCCTCATACCGTGTAGTTCTCTGAGCCGGCCAGGGAGGTGCTTGAGTTAAGGTGTAGAACCAGGACATGTACGTGGATACATACCTTGGTAAATGCCTCTGTAGGCTGGCTTAATTATTTTTACATTATTAATTATTATACATACACTATACACGATGGTGACGTCAGAATTGCGATATCTCATTCCGTTATCAGATTAGAGCAGATAAACTAAGAAGGACATCTCAAGTAACAACCACGGTTCTTCATCTTCAAAGTGCTCCAGTTTCAGAACGGAATAAGATTTCGCAATTCTGACTTCCCCACCGTTTCCAGGGTTAAAGAAAAATCTTTAAAATGAGGTGTCATTTGTCAGACTGTTTAATTTTGGCAATTTATGGTGTCTTTTGGCAGTGAATTCACGACGGTCTGAAACGGATTTCGGTATGACAATTTTTCGGGAATTCGTGATTTAAACATTTTAGACCGAGAACAGCAGCTTCCTTGTCTTCGAAAATTTGTTATAAACGTCTCGCTATGGCACCATGGGGAGATTTCGAAACGGGTTCG
The DNA here is from genome assembly GCA_963920205.1 of Stenodema calcarata. NCBI lineage: Eukaryota > Metazoa > Arthropoda > Insecta > Hemiptera > Miridae > Stenodema > Stenodema calcarata. Next base: position 18,861,924 of record OY986062.1, read on the forward strand.
GTGCTTGTGAAGTGGTTAAGACATCTCTTTAAGGTGGGCGGGGAAAGTGGATGTTGGTCGATTAGAGTCGATTCATTTACGTCAGTTAGTCAGTTTCTCTAGACTATCATTGAGCTAGTTGCTGACTTCCAGGTCGACCATCTAGTGACTGTCTACACACAACATATTTCACTAAAATCAATGACAAAATATGTCACTGGAGGGTTGGTCAAGTTCTAGTGGCCGATACCGGACGTATTTTGGAACAGGAACAATCAAGTCGAGCAGAATTCCAATTAAAATACTTTAGAAAGACCTCTCCGTCCAAACGAGAGGCCGTAACTGAATATCGTGAACATGAAACGTGAAATTCCGTGATTTCCAATACGAACATCAAACGAAATCACCACATTGTAATCGCCCGGTAACTTATTTGAAAAGTCGGTGTAACTCAGCGGGAAGGGTCCGCCGAGGGTTTGGATCTCGCGGAAAAATCGACCGGCTCCGGTCACGCAAGTCCGTGTTTGCGTCCTTTCCATCACAAGGCCTTAACGTGTTAAGTATAACAACTACCTTCGAACACCGCCTGCCTTGAGCTCTCGGTGAGAGAAGAAAAACTTGTGTTGAGTTGTGACGAGGGTTGTCCATGGAAACCGATGAGAAACGAGAAGGGATTACGAGTGAGAGATGTTGATACATCGTTCTCCCCCGAGATTACTTATTCAGTAGAGTTCCAGGCAGGCAGAAAGTCCTCGTGAGCTTATTTTCGAAATAACTACAACTGAGTGGATCGTCCGACCAGTACCGAACCTTGAGTCACCAAAGAGAATCACGAAGGGCGAACTCAGCATTGATTTTAGCGATTTAAAAAAAAAAAAAAAGGAAGCAGTCCAAAATGGTTAATAACTCTCGATAGAATTGCGATAAAAAGCTCGAATTTGGACAAAAAACCTGTCTTGCCAATCGAAAGTACTTCCAGGGATGGACGTATTCATATTCAAAGATATGAATACGAATGAAATTCATAAATCAGAAAATATGAATATGAATACGAATACAGATATGAATATGCATATGAATACGAATAATGCCATAAATCACATCTTTTTGTGAATTTTCCCAGAAATTCACTTTTTTTTTTTTTTGAAAGTTTTTCTAAAATGTACTGTATTTTTTGTTGATTTCACTCAAATTTTCCTATTTTGCCAAGAGTTTTGCTTAAATTCAAGTTTTCCACAATAATTCAACAAAAATTCTTTGTTGTGAATTTTTCCGCAATCATATTTTTTTAATGATATTAAATATCATTATAACGTTTTTATAAATTTTATAAAAACGTTTGCCATTTATGGATGAATCACACTACACATCCTCCTTTTTACTGTAAAATAGTTGTAGAATTTAAGTAAAAACCACTTGAATTTCAGTAAAAGTCATTGTAAAATAGGAAAATTTGAGTAAAATTCTCACGAAATACAATGAATTTTAGTAAAATTGATGTAAAAGTTTCACAAAACAAAATGTGAGATTTTGTAGATTTTTCGTGGGAAAACTTGAATTTAAGTAAAATTCTTGGTAAAATAGGAAAATTTGCGTGGCATCCACAAACAATACAGTAAACTTTAGGGACAATTTCTGGGCAAATTCACAACAAGATGTGACTGTTCGAATTCATATTCTTATTTTGTATTCATATTTATGAATATTAATACTCCCATCTCTGCCGAGTTCGTAGATGGGCAGAATCGGGCCACTCTAGGGGGAGGGGGGAGTTTTAAGGGGGGAAATTACCCATAAATTCCACGAAATGAAAAAGTTTGAAAAGTGAGACACCATTTTAAAGATTTTTTGATGCTAAACACGATGATGAAGTCAGCATTTTGATATTTCATTCCGCTCTCAAACTGGAGCACTTTGAAGGTGAAGAAACGTCTCAAACAGGGATTTTTCACCATCTTCTCCGTGTTTATTGACTGATGACAACATCAGTACAAAACCACCTACTAAGCGTTGTCCATTACATTTTTTTTATTTTTCAGGAAGCGAGCGCGTAGTTGAGGCCGGCAGCTTCTTATTAGCGATGGGAATGGCTGCCTACCTCCTGGACCGAAGACAATGAACAACCCCGCAACTCACAAAATACCTACAAAACATAAAATCCAGAAAACAATAATTCAGTTGTCCACACGATTTTCGTTATTTTAAATCCATTCTAAAACGCGTTCCTTCGTCGAAACTAACACAACTCATTTCGAAAGCTCTACCCGTAATTTTCTGTATTTTAAGTGGTAGGTGATACTTATCGGTTATTTTGGTTATAGGGGTAGAGCCGACGTACTGAATTATCCGTAACTTTAATTTTGATATCAGTGATTTTGTACAGTTCCTACGTATAATTGTTTACAATGTTTGGATTGAAAAAAGTTATTACTTAAATAATCGGAAAAAAAGTAAATGTGAATTGATCATTAAGGTGTTACGGCTATAATTAAGACAGTTTGGGGGTATTACAATGTTTTGTTGAAGTGGTGATGAAACTGGGTGGTTGTGAATTAGTACCTACATTTAACATTAATAAACCGTTAATTTACTTCAATGAGTTAAATTGACAAAGCCTCTCTTTGTTGGCGTTGGTAATGTAGTTCCCATGGAGGAATAGAGGAAACACGAGTAATGTGGAAAATATCACTGAAGTTACTTCTACATGTTGGCTGGTGTTACTGTATACAAGGAGTCTCAACTTAAATCCGAAGGACTTCAGGTGTCAATTCTACAACTCATTTGCAACAAAAATTGACCTGGTCTAGACTTTTTTAATTCCACTCAACGCTTTTAAGATGTTTTTTGGGGTTTTGACTTCACGTCATTAAAATGGCCATAAGTTCCTCAATCCGTCAAATGAATTCCAATGTAATTATATCGTTGTAAAGGTTGTTACATGTCCTGTCTCCCTGATGTACAATCAAAATTTTGTGAGCGGGCTTCATGCGTACAAAACGAGACCAAAGTGTAAATTTTGAGATTATCCGAAAATTTGACGTTTTTCTATCGGTTGTCTCTCTTTTAGTAATTTTTCTTTCGGTGGGAAATCTATGAGAACAACTTGCTTGAAATCTTACCTTTACAACGGTGTACTCAAAATAAATTAGCAATTTGGTTTAAGGGAGAAAATGTCGTTTAACGCAATAAACGTGAGATTATTCAGGGTAAAAGTGGGGTTTTCAGGACTGGATTCATTATGAGCAATTGTGACGTTAAGTAAAACTCGACTGCTTTACAGAATTTTTATTAATTTTTCGAACGAGAGCACCTACTTGTTTGATTATGTAGGTTTTTTAAAAGGAGAGCATCAAAATTATTTATTATTATTTACCTATTATTGAAAAAAACATTAGTCTTAATGTGACTCATCAAATATGTTTGGAATGAAAACCCTTCAGTCGATTATAAACTTTTAATGCTATAAACCATGCCAAGCTAATCCGAACTAAAATTTAGTGCTGTCTTAATGGCAAACATCAAAATTATTTTTCTGAGAAATCTTCCGTTGTTTTTCATTTAAACACCATTAAATGACGTTTTAATGAAAAAAAACTTGCTTGAAATCTCACCTTAACACGTTCCGTGCGTTGCGGGGTCAATTGACCCCGTGTGGAACTTTCCACTAGTGCTGAGCCTGTAAGAGGTAAACTTTCAAAAATGCTCGAACCTGTTTCAGCTTTTCTTTTTTTCAAAGGGTTGAAACTAATATGGCTATATGTTATATGGCTATATGTTATAGGGCTAAATGGCTATATGTTATATGGCTATATGTTATATGGCTATATGTTATAAGAACACGGGGCCGATTGACCCCGTGACGCACTTGTGGATAGTTACTGCACGGGGTTAATTGACCCCGTGTCGCACTTGTGGATGATTACGGATTTTTCTATTAGCACTGAACGTGTTAAGGTTGTTCCAACAATGTACTTACTCAAAATATTTCTCTCTTATTAGAGTCTCTTTATTAGAGTCAGTCGCTAATAAATTATTTATTTTGAGTACACTGTTGGAAAGGTAAGATTTCAAGCAAGTTTTTCTCATAGACGAATCACCGAAACAAAAATCACTAAAACAGTGACAACCAATAGACATTTTTCGGAAAATCGTATTATTAGCACTTTGGCCACGTTTTGTACGCATTGAACCGGCTTAACAATTTCGATAATTACATTTGAATTTATTTGACGGATTAACTAAGTAATCGCCATTTTAATTTCTTAAGGTTGAAACCATGAAAAAATCTTAAAAGTGGAAAAAGTGGCATTTTAAAGAGTGGATTTAAAAAAAAAAGTCTAGGAGACACTTTTTGTTGAAAATTAGTTGTAAAATTGATCACTAAAAAATTACTAGCGTGACGCTACAAGGGTTCGGACAGTCAGATGTTAGAGTTGAACTGAGTCTTTTGATAAGTTGGAGGGAGATGAATCCTGGGGGAGCGCTGTATTCCGAATACCGCTGCTTGAGGCCGGTAGTAGAACGAGCGTCCCCCTTATGCTCCAACACTGTATTTGAATTTCAATCATTCAATCAAATTTTGAAATGATTGGGTTCAACCGAATCAACAGTCAAACCGTTTATTTATAGCCAGTACACCTTGAACGACCCGTCCGGTACGACCGCGTGCTCTGTACAATGCCTTATCACCGCCTTGATCTTTGTAACGGAATACAAAATACAATTATATCTAATCACACTTTTATATTTGTAAAATCATTACGAATTTTATATAGAGTTACTGTAGATTCCTACTTGAAGGCGTCAAAATACAAATTTCAAGTAAACGAATAAAATAAACCACATAATTATAAGAGAGCGGCTATATTTTTCTGTAAGCTTCATATTTAGCTATTTTGATATACTTTCAGTGGTGATTTTATTAAAGTTTATTGTCACTAAAAGAAGCACGGAATAACACGCACTTAGTTATTCACCGTATTTGATTATATCACACGTTAGTTATTTTATTAGCTCTATTACTTCCAGTATTAGCTGTGTGAACTAGCACAAGCTTGGGCTATCTTTAGATTGTATATTCGTAGAAGACTATGGAAAAATTACTAACAAAAATATATGCCTTGTGCTGAATTGGTTAATTTGTATGTATAAATCCAATTTTTTTGTAAAGTCTCTAACTTCGTTTTTATTTTACTATCCGCCTGTGGTCCTTGAGAAACTCGAAATAAATAGATTTTTTTGACATGGATATGTCTATGGGCAGTGTTTTTTTGAGGGTCACGTGTTTTTTTTTTTTTCAATTCAACCCAATTTCCCAATCAAAAATTGTAACGCGAGCGAGACCGATAACCAAATTCGGTAACTAAACTGCACGAATGAAATCAGAAATACATTTATCTAAAGTACAATAATGGTACCTAGCAACGATTATTTTGTGTACCTAACCAGATCTAAATATAAGTTGCACAAGTGACTTAACTGCAGTCCCGACGAAGGACATTTTGGTACGCAATAATCAAAAACATGAAGGTCATTTTCAATGCAGGAAGGGACAGGAATTTATCAAGAAAAACGTATTTCTAATGATTTCTGATTTAATTTTTGCAATCTAGTTACTTACCGAATTTATCGATCTTGTTACGATTTTTGATTCGAACTAAGTAAATATCTCCCTTTCGGGAGAAAAACATTAAATGTTGTTTTGATCATCAAATTTTGATCATGGATATAATATATTATGTCAGTTAGCTTTAGGAGTCACTCAGCTGATCCTGGGCCTATTCTGCTTACAGTGTAAGTCCTAAGGAGGCTACAGACCAAATTACAGCTGCAGAGTGAATAGAATGTAAATTAGCTTTGATGTCACTCAGCTGATCCTGAGCCTATTCTACTTACAGTGTAAGTCCTAAGGAGGCTACAAACCAAATTACAGCTGCAGAGTGAATAGAATATAAATTAGCTTTAGGAGCCACTCAGCTGATCCTTGGCCTATTCTGCTCAAGTCATAAGGAGGCTACAAACCAAATTACAGCTTCTTGGAGTGAATAGCATGTAAATTAGCTTTAGGCGTCACTCAGCTGATCCTGGGCGTATTCTGCTCAAGTCCTAAGGAGGCTACAAACCAAATTACAGCTTCTTGGAGTGAATAGCATAGAAATTAGCTTTAGGAGCCACTCAGCTGATCTTGGGCCTATTCTGCTTAAAGTTTAAGTCCTAAGGAGGCTACAAACCAAATTACAGCTGCATAGAGTGAATAGAATAGAAATTAGCTTTAGGAGCCACTCAGCTGATCTTGGGCGTATTCTGCTTAAAGTTAAAGTCCTAAGGAGGCTACAAACCAAATTACAGCTGCATAGAGTGAATAGAATAGAAATTAGCTTTAGGAGCCACTCAGCTGATCTTGGGCCTATTCTGCTTAAAGTTTAAGTCCTAAGGAGGCTACAAACCAAATTACAGCTGCATAGAGTGAATAGAATAGAAATTAGCTTTAGGAGCCACTCAGCTGATCCTTGGCCTCAGCTCATATGTGCCAGCCAGCGTAATGCCATGTAGCTAATGAAACCACACCTCGAGGCTAGGAGTCGTATTGAAAGAATTCGAACCCATTGCAATAACATCTTCGCGCGACCAATTCGCTGAAAATAAGACGATATCGAATTGGTAAGTATAATGTTTCCAATAAGGTCGAGTAAACGGGTAAAGGGACACATAAAATTATCTTAAAGACACCAAACATATAAAATTTATTGATAGTTATATGAGAGTTCAGGGAATCCTTCCCAGCAGTATGACCATTGAAGTACTTCAACTCATATTCACTTAACAAAGAATAGGGCACTACTTAAATTTTGAAGCGAAACGTTTCCTGGCAATAATAATACAGCAATCGTAATAGTATCCATTAAAGTCGACAAATATACTTTTATATTCTAATAAAATCACTTTGTTTCCTGGGAAAATATTTTTTTATTATTATTACTTATTTTGTTGTGTACTACGCAGCCGAATCATTGGCTGTGTACAGATGATTGATTCCACTATAATCAAACCAAAACTGGTGTATAACTCACTGGTGTGGACAGTGACACATATTAAGTCTCAGGATTTGAAGGATCATGATGCGCCTTGCGCTTGACAATGATCCAGTTTTTTTTTCCATAGTCAGAAGAATATCTAACGATGCTGCAGCACAAATCACGTTAAAATGATGTTAACCTTCCGTTAGTTTCGCCCCCTTTTTGTCTAAATCACCTGAAGTCCGTCGAATTTGTTTTCATCATGAATTAACGTTATCCCATTTAAAGAGCGACGGCAGATTGTGACGGTTTGCTGAGTGTCCCTGGTTGCCGAAGTTTTGGTTCGACCGCTTGGAGGGATAACCAGGTCTGTGAATGCTGACTGGATACCTCTCTGGGTGGGCATATTGCCTAACCTCCCCCGGAAACAGGGGAACTCAGCAAACCATTCATACAAGATCCAGAATGAAATTCTTAGTCCAAGTTAAAGAATGACATAGTATGAAGTGGAGAAATTGAGTGTCAAATTGTGAATTTGACATGAATATGCCTTAGGTATGTCTGGTTATTCATTTATAATATAAATGCATACTATGCCCGTTTATATAATAAGGCATATTCATGTCAAGTTTACAATTTGACACTCAATTTCTCCACTTCATGGAAGAACATAGAATCATGGATATGATTTTTGGCACTGTCATATCAAAATTGCAATGTTTTTCATGAAGTGGAGAAATGATATAAATTGTTGAATCTCATTAAATGAGCCATGGACAAATTTTTAATGGCATTAATTAGGTACAAATTTTGAATGGCGTTAATTAGGTACAAATTTTGAATGCCATTAATTAGGTACACATTTTGTATGGCGTTAATTAGGTACCTACACATTTTGTATGGCATTAATTAGGTACACATTTTGAATGGCACTGATGAGGTACAAATTTTGTATGACATTAATTAACTGCTGTACAACTGCCAATTTTTGGCTTTCCGGGGGGGATCATGACCGCCATGTCTAAACCCCCCCTGAATCCGCCACTGCAAATTGGTTCAGAAAAATCCGGAATATCGAAAAAACGATTCTAACTTGAGGGACTCCAGTAGCCACCAGATAGCAGTTGAATCGGTGCGTTGATTCCAGCTGCGACCCCCCCCCCCACTCAGCTATACGGTTGCATACTCAGTTGTTACCTGAATGCCAAGTCGGGGAACTCACGCTCTTGTGAGTTTCCACACGATCCAAATCAAAATGTGACTCTATTGTTAAATCAGGAGTTTCTACGAGGGTCGTTCAGAAAGTAAGGTTACAAAATTTTTAGAAAAATTTAAAAATGGTATATTTGAATGAAATTCACATGGTACGTTTCATTCAATCAATCCGGAGCATTACTGACACCTCAAAGCTTATGCTAGGGTGGTTATTTCCTCTTATTGTGTTGTTACGTCGGTTATCGTAAAAATGTGTTGTATGTAAGTATTGAAAAACATTAAAATTGTCAGATGTACCTATACTTTTTCTATCCTCTCGTATGTACCTCGAGCAACACGTGTATTTTGCACCTGCTAGCATGAGATAATCCAGTTCATTTCGACTAAACATATTTTTATGACCCCCTTTTCAACCTCGACTGTCATTTCTCATTTTATTTGTCCAAAACTAAACCAAACGATTTTCGGTATCCAAACGATTGTATTGATGTGTATTCATCAGAAGTCATCAGGCTGGTCAGTTCGGTTGGAAAACATTGCGGGTTTGCATAACCATGTCTATCGCCGAATCCTGATGAATTCATAAGAAGTCATTTCCGAAAAACTATAGTAGAGTCTCAATAAGACTTGATTTCAATTTTATTTATTTCAATTCATCTCTCTATTTCAATTTTGTTGGTATGTAGTACTTGTATAAATTAGGTATCTTCCCTTATGGCCTGTCAGAGCGACCCTCACTTTATGACTTTAAAATTGTTGAATACCCTCCTCGGTTATTCCGTGTGTACCATTGGACAATAATGTCTTCTACACAATAAAAGATTTAAATGAATAAATAAACACTTTCTTCATCTTTGGGAGCCCTTGTAACCTCACTATCTGGATGACCCTCGTATCGAACAATTCAACGAAAACTCATTTTAAATTACTATTTCAACTTATGGTTAAAATCCAGGCATCGCACAACCAGAAAACTATTTATTCCAGTTGTGCGATATCGTATTTTCCGATGATATCGTATTTTCCGGTCAAAAACAAATGTATACCGGCTCTCCAAAGGCAGTTAAATCAACGAATTTTCAGTTCCACCTGAAATAATGATTTGGCTGCGTAACTTATTGCCAGGAACGCAATTTTCGCACCTGCTCGTACTTCCACCACGTTATGCCTCATTCGGCAGAAATAAAAATTAACGTACATCGTAAGGATCAAGGCGACTAACGGAAGGTTAACAAGCAATTTCGAATAGTTCGATACTATTTTGACGGTTAGCACTACAACAGTTAAATCAACACATTCACAACCAACAGACGAAGTCGTTGAGATTGTAAGCGAGTTGTACAAGTGGTTGGAATTTCTACACTCTGACAACTAGATTTGAAATTGACTATCTCAAACTCTGACGAGAGCGTCTTGTTAACAACGAACCAAATTTTTCAATTTAAATTCCACTTGCAACCTGTTGCAGTTCGACAATAAACAAGTCGAATGACCAAAATCAGAGTGTGGAAACGACAGAAAACTGCCCCTTTATGAAACGAACATAATCAGGCTGCGCTTTAAAATGTAATATTGGACATTTCCAAACCAAAAAATCTGGACCAGAAACACTGCGTGATTGGTCCATTTTGTCTCATATTACGTATTATTGTACATTTCGATTATAAATGACGGGCGATGATAGTTCAAATTAAGAATCTCAAGTGATATCGTGTTGAGTAGTAAATAGTTACGTACACATTTCAGTCGGGAACTAATCGCGAAATACAACGTTGAATTTGTCAATGGTGAGAGATTATGAATATTGAGATCAATTAGTTGAGAAGAATACAAAAACTTAAATAATACGTACACATACACATTTGTTGAAGGAGCTTAGATAGATCACGGTACGTAGATCACGGGACGTTTGAACGCGACCCAACCTGAAAGGCCTTGCCCGTCCGATTTTTTTTGGGGAATCTTTTCTTCGAGGTCTGAAGAGACGGGGAAATGCTTTACCCAAATCAAATAACACACACATTTATAAATAAATTAATTTTTGAAAATTCGAGCGTAAACTTGAATAGCCCGTTGTTTGATTTGGGTAAAGCATTTCCCCGTCTCTTCAGACCTCGAAGAAAAGATTCCCCCCAAATGAAAAATCAGAAGGGCAAGTCCTTTTGGGTTGGGTCGCGTTCAAACGACCCGTCAGATACAATCATTAATACATCGTCGTTTAAGCTGCAGTATGAGTCAAGTCGATTTTGCCTTCTCTAAGGATCGTGATGTGCGATACCTCATCATTTTTTGGAAAAAACTTCCGATATTTCAAGAGCCGTATCTCTGTAACTATTTGACTTAAACAAACGAAGTGGGTTTCATTTCATGGCAAATTTAATTTACTTTAAAAAAGATGGAAATAATAATTTTCAAATCCGCACAGTTTAAGAGTTATTGGCGAAAATTCGAAAAAATCGCCGTTTTCGACCACTATACTGTTAGCGTAGCTTCCCGAGGATGGCAAATCCGGACTTGGACTCCCTCTACTGTACTGGCCCAAAACACATATTCACAAATCAGTAGGTAATATTCCATTTAATGTAAGTTAATACTTTTTTTTGTACATTTCGCTTGGGCTAAATTGATTGTTTCGAAACATATTTAGTCCCTCTCCCGAATATTTAAAATAAATGACGAAACAGCATTTTTGAACAAATTTCGAAAATTCTGGTGGCCAATTCGTCCTCATTTTTCACCACAAACGCCCAAAACGATCTGAAGAGAACGGCGTGTGTGTAGGGCATCTTAGGCCAGTAAAATTAAGACTTGACATCAACAGAACTGCGAACAAGCTGAAAACCTATCGCACCTTCAGATGGTCCTAAATAAGAGTAATCTGAGTTTGCACGCCCACAGATTGCGGTGGAAACTTCTGACAGCCTAAAAACCTCGACATGTTCAGACTTTTTTCAGTTTTTCGTGTAGGTATTAATCAACAACGAAAAATCATAGAGAAAAAGTCACTTACAGTAAATTAAATAAAACAAAATTCTGGGTCGATTAAAAAGAAAAAATCCAAAATTGGTCCACTGGTTCAATTTTAACACGCGGGACGGCACTCCATGCCGCAACTCTGTATACAGTACAGTAAATCACTAATGCGTTACATTTCCGGTAGATCGCACCAAGGTATGTGTCCTTCAACTGTCAGTGCCCCCGATTTTTCTATTATTTTTATTGTAATTTTTCTATTTACCTACTCATATCACTTGTTTTCGGTCAGGCAAAGTGGAAAGGTCACCAAGCGGTACTGCATACCGTCCGCGGGTTATTGTGTTATTTCCTAGTCGGAAATAACTCGGAACATGAGTGAATCTCAGAGATAGTTATTTGAGATGTTCATTCCTATAATTCTTGTCATTAGTTTCTAGTAACTAGAAACTACCTAATGACAAGTTTCTAGTAAACTGTCTGAAAGATCTCGATGTAGATATTAAATTTTAAAGCTTTCAGCACAGTTCTACACAGGTTTTATGATTAATGAATCATTCTTAGGTACATGTAACTACCTTCACGAAACGTTTATAGCAAATGATTTATTTTACTGAATTTTATTGAGAGGTTATGAATAAAAAGTAACTATTATTCAAAAATGTTTATTACATATCCCTGATGTTTTTGTTTTTTTCAGAAAAGAACCGGACCATTTTTCTGTGATTTCAACATTCATTTCTGAATATTATAGACTACTATGCATTGAGACCCCAAAATCAATCTCACCAGAAATTCAAATTATTTGAACTCAGATTTGTTTTTGTGATTTTTCGCGGCACTAATTTACGAATAACAATAAAGTCAAAGTTGCCATTTCTTAGATTTTTAATGGTGAATAGCGTAGTATAATCTATTTGGCCACAAAACACTGAATTGACTCAGTTATTATCGATTTAGGAGTAAATTCCGTTAGGGCGGCATGGAGTACCGCCCGCGGGTTAATTGCTTTGTCCAAGAGGCGTAGCAGGTGCCCGAGGGTTGAAACCACCTATTTTTGGCCAATTTCCCAAAAAGTGTGTTATATCTACTTTCAAAGACCTTTGCTACATCATTCCTAATTCGATACCAGTCCCACTTGTAAAGTTTTGCATTTTAAACTTTTAAACTTGGATTTTTTAGGTACTATATATACTATATATAGGTACTATATTGTTATTTCTCGAAATTTGCTCAGGGCTGCATTTTTTTCGTTCCCTGGATGGTTCCCAGCTTGTTCGGAATTATTAAGAAACATTATGAAAGAGACCCCTCTTCTTTCATGATCCAATTTTACTGTCCTACCTTGAGCTCCGTCACAAGTGACACGTTTCGTCATGTACTTCTACGTTGTACAAATTTTGTTACATTACTGCTCTCATTTCAGCTGAACAATTATTTTCCCCAGACCTACTGGATGAGACACAAAATTAAATTGATTCACTCAAGTTGTTGAGTTATCTAGACAAAGTGAAAAGCTTTTCACTACTTTTCACTCGATATCAGTAGATTTCTGCTCACTTGCGTTCTATTTACATTCTACGGAATTCTAAATCTAGGCTATGTAAAGCTTTAAAAAAAACTCCAAAAAAAATTATCATAAAACACAACGAATGACGGTTTATTCCATCGAATAACACTCAATTGTATTAGGTACCTACTAGTTATACAGATGATGGGAAGAGCTAATGCAAGGTACGGAAAAGATTGAAACATGCCGGAATAATTTGAAGTGAACGGGCATTTCGTAACAAAATAATTGTTTTCTATCTACTTTTGGGCGATAGAAAACTTCGTGGGAATAAGGTGTGATGGTTTGATTTTTTGGTTTTGTTTTTGTTGTCTTCTTCCTCCGTGAAGTTGAAGTTATTGGAGCAGGAGCACAGCAGAAGACGGAGGTGGGTCAGGGTCGTGCCGATGAAAATTGTCATGTTGGGTATGAAGAAGTTATGTACATTGGAAGCACGTCTCTCGGCCTGTCTTCCTCATTCGGATATGTTCGCTTCGGCGGCAACTGGAAAAGAGGTGAATTATATTTTCATTAGAAGGAGCGTTCGAACGTTAGTCGTACGGAATACAAACGACAAGGATAGTGTACGAGTAGGAACGCCGCGAATTTTTTTTATTTTTATTGGCAGATATAAATGGACAAGTAAATAAAACATTGGTACAAATAATCAATGTGATGGAAAAAATGTGAATTTAAAAAATAAACTTATAATAAATACTGCCGACCGCGGTATAAGCAGGGGCGGCTCGTGGGCTCAGAAACTGGTGGGGCACCAGGGCAATATTTAGGTGCATACCTACATATAAGGTACTCACTATAGGAACTAAACTCAAACTACCCTTACAGCTAAACTGCTTCATAATTAGTGGTATGCAGCTCTTAGCAAGACAGGAAACATCATTCTCCAAAGAGTTCTCTTGAGGAGAGGGAAGGTTACTGACCAGTATCCAGGATTACCGACGAGGAGGTGGCTGCAAGGCAATCCCACCTACCCACCCAAATAATTATCTTATAAATGATAGGAAGAATAAAAGAGAAATTGTGACTGTACGAGTACTATTCAAAGAGTAACATTATAAAGGTATTCAAAAAATTCTATTATTGGAGTACGTAGGCGTAAATACTGCGGGTATTTACAACAAGCTGAAAAAATATAAAGACAAAAAAATATTGGAGAAAGGAAATTTATTTGACTAGGAACGTTGAAGTACCTAATATCTTTGGTATGTATGGATCAAAAGTAAATTGATGACTATTAAATAATTAAACTGAAAAATATTATGAATTACCTGTATGAGTGATAGGGGGAAGGGTGTTTCATTAGAAAATGGAAGCTCAGAACTTATAAGAGAAATCCATTCGCCTGCTCTTGAGTTCGTAGATGGGCAGAATCGGGACACTCTAAGGGGGGGGTTTTGGGGAGTTTTAGGGGAGGGGGGGATTCCTCATTCCTCATAAATTCCCAAAATGAAACATTCTGACAAGTGACACCTCATTTTCAAGGGTTTTTTTTAATGCTGAACACGATGGTGAATAACGAGCCCTACAATATATTACCTATATTAATTCTTGTAGGGCTCGTCAAGATCTATGGGTAGTCAAGGTCTATGGGATCTCGTCAAGATCTGCCTATGGGTAGTTATAACTGGAAAATCGAATTTTTCGTCTTGTCACACTCCTAGTCTTGAGGTGCGATATGCGTTTCTTTTATAAAATCCTGTATTTAATTTAGGAAGGACAATACTGGAATTATTAAAATTACGGGATCACATTGTTGTTTTTGTTTTTTCCGGATCACGTCGAGGGCCTTTATTTATTCTTCTGGGGTAACTATTGTTTAGAACGTACGATTGGCGAGGAGACGGAAGGTAGCACTCTACACCCAAGAGGCGGCTGCCTGCCTGTTTCTAGGGGCAAATCAGAGAGTGCTCTCATGTTGTTCCACCGAATTATTATGGCGAACGCATGCTGTAGCGCTTGGCGTTCCATAAATATCTCGACTATAACCTACTTGACTATGAGGCGTTCCATGTCAAATTGTAGAATTTATCCATACCTATCCATTTTTCTAAATTTTTCATTATTCGCAAAAAAACGTTTCCTGAAAATAGTTATCCAGCCCTGATGTACGTAAGCGGATTTGCGACGAGCTGATTCAGGAGTTTCATGGATGGGGGGGGGGGGGGGGGTTGACGGAAGGCCAGATTACTAAACAAGTAAAATTATAATTATAAAATTATTAACAATAAAACCATAATATTAAGAATATTATAATATTAACAATAAAAACTGAATTACGGGACATAATGGGTTAACAATACAACAATGCTTTAAGCAATAAAACAGCTGCTTAAATGAGGCGTTTGCTATCAAAACCAGGTTATTCGATATTTTTCTGAAATCCAGTTTTTTGTATAGGTAATATACCCTTCGTCAGGTTATGAAGGACCCTCTAAACTTTCAAAATATTATTTAAAATTTATTAAAATATTATTACTCATAACCTGACGAAGGGATATAGCTCATATCCAGCTCATTCCAACCCAAAACTAGATGAAAAGGTTTGCCCTCTGGATCAACTCCAGCTCGTTCCAAGCTTTTGCCATCTCCCACCAGGAGCCCTCGCATTCACCTTGCAGATATCCTTCCCTGGTCCTGTTCTCAATGGTATTTACAGTATTTATAGTATTTACAATGTTATTTTTCTTGGACAAGAAAAAACATTTTTTTTTTTGTTGTTCCATTTGGCGTTGTTATTTACGACCTTTTCCACAGTGTACCAAAGTTTATGTCTCAACTGTGAAATTTCAGATCATTTGAAAAACTTGAGTGGATGTCATTTATTTAAAAGTCGTAAAGACACAAATCAAAAGCCTGTATGTACAAAAATAAAAAATGTTGAGGAAACGACAAAAACTGTTTTCTAACAGTAACTGTAACCATGTAACAGGTTACTTCACACATCCATTGAGGAGAAATGAAGCGCTGTAGCTCAATTCTGTTCCTATTAGCATGTGCACAAGGCCCACATTCATCAGTGAAGCTCAAAACCTTATTTTTGGAAAAAATAGTACTTACAGGCTTTTGCACTGTGGCTGTCGAAATATTAATTGGTAGGTATTTAGTTTAAACTTGAAAAACCAATTTCACACAACTTTTGAACGAAAATACTTGAAAAAGCCATCAAAATCAGCTCATTCCAACCTAATCAGTGTAATTACGCCCAAGGTAATGCACCTGCAATGAAAATGAAAAACTAATCAAATTCTAGGCGGTTATACAGGTATACAATTGTAGGTCTACAATAATTGTAAATTTTAATTATTAAAAATTCAAAAAAAAAAATTAGCTTTAGAACTCTGGACGTTAGAAGTTTTTTGTCTCTCCTGTAAAATTTCCAAAAATGAAATGAGCTGGTTTTGATAGCAAATACCTCAAATATCAACGATATTGTTTTATTGTTACAATGCTAATTGTACAATGTGTAAGTTCTAATAGAATTTCTACTATAAAATTCAGCGTAGAATCACTGATCGTTAAAAAATCCTTTTTTGTACCCATGAGGGGGGGGGGGGGTGCAGTGTCACCCCCCTCTGGATCCGCATCGGCATTGTATACAGTTATGTGTTGTAGAGTGAAAAATTACCACAAAGATGAACCAAAACTCATGAAAAAACACGTTTTTGGTTTATTATCTTCGATAATGAACCATTGGAATCGCCCAAAGAAAAAAAAAATTTAACCCCCCCTCAAAATTTGTTGGTTTACGTTTCAAGATACGTAGATTCAGAAAATCGAATAAAAAAAAAATCCGTCCGTCCGCCGTCCGCCGTCCGAGGCACTTTGCCCAGTTAGCGTTGAGTTAAAATTACGAAATTTGGTTTCTGGGTTTGGACCAGCCCCACAATGATCCAAGAAACTTTTCATAACCCTAGGTCAAGGGGAAGGGGTTCAAAACGAATTTTGAAATGTTGAAAATTCCATATCTCGAAAAATTCCCATCAAACGGTATGTTTTTTATTTCATATTTAGATAGAGTTTGTTCCGTAGAATTTTTTAAGACCATCTGCAGCTTTGTACGACCAGCCGTTCGTTCACAATGACGGCTCAAAGATTGTGCCTCACAACCCGATCGTGAATCAAACTTTTGAAATACAGGTCCATTTTCATACTAACAAGCTCTTTGGAACATCATATGGCTTAAGTGATGTCGAGTTTGTTGTTCTGAGGTGCGTTTCGTGCTACGGAAATGAAGGTAATTTCGAATGTTTGTTGGTAGGTACTTCTTTTATAGAAAAATTATTACCGACGTAGTATTAAAAACCCCAGAATTATATCGTATTAATTAATCATAATTAATAATAATTATTATTAATAATAAATACGAATTATCAATACCTAACAATAAATTATAATAATTTTCAGTAGGTTTATTTCATATTTAGATAGAGTTTGTTCCGTAGAATTTTTTAAGACCATCCGCAGCTTTGTACGACCAGCCGTTCGTTCACAATGACGGCTCAAAGGTTGAGCCTGTCGACGCGATTGTTGTTGAAATACAGGTCGATTAAATACAGGTCGACTCGATTTTCATACTAACTAGCTGTTTAGAACATCATAATATAATAAAACAATATTATGGTTTTAGTGATGTCGAGTTTGTTGTTCTGAGGTACGTTTCGTGCTACGGAAATGAAGGTAATTTCGAAGGTTTGTTGGTAGGTAGGTACATATTTCTTTTATAGAAAAATTAAAAAGTATTAAAAACCCTAGAATTATATCGTATTAATTAAATACAAATTATTAACATTTAACAATAAATTATAATAATTTTTGCTAGGTATCTACTTGATAAACTTATTAATAATTAGTGATAATTCATAATAATAATTAATCTAACATTCAATGTTAATCTAAATTTTAGGATCTAGACATTTAGAACTAGTGATCTAGACAGAAGGGTGATCTGTAAATTCTTGACACAACGGTTCATTATCTTCTTTGCACAGATCACCCTTCTGTCTAGATCACTAGGTCTAAATGTCTAGATCCTAAATGTTAGATTAATTATTATTATCAACTATTTCTCATTGCAAACCTGTTCATTGTGTACCCAAGATCCTTCCCTAAAAGACCTGGCAGCGGGAAATATTATTCAACATGGTTTGAAAAGGGAAAAACAAGTTTTGTAAAAAATCCCAATGCTCTAGGTAGTAGTCGATACCAGTGACCAACATTTTCTTCAGTAGTCGACATGGTTTTGCACTAGTAGTCGACCTACATGTGTTAGAAGTCGACAGTATCACTTGAGTCAGTAGTCGACAGGTTTCGTCATTCCATCGTTTTCGAATTTTACGACATCTAAATAAAATACATTCAACTGTGAATCGGAACTTGAAAATAGATTAATAAGATGTAATAAAGTAGTTATCAGACTTTTTATTTGCAAACAGCTCATTATCAGTCTCAAATTGCAATAAGTACTTAAGTAAAAAGGTATGAAAACAATAGTCGAAAACTCATTGTCAGAAAATTGACATTACAGTTGGGCTTAGGTACCTATTTACATATTTTTTTGACATTTTCATGTCTTTGCTTTGGCACATGAACTGAAACGGGAAAAATTTGTTCCCTTGATTCACCCTTTCCCTCAGATCACGTCAGAACACAAGCGACCGGCGGGCCATTACGTCAGAGCCTATGACGCACGAGCGTATGACGTAAGACGGCTGGCAGGAGGCTAACTAGTACGTCAGAGCATATGACGCACGAGCGTATGACGTAAGACGGCTGGCAGGAGGCCAACAAGTACGTCAGAGCCTATGACGCACGAGCGTATGACGTAAGACGGCTGGCAGGAGGCCAACAAGTACGTCAGAGCCTATGACGCACGAGCGTATGACGTAAGACGGCTGGCAGGAGGCCAACAAGTACGTCAGAGCCTATGACGCACGAGCGTATGACGTAAGACGGCTGGCAAAAGGCCAACAAGTACGTCAGAGCCTATGACGCACGAGCGTATGACGTAAGACGGCTGGCAAGAGGCCACTAGTGCGTCAGAGCCTATGACGCACGAGCGTATGACGTAAGACGGCTAGCAGGAGGCTCACTAGTGCGTCAGAGCCTATGACGCACGAGCGTATGACGTAAGACGGCTGGCAGGTGGCCAACAAGTACGTCAGAGCCTATGACGCACGAGCGTATGACGTAAGACGGCTGGCAGGAGACTAACTAGTGTGTCAGAAGCTATGACGCACGAGCGTCAAGGGGAAGGGGTTCAAAACGAATTTTGGTACGACATGGTATGACTATGGTATGGTATATTATTGTATGTATGATTTAGTATAGTACAGTACGGTATGATGGGAAAGAAATGGTATGAGTACGGTGAGAATATGGTATGGTGCCGATTTGCAACACAGTCTGGTATAGACAGAAGGGTGATCTGCACAAGGAAGATAATAAACCGTTGTGTCAAGAATTTGCAGAGTTTTCGCATTCAAACCTCATTTTCTCTCTTAATTTAACTGTAAAAATGTTTTGATGAGTCGTTTGAATGCTGACCTTTTGGTGCATTTTTTAGCAAACCTTCACAATTCTGCTATAATAAAAAATAACTTTCGCTTAGTTCCACCTAATAATAATTTGTTAGGCATCAAAATTTAACGCTCTTTTCAACGGTACCTATCCTCAAATTTAAATTTCATCGCAAATTAAGGGAGTTATGGGACTTTTAGTGAAGTAAGGTCGAAACACGAAAAAAATCTTAAAAGTGGAAAAAGTTGAATTTTGAGTGGATTAAAAAAAAGTCTAAGAGTTACTTTTGGTTGGAAATTAAATGTAGAACACGTAGGAGCGCTGTCGGACACCACTCGCTTTAGTATTATACACTCTGTATTGTACAACCCCTTTGTGACGGTTTGCTGAGTGTCACCGGTTCCCGAGGTTTCTGTTCGACCACTCTGGAGATTGACAGCTGTGGAAACACAGACCGCATTTCCCTTTGGGTGGGCATATGGCCTGTCCCCCCGAGAACAGGGGCAACTCAGCAAACCATTCATTACACCTTTGACATGGAACGCCTCACATACACCTCCTGTAAGCGGATCAACTCATCGTCAGCACAAACTATCAGGGCTGTTCATTGGTAACTCTTAACTATAATATAAATCTATCTCCAGAAGTAGGTAAATACAGCAAGTTTTTTTTTCTATTATTGAGTCAATTGACTAATTATTTTCTACCTTGGTCTCATGGTTCAGTCACGCATTTGTATGTTGTTCGATACGCGCGCTCATAAACGTTCTGATACTCGGGTAAATTCTTCATGCAGTTCTTCCAGTCCCTCGGATCGCATTTGGTCTCAAAGTGTTTCTTCACGAGGAGGCGACGGTAACCGCGGACGTAGGGCTCTTGAATCGGCCGGTACTCACATTTCCTGCAAAGCAAGAATCCGAGTTATTACAATATAAATAAATGTTCACCTCATAACTACGATTTAAAAAAAAAGTTAAGCACTCGAAAAACCAGGAGATTTTCGAACTTTTTTCTATTTTTGCTCTATATATCCTAAACTATGCTTTTTTGACGGACGCCACAATAGGTTTTCCAAGTCAGATTGAGAATTTTCCAAATCAAATTGCAAGTACATAAGTACATTTTGTAGAAGAGACAAAAGGTGTTCCATGCAAGTGGAAAAGGTGTTCCTGCCCTTCAAATTCAGTCAGTACATTCCTGACGTGAATCTTGGTTTTTGAAAAAGCCTTTTCGGCCGGGTTGAGTTGGGGCGAATAAGTTGGTAGGTACTTAACTGAGAAGCCCAGTTCATTTATTTTCGCTTTAACGGTAGCTGCATGGTGAATCCTGACGTTATCCATAATCAAGTAGGTAGGTACCTAGGTATTAGTAACCTCCAGCAGATTCTTGGATAATTCTGCTGAGAATTCCTCAAACTGATGTGCATTACAGTTCCCACTAGCGATTACTTTGTGATGAACAATCTTTTCTTTATAAATTCTAACGGATAATCACTGTTCGAAATGAAAAGTTCTCAATTTGGTTGGGAAAATTCTGAATTTGATTTGGAAAACCTATATATACGTTTTCAAGTAAAGAACATTAAATGTTTGAAAATTCAGGTTAAATTGGTGCTCTGTAGGTTAATCATTCACCAAATTGAGTACGACACTGAAATTTGAACCAATGATACTAGAATATACTACGTGTATTGTAAAAATGCAAATCTGCCACATCAGAGCCGCTGGGTTGCTAGTGCAGATGACGTCCAAAAACGCATAATTTGAAGTCATTTCTAGAACCTCAAATAAGTGTTTATTGACCACTTCTGCGCGTAAAACCCATCCACTTTGAAGTGGCAGACGTACAGACGGACTCATGGGACAAAATTGTATCCATCTGCCTGTGAGTCAACATTTCATAACTTTGAGTGGTGTTTCACTGGCTGCCATCTTTGAATCCATAGGCTTTGGACTGGCAGACGTGTATATTTTATCTAAACTCAATGAGTTGTATGGAATTCAATAATTGGTACATTTCTATGGATGAGTTGCCCTTTTTCAGCCGGGCTTCCGGACTTTAGTGCCAATTGTCACTGGGCGGTGTTAAACTTGCGTAACTTATGCGGTGTGCGTACTAACTTTGGTGCGTCTCAGCACCCACGGGAGGGTGGAAGTTGGAACCAATAAAAACTATGCGGAGGACCGGTAACGGATAATGAGAAGTCATCAGCCATATACGATCTGCCTGTTCAATAGGACCACCTCGGCCGTTTCATTACAAGAAAAGTAAACAATGGGAGAACTGGAGCCTCCCCCACGTACATAGGCGTCTTTGCCAATTACTCGGGAAACTAATTCATGAAGTTGGAAGGCAGGTAGGGTTACTATCTTCCAGGGACTGTCGGCCGTGGGGGGAAGGTGGCGAGTTTCTTCTTATTGTTCTTCCTCTCTCGGCTAAAGGGTTGAAACAAGCCTTTCTTGATTTCTGCTCTAACAACTGTGAGGGTGAAGAGGAGTGGAAAATAAAGGATCTCAGTCCGGGAGATGTAGAGCTGAGTAGCGTTTCACGGTCCTTTGGGAAAGGAAGAGAGGATAAATTGAGATTAAGGCTGCGGAGCTTCGTTGCAAATAGGGTTCGTTTGATGATATTTTCTAAAGAATAATCTCGTGAACACCTGACACGAACTTATTACTATTTTGAAAAGTGATGGGCTGTGGTGGTTGTGCAGAGCCCGTGCAAAGCTTTGTTAGACCTCGAAGATGTTAGCACTTACATGAAGTTAGTGACACCGTTTAAATGGGAAGGAGCGAAGAGACGGCTACAATCATTACGTCTCAGAACAGATAAAATCAGAAAGAGGAAGCAATGGACTGTATTTAGTGCTCCAGTCAATTACCAACAGGGTGATTGCTGTAGTTGGCGCAGACCAGACCTTCCATTTCCAGAATCCTGAGGAGTTGCATAAGCTGGGGATTTTCGGTCGTACCAGCTCACATCCAGGCAATCATTTTAGAAAGAGATGGGAGGTCGTTGTGATCCTGTGCAAAGTATGGTTAGAACGCTGGTGACTTGAGCACTTATGGTATTGGCACACAGATTCAACAAATAGGACGTGAAGTAACCGCGTCTAACAATCTTTCTCAAGACAGATTATATCAGCAAAGTTGAGAAAGCCAAGGACTGTATTTACTGCTCCAGGCATTTTCCCAGCTAGTGGACAGGGTGATTGCTGCTGATGGCGTGGTCCGGCCGGACCGGTCCTTCTCTTCCCAGAAACCTGATTGATTTCCCAATGCATGTACGAAAGCAGCTAGCACAATCACTTATCCTACCTATTTTTGACTATGCACCTGTAGCAACCTGTGACTTCAACAGTGAGGATATTGCTAGACTGCAAAAAGCGCAAAATGCACTGGTGAGATTCGTGTTACGGCTTAAATTAGACGAACACGTTACCCAACACTACAAATCTCTAGGCTGGCTTAAGATTAAGGAAAGAAAACGCCTACATATTGCAGTACTGGTTTTCAAGATCCTTAAATTTAAAAGACCTCAGTACCTTTATGAAGAATTTTCATTTATGGCCCAGGTGCACTCAAAAGACACCCGGAATAGAGAGAAATTGTTGCAAATCCCGAAGCACAGGACAAACCTTTTTAATAGATCTTTTATCGTTCAAGGAACTAAAATATATAATGAACTAGTTGGCAATTTCAATCCTAACGAAAGAACTGAAATATTTAGAGAAAAACTGAAAAAACAATTATTAGAAACTTATTAGAAGAATGTATTTATTTATTTACCATATTTTTTATGTTTGAAGTTCATTTGATTTAAAAGCAGCTGCAACTTTATTAAGAAAAACCACTGTAAATTTATTTGATTATATATATATAATTGTTATACATATAAGTACATAGTTCTTTTTTTTTTTTTTTTTTTGTTGTTTTCTTTTTAAGATTTATGCATCAAGTAGGTATATCATAGAATTATGACAGTAAGAGGAATTTTGTTATCTTTCATCCAGGGATGGTGGAAGAGAGGGCCTCAAGGCCCTAACCTTCCCTGGTTAATAAATAAAACAATCAATCAATCAAACCTGAGGAACTGCATAAGCTGCGCACTCAGCTGTGGATTTGGTCGTACCAGCTGTCATCTAGGCCACCCTTTTAGGAAGTGACGGGAGGTCATTCAGACCCTGTGCAAAGTACGGTTAGATCTTTGGAGATTTGAGCACTTACGGCCTGGCCACACGGATTCGACAGATAGGGAGTGAAGAAACCACGTCTAACAATCTTTCTCAGGACAGAGAACATTAGCAAAGATGAGGAAGCAAAGGACTGTATTTACTGCTCCTGTGCAGGGTGATTGTTGCTGATGGTGTGGACCAGACCTTCTCTTTCCAGAATCCTGAGGAACTGCTTAAGCTGCGCACTCAGCTGAGGTTTTGGTCGTCCCAGCTCTAATCTAGGCCACCCTTTTAGGAAGTGACGGGAGGTCGTCACAAGACAAGTGCAAAGTATGTTTAGAAATTCGGGGATTTGAGAACTTATAAGTGCATACAGCCTGGTCACACGGATTCAACGGATATAAAGCGAAGAAACCGTGTCTAGCAATCTTTCTAAGAACAGATAATCAGCAAAGATGAAGAAGCAAAGGACTGTATTTACTGCTCCAGGCAATGGCCCAGCTAATGAACAAGATGATTGCTGCTGATGGCGCAGGCCGGACCTTCCCTTCCCAGAGTCCTGAGGAGCTGCATAAGGTGCGCATTCAGCTGGGGATTTGGTCATACCAGCTGTCATCTAGGCGACCCTTTTAGGAAATGACTAATTATCGAAACTGAACTACACCAATTGAATGAACGTTGAAATTCCCACGACATTAATGAGGAATTCCTCAAGTATTTCATTTACAACCAAGATTCACATCACCAACTTACTTATCATGACATCTAGGGCCCGATGAGTGGGGTAAACAGAGGCAGGTGTTGCCTGCAGCGCAGGTCGCTCCGTTTTCACAAGGAGGATCACAAAGTGGTTTCTCGCACCGTTCGCCCGTTGCGTTGTGAGGACATTCGCAGAGGCCTGGACCGACGCACGCACCGCCATTTTGACATCCGTCTTCACATGTATCTGGCAAAATGAAGATGATAACGTAATAATAACTGGTATCATTCGTATAAAAGAGGGTGAGAATGTTTATTTGAGGAGGGGGGGGGGGGGGTTAGGATGGAAAGACCTGTTCAATAATCTCATCACCAGTACCGACTCTAAGGGTATCACGTTTTAATAGAAGTAAGTCAAGCAGCTTAAAGTTGAAGTAAATAAGTCGAAGCTCGACGTTCGAGGGAGTGTTGACAACTTTCAAAAATGAAAGTTTGTAGGTATGCCCAATGGGTGAAGTTTGCAGAAAGTTCTATTTGAGAAATACAACCTTACCATACCTTACTTATGCCATCATATATGGGGAAAAATCTACGGACGAAGTATCATGACTAATACTATACATTGTATAGTATTGACACATTAAGTTAAACTTTTGACAAATATATTTAAACTTTTGACAGATAAATTTAAACCTTCGACAAATAGATTTCAACTTTCGACAAATAAATTTCAACTATTGGCAGATAAATTTAATCTTTTGACAAATGGACTTCAACTTTGGACAAATAGATTTCAACTTCAAGCGGAACGAAGAAAGAAATAAGAAAATTAACCAAATCAAAAAATTAACGAGTTCTGAAAACGAATTTCAATGAAGTGGACGTCCAGCTACTGCGGATGGTAACGTTAAAAACATATCCATGACGTAATTGGAACAGTCATTAACAGAGTTAAGGAGGCCACACATTGCGACGGTATCTACTGGAAGGTCCTAAAACAGGTGAACTGAAAACTGAATCTGAATCACTCATCACGGCTGTTTTGTGATGAACACGTCACTATTCAAAAAATACGAACACAGTGAGACCTTGATTATGCCACCCATGCAGAAGAGATTCAAACCCATCGCCCGCAAGCACAGCGAAGGTTTACCTATGCGACGAACGTAGGTGCCTTGAATTGCAAGAACGCAGCCCTGAAATCACTAATATGTACTAAAATAGTTGAAATCTATTTGTCCAAAGTTGAAGTCCATTTGTCAAAAGATTATATTTATCTGTCAATAGTTGAAATCTATTTGTCGAAAGTTGAAATCTATTTGTCGAAGGTTTAAATTTATCTATCAAAAGTTTAAATATATTTGTCAAAAGTTTAACTTAATGTGTCAATACTATATACGAAAGAATATACCTAGATATTACATAGTATTTTAATTATTGATTGTATGCACTACAATGAATTTACATTGAAGCACTACAAAACTTACAGTTTTGGCAGTTTTCTCCACTTGTGTTCGGCGGACAGAGACACTGGTTGTTCCCCACGCAATGCCCTCCGTTTTGACAAGATGGATCACAGATGGCTGGAAATATGCACACATATAATCAGTATTTAGCTTCCACATAGAAAGAAGGTCGTCGCTTGAGCTGAGACTTGGCATGACGATTTTTGGTCATTTGGAGTTTGAAACATTTTCTACAGTAACTGTTGAATGTTACTGATCAATTTACCTATAAAACGAATTTAAAAAAACTTCAAATTGCACAAAATACAGTAGTTAAAATTATGCTTAACAAACCCTTCCGGTTCCGTACTAAGACATTGAATAGGCAGTTCTATGTGATGAAGGTGAAATTTATATTTATTAAGGAATCCTGCTTAATGGTATTCATTGGGGGCGTCGATGAATGTCATGTAGGTGCAAGTGAATATCACACAAGAAATTCTGTTAGGTCTAATATAAGACTACCAAAAATTGCTATAGAACTTTCTATAAAGTTCTATGGACCGCATATGTGACGGCATTAATTTTTTTTTTATAACCATGACGTAAATATAGGGGATCTTGTTAGCTTTTTCCACATTTAAGAGAGAAATTCAAGGTACGAGTATAATGGTAAGGATATCTAGCGATTCCTGATTCCAGCATAATGCATGTTCCTACTCTTCTGTAACTCTTGTAACAATAATATAATAAATAAAATAACAATAAAATAATGCCAGCGCCCACGGCATGCCAAATTCTTAATGAACTTGTGTTATGCCGCGGAGTCGCATGCGATACCATAATATTGTTACTCCATAACCAACCAGCAGACTAATCAGTCAATCAATACTTCTTACATTTTCATAATATTATGGCATTATTTTATTTTGAAGTTGTAACATCTCATTTTGATCGGTTCGTTTTACAGCAGATTGCGTTACATTTTAATCAATTTATATAATAAGTTCATTTTCAGCTTTCTGTATCTAATTATTTTTCTGTTTATATTCTCCTTTGTGCCAATAAACCATATAAACCAAACCATACCTCCTTTGTAATGGAAGGTCCTCAATTATGTTACAGTAGAGAATTATTAAATTTTATATAACAAGTGTTTTTCAATTGTTTACAGAAGAAATGGTTGACTCACGGGTTTGACAAATGGAGCCAGTGTAGTGATCGGAACAGTCGCAGACGCCAGGATGCGAGCATATGCCGCCGTTGCGGCAGCGGGGTCGACATACCGGTGTGCTGCAATCAATCCCTTCCCAACCTGCGCGGCATCGACAGTCGCCGCGCTTTTTGCACAAGCCTCCGTTTTCACAATGGCACCCTGAAATAAAGAGGAAATATCAGAATACGTTCTCAACAGATGAACTACAGACCCCTGCAATCCAAAATTAAACATTTTCTCCTACTTTAGTTCCGATCTTCATTACTTACTTAGCGAATTTTCGAAGAAAAGTAAACTATAGTTCTCGGTCCAAAATTTGTAAAACTCGAATTCCTGAATTATTTTCATACTAAAATCAGTACCAGACCATCCTGAATTCACTGCCAAACGAAGCTAAACATCTATACTTAAGTAGTTTATGTAAATATTTATTTATTTACTATGGATTGGTGAAACCAAAGACACTCGCGTGAAATATGAATTTGAATGATTGTACAGGGGGATGAAAATTATATAGAAACACTTACAGAAATTGGGAAAAACTTGATAAAACGGAAACTTTCGCGTTACAGCCCGGGAAAGTTTCCGTTTTATTAAGTTTTCCCAATTTCTGTAAGTGTTTTTTTAATTTATTTACTTATTTATAAATATTTAGTGTGTGTGACTTGTTGATCATCAGTAAGAATGATGTTGAGAGATGTCGAGGGTCGGTCAAATGAAAGATGATTTATGTGCCAACGTTTCGAAGAATATATTTCTTCATCTTCAGGGCAGTAGTGTACAAGATGGAGTAGGACTCCAACAGGGAAGTTCTTGCCTCCAGATCACAGAAGTAACTACTACACAGTAGTTACTACACAGTAGTTACTTCTGTGATCTGGAGGCAAGAACTTCCCTGTTGGAGTCCAACTCCATCTTGTACACTACTGCCCTGAAGATGAAGAAATATATTCTTCGAAACGTTGGCACATAAATCATCTTTCATTTGACCGACCCTCGACATCCCTCAACATCAATATTTATTTATTTACATAGGTATACAGGGTGGTCATTAACTAGTGGAAATGAATTTTAATTCTTTATTGTGAAGGATTTTGAAAAAACTGGAAAAAACCTTGTTTCCTATCCTAAAAAATTGCAAATAGCGCAGTTGAATGTAGGATAAATGAATCCTACATTCAACTGCGCTATTTTCAATTTTTTCCCATTTTTTTAATTTTAGATTTGGATTCTACGTAAAATTTTATAAAAAATTGACCCCTTAACTGATTCTTTCGGTCGCACACAACCCACGCTGTGAGTCCGCCTAGATTGGGCCAAAATTCAGATGTTGTGTAGGGAAACCCTACATGAAATTTGGAACATGAAATTTCACAATTTTCAAGCTGACTGACGTGGTGCTGTCCTTTTTTCGATCGGACTTGATTTCAGTCTAACGACAGCTTAAAACCGGTGGGCGTTGTGGCAAATAAAGAACAATTTTTCGAATTTACTGCAGAAACCTGTACAACCCAATACCATCAATGTAGAAGGAAGTTTACTGTCGGAGTGGATTTTGGTGGATCTAAAGGCTACTGGGTCAGGAAAAAAAAAAACAGACTACTTCGACCTTCTTAGAGCCATCACCAAGGGAATTTAATATTTAATGTCCCGGCTTCGTACCAGCAGGAGGAAATAACGTTAATTTTTGTTCATGTCTACTTGTCAGTTCTCGTGAAGGTGCCCTCCTCAGTTTCTTCGACTTTTTAAAATTTTTAGGACCTTTTCCATTTTCTGCAACTGTTAGCTGACGACCCCAACCACTGGCTTCATTTAAAAAAAAACTCAACAAACGTGTTCAGAGTTGAAAAATCTATAAAAGTGAGGTGTTAGTTACCTACTCGGCAAAGAAGGAGACAAAATTTGATAGTTTTTATGGTGGAAGCGCTGAGTTTGTGGAACTCCATTACCATGTGAGTAGGTTGAAAAAGGACTTCAGTTCCACAATCTTTCAAATTGTGGAACTGAAGTCCTTTTCAACCTACTCACATGAGACAAAATTTGTTAAAAATCCAATAAATTGGAAAAAGTTTACATAAAATCGGTTATTTCTTCGAAAATTTGCTCTTATAGCCATGCTCCATGACTGCGGTTTTTCGGGTTTCATTGTGCCCCACGTTCCCCTACTTATTATTTGACTTGTAGTTTTCTCTTGGTTCGTGAATATCACGCCTGACTCTGCATAACATCAGGGACTCTAGATAATGGGGGTCAGTACAAAAAACATCCTGAAAACCTTTAATATTAAACATTTTCAGGATGTTTTGTTTACTAATTTACTAATGAAATACATTAAAGTTAATAAAAGGCAGATTAAAGATGTGAAACGGATTTATTGTGGAATTAGGTCATTCTTGCTAATGAATGCATTTTACGAGCTTCAAACTAATTATATTAGTATCAAATTTAAATTCTAACAAAACTGTTTGTAGAGGTTATGAGCCCTCCTCCCCCCCCCCCCCCCCGACAGTAGATCTGCCACTGTCTTGAGGTGAAATTGTACAACACGAAGTGGCTTCTTGAACAAACCGTCGGGGTCGGAAAGAGCAAACGTGTAGATAAACCCGTCTGCAGAACGAACCTTGTGACAGACAACCTGACAGGGGAAGCTACCGAACACAAGAGTGATCACATGGCACCCTATTTCCCCTTCCATACCCCCACAGACGCCACCCGCAGTTTCGAACCAATTCTTTACATTTTTTACTCGTTCCAATGTTCCTCGTTTAAGGCTCATCTTTTCCTTCTGAGATACCACAATCTAACAGGCTTTGATGGAATTTACATACCTACTGCATATCTCGTACAGGGGCGGCTCCAGGACAGTTTCTGCTGGAAGGAGGGGGGGGGGGGGAGGGTTGTACGAGAAAGGTTGGTTGGAACCATTGGCGTTGCTTAGTATACTTTATACATAAGTCCAGGGGGGGGGGGGGAGAGAAATATCAATTTTCCTAACTGCTCAACATAGATTTCCCAACTATTTTTTATTTGAAGAAATCAATTTAAACTATTTTCTAATCAACAATCTAAAAAATTTTGGACGTTATTGAATCGTACAGTCTAAATTTTGCCTGAAATGTTTTAAGTAGTTTTTTTCCATAAACTACCAATAATATTACCTATCAACAAATAAGTAGGTACTAAGTAAAGTAGGTAGTTATTCCTGTTTAATATATATTTAAACAGGAATAAGTACCGACTTAGTTGTTGATAATATTATTCATATTTTCATATGAAAACTATATTTATGTTTGAATAATATTTAAACATATTATGAAAACTATAGTCGAATAATAATGAAAACTATAGTCGAAAACTCATTGACAGAGAATTGACGTTCCAGTTGGGCTTAGGTATTTATTTACATAGTTTTTTCATTGAATGTTTTTTCAACCGATATTTCGATATTTTGATATTTCGATGGTATCTCGGTTTTTTTTTTTTTTTTTTTTTAACTTCTTATCTCATCGTCCCATGGTTCGAATTTTGGCGGAAATTACGCAAAAATTCGAACCACAGGACGATGAGATAATAAGTTTTCTTTTAAAAAAAAAAGCCCAAAAACCAAGATACGAGGTGATCATGTGATGCCATCGATTTTATAAAATGTCGATATTTTTGAACGATACTATCGGTTGCAAAAAGTATCGATACTGCGCTATGCGATAACGAACCCTGGGTTCTGGGTTCTTACCCATAAATTCCCAAAATGAAACAGTCTGACCAGTGACAGGTTTTTTTTACGCTCAACTGAATGAAATAATTCAATTCTGACTTCATCATCGTGTTTAGCGTTGATAAATCTGTAAGCTGAGGTCTTACGCAGCAAAAAAAAAGGAGACATAATTTGTTATAAAACCAGTAAAATGGAGATAATTGACAAAAAAAACAGTTATTTCTTCGAAAATTCGCTCTTATAAATAGCCATGCTGCGTGGCTGGATTTTCGTTTTCCTTCTCCGTTCGTCACTCACTTTTTTGATCCTGCAGTTCATTGCAGAGCATTGATACGGCGCAAGGCCGAGTTTGAGATTTCAGGGAGCAGGAGCCGCCGTCAGTGCAGATTGATGACCGCGTTTGAACTCCCGGTCCGCATGTGGAGTTGCACTCGGTCCATTCAGTCCACTCGTTTTCTACGGACGAAATTCACGAAGTATTTCAGCAATTAATACAAAAACGTACCGGATGAGAAAACCAGGGAAAATTTAGTTTATAATGTGATTAATTTGATTTACGAAATTTATTGGCCTTGTGGGTTTTTGAACTGGAGGCTTTAGGTTTGATATGAGCAAGTTTTGGTTTTCAAATGCAGGGTCCGGCAGTGAGTCCTGACGGTTTTCCAGAAATCCGATGAAGTTCATTGGGTCAGAATTCCATTACCTCAGTCACAGCAACTTTACGATTTCTGAGATTTTCACTCGTCGAAGGAGTGTTAATTATAACAGCCTCCGTATAATTGAATTTTTCCAGCTCTCCTGTAAAATATCAAAAATGTAACATGGACTGTATTTGACCTCACGCTACAATAATTGTTATATGTAACAATTATTGTTACGTACCTACTTCTCACAAATTGAAAAACTTCGAAAGCTCAAAGTTTGTCCTTGAAATACAAATTCGGCAGTAAAATCTGACGGTTTTTAAATGGAGGTAAAGGTTGGAACAAGGGATGCAAATAAATACTCGATTAATCGGATAATCCATTATTTGACCCCGATGTTTAGCTGTCGATTATTTTTATTAATCGATTATTATTAGTGATTATTCGGTTTTCAAATACATCAGAATTTGATGCATTCTAATATACCTACATAAAAAATGCTTTCAAAATCCTGATGTATTTGAAAACCGATTAATCAGTAATAATAATCGATTGTTACTACGTCCATGAATGAAGGATACCTCCTTCTTCCATGATTATCAAGACAAATCGTCGTTTGTTACCCTCGCCGTGTTAAGGATCCTTCATCCATGGAGGTAGTAGCAATAACAACGACGGTTTGTCTTCACCCCCGGGGTACCCCCCTATCAATATCCCTGTGGTTGTGATGGGGGGAGGGAGGGCGTCTAGATTTTACGAATACGCAATACCTACCGATTAATCGGTCACATCGATGATTACCTTACGATTAATCATTTGATATTATAATCGATTATTTGGTTCTGATGATGCATCCCTAGTTGGACGGGTGGGTGGAGAGGGAGAGGTTGGATTCAAAATTCATTGATTTCAACAACGGTCAGGCATCAATCATCTTGTCACATAACTTGGCATTAACCTCTACAAATGCTTAGGGAGCATAGTCCCATATCACCAACTTTGAATTATTCATCGTTCAACAGTTACGTCTTGCTGCTAGATTTTGAACAAGCAAGATAAGGGGAGTAGGTATCAAGTTTGTTTTCTAATATTAGGTAGGTACCTACTCATAATTTATTGAATGTCTCTAACCATTGATATTATACGGTGGAATTTCACGACCGGATGTCGATCTCCATCGTCAGAATGGTTACCATTAGGCCAATTGAATTTTCGGTTGCCGTTTAAAAAACCACAGCTGAAAACCCTCATAGGCCGTAGATTATCCTTGCTATAAAATTCGTGCACCGTACTAGGAACTGTATTTCTCAAGGATCGATCGAAACTCGATCATCAGTGTAGATAATTTGATAAATAGGTACATTAAAACGTATAGTTTCATTCGATTTTACCCGTAGTTAGTGACATTCCACTTCCTTCAAAATCTTCATCGTCCGATACCATTTGGTTCATTTCCAGGGGTGCGGCGGGCGCCCAAGTCTTGGTGGGAAATCTGAAACACAAACAACGTCATGATATTTTATATAATAACATCGTATACAACAGATAACGTCTTCCGAAGAGGGGAAATAGAAGAACCCACACAGAAAATAGATGTCTACTAGACGTCCGATAGGCATCTATTGGTAGACGTTTAGTAGACCTCTACGGAAGATGATCTGCTAGACGTCTAAATGGTTACTTTTGGTCGATCTAATAGACGCCTATTCATCTAACTATGCAGACAAATCTGCAAGCTTAGATGAACTTGTCGTCTACACAGTCTATGGAGATTAGATGACTACATATAGACGGAGATCGGCCATAAAGACATCTGAATTTAATCTACGGCGTCTATGTCAACCCATAGACAAGCTGTAGACAAAAAATGACGTCTATAGAATGTCTACCGATAGATGTAGACAAAGAAGATGAAGTTCAGACCAAAAATAAACGTCTATATTGGTCTAAATCATGTCTACAGACGTATGAAGATCACGTAGTCCACAGTTAGATCTAGTAGACGTCTAGTAGATATTAATATTAATAAACCTAAGTGATTATTAAATTTGTACTCATCATTTAATTATGACTTGTGGTATATCAAAATAGTAATAAAGTATCTAAAGTGGTGTTTTGAGTTATTGGGCTTCAAAAATTTCACAGCTTCGCTCAGACGTCATAAACCTAAAAAATGATTAATACTTCTATCCACGATGAAGATAACGCAGGTTTTATGTCACAAAACTTCATAGTTTTTGATGAAAATTAGAGCTGAATCATATACCCCCCCCCCACCCACTCAAAACTCCCCAAAACTCCCCCCGGCTCTAAGAACACGATGGTGAAGTCAGAATTGCGATATCTCAATCCGTTATCAGATTAGAGCAGACGAACCATGAAGAACATCTCAAACATCAACCACGTTTCTTCATCTTCACCCCCCCCCCCCCCGAACCAAACTCACGAAAACCCCCTTGAGTGGTCTGATTCCACCCATCTACGAACTCAGCCTTTCGAAAGCCAGGACGGATTTTTTGGGCAAATTTGAACTTTTTATCTCAATTCTATCGGGAGTTACCCATCGTTTGTCTTTTGGCGCCCCATATACATAATTTTTGGTGTCTTTTGGCAGTAGGTTCAGGATGGTCTCAGACAAATTTTGGTATACAAATTTTTCCAAAATTTGATTTTTAAAAATTTTAGACCGAGAACGATAGCTTCCTTTTTTCAAAAATTCGCTAAAAACGATCCCGCATCTGATGTAAGGTGAACGCCATTTTTGAGCTTCTGTTGACTAGACTAATATAATAAGTTGATTGTCAAATTTTGTTGTTTTTAAGGGTAAAAACGGTGGAATATGTTGGATAATGTACTTATTAGTACAGTATTAGTAAATTGAAGGGGCGATTGGTTGATTATCCAGGTTTATTACACTGGACCTTAGCCCATTGATTTATGCAGAATGATTGGAATTTTCAGTTGAAAAGCTGACCGATTGGGAAGGAGAGTGATTTTTGTGAATTGCTCGATATCCGCTAACAGATTAGACAGTCTCGGATGGTCAAACGCTATGGAATCACGTGACTTCCGGGATCATTCAGTGATCCTGAGCTCCGATGAACGCTAAAATATCCAAATGGTGCGAAACAGTTTCAAAGGGATGATGGAATTGTCGAGGAGTTTATCGACGGGTCGGATCCTGGAGTATAATACACGATACACCGACGTAGGTAGCCGTCATTTGACACGGTTCCTCAGGCAGGAATAATCTGTAGGGGCGAACGACTGTGTAGAAATGTCCTAATTAGGTTATTCAATTATATTACGTCCACCTCGGACAACACACTTAATAAATACACGATGGAGACGTGTAGAGTTTCAGAACTACCGACCGGTTGTGCTCTGAAACTCCAACTTGAACGAGTGATTACATTTGTTTCTGAATCAACAAGAGAGATCGCTTGCAAATTGTTTTTCTCAGAACTATTCCCTTGTTAACAAAGAAAATCAATTACAATATTCTGTATACATAAAACCGGTGGCACGTACTCACGTTCAATTCAAAGCACATAACACAATATTTGCACAAGTTATTATCAAATAACTAGGCTGCCTGACTACTACATAGTAATTATCATCTTCGTAATTGAATGAATGAGTGAATTTTCACATTAGTACCTACGTTTTGGTGCTCCCAACGATCTTACCTGGTATTGTGATATTGTGGTATTGTGATATCATCATATCATTCTGAGGTCCAAGTGGTGATGAGAGGTTCTCATTAAAAGGCGACGTTATGTTGGTTGAGCTAAGCATCAATTATTGAGAGGTCCAAGTGGTCCAAGTAATTGATGCTTAGCTCAACCAACATAACATCGCCTTTTAATGAGAACCTCTCATCACCACTTGGACCTCAGAATGATAACCTCGCAACTCCCGATTTCTCTATATTTGGCTTCTCCAAAACATTGTCATCATTATCCCCAAGAAGTCACTGTCGTAAAATATGAAAACCCCGGCAACTGCAATGAAGCAACAGCGCAGTTTTCTCCCTCTCCTGGGAAGTTAGGTTGTATGGAGGTGGGGTGTCAGCATCGTTTGACATTTTACAGAAAAGCCTGCCAAAGTTTTCGATCAGCTTGACTAGTAGGAAAGTGTGGATCGCCGACATGATATTTGTTCAACCCCAAATGTTTGTCAAGCATGGAACTCTGAAATACCTGAATAACACTGAATAAAACGTGGAGGATACAGTAGATAAAATGTTATTTTCCAGGTTTTTACTGAGGATAGTAAGTTGACTACTATTATCTGAATGGAAATACTGATGACAAGCAATCGGCCCCGTCGCTGACGGGCAGAACTCTGGGTGTGTTCATCTACCTCTGTTACCTGTCCCGGACGGGCAGAACTCGGGGTGGATACAATTCTAACATTCATGGCGTACTCATTTCTCTTATCCCACCCAGTTATTGAGGCTTTTCAATATGTTTTGTTCGTTAATATTTCTTTAAATACCGAAAATAATATTCATCTGTCTCACGGGAAGGAAGAATTTAATATTTCGGGTTCCCTCTAAACCCCCACCCCTATGTCCTTCCCCGAAAACGGAAACGGGATACGGGAAATCTTAATTCGATACATTGAGCTGTTTTTGGGAATGTCAATTTTTTGATTTCGACTTCCCAATATACCCCCACCCCTATGCATCGGATCCGGAAGTGAACCCCCCCTATGGCCTTCCCCGAAAACGGAAACATCTTAATACGGGAAATGGGTTCGATACATTGAGCTGTTTTTGGGGATTTCAATTTTTTTGATTTCGACTTCCCAATATAGGTACCCCCACCCCTATGCATCGCCGTATAGTATTGATTCTGTACTTCTTTCATAAATCTCCAAACCTTATATTCATCAGTCACGTGCAACTATAGCCAGTAACGTGGCTCTATTGAAATTTCACTTTTGCATTGCAGGTTCAAAAATGTGTCTTGACCTCTAAAAACTAGTCTAACTGAGGAACGAACTAAAATCGAAACAGATAAATTCCGAGTACAATTTATTGCATTTTCCTTAATCACTGTGTGCTGAAAATTGCCCTTTTCCTGAGAATTACCTACCCATAATCTCCTCAATTAAGAAATGGGATTTCGAGTTACCACTTCACTTGAGCAATAAACCGCAATATTCACTGATAAAAGTCAAAATATTAATAATAATATCAATTTTTTCACATTGAGAAAAGTAATGAAGCTTGTTGCTCTACGCCCTATGAACGGAGGAAGGAAATATTGTGGTTATTTGACCTCGCTGATACGATGTTTTCTCTACGGAAGCGGTATGAAGATGTTACGTACGAGTATGAACCTCGCAAGGCAGCATCTGAGGAGAAAAGTTGCCCATGTGTATTAAGCTTCAAGAGAAATCCAGCATAAGATATTATATGAAGGGTACCGGGAAAAAACAAGGATAGTCACAAAATTGTAATCGTGAGAAAAGCTGATTTATAAGTTTGAAACTGTACACAAATTGTAAATTACCATTTTTTTTGACGATTGCAATTTTCTCAGGTGCACTTACTATCCCTGAGACACTTGGCATAATCATATTTATGATAATAAATTCTCAATTAATAAGAGAAGTAACTTTCTACAATAACTCCAAATTTACTGGAACAAAACAAGGAATGTCACAATACCTATCCTATTAAGTCAAAAACAAAACTTCCTTATCAAGTAGGTGACTCAGCAACAAGCTGTTTTGAATAGAATGTGCATTTGTAAAAACATTAATGGTGCGGCAACTTGTTATAAAAATCTTGATTATCTGGGTGGCAAAATTCTTTCAAAACTTGGAGATCGTCATACTTCGGTTTGGACAATGGCAGGCGATGTTTGTATGATGTTTCCGGTACCTCGAATTCTCCTGGATTTAATGAACGAGTTTCGTTTGACCTGTCGAACCCTTTTTTATTTCTTCTAACATTGGCGCACCCAAGCACAATTGTAAGTGCTGCGATGGTACACAAGACCTGGTTTGTCTTGAGACACTCGCAGTTCCCTCACTTTTTGAATTGGAAACGCGCACTTGGGTGCAAATTTGGGTTGCAGAAACATCGTCCACTGTTTTATTATTTTCTTCTTTACAGGGACAACTTTGAACTTCTCTGCTCCTCCATTAGTTCATCTCCATCACTGTCACTCATATTTAGGTAACTAATTTGTCGAAGAAACAGTATGCAATAAAAATCACGAACGAAAACAACGAAGCACAAGGACAAATGGAAACAACGCACACAGGATGATAATATTAGACGATAACAAGAAGGTAGGTTGCAAGAGGGCTGCACCTGTGACTATCCCGGTTTTTCCCCTGCAATGCTTGGACTATTCTTGTTTCTTCCCTGTAGGTTGAATTTCACTGGACTTCTTCTTCGAATTTCACTGGACTACCCCGCTTTCAGCCCCATGTTAATGTTATGATTTGATAGTACTCGCGAAGACCAAGAGAATGCGCTGCAAAACGAAGAATTGAAAAAGTTGGACTATTCTTGTTTTTTCCCTGCACCCTTCATATGAAGTCGGTTGTTTCGGGAGAGGGAATAAGGAGGGCGTATCCTCCAGAATAATACGCTCCAGCTTGATTTTACAGAGCGATAAATAAACAAAATTGTGGCGAATGCGTATCCCGCTATATTTGGTTAAAAGTGGAGGAGTTTTACTCAGTCAATGGTCTTGTGAGTATTAAAGAAAACTGAAGGCTTGGAATTGGCAACGACTTGGAATTGAAAATGTTCTAATGCGTTTATTTATCATTACATATTATAAATTACCTTATTATTAGGTACTGTATTGAGTAAATATTTGTTGTTACAAATCCGTTTCAGAGCACTATTAGAACTCTATTACATCGGCTTGAGCGTCCCATTACGTTCAATTTCTGTACAACAAACAACATTTTTAATTATAAGAAATCGAGTGAATATTGCATAATCTAGAAAGAAAGATGATCTGTACTGAGAAGATAATAAGCCGTTGTGTCAAGAATTGGCAGAGTTTTTTTTATTCGTTTTTCTGAATCTCCGCCCCGGGTTGGGGCGGATGACGGCGGAGGAGAAGGCAAAGACGAGGGGAAAAGGGGGCGGGAGTATTAATGCATCACCGCATTGTATTAAGCATTGTCTTAACCATAGCATTGGAGTATTAATGCATTGTCAGTCTTTCATGAGCTGACTTCCATCTTTTTGGATGGTACTTGGATGGTACTTGGACGTACTTTTTGGATGGTACTTGGACGTACTTTTTGGATGGTACTTGGACGTGTGGCGATAAAGGGGTGAGCGGGAGATGGTGGCGAGGGGGGCAGAGGGAGCGGGAGTACATCGCAACAACAAAGCTGCGGCAACACGGCCACAGATCCTGACCTGTCTTGACCTGAGGGGGGTGCCACACGGCCACAGATCCCGACCTGACTTCACAGGAGGGGGGTGCCGCACCGCCACACCACTGAATCACCGGACTGCCACAGACAAATTCGTTCTTTGAAGCCACAGAGGTGTGATGTCCTACGAATAGGGTTGTTCCGATATCGAGGCTCTTCCGATATTTGATATCGTGAACGACATTCAACGTCGATATCGATACAGCGATATTATCGCAACAAAATATCGATATCGGCAATATCAAGATTGATTTCATCTTTATATTGCAGATAATTTATATTAATCTTCATCGCGTGGAGTAAAATTTGGTTTAAAAATACACTTCTGAGGTTCGCTCATTAAAAAAAAACTTGTGTGCGAGCTAATTTTTGAGATCGCTATTTTAAGCTACCTACCAATGAATTTTCAGTACCAAAACAGAAATAATCGTCTATGCAGTATGGTTCTTGTTAATTGCTTTTTAAACTGCAATTCTTAAATGTGATTCCTATGTGATTTTTGGAATAATTAAAACACAAACATTTTCATTCACAGATAAAATGATATTCTATCACAAAAATATCGATATTCACCACAAAAATATCGATATTTATTGATCATCCCTACCTACGAAATTGAAGCAATTCTTTGTTGATTTAGAATCAGAATCAGATTCTGATGATGAAATAGTGAATTGGGTTCTTTCTATTGGTTTTACAAGACAGATTCAGAATTTTTCAAACTAGATTCGGAATTTCCCAAACCAAATTCAGAACTTTCCATTTCAAATTCAAAATTTCGTTATTTTTTTACATGATATTTCGGACCAACTTTCTTACAATAAGTACTTTTCTTGATTTGTAGGTAGGTAAGTAATTGTTTCACAAAAATCTCCCTTACAGGGAGACCTTTTAGATCATGCATGATCATAGGCATCCATGGATACCTATGTCTTCTCAAAATCATACCGGTGTAAACAACGGCTAGGTTATCTGTTGCGAGGCAAACAATAG
Organism: Stenodema calcarata; assembly: GCA_963920205.1. Lineage (NCBI taxonomy): Eukaryota > Metazoa > Arthropoda > Insecta > Hemiptera > Miridae > Stenodema > Stenodema calcarata. The sequence continues at coordinate 18,901,498 of OY986062.1, forward strand.
GTCGTTTAATATTAAATTTGCGATCATTTGGTTATACCGGAAAATTTTCTCCTCGTTAGTCATAGATGAGGTACCCGGTAACGAATGGATAAACACGTCAACCTGCTGTTGAAAGTTTCTCTGGCGGTATATTTGTACACGTTCAGCGGATGTCTTGGACTTTAATTTAGCCATCACCGAAATTATTTTTGATGAAATATCAATATCTATATCCAACAATATTGGTGTAAACAACTGCTAGGTACCTACTTATTTGTTGCGAGGCTAACAATAGGTCGTTTAATATTCCTTACAAGCACTTTTAGTTAGGTTTAGGAGCCTCCCAAAACCGTAACGAAAAAATTCTTATGATTTACACGTGCAACCAAGCCGTTGGTAGGGAAATGGAACTTCCGTAGTGTTCATCGCACAGAAATCTTTCACCACTCGTTGGAATCGTCTGCTTTTTTTTTTAGAAAACTTTCATGATACTCGCTACCCTTTCCAACCACCGGAAGTGTCCCAAAAAACGTTACAATATTTTTTTTACTTTTTTTTAAATTTTGTTTTGATGACGGAAATTTTTGACTGACCCCCAGACAATAGACATATATGTCTATATCCATGTCAAAATTACAGGTTCTGAGATTCTTGGCCACTTGATTAATAGGGATAGGTTCTCGAGGGTTGGTCTGTACCAACCCTCGAGAACCTATCTCTATTAAAAATTACTCATATTAGATTACCCGGGTGAAACTAAGAAACATACTGGTTTATCAAGTAAACAGAATAAACATTTCACTCATTTGATGCAATAGTGTCTTATCTCCAAATTTCATGGGTAATCGAAAAAAAACCATTTCAACTTTGGAAAATTCCGCTACGAATTTCACTAAGCTTAGTGAAATTATTAGTGAAATTTTCTAAAGTTGAAATGGTTTTTTCTTCGATTACCCATGAAATTTGGAGATAAGACACTATTGCATCCAATGAGCGATTTAATCCGAATACATTATCTATATAAATACGTACTTAATACGGACTTAAGTAAATACGTACTTATTAAATAAGTTTATAGTACACGTACACAAAATTTATAAATACCTGTATTTATAAATTTTGTGTTTACTTTTGCAATAATGTTTTGAAGAACAACGTTTATTTTTATTTACAATCAACTGGTACATTATAATGAAGCCTCCTTTCAATTGAACATATTGTCAAGATACTACTGTTAAATTATATGTGATCAATTTTACATTAAAATTTAATGTAGGCGCCAAATGTAATATGCCCAATTTAAAAGCATATTTAATATGCTTACAGGGTAAAAATAAAACCAATAATCCAATAACTACGTTTGAGAAATTTATTACGTTCTGAACTTGGAGTTAACGTAATAAATTTTTATTCAGAAGAGGACGCCACTTGACCAGCTCCTCTTCTACACCATCACGCACACACACCCAACTTGAACACCTTACACGCTTGCACCATAGTCGCCTGATGGGCAATATTATTTAAATAAAACATTGATTGATTGAACTTGAAATCGAAAGTTATGAAATTGTTTTGGAAGATTCTGAATTTAGTTTAGAAAATTCTCAATTTGGTTTGGACAATTCTTACATTGGTTTGAAAATACTGAAATTGGTGAAGAAAATTCTGAATCCGTCTTGTAAATTGACAAGACAGCATTTATGAAATGAAGTAGCGGGGAACCGGAGTCTGTCACGAACCCATTGATGACCCGACAGATTCAAAACGGAGTCCGGTGGCAGTCGCAAGTCCAGTTAGGTCAGGATTTGTGGCGGTGTTGCCACAGCTTTGTCGTCAGTTGACTTCCACCACATCAATTGAAATTGTGAGCTGTAAATGGACGTGGGGAGTAAAGAGGAGAGCGGGGGGAGGGCGGTGGTGGGTGGTGATGGTGGGAGAAAAGGGGGCGGAAGTATTGACGTATCACAGCATCGTATTAAGCATTGGAGTATTAATGCACTGTCCGTCAGTCATCTGCTGACTTCCACCCCCTAAATTGAAATTTTGGGCAGTACTTGTACGTGGGGTGTGACGAGGAGAGAGGTGGTGGGTGGCAGAGGGTGGCGACGGGGCGGAAAGGGGGCGGGAGTATTGGAGCGTTGGACGTATAGATCAAGTGGACGGGGTTGCGGAATAAAAACATTCCCCAATCAACTGATTAGGCTTTGGCTGTGATTTCTTGATATATTAAGCATTCGTATCTATATTAAATAATATATCGAGGGTCTCACGGCAACTTCCCACATCGTCATTTCGGCAACTTTTCAGCAGAGCCAAAAAACCATCTACCAATGACTATGTTTACTGAGTAATTCAGTAAAATAAATCGTCAGATTTAGTGTTACCTAACTTCGGTACCTAACTTTACGTCAATTATACGTCTTACGGATACGGCGGTCGCATCATGTTATACGTCGACCCAGAGAGAGGGGGAAAAAACATTCGGATCGATCGGAGACGACAGAGAGAGAAATTCCTTTGCCCGGATGAGGGAGATTTCTGCGGCTTTGCTGAGAGCTTTAATGATAAATAGCGGAACGGAGGCCCAAAGCCGATGGGCTTGTTGCGTGCTGGCGACACGACAGTTGGAAGATATGTCTTGAGAATAGGGTCCTTTCAGTTTCGGCTTTTGGGCCCCGTATTTCTCCGAAATGGCCTCAGTAATAAAATGAAATCGCTTCCCCTTTTCTCGCGGCTATTAACGGGATTTCTTCCCGATGGCTCTAATTTTCCGACCCAACGCCGCCCACGTCCTTCGCTTCTCTCGATGGTACACACTTGAGGAAAGCAATCTCGCTCCATTTACAAGTTGTAGGACAATACACAATTATTTCACAGGTCGTCTCACTAAGGATGGGAAATCGACACAAAAAATCGATTTGATTCAAAATCGAATCTAAAAGATCGATTTACCAAAAAATCATCACGAAAGTATCGATTTTTTATAAAAACGATTTAAAAATCGGTTTCTAAAAAAAATATTACTTTTCTAATATTTTTCTAAACTATTTTTTTAAATAATTATCGTAAAATAGATAATAATGATAAAGGTAGGTAGGTTGTAAGGGTAGGAAATCGGAAAGTGTCGATTTTTTTTTTACACTCTGTGTCGGAAAATCTCCCGACATTCTCTTCTGGGAAAATAAGGGCGGTACAAAACTTTTTTGATGTGTATAAATTACGCAATGCTGCATTAATTTCTGTTTTGTTTTAACATTTGTTTCTAAATGGATTTTTCGTTCTGACTTCAAATTTGTTGGAATTTGTCGTCTACTCCTGCCTTGACGCTTTCATCTGTGGCAACTTTCATATCGCCCAATTAATTTTTGAGCTACCTAGTAAATAAAGGGGGGATTACTCATAATTTTCTAAACTTTAACATACTGATGATTGACACCTAATTTTAAAGGTTTTTTTATTTTTATTTTACGTTGAACACGATGGTGAAAACATAATTGCGATATCTTATTCCGTTCTCAAACTGGAGCACTTGAAGATGGAGAAAAGGGGGTTGTTACTCAAAATGCTCTTCACAGTTCATCTGCTGCGATCTGATAACGGGAAGAAATATCGCCATTCTGACTTCACCATCGTGTTCAGCGTTGAAAAATCTATGATCTATGTTACTCGGAAAAAAAGTGAGAGACAAATTTGTTATAGGTACTTGGTCATTATTTTCGAAAATTCGCTCTTATAGCCATGCTGCGTGACTTTGGATTTTTTTCATTCAACTTGTCAAGTATTGAGATGATCACTACCATCAACGTCTTGATCCTCCGCTCTCCCGTTTTATTCCGATTCCTCCATAATTCAATGAGGAAACGGGGGGAAAAGGTGATCTAAACCGCGGATTTTCGCCAGAAGGCAGCTACCGGGCGGTGGAGCAGTTTCACACAAAAATATCTATTGCTGTTATTCAACGTGTCTGGTCTTAATCTGCGAATCAAACTAAGCTAATCTTCATCTCTGTAATATTGTAACCCGGAGACCACAACTGCCAACCTGGTAGACCCAGTATTTTCGGCGTCAACCTCGTACGGAAACCTTTTCTAATTAAATTCGGGTTGCAGGTGTGGCCAACTGGTCGCGGGAGAAAGAAAGAAAATAAGAAAGCTTAACTGAATTTTTCTGATTACTGCTGGCCTCCACTACGTTCCATTTAACCGTATTTTTTTGTATACCTTGGACGTTATGACACATCTGATATACATACAGAGTGTATCAGATAAAGAACAAACGACTTCATCTACAACTAATTTACAACGAAAAATACCCCTTAGAATCACTTAATTTACACTGTAAATTGAAAATTCAGGATACCCCTAACGCCAAACCAACATTTTTTGGGAGGAACTAGTCAGTGAAGATGGAGTTTGAAAACTTCCTTTTAGAAAAAGAAGCTATAATAATTGTCCTCGGTTCAAAGTTTGAAAATCCGTTTCAGACCTGAATCCACTGCCAAAAGACATCGAAAATTATATGTATATTTATAGTGTTATGATTGTTATGATTATATGTATATTTATAGTGTTATGATTACCGTGTGCTATCCCCTGTTCGAAACCCCGATGTGACATTTACATCATCTTATAATATATCCGCATGAATAGGGCCCAGTTCCTGGGCAGAAACGTCGTGGAATAAAAACCTTCAAACAAACGACTAGTATTTGGTCATTCAACGCATCTGTATATTTATATGTATTTATGTACCTATGTGTCATTCCAGACGGTAACTCTCGTTAGAATGGGGGTAAAATGTTCAAATTTTCAAAAAACAACCGTCCTGGCAATAAGAGAGGATATTTTGGAGAGTGTGTTCGGGGGGGGGGGGGGGAGGGGGGGGAGGATTCCCAAAATAAAACAGTCTAACAAGTGACACCTCATTTTAAAGGTTTTTTTCACTCTAACTCTACAAAGTGAGGTGTTACTCGGAAAAAAGGAGAAAACATTTGTTATTAAACCAGTAAAATGGATACATTTTACATAAAACCAGTTATTTATTCGAAAATTCGCACTTATAGCCATACTGCATGACAGTGGATTTTTTTCGAATAGAGGCAATTGCTTGTTTCGTAAATGGTTAGAAACCCCAATGAGCGGAGGTTATACGTAGAGTCCACAGGTCTTATTAGTGCTGTGTAAAGTTGTTAGTGCACCATCTTGGACGTCAGCCTCCATATTCTACCACAGGCGCTTTGATTACACTAGAGTGCCCTTTTGGTCTTTAGATGTGGGTTCCAAGTAACCTTGCTACCCATACAATAACTAGATATTTAGCTTCTCCTCTTACAACTGCACTCTCCCTGGGGATCCTGAACCTCAATGATTCCCGACTGATACGCCTCCTGGTGAAGAGGACTGCTACTGTCTTTTTAGGATTTACACCAAGCCCTTCCACTCCACCATATTTCTAGAATTTCCCGAGCTGGCTGATGCAGCTCCTGAATTGTATACCGAAACCTGCCCTGAAACGGTATGACCAGATCTTCCACATACCCCAGTAACATCCTTCATTCAATGTTTGAATCGAGGCAATTGCATGTCTTGCAAATGGTTGGAAACCCTAGTAATTATGAGATGAGGTGCTGTTTCGTCCTCCTCTACGTAGAGTCCATAGAGGACCACAGGTCTTATTAGTGCTGTGTACAGCCAGTGCACCATCTTGGGTGTCAGCCTCCATATTCTACCACAGGCGCTTTGATTACACTAGAGTGGCCTTTTGGTCTTTAGATGTGGGTTCCAAGTAAGCTTGCTATCCATACAATGACCAGATATTTAGCTTCTCCTCTTACAACTGCACTCTCCCTGGGGATCCTGAACCTCAATGATTCCCGACTGGTACTCCTCCTGGTGAAGAGAACTGCTACTGTGTCTTTCTAGGATTGACACCAAGCCCTTCCACTCCACCATATTTCTAAAATTTCCCGAGCTGGCTGATGCAGCTCCTGAATTGTATACCGAAACCTGCCTTGAAATGGAATGTCCAGATCTTCCACATACCCCAGTAACACCCTTCATTCAATGTTCGTATGAGGCTGCCAACGACCAGGTCCCACAGGGGATGTGGCAGAACGCCCCCATGCAGACTGGCAGCCCTTAGTCGTTATTACCACCAGACTTTGAAACATTTTTACTTCCACCATACGCTTTTCCAACATGGTCTAACAGAACCGGTACAGGAAGAGAGTGGGTTTGAAATGACCAAGAAGTCGTGATGGTAGGGGTTTTAACCACAACTTTCAATACAGTGACTCATGAATACTGTCATAAATGAGGTACTGAATCGGTCTAGAAATCGCAATGACAATAACACAACTAATAACGACCATTTAAAATTTACAAGTCCCAACAGAATTCAGTAGGTAGTCTAAAAACCACTCTAACTTATAATATACACATATTACAAGTGACATTTTTTTTTGAGAAAATGAGGTTTTGAGTGAATATGGTGCAGAATTAAATAACCGAATTATAACCTAAAAACGGGTTTATAATGATATTTTACTTCAATTTGGAGAAAAAAGGCAAATAATTTTTCCCAGCCCGACATTGTGACCTTCATAATATGACCATCTGGCACATGATCACATTAACCCCTACAATCGATTCCACTGGTTGGACTGAATTCCTCTGGTAGAAGTGATCATGAAGGGAATGGGCTTATTTCGTTCCCATGTAAAATTGATCAAGTGGCAAATGGTCAGTTTTTCTTCAATTCACTATTACGGTGGATACAGAAGTTTGTTTGGTAAAACTGATCATGTAGATTGACTATCTGCAACATGGGTTTCACTGCTCTGCTGGTAAGACTGAACAAGTCTTTTCTGCAGAAAAATCACTATAATTTTAATATTAACAAGATTTTGGAGGGTTTTGGAATTTACTGAAGCACTGAACACTTCATTATAATAGGGAATACGAAGGAAGATACTGATTTTGAATGTCCATTTCTCGATTCAGAAAGACGGAGAAACTTTGGAAGGCTCTCCAGTAAAATTTGTAAAATGTTACTTGGTCACTTTTACCAATTACCCCACGATATTATGAGTAATATTCAATCATCAATAATGATTGCTTCGATGGGATGGTCGTTCCCAAACTCACTTTGACGACTCGATGGTGGTAAAAATGAGGTAAAAGCTGACTCTGTTTGGTTTTCAGAGGGTAAGTGGTGGAATGAGAGGTGGAAAGGGCACTGAAAGCTTTGGAACGCTCCCAGTAGAGCCCCCACCATCCCGTAATGACCTTTCTGAGTTGACAACTGTAATTTGTCCGCGTACTTTGGAGCATTCCAAAGGCCTTCCCCAATAGGATGGGACGAAAGGGAAGTTACTTCCAGTGAATTCCATTCTCCGGAGAAGAGGGAAGATGTTGGACTGGCTTTGAAAGGGGAGAAGGGTTGGTTCTGAACTTTTTGTACATCGAACCCCTCTCTGTAATGGCTACACGAGAACTCTAGTCTCTTCTGACGGCCTTCTAGTTTGACTTCATCTTTCAAAATCGGTCTGTCAAAGCTAAACAATGCGTAAAATCGTACGAACCTTCCAAGAATACGTTATGATCAGGAGTTGTTCAAGAGTGTATAGTTTGTCCTGTATACCAGTGGTCCGCGAGATGCCATCGAAAAAAGCCGTTACACTTTGTAGCCAAGCGTACATCAGTGTCATCAGGTCGTACCCGTGAGAGATATACGAAGAGGAGCTTCTCCTAATGTAAAGGAGGAGGGCTCCGTGACGATGGAAAATATTGAAGTATTGAAGTGGCATAATATAAACGAAATTGCTGTACCGTTAACCAGTACTTAGATCAGATTCAGGAAATCAGTTTTTTTAGAGAGTGGCAGAATTGGGCCACTCTAAGAAATTTAAGTTCGAAAATGAGCTCTATGAGAAACTATCGCCGAAAGTATATATTTTGAGCTACATTGAGTGAGGTTAAAGGTACTTTAGCAGTTGATTCGACGAGGATCGGGCAATGAAGTTGAAGGGCGAGTTAAAGCGCCTTTAACCGGTTAAATTAACGCCAGGCTTTAGTTATGTGTTGGTTGAAGGATTCAAAATTTGTTACGTATCCAACACTCTTCTGGTATTCAAAACCTTTTTGATTCCCTCTTCTTCCACCCCAAATTTTACTCTACCTACGTAAAACTACTCCTGTTTCAATTTTGTATGGAGCGAGGAAAACTTTGACCGAAAAAGAATTTTAAGAAAGTCACGCAAAAACGGCTCAATGGATCGAACCCTTCTCCCGTATTTAAATGTCTCTGTGACCGGGGACGGACTTCCGGATCCATTGCATAGGGGTGGGGGTAAAATCTTAAATTTTTCCTTCCCGTGAGACAGATGAAGATTATTTTTGGTATTTAAGATTATAAGGGTTTGTAAAGGGACATGTAAGAGGTATAATCCGTAAAGCGACAGGTAAGAGTGGCAGATGGATCCATCCTGAGTTCTGCCCTTTCGGGAAAGGTAACAGAGGTAGATGGACACACCCCGAGTTCTGCCGGACAGCTAGTACACAATAATTGGTCGTGATCAAGTTTCTGACAGCAAGAAGGGAGAAAAATTTCTTAATCTACCAACCCAATCAATTAATATGGAATTACCTATTGGGTATCCTGCTTCTTGTTTTCAAGTATTATCGCCGCAGTGTTCCAAGCCGAGGCGATTGCCATTGAACACTGTTTTGTGGAGATCAGAAAGCTAAACCTAATGGGTAAGAGAGTGGCAATCTGTTCGATAGCCAGGCCGTACTGGTGGCATTGGCCTCTCCAGTGATGACGTCAAAGACAGTGATGGGCTGTAAGAATGCCCTGGACAACATATCAGACAGGAACAAAGTCACATTGGTATGGGTACCGGGGAATACAGGGCAAAAGGGAAACGGTGAGGCGGCTACATTGGCCAGAAATGGATCGGAGACCGACATCATCGGACCTGAGCCCTACTGTGGAATATCCAAAAGCCTCAGAAAAATCACCACAAAAGAGTTTGTTGCTGTCAGAAACTCAAGCCTCGTGGAATAGATCCACAGGCCAGAGGCACGCAAAGAAATGCATAGGTGTACCCTCGCATGCAGCTACGACAAACCTACTCAATCTCAGCCGCACCAGGCTGAGGATAATGGTAGGCCTTCTGCAGGATCAGGGTGGCCGAAGACAGTGAGTGCTTGTTCTGGCTCGAGGAGGAGGATACGGCAGAACACGTCTCATGCCATTGCAAAGGACTAGGAGGAATTGAGGAATCTTAATGGCCTCTGGAAGTTGATGAAACAACTGAATCTCAGAGAGGAGCTCTAATCACTGGGAGGGCACAATAGATCTTAACAGGTCGAGGTGCTTTACTTATCAAAAGCCTCCCACATCTTATCGCATCTATCACAGGTATGATAAAAGGAACCAAATAGCTTCATGCTTTATACCTACCTATATTTTTTTTTTTTTTTTTTGAGAAAAATCAACATTTATGTTATTAATAGAAGGGACCTAAGAAGGGAACTTGAAGGAGTAGGAATGAAGCTTGTGCGGTTTTTTAATCCTCGAGGATTAGTAGTAGGGCCCCATCTTCCATCCCCAGCCCATCTGCATCCCCGAAGCCGCGGATCCGTCTACGAGGCCCTCTGATGCGCATCGAAATGGCCCTTATCACGGCGAAATTCAATTTAACTCGGATCCAACCCATGACGTGCCCCTCCGGTCTTCGCCACTTCTCGGCCAAAGTCCTACCAAGCTGCTTGGTGAATGCCCGAAATTCCTTATGGAGGACTCCGTCGCAGGTCACTATTAGGGGGGTGAACGATCCACGATGCTCTTCCGCGGCGCGGTTATACTTTCTGTGCTTCTCGGATGCTGCCCGCTGGAGAGTTTCCTCGGTGGCCTGAGACTGGTAAGAGGAAACTATAATTAATTAAGATTGGGCATATTTGAATGATATTGTCCTAACATTACATTTTACATAAAACCAGTTATTTCTTTGAAAATTCGCTCTTATAGACATGCTGCATGACTGGATTTTTTCCTAATACGTCGTATTTAGAGTTAGGTACCTAAAAACCACGATTCGAAGTTCAAAGTAACTTTCACTAAGATTTTTGGAATCGTCACGAAGTTGACGTCATATTTGTTGAAAAGGAACCGTCAAGATGGCGGCAACTTCCAGGCTCTTAGTACTCATGAACAACTCGAGTTTCGAGTAAGTTCGACGGGCAGACTTACGTTACCTACTAATAAGCTTGAAACGCCTCGGTTCAGTCATGGAATGCAAATCTCAACTCGAGAGAGGGGGGAAAACCCGAGTGTACAATATTAGATCACTTACTGTTTGAGTTTATGTGGTTTGCGGTGAGGGCGTGCGGCCTCTAGAAGTGGATCTAGAGACGGTGTCAGATTAGTCGAACACTGCTGAGCGACGCCGCTTGGGTCCCCGACGAGAACCATATCTTCCAGTTCACCCTAAAACATGAATATTATTTAATAGAAAGGCGACGTTGTCGTCGGAGGATATTTTAACAATATTCTTACAATATTAAGATTGGGTGTTCTTAATACGTGGGCGTTAAAAATGTGCGGTATCCCCTTCGAAAATGCTCAATCAAACACTGAATCCTCACGAAAAACACTCAATCAATCCGCCTCGCCAATATCATGCACAAATAACCTAAGCAAATTAATAAAATTATAAATTATGTATTTATTACTACAGGTTGTATTCAAATGACCAAGCTAGTCTTTTTTTCGGTGTTTATTTTCTCACGACGTTTCGGCAATGGAACAAAGCCCTATTCATGTGAGATTACATGTAGAAGTGAAAATATTTAACATTAAACTGACGAACTGTTATAGAGAAGTAAACCTTTACTGTAAATCTCACATGAATAGGGCTTTGTTCCATTGCCGAAACGTCGTGAGAAAATAAACACCGAAAAAAGACTAGCTTGGTCATTTGAATACAACCTGCTTCTTCACACTAGTCAATCCCATCATTACAATTTATTACTACATCTATAACTTATTTATATATTTGAAGAGTGCAGGGGAGAAAGGGGTGATATCCATTTTTTCGGATTTGAGTTAGGGTTGGCAACATGTAGCCCTCATAGAGTAGTTTCAAATGAGCTATCAAAACAGGGGAAGAAAGAAGGTATCTCACAGAAAAAGTTATATAACTTGGCACTCTTTAGACCTAGCGACTTGAATCATTTGAAAGGCACTGGCCGAAGATGAAGAAAATAGTAATGGGGAATGACAGGGTTTTTGAAGTTATATAACTCGGCACTATTTAGACCTAGTGACTTGAATATTTTGGAAGCCACTGGCTAAAGTTGAAACGAAGCTCTGTGCTAAATTTTAGGTCAATCGGTGAAGGTGGAGAGGCTGTTGCCTTGGCTAACTAAATAAGAAGAAGAACGTGGTAAGGGCGAAGAACCAGGTTTTTGAAGTGATATAACTCGGCTCCATTTAGACCTAGTGACTTTTTTTTCTTCATTACATGCTCTTTCCATTTCAGTTTGGCATCAAGATATTTTGCTTCGTTAGCATGTGGGATTGCCTGGCCAGCGAGGTAAGCAGGCACATAGTTGCATTGCTTATTAGTGAAGTCAACGTGCACTGATTTTGCCTCCATTTGGTTGTCCAGGTGTGTATGCTAGATATAGATCGGTTTAGTTTATTAACTGATCGTTTTACTCTGTTTTACTGACTCGTTATTGGTTTCACCGGTTGCCAGGACTGCAGTATCATCTGCAAAAGTGGCAGTTGTGTTTCCTTCAATTTCTGGCAAGTCGCTGGTATACAGCAGGTAAAGTAGGGGTCCCAATACGCTGCCCTGAGGCACACCTGCCTGGATCTTTTTGGGTTCTGTAAAAGCGTCATCCTGTTTAACTCAAAAGTATCGGTCAGTAAGATATGACTCCAGAAGTTCTGCATAGCTTGTCGGTAGCATTTTATAAACTAGCCCTGCATGCCACACTTTGTCGAACGCCTGGGTGACATCTAGAAAAACGGCGGAGCAGACTTTTTTTCTTCCAGCGCTCTCTCGATTATGCTTGTGATTCTGTGGGCTTGATCAATAGTTGAGTGTTGTTTTACTGAAACCATACTGATGTTTCGGAATCAGTTTACGTTCTTTTATGATCTTTGGGAGTCTCCTGTTTATGAGCTTTTCGAACAAAAAGGAGGAGTCTGACAGCTGCTGGTTTTCCAGGCTTTTGTATCATGATAACTTCGCCTATTTTCCACAACTGTGGTACATAGCGTAGTTTGATGCATGCATTCGTGATCTTTGTAATCTTGACAATGGTTTTGCGCGGAAGATGTTTCAAGATTTGTCCTGTTATGCAGTCGTAGCCTGGCGCTTTTTGTGGGTTGATCTCATTTTGGATTGTTTTCTGAACCTGATCTCTACATCAGGTTGACGTGATTGGGCTTCTTCTAATGGTTGTTCATCAGGGTTTGCTGTAAAAATGCTTGCTAGGTATTCAGCAAGCACATCAGCTTTTTCCTGGTTGCTTTTAACCCTTAAACCAGTTATCTGTTTCTTAGTAGGGGGAGCTTGAACCACTGGCATTCTGAGGTGTTTCGTTGCTTTCCAAAGTGAATCTTTTAAAAGTTGAAGACACGCTTCAGGATGAGTGAAACTCACCACTGAGAATTTTGAGAATGGAGCAGTTCCTTGTTGAGTAAACCAATTTCGGTAGATGCATTAATTTTCGACCAATTCTATCGAGGGTTACTTTATTTATTCGTACATACGGCCATTGATGCCCATTTACATACAGGAAAGAAATAATCGTTTAGTCGGATTAATGGATTTTATTTGCTTTCTCACTATTCAATCCGATGGTTTTGTTCGTCTGTAGGTAACGACCTATTGTTAAATGTTAAGGCTAATGAAGATAAAGGACTGCCAAAACGATTAAAATTGCACAAAATAGTTTTGACGTGGATAAACCTTATGGCTTAAAATTAGCGACAAGATGAAGGATTTTTCAACGTGAAGATGTAAATGAATGCAAAACGAAGGCACGGAATTCCAGAGGCTTATTAAAACCCGATCACCTAGCCAGCCAGCCCTCTGACGTCATAGGCTCTTACGACATAGGCTGTGACGTACTAGTTGGCCTTCTGCCAGCCGTCTGACGTTATACGCTTGTGCGTCATAGGCTCTGACGTACTAGTTGGCCTCCTGCTAGCCGTCTGACGTCATACGCTCGTGCGTCATAGGTGCGTCTGACGTAGTGGCCCGCCTGTCGCTTGTGTTCTGACGTGATCTGAGGGAAAGGGTGAATCAAGGAAACAAATTTTTCCCGTTTCAGTTTATGTGCCCAAGCAAAGACATGAAAACGTCAAAAGAATGTCAAATCCATCCTGTTGTTGATACAGTCGAGAATTAAATGCTTGCATACGAGTCTGCAACACATTGGGACATTTTATGTCTTTAAAGAAGTGATTCAAGAACCTTCGAACAATGCTACATCACTTACCCCAGTAGCGTAGTTGTTATACTTAATTGTAGGGTTCATCATAAATTATGAAGCTTGCATTAGTATAGACAATATAAATTATTGAGAATGATCACCTGTGTGTAAACAATTATTTAAACAATCACGCTCATACCGCAGCTCGTCGGCCACGCACTCCGCAGTGGTTAACGTAATATGGTTAGGTAAATCGAGAGCTATCCAACGAGTGGTGAACGATTTTTGTACGATGATAACTGGCGGAGATAAAGTTCCGTAGCAACGAATCGGTTGTAAGCGAAAATCATCAGAAATTTTCGTGACGATTTCGTGTGACGCTTTTGTGTAACGTTTTTCGAGTTATGTGCCAGAGTAAAGACATAAAATGTCAAAATGGCAGCAATCGAAATGCATATTATAGAGAAGATGAAAACCCAAATACCAGATCCAAAATGAAAATTCTTTAGATCCACGGAACACATGTTGAGAATCGTATCTTTCATCGAGCATTTTGTTGCTGACGCAGAATTTGGAAACAATTCCAATCCACTCCTCACGGTTCTGAAACAGAACTTGTTCATCCCAATCAACTTTGGTATTTTACGCTTGAATTGACACATTCAACGCCCTACTTCTGTTTCAACCCTTATCCTTTACGGGTGAACGCGAGAAGGCGAAACGCCTAAACTTCTTGAGTCATCACATTATGGCCATTAGTCGCTACAGTTAGCGCGCGTAGAACCGCCTCACCCGACCTGTCAGCGTGAGCTTTGATTAGTTCGCTAGTCTCTAGCAACGTTGTCGGTGCGGAGAACGTCAAACTTACGGTCGCTTCTACGCTCACCTTCAACTTTGATAATCAATCTGCATCAACATTCTGTTTTCACCTTAATTACGTTGAATATGTTACAAATTGTTCGTTCCCCGAGGCAACTCCCAATCGATGGTGCGAAGCCTGTCGAGGTTTCAAACCCAACGGCTTCGTGACCTACTTCATTTGAAATTTTGAGCCTCCCAAAAATGACACCCAAATCCCGAATCGTACCATTGACTAACTTATTAATGTCATCTTACGGACATGATTACCCTGGAGACGTCGTAAATGTCCGAATGGATCAGACGAAGAAGCATTGGAAAATGAGGGTGAAATCACACCTGACAACGCAAGAGAGGGTGGTTGAGGGTGTCCAGCCAGGAATAATGTTAGAATTGATTCGTATTCAGAAACGAGTCGATGAAAAGGAACCTTTGAAAATCGTTGAAACCGTATTGATAAAACGTTAAAAACCCGTTAAAATCTGGTTAAAAACCGTCAATAGACGTTAAAATCCGTTAAAAGCCCGCAAAATCCTTCAAAAAACCCTTTAAAAACCATAAAACCGAAAAAAAGTTATAAAACCGAAAAAAAGTTAAAAACCCGAAAAAAATAACTAGTGAAAAAACTCCGAAACCGTCAAAATCTCCAAAACCGTCAAAAACCGAGGAAATCATTAAAACATTAAACATTAAAAGATCTTAAAACCCTTAAAACCCGAAAAAACTTAAAACGTGTTAAAATTTGATTTAACCAAATCCGTCAAAAAATCGTAAAAAACCTTGCAAGAATTGTGAAACCCGTTAGAAATCCGTCACAAACCGCTGAAAACCCGTAAAAACTGATTAAATCCGTAAGAAAACCGTAAAAACCGCTGAAAAACAAGTAAACCCATTAAAATTTGGTTAAAAAGGCGTTAACATCCCTTCAAAACCGTATAAATAATGAAAACCCGTTCACAAATCGTAAAACATCTGTCGAATACTCTTAACTAACTGTAAAAACCGTTACAAGACTTGTTAATCCGTCAAAAATAACAAAAAAGTCCTTAAAAAACCGTTTACAGAAATACCAAGAGATACAGAGATACCAAGATATCACTAGATATGAAATTTTCAATTGTCAGAAGCAGAAGGAATCGCAGCTTCTAAATGTGCAGGAAGGAAACGAGGAGGCCACAAGAAGAAACCACAACTGTACAACTGTAATTATAATGGGGTGGCGTTATCGATTGTTGATACGTAGATGTTCTGTGGTTCTTGAAATAAGATGGTTATTCCAACGTTTTAACGCTTCATTTCGACATCATCAAGGAAAATATAGAACAAAGGAAAAATATGAGATTTTTAGTTTATGTTGTACTCGTATAATACTACGAAAGCAACTGGGTTTAGAATTTCAAATGGGATAATAAGAAAAACATGAGTTACTTTGTTATATGGTGTTTGTTATATCCAACATTACATGGTGTTTGAATAAAACGTTTTAATAAAAACTTTTACGAGTACTCACAACGGCGAAGACCAACTCTGCCTCTACCTACCATCTCCAATGTCTACCTCTGCCTATCTGTGTGAGTACAATCTACCTTCGTTGCTGGACACCAAGTCTGCATTAAAAATCCTGTATTAAATATCATATGTACCTATTAGATCTATCTATATGTCTGTGGTATACCTCACCACATGTTTAGAGGACACTGTTAAGCAGGTTTTTTTTAAAATAACGCATTTATTAACAAAATGTATATAAGTACATCTCATAAACAAAAGCACAATGCCAAAGCTACTCCCCTCTGTAGGTTAGACCTGTGCTGCAGGGAGGTGTTATTTATAATTACCTTACCTATTATTATAGGTAGGGTAATTATAAATAACTCCTCCCTGCAGCATAGGTTTAACCTACAGAGGGGAGTAGCTTTGGCATTGTGCTTTTCCACTTGGAGTTATAACAACTGACACAATAACACTTAGAGTTATAACAACTGACTAGATAATGTGGTAACAGGAGTGCTTCTCATATGCAATAGCAACTATTGAAGAAATTAGAAAGAGAAAAAAATATTAAATTGGAATCCAAAAATTGGTAAAGAGAAAAATCAATATAACATTGGTTTTTTCATCATTACGAGCGAGCCTTCACCTCCCTTGACTTCTCTCAACCAGACACTTTGACAGAATAATGAGCACTAAAGCCTACTCTTAAATTTCTCCAGGGTCGTAGATGCACGAATTTGCTCATGAAGAGCATTGCACCATTCAGCTCCCCTAAAATCAAAAGCCAGCTGGCCACATTATCTAGTCAGTGGTTATAACTCTAAGTTATAACCCTCTCCTACGAAATTAGAGTCCACTATACTACCTTTCCAGTACCCTGTTAGTTTGGGATTGGGATTTTCGCCCACTGGGCTTAACAAGAACACGTTCCTTCAGTGGCAATACCAAATATCTAATTGCTCAGGGCTGTTCAGGAGAGAAAAACAAGTTTGTATTCTACTGAGGAGGGTGTTTCCTGGCTCGTACTGGTCCACACTAGGATTAGGTATCTACTCGTTCATTCACATGAAGTCCGTACTATGGACACAACTTGAGTAAGCTGATGTTACTGCTATGCATTAAACCGCTGGGTTGATCAAATCCCTGGAGATTTTTGAATTCTGGTGGATTTTACGTTCAATTCGTTCTATTGAAAAACCGTTGAAAACCCCAAAAATGATTCACCAGAGATATTGTACATCAGTTATCCTCACCGAAAACAGATAGCCAATCACGAGATCCGCATCTTCAGGAATGTCCAGAGAATTTTTCTTCAGTATGTCCGTGCTCACCCACCGGCAGTCGAAATAACTCCTGACTGAGCTGTCGTCTTGGATTCTGTAAGACATAAATTGAACAATCAATTACCATTGTAGGTTGTTTCATACATACAGAGAATTCATTGAAGAAACGACTTTTCGACGAAGATGATAGCCGTCTTTTAACGTCGAATTAATGGTACATTGGAAATCCCATTCTCATTTCTAGCCAACATCTGATTCTTATGTGTCAAGTTATTATGACTTATAATAATAATATCATAATTATATAAATATCATAGTATCATAATTATAATAATTATTATCACTTATTCTAAGGGGTGGCTTAGCGAATCAAAAAAGTCGAATATTGATTTCAATGAAGAAAATCAGAATCAATACAGTGATTTGTGTTGAATCCTAAAAACTCTGCAAATTCTTAACACAACGGTTTATTATCTTCTTTGTGCAGATCACCATTCTGTCTTGATCACTAATTGATATATTAATTATTATTAAGAATTATAATTAATTATTATTACCAAGTACCTAGTGTAAATTATTGATAATTATAGCCGGATATTGATAACTTTTATGAATTATTATCAATAACTATTAAAATAATTACTGATCATTATTAATTAACTCGATTTCTGAAAACCATGTGCTGTTCGAATCAGCTGGGCAAGTATGAACATCGACTACACAGGCTGCCTCACGTATCACCCTCATGTTGACGACTTTCGATCTGCTCCAACTTTGAGGCCTCATTGTGAACGAACGGCTGGTCGTACAAAGCTCAGGATAGTCTTGAAAAATTATAGCAATATAGACATAGAGAGTGTATTCCTTAGGAGTTACGCTGTAAGCAGAATATGCCGACGATCAGCTGATTTCTACAGCTAATTTCTACGCTATTAACACTATGAAGCTGTAATTTTGTATGTTTTACACTTTGAGCAGAATAGGCCCAGAATCACCTGAAAGACTCCTACAGCCAATGTCTACTCACACTAGGTCGCGTGTGCACTGTATACAATGCACCTTATCCACACAAATTCCACACAAATGGACTCCATTCGATACTAGTAATTCTACGTGAAGATTTGATTATTGATCTCAAGATCAATGACGGTGTGAAGTTTCATGTGTTAATGAAGGAAACATTCAACCTTGCACTGAATAACGATCCAGAAATTTCCACAAGGGGTGAAACGTGGATTGATGCAGTTTTCACACGCCACATCGAGTAGAATTATTATATACACAATAGGAATTACATTTCATACTTTTCATACCTCAAACCTTTAATCAGCATTACTGATGTATCAATAATTATTCCTACATCTAGTGAATGTGGTTACAATAAATACAAATAATATTTTGTCAGTGCAGTTTACGTTTTTTCCTACTTGAATCACCCATCACCCTATACGAATTCCTTAATTTCTCCCTAACTGCGAAAAATATACATAGGTATTCATGATCAGATATTTTTCCCAGTAAGGGAGAAATTTAGTAATTTGTATAGAGTGATAGATGATTGAAATAGGGGAAAAAGTAAATTTCTATCGAATTTCAAAACACCTAGGTACTCAAGTTAAGGAGACGGGTTTGATCGCATTGTGCGTTCAACTGTCGTCGCTAAGGTAGTTTTTGAAGAAAAAAAAAACATGAAAACGAATGGAATTTTCTTTTTACTTCATCTCTCGAGCGAAAAATCTACTTTTAAATACTTTTTACTCGCGGTAAAAGTTTTCCCTTTCCCTTCCCAACGGGACTCCTCGGAAAGATTTATTGCTCGGTGGAAATGAAGTGCCTGATGGAGGGTGGACGTTCCCAATGCGACTCGGTAGTCTCGGAGATGTTTGCGGTGAATCGTCTGACAAACTCGGGAGGCGAAGAAGTTTTTATTGGATGATGCTCGCAAGATTAAAAACAAGTTACGAAACGACAGGTTGTTAGCTCTCTTCGGGCTTGGATGAGTCCTTTATTCGATAAGATGTCAGGCCGTCGGTTGGATATCATAAATTTTTTAGTTTCACTGATAATCCTCTGAAAGTTGCGAGACATCGACAGGTTGAACAGTTCTCGTAACCCGCTCCAATTTAAGAACGCGGTAGCAAGAGCCCCGCCAAGCAAACAATTTGAGAAAAACGAACGCTACCTGGTGTATGTTTACCAGACGTCACGAAACGTGTTTTGCAGGTATTCATATCGCGGCTCCTTTTTGACCGTTCAACTTGAAATTTGATGTAAATCTTACTTACTTACTTCCTTGGCGCTACAACCCGCGAGTGGTCAGGACCTCCCGTAGTGAGATCCGCCAGTCATCTCTGTTTATTGCTGCAGCTTTCCAGTCGCGGACACCCAGGATAGAGCGCTCATCCGCTGCCACACCATCCACCCAACGCAGTCTAGGCCGTCGTTTGCCATATATTTTGTTGTACAAGGTTTTACTCGGTATTTCCTCTGGTCTCATCCTGGCAACATGTCCGGCCCTACGAAGCCTCTCCACCTTGATAAATCGTACAATGTCCCTTTCCCCAGACAGATCCACGACCTCTTGATTCGTTCGATGTCTCCAGGCGAGTTCCTCAGGATCAGACGCTGCTCCCCGAATTCTTCTGAGCACCTTCCTTTCAAAACGATGGACTTCTTCCTCAAGGGCTCTGGTTAGCGTCCAAGACTCCGACCCATCAGGACTGGTTTGATTAGGGTCTTGTACAGCCGCATCTTAGTTGCCCTGCTTTTCAGTCGTGGGACCAATCCAAAGTAGCTCCGGTTGGCCACCTGTATCCTGCGATGCACCTCCGCCTGCAAGTCATTATAACTGTTCACGTGAGATCCCAGGTATATCAATTCATTCACCGTGTCAAACGTGCATCCATTTACATGTATCTGATCGGGTATTCTTCCTTTCGCATTAGTAGTCATGTACTTGGTCTTTAATTGGTTCACCTCCACCCCGAACCGTGCTGCCGCCCTCTGAAGTTCCACAAAAACGTTGGACATGGCACTGAACGTTCCACCAACTACATCGATGTAAATCTTGTGAGGTGTCTAAAACAAATTATCTCGAAAAATATAACATATCTCGAACATATCCAAACATATCTCGAAAAATTCAAATGGAACTGTATAGTTTTCAGTTCACATTCAAATGGAGTTCAATTTTTAGAATTTGTTGAGACCATCAAGCTATAATAATTAATAATTATTATTAATCAATAACAATAATTGATAATAATTTACACAACTTGATAATAATTACTAATAATTAATGATAATTCATAATAATAAATCTATCATTTAGTGATCATGACAGAAAGGTGATCTGTACAAAGAAGATAATAAACCGTTGTCAAGAATTAGCAGTTTTTTAAATTCAATTTTCTGAATCTACGTAGGTATCTTGAAACGTAAACCCTCAAATGTTTAAGAAGGGATCTTTCTTTTCTCTTGAGCGATTCCAATGGTTCATTATTAAAGATAGAAACACCTTAAGAAACATAGAAAATAAAAAAAAAACCTTGTAGTTTAACATACGAATGAAGTGGATCGACTCCTTCATTAATGCTTTTCGTGTACAAAGTATTTATATCTTGAATGAAAGGGGTTGAACAATAACCGTAACGGCGGTGAAATCCTGGGACCGAAGTTGGTAAACTCTAATGAGGCGGAAGGCTCTGGATACTCGCCTCATTACGACAACTCGACATCTCAAATTATTTTCCTCACACTTTCGCGGTGGAACAGCTATTTTGAGAAATGTCAACAACTATTCAACATCTCGCGATACGTACATAAATCTGAATAGAAACAGAGCTGTCTTAACTTCAACAGAACGCAAATATGGTTTGCGGCTACATGAGGGTGAGTTCTATTTGGAAATGGTAGAATCTACTCGTATAATCTGATTTAGTGTTTCCAAATCAAATTAACGGGTTTCCAAACCAAACTAACGGTTTTCCAAGTTGAATTAACGGTTTTCTGAACCTAATTAAAAGTTCCAGTCATGCAGCATGATCGTAATGAGCGAATTTTCGAAGCAGTAGGCATTCGTACGAATAAGTAAAACAGGAGTAGTTCTACGCGAAGTAAAATTTGCGGCTGAAGGGGTGGGGGGGGGGAATTATATCTGCTCAGTTTATAGATTTTCCAACGCTAAACACGATGGTGAAGACAGAATTGCGGTATCTCATTCTCATGTGCTCAACTGAGGTGTCACTTGTCAGAATTTTTCATTTTGGGAATTTATGTGCAATTTCCCCCCCCCCCCCC
This sequence comes from Stenodema calcarata, assembly GCA_963920205.1. Taxonomy (NCBI): domain Eukaryota; kingdom Metazoa; phylum Arthropoda; class Insecta; order Hemiptera; family Miridae; genus Stenodema; species Stenodema calcarata. The sequence goes on from OY986062.1 coordinate 18,922,865, forward strand.
TAAAACTCCCCCAAAACCCTCTTAGAGCGGCTCGATTCTGAATGCCTACGAACTCAGCCTTTTGATTGCCTAGACAAATTTTTCGTGTTTTTGAACTTTTTGTCTCAATTCTATCGAGTGGTATCTTTGATAATATCAACCAGGCCCCCCTCAGCCCCATCAACTTTTACTCCATTATCATTCTTCAGACTTAGAGCATCAAAATTTCCTGTTCGATTTTCATCGTTTAGAATCAATTCCAGGCTGTTCTGTCTAAAGTTGATATGCCAGTTTTTTTTCAGATTTTTTGTTGTTAAAGTCGGTTTTAGCTGTATAAGATTTTGCTGTATCGATTCCTTTGTCTGGCAAAATATGACATACTAGAAAATTCGAGAATCAACAAAATCAAGTTGATAAATTGATACTTTCAGAGTTTCACTGGTTTTATAAAACTCTACCCACCAACGGTCAAGACAGAAGAGAGAGATCATGATTAAGATGGTTTTTTGCTGTGACAATTTTTCAAAACAAGAACCCAAAGACATCATATGAATTTGTTGAAACATTAATAACAGTGTTCATAAAAATTTACAAAGAATTTTGTTAGTAAGAAGTTATCGTTTTTGACTGTTTTTGAGACGAATTCTATTTTAACTATTTTTTTAAATGGTATCAACAGGTTTAACCTTCGAATTTAGAAATATATTCCTCCTAGTAATTTAACGAGTTCTTGAACTTAATAGTTCTGGATTGTTCCAACTTTTCAGCAATAAAACACTAAAGTTTCTGTTTCTGGGATTTTTTGTTAAACAATTTGATCTTTTTAAGAAAAAAACCATGAAAAAATGCATCGAAATGGATTCTATCAAGAGAAGAAAAGTTGTTGAACAAGGAATAACGTAAACAACTAGGAATATGCACTTATTTTAATTGTGAAGTGATTTCGTTGGCCTGGAAAATTTTCGAACGGCCCTGTTAAAAATTGCCACAATTTGAATAATTCTAGGTTGGTCTGTTATTCACGTGTTCAAAAATTCATGAAGAATGTTTCCTAACACGTAATTATTTCTTCCGGCGTCATCACTGGCCCGATTGGAACGCCACCTTGGCGCCAAAAGACCCACTCGATGACTCTTTTCCAGTCGAATTGCCCGAACTAGCCACATCACATCATCTCCACACACCGGGATGTTCTATTATTATTAATAAAATAAGGAAGTTACAAAATCGGATTTGTATCGAATTTCATAAAATTGCACCTGCATAATTCCTTTAAATTAACTGACAATTAAAAAAACGTGGATTCCTCATTGGCTCTCACCCTAAAGCGAGGCGATGCCATTTACCGTCACCCATCAACGCAGGTATGAGTACGCTCTGAGTTCCGTTCGGTCCCGAATGAACGAGCTTCACGGCATCTTGTCCGGCGAGCTCCACAGCGAAGTAGCACTCTTCCTGTCGCCGGGACCTCAAGCTGAAGAGAGTGCCTCCAGCCGGTTTCTGTAACACATCGAAACACTTTGTTATATTCGGGTGATTCCTGAGCAAATTTCGACGTTTAGACAGTTATCTGAATTGAGAGAAAAACGAAATGAACCAATTAGAACCACAATAAAAATGTAGAGTATTGAGGATTGGGAAGCGCACACAAGACTCTGTCGATGTCGTCACTGATTTGGTTTTCCACACGGAATTGGGTTTAGGCAGGGACTTAGCCAGGGAGTGGGTTTAGGGTCATTTCCCATACTTCTGGGGGAGTATTCCATTCCTCTCGCAATCACGGTTGCCAAGTCAGGGATTTTCCCCCTAGATTTAGAGGTTTTTTTTGGCCGACAGGGATTTTTTGGGGGGAAGTAGTGTGTAGGGTTTTTCTTTAGGGTTATTTTTTCCTAGTCAGGGGTTTTTCAGGGGGTGAATTTCACTGATGAATCAAATATTTTAGTTTTGCTAATCAAAGAACATTGAAAGAGGGTCGCTTGGCCATGGGTGCTGGTTCCAACTTGCCCTCGAAGCGGGACAATTTATGTCTGAAGAGGTGGGTAAATCTTTCCGATGCGACTAAGTTCTGGGTTGAGGTGTACGGAAACGTAAACAGCGCAAAAATCCCTTTTTAGGAACGTTGCGCTGTTAGCACTATCGCTGATGTCGCTCCCCACTTCGTACGCGTACGTTATGAGATGCTTCTCTGTGTACAACCACATCAAATCGAAGCTGAAGAACTGGCTTTCCATTGATATGGTCCAGAGAATCGTCACCGTACGTTACTTCCTCCGTGAAGAGGGATCACATGTGCTCAGTATCAGCCAACAGAGAATTGTAACATACCCGTGGATTCCACCGTCATGAAAATGATGATGAACAACAAAAAAGCTGAGGAAATCGAAATGGTGGATTCCCAATCAATGATGAAAAAACATCGCAATAGACATTTTGGAACATCAAAACGTCGATTTTGTTTGGTATAGGGTAAAGGGGCAGTGATAGAGTGTTAATGAAAATTAGATCTTATTTGGGACTTTTAAGCCGCACCTTAATTTTGTAATTGAGGGGCTTGCAGCAAGAACGAGTTAACTCCAATTTTTGAGCAAAATGAGCTACCTAACTGACGTTACTTCGAAAAAAAAATCGTTCTTTCGTTTGGTGCAACAAGGAGTTTCCTTCAATTGATAGTTATGAAAAATCCGCTAGATGGAGTTGGCTGCTTTGTTTTGGAGCAACATGGAGCTATTTCCAGGAGTTGACGCTTTGATTGAAAAAATTGTGTTAATCCCTTGTTGATGGAGACTCCTCAATTTTCAATCTCTTTCTTCCATGCTCTCCCACAGTAGCTAGGAAGTACCTATATTACGTCTGAAAACAATCAAGTCCACTTATTCTGGTGTTTTGAGTCAGGCGTTCCGCAAGGGAGCGTTCTAGGTCTGCTGTTGTACTCGTACCTTGTATACGTTGGCGACATCCCCACTTCCGCTGGAAATACCTCTGCTCAATTTGTTGACGACTCTGCCTTTCTCTGCAGCTCGCCAAGAGGTGAGAGAGCAGAATTGGGCTGTCAGGTGGAAAATGAAGCCGAACCCTCAAATTTCCTGCTCCATAATCTTCACCAATCTTCATACCCACGAATAACCAGCATTGAGCATCGGAGATGACGTTGTTTCCTCTAAAACTGAAGTGCGCTTCCTAGGAGTAACCACATTACTCGGATCTGCCTCTTAATGTTAATAAATACGGTTCGCTATAAATAGATAAATTCGTCTTATGCATCTCTTGATACCGTAATTTGGCAGAGTAAAAACCCGAAAGAATCGTAAATCTTACGGGGTTCCACTAAGTTGCCTTTTTAACCGCCATTTGTAGTACAAAGCGGAAAACCGTTATTTCGGGACGTGATTCTAAACCTCATTCCCCTGCCCCTCATCACTGCTCGTTTGCCTCCGGGGAAATTAATATTCAAACCTCACAAGCCGCTGACAAAAAGATGAGCCCGGTGACTCCATAGCAGTCGAGGGAGCGTTGCGTTGCTAAATGTTAAATATGTGTTCAGAAAAGTAGATTAGACTTAGATGCAAACAGTAGGAGCTTCGGATTCACGAAGGCGGTAGGTACTTTCATCTCAAACCGTCTCATGGCTTATTCATTCCGGCCCTCCCTCATCTTTTTTACCTCCGATCGTGAATTCAATGTTGCAATGACGATCGTAAATAACAGTGGATTGAGTGAATAGGGCCCTTCCCATTCAACCTTTCATATCTTCAACCCGGTGGCGGTGGAATATGAATTCGTAAAGGTGTTGGAATTCCAGGTTTCGACGAGTCTCCTTTTGAATATTTTAAAGGGTATTTCTGGAGTATTGTCAGCAGGAGATTTACAATGCAATGCTCATTTTCACGGGCGAACCTATTTAATCCACTCTATCTCGCAAATAATCGACAATATGAAACCCTTCATCGGATGTCCACTCCTGCCATTGTTGTAGAACAATTTTACATATTTTGAGCACCACACCAGTCAAGCGTCGGAATAATAATCATACGACAAATATCAAATTGTCGTGAGAAGGAAGGAAGGTGCCAATCAGGGTCAGTGGGGAGAAGTTGGACTACGTATCCTCGTCCTTATTTCTACCTGTTGTAGGTTGAGGGTTACGGCGGACTACTTCGTTTCTAGGCCTCGATTGGCTGAGAGGACTACCCTCCAGCAAGTGGACGTTTCCAAGTGACATTCGGAGTGGACGGGGTCTCCTGGGCCCCTCTATTCTGTCAATTCGTACGTCGATACATTTTAAAGTTCCTGTATTTAAACTGCCATACCTGGTTCCTTCAGTGCCCATTACTAAGAAAACCGTTTTTTCAAGTGGTCATAATGTTGAGCTCGAAAATAATTTACCATAAATTTAAATTTCATTCAATTTAAAATTTTTGATCTGTGACGGTTAGAAGCGATGTGGGACTGTTTAACTGTTGACATTTTATGTCTTTACTCTGGCACATAACTCGAAAAACGTTACACAAAAGCGTCACACGAAATAGTCACGAAAATTTCTCATGATTTTCGTTTACAACCGATTCGTTGCTACGGAACTTCATCTTCGCCAGTTATCATCGTAGAAAAATCGTTCACCACTCGTTGGATAGCTCTCGATTTACCTAACCATATTACGTTAATCACTGCGGAGTGCGTGGCCGACAAGCTGCGGTATGAGCGTGATTGTTTAAATAATTGTAACTAGTACGTCAGAGCCTATGACGCACGAGCGTATGACGTCAGACGGCTGGCAGGAGGCCAAGTAGTACGTCAGAGCCTATGACGCACGAGCGTATGACGTCAGACGGCTGGCCGGAGGCCAAATAGTACGTCAGAGCCTATGACGCACGAGCGTATGACGTCAGACGGCTGGCTGGCTAGGTGATCGGGTTTTTTTATTTATGCATCTGCACATACATTAGGGCCTTTTGGCCCTCTCTACCATGATGGCAGAAAACAAAATTACAAATTAATTTAAAAAATATCATCCTCCTTCTGCTTGGGAAAGCATGGAAGAAAGAGATTGAAAATTTAGGGGTCTCCATCAACACCATTTTGTCAATCAAAGCGTCAACTCCTGGAAATAGCTTCATGTTGCTCCAAAACGAAGCAGCCAACTCCGGATTTCTTGATAATTATCAATTGAAGGAAACTCCTTGTTGCACCAAACGAAAGAACGATTTTTTTTTTTCTCTCGAAGAAACGTCAGTTAGGTAGTTCATTTTGCTCAAAAATTGGAGTTAACTCGTTTTGCTGCAAATTGGGAATCCACCATTTCGATTTCCCAAGCTTTTTTTGTTCATTATCATTTTCATGACGGTGGAATCCACGGGTACCTATGTTACAATGTTAGTAACATTTTACATACATCCATCAGGACGTTAATGGTCGATATCCGCCCTTACCCCATGAACCTTACTCTCATACTCTTGGTGATAAAAGTATTCACTCGAACAATTTACCGCCTTTCAGTGATAAGCCTTGCAACAGTGTTGGACCGCGGATGGAGACCGCGGGAGCGAGATAACTTTGACCGCAGTAGTCCATTTATGTTGGGAACCGCAACGTTTCCGCTCGGTCGGCCCTTCATCTCACGACTGCTCCTCAGACCTTGAGGGGGATGGATGATACCATAGTTTAGAATTACCGAATTTATGCTTTGCCGAGAAGGGTAGTGTGGCAGGCAAATGGCCTCAGGTGTGTTGATTAATACAAGAAGTAAATGGTTGAAGACGAGGTTTACCCGGAGGGAATGAAGGGAAGGTTCGGGAAACCTACGGATGTCTTCCTACGTTTACAAACAGCCCAAAGCGTATTGGCATCAACAATGACGAATGAAATGGGTCTCTGGGATCAGGCTGGTACTTTTGGTTCATTTTCTTCAATAATGAAAGCATTGGAATCAAACTTTTAAAACATTTGCTGTTGAGAAGTATGCTAGTAGCTTCCAACTGCTCAACTAGTTTGTTGAATATCGAAACCTTTCAAATTTGGACAGGAGACTGAAACACTGACACGAGCTACCTAAATCAATTCAATCTAGCTAAATCATTGTTACTAATAATCAATAAATAACCATCAATAAATCAATAACCATCATTTTCCCAGTACTGTACATCTGTTATCACGTTTTCCATTCTTGACATGGTAATACAATACAACATCAAGTAATAGAGTTTTCATCAACTGATGAAAACATACAATACAATATACCATCACGTAATAAATTTTTCATTAGTTAAAGTAAAGGCGTCAATTGCTAACCCCTCTCCAAAAGCTAACCCCAACTACTTCTTTTGCCCAAAATAAGCTTCCACAACTATCTACAGCATAGCTGTTGGCGCTAGTGTCCAAGGAAAAACTCCTCCTTCCTCCATAGCCTTGATGATTCCAAGGCTTTGAAAGAACAGAAAAAAAATAGAAGAAGAAGGCTTCCAGAGTTGAACCTGGCTTTTGGCCAAGTCTGGGGGCTGCTGGCTCTTAGGATCATCCTGTGAAGGTAAGTACAAAATAGCGTTATTCGTTCTCATTTTCGTTGTCAACCTATAAGTTTTTATTCTATTGAACGTTTTGGGCCTTGACGTCGAAAATCGTAATTTCGTTGAAAATTCACATTTTACCGCACTCAAGTGGGAGTCAGCTTTAGATGTTCCGTTTCTTAGGGGTGCTCCATATTTTCACCCCATGGGGTCAGCTTTAGGGGAAGCAAACGTTAAGAAAAGAAAAAGGTGACTTCAATAAATAATATTTAAATTAACAAAATAAGAAAGTTATATTTTATTACTTAATTTCAATGATAGGAAATATACTCTTACAGCATGACTGTGGATTTTTTTCATTTATTTAGTATTATCATTTCATTTTGTACGCAGCTCGTTGCAATGTATTTCATTTTGCAAACACGAGTAAATTGAATAAATCAATTATTGATGTTTGTAACAGTAACTGGAACTGGTTGGTTCCACGACTTAAAACCGTACTGGTTTATCTGCTGTGGAAAGTACCCACATGGACAGTTCTCTCCAAAATTTGGAGCAAAACGCATTTTTGAGAGATAAACCATTTCAATTCCCACTGTACGGATTTTCGTCAGAGTTGTTTTGTTCTTCGGAAAGTTCACCCACGCTCCTTCCAATCACTTACATTCCTGACTTGAATAACAGGTCTCAAAACTTTGCTAAACACTCAATACATCGGATTTGGCCCAAACGGAGTTGTGTGCAGTTGTCTACAGACGTAATAGATAGGGCTAACTGAATTTCAATATTTACTTAGTCTCAGCGTTCTCCTAGGGAACCCAAGAGGCAGAATCCCCCTATTCCACATTAGTTCGGTGGACCCGAATGGGAGGGTAGGTCTGGATACACGGCTTGTCACTTAGATCTGGCTCGACCCTTGTCACCTGTCTCAAATTGAATACTGCCGCTTGTTTTAGTCAGATAATCCCCGTCTTCTTCCCTCACTCCCCTCGTAATCATGCTTGTTAAGTCTGACATTGATCTTCAGCTTCAACGGTTCCGCTGAATTGAATCTTGTCGACGGAACAGTATTTTTTTGTTTGTTATTCGTACGAGTGAGTGGGAAAGTGATGTGTGATTTGTCAAGTTGGAAGACATCTTCACGGTGAAGGCACTGCAAATTTTGTCGTAACATTGAAATTTCGGTCAGACAGTTTGATATCTGTCTGCCACTACTGCATACTTCGACCTACTATAAGCAGTCACAAGGTAACCGTCAAATGGCGGGTAAAAAATTGAAAAAGAGCGCTAATTTGAGTGAGTCTAAACAAGGTGACAAATGGTAGTTTTTGTACGGTGATACCCCTAACTGTCGTACGAGTGAAGAATGTTTTGACACAATGCAACCTAATGTTGAGGAGGAGGGCGGTCGGTAAGTGAAATGCCCGTTATCTCGCGAAGTCGAGTCCTGGTTTTATTCCAATGATGCCGCATTGGAAGGGCAGATATGGTACCTACGGAGGTAATGTTGGCAACAGCAAATGAGGTTGTCACCCTACAAACGACTCGGCAGGCGGCAAGGATGAATGGGTAGGCCTTTTTCTCAGGCGTTTTTCTCGCCTCGAGGCATCAACCATCGCAGGGAAAACGAAGGTGACTGAGGTTATCGGGCAATGAATTGACTCAAGAGGGTACCACCTCGTATATTTATCTTGCCTACTTCACTTTTTCCGTTTCTCTAACGTTTCTCGTGCTCTGAAATCATTTAGACGCCTTCTCCTCCTACCAACTTCTTTATGAAAAATATTTGGATTAGATGACAGTGGAATTATGAGTTTCATTAGATCAGCTGACAGATCGTCATTCTCATTTCTTACTCTTTCTCTGAACTTGTATAATATTGTAGAACGTGTTCAAAATAAAAACGGTGGTAAGAATGTGAAATTCCGTGTTCCTTCACCCAGCTATCTACATTAGGGTGGCCGAAAAAATATTTCTGAAAAATTGGACACGGCTGAGTCAAACGTGGTTGTCAAACGAGCTGAAAATGATAGCTGTGATGTTTCAGATCAAAATTTCATCATCTTAAGGTTCCACACCCCATTTAAAAAGTCACCCTCCAAAAACGTTGAAATATCTCTAGTTGACCGAATTTCTCTTCGTTTTGAGCAAAATGTCTTTCAATTACCTATTGGGAGACGTGTAAAATCTCTGAAACACAAAGAAATTATTAGTGAACGGTTGAAGAAACCCTCAGTAGAGTCAGTGGTTGTAACTTCACTGATTTACAAACGAATTCGCCGAGCAGAAATCAAACTGACGGCTCCACTTGCAGCCAAATACCTCTCATTTTCAGTGATTGACTCACTCACTCAGCTATCGAGTTCAACAGTTGAATTATGGCTTTCTTTAGCTATCAAACATCTAAGGGGGTTTAAAAATAAGTATTTCTTTTCAAGTAAGTTTTACTTTTAGCGAAGAAAAAGGAGATTTTTTTTCAAGTATTATAATTGAAAAGGAATAATAAATTAAGAACAGGGCGGTAATCAACTGCCCACGGCTATGACAGCAAATGTTCGAAAAATAACTGGTTTTATGTAAAATGTTTATGTAAAATTTTACTGGTTTTATAACAAATTTTGTCTCCATTTTTCTCCGAGTAACACCTCAGTTTATAAATTTTTCAATACTGAACACGATGGTGGAGTCAAAATTGCGGTATCTCATTCCGTCATCAAATTAGACCAGACGAACCGTGAAGAACATCTCCAGTAACAACCACGTTTCTTCACATTAAAAGTACTCCAGTTTGATAACGGAATAAGATATCGAAATTCAGATTTCACCATCGTGTTCAGCGTAAAATGAAACCTTTAAAATGAGGTGTCACTTGTCAGACTGTTTCATTTTGGGAATTTATGGGTAATTTTTCCTCCCTAAGACTCCCCAAAACCCAACCTCAGAGTGGTCCGATTCTGCCCATCTACGAGCTTAGCCTTTCGATTGTCATGACAGATGTTTTGTGCAAATTTGAAGTCGTTACTTCAATTCTATCGATATAAACATATATATTCTTTTAAACCTATATAATCGTATATATATTTTTCCATTTTTTTGTTTCCGAGTTTTGGCAGTAAATTCAGGATGGCCTAGAACGTATCTTTGTACCTACTATACATTTTCTTTCAGAAATTCAAGTTTTAACAATTTTTGACAACGAGAACAATAGCGTCTTTGTCTTCTTAAATTCGCTAACCGCCTGCCCTAGGGCCACCTTTTCTAAATCTAAGCTCGATTTTCAACCGAATTCTCTTTGACTGTCTACAATCTGGAACACCGCAGTTTTTCGTTCTATTTACTCGTTAATGAAGTAATAGCTATTCAGGCATTGATTCTTCAAATGTGCCTTACTGAGCCTGAGAGTTGGCCTATATCAGGGATAAGGAATCCATTCTTTCGGTCTTTTTCGAAAGCGCAAGTAGGTTGCAACTTCCATCCTTTCAAGGCAGAAGAAGATCGAAGGAAGTCTAAAGGACTGGGTCGGAAGAGCTGCGTTATCCTTGGGGAAATAAATCGAAGGTTCCGTTTCGTGCAGGACCCCACACAAACAAGCCACCTGTCCTAACTTAGGGATTTTCCTTTGTCACCGGAGTTGTTCGACATTCACCTTACGACATTCATTCACCGCTAGCGGAAATCACGGTACTGAATTCTCTTTGTTATCGGCTTTAGTAGGAAGTAGATAACAAGAAGAGTCGACATTGCTCCACGTGAAAAGACCCGATCGATCGTTAAAATCTAGTACGAGTACACTCCGTGGCTCGTGCACATCATATAAGTCATCAAATTTGAAGTTTCAAAGCCTTGGCTTTTGTTTTAGCGAGTTTTCGAATAAGAGGAAGCTATTGTTCTCGGTCCAAAATTCTTAAAACTCGAATTTCCGAAATGTTTTTATACCAAAATCGGTAATGTTTTTATCCAAAATCCCCCACTCCCCAGCCGCGCCACAACAGTTTTTACACGTCAAAGAGTCAAAATGACTCTTTCTTCCATTCCAGGGTTAATATACCAAAATCCGTACTTAACTAAAACTGCCTAGTGTAACTGAAAATTGTCCGGTGTAGCTAACTTACTTACAACTAGACTAAACTGAACTAGACTAATACTTTGTTGTGTAACTTACTACTAAACTCAATTAACATTTTCTGTTGTAACTCACAACTATACTAACATTCTCTAGTTTTACTTAATATTTTGTAGAGTAACTTACTACTAAACTAAACTAATCTAACATTTTCCAGTTTATCACACAACTAAACTAAACTGAACTAAAATTTTGTAGTGTAAATTGCTACTAAACTAACATTTTCTAGTGTAACTAGCAACTTAATTAAACTAAAATTTTGTGGTGTAACTTACTCTAAACTCAATTAACATTTTCTGATGTAACTTAGATCTAAACTAACATTCTCTAGTTTAAGTTACAAATAAATTAAACTAACATTCTCTAGTTTAACTTACAAATAAACTAAACTAACATGTTGTTGTTTAACTTACAAGTAAACTAAACTAAAACTTTCTAGTGTAACTTACAACTTACCCAAACTAAACAAAATTAACATTTTCTTATGTAACTTACTACTAAACTAAACCAACGTTTTATTTACATACGACGAGTTTAATATAGTCGGGATTTCAGTCACTATGAACCTGTTCATCCTAATAATTACCACCACTTCACACCTAGCAAATCTACAGTAATAATTTTTATTTATTTTTATATCTGATAAGGTAACATGATTACATAAAAAATCATCAATTTTATTATCATGATAATATCATATTATCAAATAAATATATTTTATCTGATATTTTGATTATTTTCTACGCAATTATTCGTATATTAGTACTAATGTATACGCATTTCAAGGGTTTTCGGGGCATTTCTGTTATTAGTATTATAATATTATAAGCCAATAAATTCTTCTTCAAATACAATCTTATAGAGGTTGTTTTTCATTCCGGATCGCAGTTGATTTACATTGAGCGAATTTTCGAAGAAAAAATAGCTATTATGCTCGGTCCAAAATTTTCCAAACTCGAAGTTTTCTTTTGGCGAGTTTTCATAGTAGGATTTTTTGTCTTTTTTTGTGAGTTATCGCCTGGAATGACACCTATGTACCTTCGTAATATCTACATGAAGTTATTATGTGTACAAAATGATCATTCCAAGCGATAACATTCGATAGAATTGAGCTAAAAAGTTCATATTTGCACAGGAAATCCGGCCTGGCGATCCAAAAGCTAAGTTCGTATATGGGCAGAATCGTGCCACTCTAAGGGGAGTTTTAAGGGGGTAAAAATTACCCACAAGTTCCAAAAATGAAACAGTCTGTCAAGTGACACCTCATTTTAAAGGTTTTTTGACGTTGAACACGTTGGTGGAATCAAAATGGCGACATATCATTCCGTTCTCAAACTAAAGCACTTTGAAGATGAAGAAACGTAGTTGTTACTTGAGATGTTCTTCACGGTTCATCTTGGGTAATCTGATAACGGAATGGGATACCGCAATTCTGACTTCACCATCGTGTTCAGCGTTGAGAAATCTATAAACTGAGGTGTTACTCGAAAAAAAGGGACAAAACGTGTTATAAAAACCAGAGAAAGGGAGACATTTTACATAAAACCAGTTATTTCTTTGAAAATTCGTTCTTATAGCCATGCAGCATGACTGTGGATTTTTTCATTTCGATTGAGGTAGAACGTATTCCGTATTATGGACACCCGTACTATAAAACGTATCAAGGATGAGAACCGTAGAGTCAAGTTTCAGATAATTATTGAGTAAGTACGTATGACTGTGTGTGGCAGGACGGACTTCCGAATGATAGACGTCCTTAGAGTAGTCTTTTATAAAAGTTTGACTGTATGAGAAATAATAGTTCATAACGTGAAGATAAAAGTGTCATTTAGCGGTTCAATGATAAAGGCCTGAAGGACGTAGAGGTTGTCGTTGTGGCCAGATAGATACTCCATATCAGCGCACGGTATTTTTCTCATGCTACTCGTATATAAAAGAGGGGGGTCTTGGGAGTTTGGTGAAAGTACGATACAGCAACGGCTCGTCGGTTAGTTTCACTTCCACACTCGGACCGAAACAGTCTCGACATCTACAGGAATATGATGGCTGTCGATTATCTTCGCGAAGCCGACGTTCAAAGGTGCCTACGATGGGACGCTCTCGTTCCCAAAATGGAAACCGCTCTCGCCCAATTGTCAGACAAAAGTGTGATTCAGCCCAACAAATTAGTTACTCCCGTACCGGGGAAAAACGGAGTTCTCCTCACGATGCCCGCCTACTCGACGAAAAACAACGCTCTCGGATGTAAAATCGTCACTTCGTTTTCGGGGAACAGGGCCAAAGGTTTGCCGTCAGTTCTTGCCACCGTTTTGCTGCTCGATGGCGACACAGGGCAGCCCAAAGCGATTATGGAAGGCAACACGATCACTGCATGGCGTACTGCGGCTGCATCAGTGGCGGCTACCAAACATCTCCATCACGGTAAGTTATGACAAACAGTAGGTAGATATTTGACGTCATTTTACGAAAAATAAAAAAGACAAATTTGTACATTTCGCCGTTTAAGTAGCAACATGACCTGTCTCAATTTTTAGCGGTTTTGAGTTATTTACAAATTTATTTACGCCACACAAAATGAATTTTCGCGCCAAACAGGCAAAACAAATTATATTATCAAATCAAATTATTGGGAAAATCAAATCAAATTATACTCCACGAGAACAATAGGCAGTTTTATGTGTCTCTTGAAAAGTAGCAAAAAGCTTAGCTAGCTTCAAATCAATGCAGAATGGGGTCTGTATGCCTCGCAGTTCTCCAAAAATCTATTTAAAAAACACATTTCATATGTTTTTGATTTTTGAAGTGGTAATTAACAATCCACTGTCATGCAGCACGCCATTATAGTTATAGTAAGAGCCGTTATCAGTTACTTGAGACGTTCTTCACGGTTCATCTGCTCTAACCTGATAACGGAATGAGATACCGCAATTCTGACTTCACCGAGTTTAGCGTTGGGAAATTTACAAACTGAGGTGTTACTAGGCAAAAAATTGTTGAATACATCACATTTTACAGATAACCAGTTATTTGTTCAAAAATTCGGAGAATTTGTTATTAAATAGGTAATTGTTCATTATATGAAATACTTATACTGTACGTTTTTTATCAGGATTAATTGAATATTTAAGTTGGTTTCAACTTATAATAGCAGAAGAGTTTTGGATACGTACCACATTTTGTGTCCATTTTTTGCCGAGTAGGTAACACCTCAGTTTATAGATTTTTCAACGCTTAACACGATGGTTAAGTCAGAATTGCGATATGTCATTCCGTTATCAGATTAGAGCAGATGAACCATGAAGAACATCTTAAGTATCAACCACGTTTCTTCATCTTCAAAGCGCCGCAGTTTAGGACAGAAATAAGATATGGCAATTCTGACTTCACCATCTTGTTCAGCGTGAAAACACGTTTAAAATGAGGTGTCACTTGTCAAACTGTTTCATTTTTGGAAATTATGGGTGATTCCCGTTCTTCGAAAATTCCCTAAAAATATGGTTTCCTTGCGATTCGAACCAAGTCGGGTTTTGCTGTATTCCATTCATTTTCGTAAAGTTCTTGTAGGATAAATTCCTTTCAAATTGGTCCTTTGAACCTCCTTTAACTTCAACAGCTAGTCGCAATCGACCCCCTATCACTGTAGCTCAGAGTAAGCTCACTTCAACAACAAGGGTTGGGGTTCCAGGGAGTGTTGGAGTGCAGGACTCGCAATGCTCAGATGTACTTCGAGAAAACCCCGGTTTGAAGCTATTTCCCGGTTTTACGGCGTGTTCAAACCTCAGTGTAGAGTGCATGAGATGGTGCAAAACGTCAGAACGATATTTCAGGAAAATTCCCAAATGAGGAAAGCTTTCAACTTAACGCAAACGAGCCCATTACGACTACCATTTTTGTCGCCCTTTGCTTTCATTACTCACTCGGTCCCCCTGGAAATGACGCACGGGTGCCCAAAACCAAAAAGTCCTCCTGTGGATAATTGCGAAATGAGTTGTGGTGACGTGGTTATCATAATTTTCGCCCTCCATAGGGTTAACTCATAAAGTGCCGCTAGCTAATGGTTGGTGCTCTGCGACGAGGCTTTCGTGAGAGCGTCTCTCCCTACATCAGACAGTGCGACGTAATAACTCACTCGCTCTGTATTATGGTTACCAGTACCATCGAATAAGAAACATCTGGTCGGGCGTAATCCTCAGGATATTTGGCTCGGTTGGGATAACAATTACATATATGTCGAATATACACGACAATCGTCGAACCAGATCGTAAATGATTTATAGATTTACTGGTATCACATACCAGTAAAGAGAGGTCTATTAATCGAAATATCTTGTTCGAATATCTTAATAACAGAGGTGAGATATTGCAATTCTGACTTCACCATCGTGTTCAGCGTTGAAAAAACCTTTAAAATGAGGTGTCACTTGTCAGACTGTTCCATTTTGAGGAATTTATGGGTAACCCCCCCCCCCTCCCCGTAAACTCCCCAAACACCCTTCAGCGTATAGATTTTTCAACGATGAACACGACGGTGGAGTCAGATTTGCGATATCTCGTTCCGTTATCAGATTAGAACAGATGGAACGTGAAGAACATCTCAAGTAACTAACAACCAAGTTTCTTCATCTTCAAAGTGCTCCAGTTATAGCTTCATTTTCTTCGCAATTGCGCTAAAAGTCATTTTTGGGAAAATGTGAATAAAAAGTGAAATTTCGTAGAATTTATGTAAGTAAAGAAAACTTGAATTTCAAACCAGTTCATCGTAAAATAGGAAAGTTTCAGTAATATTCACACAAAATACAGTGAATTTCAAGAAAAGTGAACTTTTGATGGCTTTATTCACTAATGCATTCATATTTTTCGATTCAAGAATTGTATTCGTATTCATCTTTCTGAATGTGAATACGCCCATTTCTGTTGTATCACGAAGTATCAACTAGACGAGTATCAACTAGACCTTGTAACAATCAGTTGAATTATGTGATTTTCAGGTAAAAAGACGACTTTGTGCATTTTGGGAGCGGGCGTTCAAGCGAAATCCCACGCTCTGGCGATGCAAGACCAATTCAAATTCACCAAAATCAAAATTTGGAACAGAACCACCGCCAAAGCCGTTCAATTATGCGAAGAACTCGACTTGGGCTCCGTCTGCACCGTCCACCCGACGGCGCGCGAGGCGGCGGAAGACGCTGACGTCATCTGCACGACGACCGGCGCCGATCGCCCGATCCTCGAGAGCGACTGGGTGAAAAACGGCGCTCACATCAACGCCGTCGGCGCCAGCGGCTCACACCACTCCGAACTGTCGGTTCCTCTTCATCGTCGAGCCGCCATCGTCGTCGACTCGATCGACGCCGGCAAAAGGGAGTTCGCCGACTTCATCGACCGAGGGATCCCGTTGTGGGGAGAAGTGGGAGAAATTATTAACGGCGTCAAGACGAGCCCTACAGCGAACGTCACGGTGTTTTATTCTCTCGGGATGGCGATTGAAGACGTTTTGTCGGCTGAACTGATTTTTGAAAACCACCGAAAAGGTGATCGTGCACAGTACGCGTACACAGTTTCTCATTGACGACCAAATTTTATTTCTCTCAAACGACTAATAATTGGGACATTTCAACTTTCGGTACATTTTGTGCCACTGGACATATCTGATCAAACTATCACACATTCAATTTTTTAAAGTGCCCAATAGTAGGTACATGTCATGTTGGTGCAAACGTTACCTACTTAATTTGTGTGTATGCTTGGAAAATAATAAATAAATAAATATGTATTTACATACTGGAACATCCTCCCTAGTTAGTTCCTACCCTTAAGAATGCTAGAATTAAAAATAATTTGGCACCAATTTTAGGTTTACATACAGGGTGTTTCATTTCGTGACGGTCACAGGCGAGGAATCGATTCTACAGCGTATTTCAGGTGGACAATATCCTGTAGCAATTTTTTTCAATCAGCTACAAAATGGAGTTTTTTCAATTTAAAGATTTTCTCTCGTGTTCTCGACTTTATCACACTAAAATGGTTATAACTCCCTCAATTTACATGAAAATTCAAATCTAATTACGACGTCAGAAAGAACGCAAAATTTCCTATCCTTCCGATGAAAAAACATAACATTTTCATAACCCTAGGTCAATGGAAAGGGTTCAAAAGTAATTTTGAAATGTTGAAAAATTCATATCTCGAACAATTCTATTGTTGCGGTATACTTTTTAGTTCGCATTAAAATAGAGACTAATTTTTTAACTTTTTTAAGACCTGGCAGAGTTCAAAACTCGTCTGGTCAATGTTCATACTATCCCAGCTGATTCGAACATCACATGGTTTTCAGATATCGAGTTAATTACTAATAATTGCAAATTTTGCTTAATCCCTATACAAAACAACAGCGGCATTAAATTTTTGTTTTACTAAAGGTTGTATATCAGCCTTCCCGCTAATATAAAAGAGAGTCTCTGTAGACACCCTAACAAAATAAATATAATTTTGAAAAGTTGGTTTCTGGAAAACTTGTAGCTTCGTATTTTAATTGACGCAATCTGTATAAAAATTATACCTACTATCATTTTGTCTCTAGAGGTGATTATGTTTATTTTCTTCAAGTTACTTAATATGTTAACAGTTTTTGAGAGCTTTTGACTTGACTCGTTCTCCCTAACGCGGCCTAGCCCATTAGGGGAAGGGATTTTCCTTGAATCTACCATTTAATCTAATGATTGTATTATTTAAGAAAATAAAGTTCATTTCATTCATTTATTTAATTAATGAAAATTATTAATGAAAATTATTAATGAAAATTATTAGTGTTCTAGACAGAAGGGTAATCTGTATAAAGAAGGTAGTAGGTAAACCGTTGTGCCAAAAATTTGCAGTTTTCTTCAAGTCTAGTTTGTTAATAACATTCAATAAGGTACGTAGTAATTAGGTACATTTTGGTGTCAACAAACGAAAGCGTGAACCACAGTGTTGTGCCCTCTCCCCACCCCTTGAATTACTCTACATCCTGTGAACCACGTGTTTCCAAAGAATCCCGTTTTGTTATCGCTACACACACTTGGACCACCTAATTAAACCTTCATAAGTCCCGAACTAGACACTTTTTATTTTCTTTTGTGAATTATGCCCAGGTTTTGGGGATTTGGCCCCACTGTGAGGCCCCGGCTACACATAACGGTTTTATCGTTGAGGTATCGATCGCATTAGTGTTACGGGGAACACACAGAATCAAATGGAAACCGCAGAAAGCTGGCTACACATGTGCGGGACGGTTTTACCGCGTCACGGCTACCGTCCTAACGTCCAACGTGCTACAGCTATCAGCGGTATTTTTTCAAGACCGTTCAGCAAAAATGTTTAAAAACGACGAGATTCATCTGATAAATCGGAATAGAATTTCGACTCATGTATCGTTGTGATTAAATTCGTCACTATAATCATTTCTTAATCCAAATTCCGGTTTTGTAAGTGCTTATTTATTCAATAATACGGACCTCAGCAGCCCAATTAGACGATAATACAAGATAGAATTCGAGTCAGTCTCCCGTGAAGGGCGGATATAAAAGATAACCAAGTGGGGATGTCTGTGAAGACAGTAGAATCACCACTTTCGGCGTCAAATCCATCTGTGGTTGGACAATACCGTTGATGTGCTGCCAGATGTGTGGTCACAGCTGCCGCAACCGCAATGTGTGGGGCCTAAACCAGAGCTGCGGCCCAAACTATGTGGTGATAAAAGTAGCTTCTTGTTTCAATAGAATGAACAATATGTAAAACTGTACAATACAATACAATTTGTGTAAGGGGGTTTAGGGGAGTTTCAGAGGGGAGGGGGGAATTACGCATAAATACCCAAAATGAAACATTCTGACGAGTGACACCTCATTTTAAAGGCTTCTGAAAAGTAGGCAAAATCGACTAGCAAGTTGCTGACTCATCTATAAAGAACAACGGCAACACGAATGTGAAACATGAACGATCTACAACCAGAAAAAAGTTATTGGTATTTTAGGGGCCCGACCTTATTTTAGGGAACCGACCTACGATTCAATGTTGGGTATTGATTCGAACAATTTAACTATATTTATTCAACTTTAAATCTTATTCCGTTCTCAAACCAAAGCGCTTTGGAGATGAAGAAACCTGGTCGATACTTGAGATGTTCTTCATGTTTAGACTGCCCTAATCTGTTAACGGAATGAGATATCGCAATTCACCATCTGGTCCTCGGCGAAAAAGGAGACAAAATTTGTTATAAAGCCGGTAATATGTGACCGTCCACAGGATAACGTACCTACCTTAGCTTCCGGATTTTGAAATCGGGTTTATTGTCATTCCTGAGAGAAGAGACACGATGCCATATTCGGATTTTCTATATCCGTGGAAAAGTCATCATTTTTTGAACCTCTGGACCACGGGGAGCTAAGGTACATTATTGGTTTTTCCGATGTATCGACGATTTCCAGTAATCAATTCGTAAAACGGCTCACAGATTCAAAAAACACGTTTGATTTCCTACCTATACGAATCGATAATAACTCGAAATGTCGATTTTTCGACCATGACTTCTTTTTTTTCGTTCTGCTGAAAAATTTGCTCCCGGAAGGTACGTTTTCCTGTGGACAATCACATATTGAGACCTCTTACCTAAAACCGGTTATTTCTTCGAAAATTCGCTCGTATAGCCATGCTGCAGGACTGTGGATTTTTTATAACACGATTATGTCGACTATGCTGCCGTCATAACGAAGAAAGTCCTACCTATCTCCATTTTGATAGTTTGAGAAAAACGAGGTTTTGTAAATTGTTGAGTATCTTCTATACCGTTGAAGTTGGAACTGCTGTTATAACGTTGATTTTCAAGCAATTCTGATGGATATAGGGATTTCTAACCTAGTCCAATCGATAGATCTCGTCAAAATCAATAGGAGTATGTCCTAACCTCGAAAAGAACAAAAATGTAGTTGGGACTTTCTTTCTTAGGATGGCAGTATGTAGGTATGATGAATTAAAATTCTTGAAATTCTACATTCTAAAATCCAGCAACTCCACCATACTCAACCGTTGATACCAAACTTAGTAGGTTCACCTGTAATTAAATACATAGGCATGTATTCAGTGATTGTCTAATTCAAATTATAATTACTATAGTAATGCTGATTAACATGAGTACTAAGTATTGTGTATTAAATTCAAAGTTAGTCAAGTGTTGTGTAGATAATAGGTAAATCTTGTTTGCCACTACAATACTGTGAACTGTATAATTGAATACACGTACTTGGTAGGTAATGTTATTTCACTGAAAATCCCCACTAATACTGCTCCCATTTGAAAAGCCGTTCAGGTAGATTTATCTGGATGATCCTGATTAGCTTGTAAGCGGGTTTTGTTTTGTTTCATCAATCCCCGTTCAAGGTTAATCACGCCCGGGTAAGTCTTTGAAGGGCCATTAGCGGTTTCAACGTTTCTTACGCTCGTTCCGACACGTGAGGACATACGACTTTTGTCTGTATTTTGCCGAATTCTCCGTGAAGAATAGAAGAGTAAAAAACAGTACACAAAATATCCTCGAACTAGAGGTACTAGAGATACCTCGTGAGTGAAAAACATTACGTTTCAGGACAAGCAAAAACTTAACAACTTAGGTACTTGCGGATCAAATATCGTTCGCCTTGGTTATAAGAACTTGGTGAGCTCGTTGAGGACTACTAGGTGGAGATTGAGATCAAATTTAGGCGTTTGATCGAAAAACTGCACTTGAGTGTTCTCACTAGTAAATTGCTATTTTTTCTTCGACATAAATATTACCACTTGACTATTACTTTAGCGATTCAAGCTCTATAAACCAAGTTGTTCCTATTAACAATAGTTTCCCCAATTTCAGAGGGATAAGGATTTCGAAATAGAACCAAGCATCAATAGAGGAACTTCAATGTATTCATTACATTAGCATGAATGAAAACCCCTATGACAACTTACATAATATTATTCTTTTCAAATCCTAAGAAATGATTCGAAAAAATTGAAGACCTCAGGCTATCTAAAATCTATTGAAAGATTTGACAAGAGTAAGTTTCTTATATTCTGAGGTTTCTGAGATTTGAAAAGAGTAAGGTATAAGGTTCCTAAGATTTGACAGGAGTAAGTTTCTAAGGTTTCTATGATTTGACATAAGTAAGTTTCCAAGGTTTGACAGGAGTAAGTTCAAAGGTAAGTTTTAAGGAGTAAGTTCTAAGTAAGATTCTAAGGTTTGACATGAGTAAGGTACTAAGGTTTTCGACATTTGACAGGAAATCTAATTAATCTCCGTATTATCGCTATTGTTCTGCTGTGAACACAATATGTAGTTGGATGGTTTGGGAACTATAGTAGAGGAGTCCTCTAATTGGCGTATGACGATGAGAGGGTGCAGTCCATCAACTGGCCGCTCAATTAGTGATATTACGAGGAAACACAAATTAAGGCAAAACCCGTTCATTTACTAGGGAACACTCGCTCGCTGTATCCTAGCACTTACGAGATAACTAGTCAACTAGTTGATCACCTCATACGCGGTGGAGCTACAGAAGATTTTAAAGACTTGAGCGATTTTTACACAGTAACGAAGTCTTATTACCTACATTTGAATCCAAGGGTTCCAAAAACCCCAATACGTATTTCAGTATCACTTATAAGTATCAATACCAATACGTATAGGTACCACTTACAGACCGACGATATGGATTTAGACAGCAGAAGAATTCGTGGCTCAATAGGAAATGAGCAACGAAATGAAATGAAGCTACACAATTTTCCCTAACTCGTTCACTGGTTACACATGTACTTACTCTTACATACTTACTCTTCCGAACAGTATCTTTTAAAAGTTATTTATTGAGACCATTGTTTTTCACAATATTCCTCATTGTTTAGGTAACATCTAACAATCAGACTTATGTCCACTTTCAGTATCTAATCGGTATAAGAAAAATAATGCACTGGTCCACTTTTTATAATTCGCTTTGGCCATCTGAAAACTCTCAGCCCACTCCCGGAAAGACAAACCCGATTCCAATTGTTGAGAGCACTTGAGGAGAGTAGAGGGAAACCGTTTACACTGAAGTGGACAATGCAACGTCGCTCCTCTCGGAGAGCTCCCCTCTCAGAACGCGGAGGCAACTCTCGGCGGTCTTTACACTTGCGAGTCTTGTCGCGAGAGTCCATTCGCCCCTCTCGTAAGGAAAAAACTCTCACGTCTAAACGCTCCTTAGAGTCAAGACCTGCCCAAAACCATGGAATCGATCTGTTCATTATCTGAATAGTTACGAACTAGAGGCCATCACTTTTAGGAGGAATAACATCTAGTTCTGTAGTGTATGCTGAGGATGAATACTCATATACAATTTGTATTGAACTGGACACATACATTCCGGATAACGGAGTTTCAATTATTTTACGTATGCGCAAACGAATCTTACATTCCGAATTTGGACGCATTCTGGAAGCAAACCCGCATTAATTCCCCCAACTTCAGCTCTTTTCAGAATAGTTCAAACATGAAGGAGAACGTGTTACATTGCTCAAAATATTGGTCAAGTACTGAAGGCTTGAGAGGCCTAACACTGAATAATTCTGAGAAGGCAATTACCGAAGGCAGGATCGAGGGGGGGGGGGGAGGCAGAATCCTTTCGAGAGAAATATTCGTTCATCACTGCCATACGTCATCAGAGAAATATTCGCTCATCAATGCCATACGTCATGTGAGAAATATTCGCTCATCAATGCCATACGTCATGTGAGAAATATTCGCCCATCAATGCCATACGTCATGTGAGAAATATTCGCTCATCAATGCCATACGTCATATGAGAAATATTCGCTCATTATTGCCATACAACAAGAATAATTTATAAGTAGGTATAATAGATTAGTAAAGCATAATGGATTAGATAAGGGAGAGGGCTGGGGACTATAAAAGCCTTTCGCCGTTTGCCGGCCTTGGTGTTCCGACCATAGATCTATATACCGGTATATAGATCTATGGTTCCGACCGGAACCGGACCCACCCACCCTGACTGCACCCGGGACGAGGCCAAAAACCGAAGGCATGAGTGATGGGGGGGGGGGGGCACGCAGAATCCTTCTGACGGGTCAAATACAGAAGGAATGAGGGGGGGGGGATGCAGAATCCTTCTGACGGGACAAAAACCGACGGTAGGAGGGAGGGGCGAACGTAAAATCCTTCTGACGGGTCAAATACCGTCGACTGGTGGGAGGGGGGGAACGCAGAATCCTTTTGACGGGCCAAAAACCGACGGTAGGAGGGAGGGGGAAACGTAAAATCCTTCTGACGGGTCAAATACCGTCGACTGGTGGGAGGGGGGGAACGCAGAATCCTTTTGACGGGCCAAAAACCGACGGTAGGAGGGAGGGGGAAACGTAAAATCCTTCTGACGGGTCAAATACCGACGGGCGGAGCGACGGAGGGGGGGGGGGGACGGAGAATCGTTTGAGGGCGCAAAAACTTCGACTTCAAACAAGGGAAGCGTTCCGAAGAGGAGCGTCTGATTTGTCGGCCGCGTCTGATCTGAGCGTCCTGATTTGTCGACCGCGTCTGATCTGAGGGTCCTGATATGTCGGCCGTGCCCCTACGGAGTATAAGAGGATTCTGGTCAAACTCTGGGGTCCGTACGAATCTGGTCCCATAAAGACGGAGAAATACACAGGCCGGTCATCCCGCACGGGGGTGAATTCTACAACTAATTTGTCGAACAAAGCTGTGGATGGTCTTGAAAAATTCTAAGGAATAAACTCTATCTAAATATGAAATAAAAAATAGACCGTTTCATCTGAATTTTTCGAGTTTTGAAATTTTCAAAATTTCAAAATTCGTTTGGAACCCCTTCTCCTTGACCTAGGGTTATGAAAACTTTCGAGGATCATTGTGGGGTTGGTCGGAACCCGTAACTAAAATTTCGTAATTTCAACTCAACGCTAACTGGGCAAAGTGCCGCGTTTTTTGAATTTGATTTTCTGAATCTACGTATCTTGAAACGTAAACCAACAAATTTTGAGGTGGGGTTAAAAATTTTTTTCTTTGGCCGATTCCAATGGTTCATTATCGAAGATAATAAACCAAAAAGAAATACCTATCACATAGGTAGTATCAATTATTAGTCCAGAGGCAGTATTACAAACATAGATTACCAATACAAAGTAGTAACTTGCACAGCCCCGTATAATACTTGATAAGATTGCGTTTAAGGAACAATTATAGTGTATATTAGTGTATAGCGCATCCTCAGCCTTAGAGGGGTTGAGAATCTATCAATGTAGGGACGGTTTTCTTGAAGATTTATATTGTGAGGACCTTCAATTTCCTCTAGATGTAGATATAGGTATATTAGAGGGTTGTAGTCCACCTCTACATATATTTTGAAGGGCCTCCTCGAATGTTTGCGCATTTCCCGAGACCCTACAATAATTCAGGTGTGATAACTCAAGGCTCAGATATGTTCGGTCATATACGCGAAATGACGAGGGGCCGAGGGCCGTTGTGAGTGGGGGGTAAAGAGCGGCATTTGAATATTTGATAGGACTCGTAGACGGGTAATGTAAGGCTTCAAAACCTTCTTGTATGCAGGGCACGGTTCGGCTCTATTGGCGATGTAATAAACTTGATTCAAGTTCCTCTCAAACCCGCTTGTGCTGTACTCGAGCGGTCCTGAAAATCTCCGCCTAAGCGCAACTCAACTCTCCCCACGTCCGGATATCGTCCATTTCTAAACTGTGGGAAAAGACAGTGTGATGCCAAGTGAGCGATATGATGGTAATTCCCGATATGGGCGTATTCATATTCTTATAATTTGGAGAATATGAATACGAATAAAGCCACAATGACGCCTTTTTGTGATTT
Source organism: Stenodema calcarata (assembly GCA_963920205.1). NCBI lineage: Eukaryota > Metazoa > Arthropoda > Insecta > Hemiptera > Miridae > Stenodema > Stenodema calcarata. Next base: position 18,947,361 of record OY986062.1, read on the forward strand.
TCCCAGAAATTCACTTTTTGGGGAATTTCACTAACATTTACTGAACTTGCTTGAAAAGTTGCTACCGAAAGAAAATTACAGACCGAGAGACAACCGATATAAAAAAGTCAAATTTTCAGAAAATCTCAAGATTTGCACTTTGGTATTGTTTCGTACGTATCAAACCCGCTCAAAAAATTTTGATTGTGGATCAGAGAAATAGGATATATCCTATAAGGAAAGCACAACAGCTAACTTGTATCGTTCTACCACGCTGACGTCTCAATTAAAGATTTCCACTTTTTGGAGTAAAGTTACCTCTGGTGGGGTAAAGTTTGACGGTTTTACGGTAAGTACCTATTTAAAGATGAAATTCTCTCTCAGTTTTTCAGTCAACTCGTCAATACCCCTCGGCCAATGATTTAATCGGTGGAATATATATATTATATATCGATATATAGAGGTTCTCACGGCAACTTCCCACTACGTCATTTCAGCAACTTCTCAGAGGAGCCAAAAAGGCATCTGCCAATGACTATGTTTATTGAGTAATTCAGTAAAATAAATCGTGAGATTTAGTTTTATCTAACTTAGGTACCTAACTTATACTTAGTTAGGTCGATCCGCCGGGAGAAGACGGTTCGAATGGTACCTATGCATAACTCATTTTGGCCAAAAATGACAAAGTTACCGTGAGACCCTCGTTATTTTACGCTCTTTCCAACGGTATAATTATATTTGAATTTATTCGGGGACTGAGGAGGTTATGGTCATTCTAATGACAAGGTTGTAACCACGAAATAAATCCGAGAAGTGGAAGAAGTACCATTTAGAGTGGATTAAAAAGAAAACTCTGCAAATTCTTGACACAACGGTTTATTATCTTCTTTATGCAGATCACCCTTCTGTCTAGATCACTAAATGATAGATTAATTATTGTTACGAATTATCATTAATTGTTAATCATTATTATCAAGTAGTGTAAATTATTAATATTTATTGTTGGTTATTAATAATTTGTATGCTTCATTATTAGAAATTATCATTAAATATTATTCATTAACTCGATATTTGAAAACCATGTGTTGTTTGAATCAGCTGAGCCAGTTTGAAAATGGACCCGACAGGCTGCCTCACGATTCACTCTCATGTTGACGATTTTTGATCTGCTCCAACTTTGAGCCGTCATTGTGAACGAACGGCTGGTCGTAAAAAGCTGTGGATGGTCTTAAAAAATTCTAAAAAATAAACTCTATCTAAATATGAAATGAAAAACATAGGTACCGTTTCATCTGAACTTTTCGAGTTTTGACATTTTCAAAATTTCAAAATTCAATTTTAACCCCTTCCCCTTGATCTAAGGTTATGAAAAGTTTCTTTTCTCCCGATACACCGATAAAATCAAAACATCAACGGGAGAGTCGAAGTTGAGTGAACATCAACGCTCCTCAGTGCATTCAGTGGATTCTCATGTCATTAAGGGACGTCGTTCCATAATCCTGTTTCGAATTCACTGGACGGAATAAGAATGGGAGGGATTAATGAACAGCTGTCGACCAAGAGTAGAAGGAATATACAGGAAAAGGGGGGATTCTCGAGGACGAAGCGCTGGATGGGATTGTACTGTCAGGGTGATGGCGGTTGTATTCAAATTAGTGAGAGGACAAGGGCACAAAATGTTCTACCTAGCGGAAAGGGCGGACGGCGTTCAAGCCCTTCAAATGTCGCGCCCTTTATCCTACTGTTGGTGCCTCAAGTATCCCTCTTTCTTCCCTGGTCCCAAGATACATACAAATGCTATTTCTCATCGCTAACGCGAAACTCTCTGTTAAGCCTCCAAGACATTAACGGTTCGAGTATTCAACTGTCGTATATCGGATTTCACTGGCGAACATGGATAAAACTCACAGCCGCCGAAAATCGACTTCGTCATAATATGTCATATTATATTCAATTAAATTCAATGTTTATTCAAGAAAACAGTACACAATACATATCGGTAGTAAAAGTGCGAAACCATGTATGTCCCAATGCCAAATTAAGATTTTTTGCTGTCCATATGCAAAATGAAGCTATTGATCCACGGAATAATCGATTAATTTGGGGCCGAAATCGATTAATAACTTCTCTGAGGTCAAGTGTAAAAAAACCTGTAAGTCCGAAGCCTTCATCTGTGGTTGTAATAGCATGTACTCGCATGTCCCGAGAATTGTGATTCATTATTTTCTCTAACACAATTTTGATGTTTCATTATTCGACCAAGGTCTCAGGAGAATTTATTTTCTCGGATATATTTTCTCATATATGAGGTAATTACTGACGTTTTCCAAGAAACAACAAACATGGTTTTGCACTTTTAATGTCGATATGAAGAACATTTTTTACAGTTTAATTTTTGACAGCTCATAATGATAGTTCCCAAATTACAGTGGATTTCTGAGCCTAAGGTCCGGTGACCCGTCCAGGCTCGTCTCCTCCCTGCTTCTGGTTTAATATCTTCGATAATCGCCCAAGAAAGAAAAATTACCCCTCCCCCTCAAAATTGGAAGGTTTACGGCTTACGGAGTTACATAGATTCAAAAAATCGAATTTAAAGAAAAAAACTCTGCAAATTCTTGACACAACGGTTCATTATCTTCTTTGTACAGATCACCCTTCTGTCTAGATCACTAGGTCTAAATGTCTAGATCCTAAAATTTAGGATCTAGACATTTAGACCTAGTGATCTAAATAGACCTAGTGATCTAAATAGACCTAGTGATCTAAATAGACCTAGTGATCTAAATAGACCTAGTGATCTAAATAGACCTAGTGATCTAAAGTAGTTATTACGGTAATAATAATTAATCTAACATTTAATGTTAGATTAATTATTATTACCTATCAATTATCACTAATTATTAACAATTTTATCAAGTACCTAGTGAAAATTATTAAATTATTTATTAGGTATTAATAATTCGTATTTATTAATAATAATTATTATTATTATTTATGAATGATTAATGCGATATAATTCTGGGGTTTTTAATACTACGTCGGTAATAATTTTTCTATAAAAGAAGTACCTACCAACAAACATTCGAAATTACCTTCATTTCCGTAGCACGAAACGCACCTCAGAACAACAAACTCGACATCACTTAAGCCATATGATGTTCCAAGAGCTTGTTAGTATGAAAATGGACCTGTATTTCAACAGTTTCATTCACGATCGGGTTGTGAGGCACAATCTTTGAGCCGTCATTGTGAACGAACGGCTGGTCGTACACAGCTGCGGATGGTCTTAAAAAATTCTACGGAACAAACTCTATCTAAATATGAAATAAAAAACATACCGTTCTATATGAATTTTTCGAGATATGAGATTTTCAAATTTTCAAAATTCGTTTTGAACCCCTTCCCCTTGACCTAGGGTTATGAAAAGTTTCGAGGACCATTGTGGGGTTGGTCGAAACCCATAAAAAAAATTTCGTAATTTTAACTCAACGCTAACTGGGCAAAGTGGCGCGGACGGCGTACGGACGGATTTTTTTTTTATTCGATTTTCTGAATCTACGTATCTTGAAACGTAAACCAACAAATTTTGAGGGGGGGTTAAAAAAATTTTTTCTTTGGGCGATTCCAATGGTTCATTATCGAAGATAATAAACCAATAAAATAAAATCCGTCTTCCGCCGAAATATTAAGACACGGGGCAGGGGAAAGAAAAGAGAAATTTTTCTTTTAAAAATCAATTGTTTAAAATTATGTTTGCACTTGTCAGACTATTTCATTTTAGGAATTTAGGGGAAATTGTTACCCCCTTGAAACTCCCCAAAACTTTCCTCAGCCGATCCTGCCAATTTACAAACTTAGCGAATTGATTTATTGTGCAAATCTGAAGTTATTATCTCAATTATGGGTCATGACACATCATTTCAAAGGTTTTTTGACGCTCAACACGACGATGAAGTCCGAATTGCGATATGCCATTCCGTTCTCAAACTGGAGCACTTTGAAGATGAAGAAACGTGGTTGTTACTTGAGATGCTCATCATGTTTAATCTGTTCTAATCTGATAATGGAATGAGACATCCCTATTCTGACTGCACCATCGTGTTAAGCGTTGGAAAATCTATAAACTGAGGTGTTACTCGGCAAAAAAGTGGGACAAAATTTGTTATCAAACCAGTACAATGGAGACATTTTACAGAAAACCAGTTATTCCTTCAAAAATTTGCTCTTATACCCATGCTGCATGACTGTGGATTTTGTTTCAAAAATTTTCCCGGTTTTTGACTCTACCCCCATCCACCATACTGTGTTTATAATCAATAATCAATGGTGATTTCTAGTGTTCTTCGACTGAAGGGGCAATGGATCAATTCCATAATGTTGGCAGGTTGAAATATGAAACGTTTCGGTGGAGCTCACAAAGTATAAGATTATTCAACTGTAAACATAATACCATCACATGTGAACTGAATTCAATATTCACTTGTAGGTTTTCAGTTCATACTTGTAATAAATCTTGCATGATGTTTTAGGTATCTTTGAAATAACTGGAGTGGAACATGCAAATCTACACGGCTCGATCGACCTCAGAAAAAAGTTATTCGCACTCCATTATGAGATGGAAAGAAACATCCAAAGGCAGAAATTGAGCGCAAAAAATAAAATAAAATAAGAAAAAACGCGATCGGTGGGTTCAAAGAAGGCAAATAGCTTTCAGTCAATCTGTGCTTTAACCGGCGAGATGGCTAGTCGAGCGAGAGGTTTTTTTCTCGCCATATTGATCTCAAAGGTTGAAAAGGGGGAGATACAGAGTAGCGTTACGGATAGAGTAAGAAAGCTTACACAGCGTAACAGTGCTGACAAGTAGAAGTAGACGGCGGAGTGGTACTGGCATGAAAGGGCGCGTATTGCCTCCTAGTGGAACCTCAAGAAGGCCCAACGCTTCTTTCTCAAGTTTATCTTTTATTTCTGTATCCGGTGTTCATCTGTTCGACGAGGCGTGTCTGGTCTGAACTCCGTTTCTGAGTGCAGCATCTGGTCGAAAGACGTCTCGTGACAGAACGACTGGCTGAGGGGACGAAAGATGGACGAAACGGCCACTATCGGTGTATGAACAGCGCCTCTGGGGTGGGGGGAGGGGGGGGCTTATTTATTTAAAAGGCACTCAACAATCATTCACTATTCAATGCGTACGTGGGGCACATCTGCAAACGATTTGTTAATTTTTTATTAAGTCTTGGGAAGACGAAGGAAAACCCATAAAAATACCACTTTTGTACGTTTCTATTCCCCCCCCCCCCATTAGCGAATTTTCGAAGAAGAGGAACCTAATGCTCTCGGTGCAAAATGTTTAAAACTCGAATTCCCGAAAAAGGTTTGATACCAAAATCCGTTTTGGACCATCCTGAATTCACTGCGAAAGACACCAAAATTCATATTATGAGATATAATGTAGACTAATATTATAATATTATGATTTTTGGTGTCTTTTCACTGTGAATTCAGGACGGTACGAAACGGATTTCGGTATCAAACGTTTTTCGGGAATTCGAGTTATATTATAGCTATATCATTTTCAAGTCAAATTCAAGATTTTCCAAACAAATTCAAGCTTTTCCAAACCAAATTCAAGATTTTCCAAATCAAATTCAAGATTTTCCAAACCAAATTCAAGATTCTCTACTGTTAACAGCACAGATTGAGCCAATTACTTAACGGACATGATAATGAAGCCTCCTGACTCTATAGCTGGAAATGACTTCCAATAAAAAGTTTTGTAAGCAGTGTTGTTCTGATAAGTAAGAGGTGGTTGTATTAATGATTGGATTGTTGGGGCATAACAACTTTTGTTTCTTATCCTCCAGTATCTCAATTAGTCTTTTCTACTAAATACATAATATTATGGTTTATTTCTCTGCTTTATTCTCACTTAACACATCTCAAATCATGGTACAAAAATTATAGCTCATTGAAATGTAAATAAATTGGTTTGAAAATAAATCTTGATTGTGGTTTGAAAAATTTTGAATTTGGTTTGGAAAATCCTGAATTTGACTTGGAAATGACACTTCATACATTGTTATGTTTACACACAAAATTGGCAGAATTAAGCCACTTTAAGGGGGGTTTTGAGGAGTTTTAGAGGGGAAAAACTACTCATGAATTCCCAAAATGAAACAGTCTGACAAGTGACACCTCATTTTAAGGGGTTTTGTATGCTGAACATGATGTGAAGTGAAGTGGGAAATGAAGTGAAGTGATGTGAAATCAGGACTGCGATACCTATCTTTTTCCGTTCTAAAACTGTAGCACTTTCAATATGAAGAAACGTGGTTGATACATGAGATGTCTAGTCTGCAGATATCGCAATTCTGGCTTGAGCGTTGACTATTCTATAAAATGAGCTGAAAAAAAGCTCTAACGAAATGCATTAAAAAATTTTTAATTAGGTACCTACTTGAGAAAAAAAGCAGACGAAATTTGTGATACAACCAGTAAAATGGAGACATTATACATAAAACCAGTTATTTATTCGAAAATTTGCTCTTATAGTCATGCTGCATGAGACGTCTACATTTCTCGGAAATCGTTCGATCGTTTGAAATAAAACAAGGAGGAACGAATAAATTTGCTTTGAAGAAACGAGGACGTTTCGTTTTGAAAGAAAACGTAGATTGCTCGTTCCCCGAAGCTGATAAATGGAGAAATAAAGTAGAGATATAAATCGAGTTGAATGTTTTCATCAACCCTTAGTTTGTAAGGATAGAGTTATTGGATTTTTTCGAAGAAAAATTCCATTTTCTTGTTCAATTAGCTCTACATAATACAAATCCAGCGCCACAACATTTGCATTCAACAAAATTTATAAAATATCCACATTTTAAAATTCGCTATCCCGTAGTATACTTTGCTAAAGTGTCTTGCCTAGCGCAGGAGGGCGTTTCAACAAAGAAACTCACAGAATTGTGAACCAATATTCTTACATTTCGTATAAATACATTTTAGATCACAAAGGAACCATTAGTTACTGATTAGTCTTTATACATACCTACTATATCACAGGTGGCATTTTTTTGAAAATTTAAATTGAATATCTTATTCGTTCGATTTCAAGATCAAGTAGGAACATGATCAAATTTCATGAATAATAACTTACCTATTCTACTTCTAGAACTATAATAGGTACATATCACATTTTATCGCAAATCAAGACAAATAGGTAGCCTTTTTAGCAAATTTTTGAAGACAATGAAAATAATGCAAGAGTTCAATTCAATGTCTTATAATTTTCAAATTTGGGTTGTGAACCCGGTGCAGAATGATCCCTTTGAACATTTTAAAATGCCATATCGTGGCAATTTCAAATCGGACGGTATAGTTTTGGGTTTATAGCCCATCTTTCAGTATTGCTAAAAGAAATTCGGTTGTGATAAAAATGCCAGTTCTATAAGAAATAGGACCGATAAAAGTATCAGGTATGAAAGTAGATATAAAATGTTGAAAAAGTATGAATGTTGAGAAGTAGGTAGTTTATTTTAAAAAGTTCCGTAGCAACGAATCGGTTGTAAGCGAAAATCATCAGAAAATGAAGGCGCGGAATTCCAGAGGCTTATTAAAACCCGATCACCTAGCCAGCCAGCCCTCTGACCTCATAGGCTCTTACGGCATAGGCTCTGACGTACTATTTGGCCTCCGGCCAGCCGTCTGACGTCATACGCTTGTGCGTCATAGGCTCTGACGTACTACTTGCCTCCTGCCAGCCGTCTGACGTCATACGCTCGTGCGTCATAGGTGCGTCTGACGTAGTGGCCCGCCTGTCGCTTGTATTCTGACGTGATCTGAGGGAAAGGGTGAATCAAGGAAACAAATTTTTCCCGTTTCAGTTTATGTGCCAAAGCAAAGACATGAAAATGTCAAAAGAATGTCAACTCCATCCTGTTGTTGATACAGTCGAGAATTAAATGCTTGCATACGAGTCTGCAACACATTGGGACATTTTATGTCTTTAAAGAAGTGATTCAAGAACCTTCGAACAATGCTACATCACCTACCCCAGTAGCGTAGTTGTTATACTTAATTTTAGGGTTCATCATAAATTATGAAGCTTGCATTCGTATAGACAATATAAATTATTGAGAATGATCACCTGTGTGTAAACAATAATTTAAACAATCACGCTCATACCGCAGCTCGTCGGCCACGCACTCCGCAGTGGTTAACGTAATATGGTTAGGTAAATCGAGAGCTATCCAACGAGTGGTGAACGATTTTTGTACGATGATAACTGGCGAAGATAAAGTTCCGTAGCAACGAATCGGTTGTAAGCGAAAATCATCAGAAATTTTCGTGACGATTTCGTGTGACGCTTTTGTGTAACGTTTTTCGAGTTATGTGCCAGAGTAAAGACATAAAATGTCAAAACTCACTGAATGATAGATTAATCATGATGATTATTATGAACAATGAACCGATAGGCCGCCGTATGATTTACCCTCATGCTGGCGACTTTCGATCGGCTCAGACTTTGAGCCCTGATTGTGAACGATCGACTGGTCGTACGAAGCTCCGGATGGTCTTAAAAAATTCTAAAAATTGAACACTTTTTAAATGTGAACTAAAAACTATACCGTTCATTCAAATTTTTCAAAATTTCAAAATTCGTTATGAACTCCTTTTCCCATTGACTTAGGGTTATGATAAGTTTCAAGGATCATTGTGAGGTTGGTCTGAACCCGTAAGCGAAATTTCGTCATTTTAGTTCATTACCTACCAAAAGGGCAAAGTGCCGCGGTTGGCGTACGGACGGATTTTTTATTTTATTCGATTCAAGATTAAACTTTAAGATGAAGTTAAGATTAAACCAAAATGAAACATCTCTTTACATCTCAGCTACAAATCTTTAAATTTCTTAGAAAACTCTTTGTGAGCAGTTCATGAAACATATCACAGCAGTAATAAAAATATAATCAAAATTCTACCTACTTATTATTCACTCAAAATAATCTGATAGCAGAGATTTCAATTACAGAAAAACTATGTGAATGGAATCTACTTGAAAGGATTTCCTTACTAAACCCAACGTGGTTCTCTATAGATAGTCAGCGTTCTATCAAAGATTTTCTGTTTTCTCGTATTATATTCACGAAAATGGAAATCCATCTCGTAGGTAAAATGTGGTGCCGGGATTTGTAAGGCTCGATGAAAAATTGGCTTGAGATATTCTTCCGAGGAGAAAACGGATTTCTCCTCCTTCCTCCGACCGTGGGATAAGAGATCTGATATAAAAACGTAATGGAATAGAAAGGAGAAAAGGGCGAAGATTTGGGACTGTTATTCAGTGAAACTGATTGCCGGGTGAATATGAGAAGCGGAGAATGTTTCCTGGGATTCGAGTAATAATTTATTAGAGGACCTCAGGTGTAGGGGAGTTTGGCCTCTTTCAACAGATTTTTCCCGTCGTGTTGGGTTGAAACATTGCAGGCACGCACAGAGGAAATATGCCCTACCGCCGTTACTTATAGCGCCCGTTCACTCTATTGAAAATTTCGCTCAAGGGTCAATCGAGTTTCCGACGTAGAAGAAGGAGAAGAAGAAAATAAGAAAATCGTACTTATTGATCAGTATTAACAATGATCCAGTGGCAGTACTGCCTGTCTGTCGGGGATTTGTACAGTGACTGCTTACTACACTTAAGTACTAAATTACCCGCTCAGTATGATTATAACTAGGGGTCGGCAGGATATGCTAAATGAAACCTCGATAAATGGCAAATCAATACCCTGAATATGACCGAGATATGCCCCAAAAAAACTGAAATATGCCTTTAAAATATCGCACCTCAAGAATAGTAGTGTGACAAGTCAAAAATCCTAAATGCTGGGAAAATTTGAAGTTTTGGGTCCCAAATGTTGCGGAAAATGTCGTTAAATTAGTTTATTTAGAGAATATGACTACTTGTGGCTTGTGACTACGGTTTCTAGGGATGTCTAGCCACCTTCTCTTCTCCATCAACAACTAGCGACTTGAAAAAATTCTGAATAAATTTGTTGGATAAATTGAGAAAACGTTTTGAGTGGTTACATTACTATCTTGGATTTTTTTATACTCATTTCCAATGATTTTCCCTGATTGTTTACTCTTTTTTGCAAGTTCCAACTCGTAAATTTGCAAAACATCATTCCAACATCAACTGAGGCAAGTATTATATATTTATGTATGTGTCTCTCCGGACGATAACTCTCGATAGAATTAAGATAAAAAGTTCAAATTTGCACAAAAAATCCGTCTTGGCAATCGAAAGGCTAATTACGTAGATGGGCAGCATCGAGCCTCTCTAAGGGGGGTTTTAGGGAGTTTTAGAGGGAGAAATTACCCATAAATTCCCAAAATGAGACAGTCTGACAATGCTGAATACGATGGTGAATATATTATATTCTTGTAGTGCTCGTCAAGATCTGTCTGCCTGTGGGTATAACTCGAAAATCGAAGTTTTCAACTTGCCACACTCTCAATATTAAGGTGCGATATAGAGATTTTTTTCAAGATTTTGAGAGAACTAGGAGGCCTACATACCCCGCTGATTTGAAGCTGATTACATTCCCTCTAACTTCTAACTCACAAGTCATATATAGGTACGTAGGATCAATGTTCCAGCCGCAATTTCGGTCTGAAGAGGTCTAAACTTAAAATTCCCACTTTTTGGAAAAGTAGCCTATTTCCAAAGTGCTGTACTTCGATAAGTAATTTACCTACAGAGCTCCGGTGGAGTTTAAATTATCAACATTTTAATTGACTTCAAAAAGGAATACAGCGGCTCTCGTCGAAAAACACAAAGTTTAGGAGATATAAAGCCAAAACTGAAAAAAAGTCCGAACATTTCCTGGTTTATCTTTTGCTGAATTCAGAAAATTTCAAACTTTGGTGTACACTACTCTAATGGGTCCAAACCAAATACTCAAAAATCGGAGATTCGTCAAGTTTTGCGAATTTATAGTCGATTTTAACAGGCCTAAAACCATTAACCTTCGTTCTCGGGCAGTTTGGACAGGCTGCCACAAAATGAGACGGATAATAGTGAATTGTTTGTAGTAGACTAGTTGAGATGGCCAACAGTTTGTTTACTCCTGGAATCCCGCACTCAAACTGTTGGCGGAAGTAATTCGAAACATCCTCTCACATACCGGGCCGTACATCAGGACCCGTAAACGCTTCCATTTGGAGAAACGGCATTGCCGACTCGCCCCCGAGTTGATGAATGGTTGGAGAGTGACCGGCGTACATCCAAATTACGTTGGACAACATGACCGTGTATTCATATTCGCACGGGCGACATTCGGACTATCCACGGTGTCCAGTGCTCCCTGAATACCAACGGCTGCTCTTCTCGCTTATTTAGTGGGTTGCCGTTGGATGGAAAAGCGTGTGATTCTACGGTGAAATGAAGAATGCTGAATGTTGATCACACCATTTATTTTTTGCGGCAATTTGAATATTAACCGCCCGTCCACTACATGGGGTCCAGGCGGACTGTTTTCTGTCTGCGCATGCGCCACACGAAACTTGTGCTAGTGATCTTGAGTACCTCCTTTTCCAGTTGTTCCCCAGCAATTGGCAAGAGAGCGTCTGTCTATGAGGTATGCACGTAGGTACATACCTTCATTTTCTCGAGTTTTTTGACAAGCATGTTGGTAGTTTATGTAGGAATAAGATTGCACGATAGGAAACGTTGTCAGCCACTATTTTCTATTATCTGAGCTTACGAACTTCTTATACATATACGAAGTTGAGTAGTTTGTCTTTTACAAAATAACATGAAAATTCACACACTACAAAGCTAAGATAATGGAAGATTGAGGGGGAAAACGTTTCCTATCATCTGGTACATCAAATACAGGAAGTTGTACTGGTTGTACGCAGCAATACATCCTGCGTGCCCTTGCCTTCTCTGACATTGAACACTTGCTTGACCTCGCTCTCGTCTCTGTTACTATCCAGATCAACGTACTTGATTGTCTTTTTCCGACAGACAGATGCATAATGGTCCCGCCCTTTGCAATTATAGCACTCTACACCTTTGGCCCACATTGAAAGTGGGTTTGAAATAGCTCCTGGATTAGGTGCGAAGCACAGATCTACCTGACAGTGAACTCCACCCCTGACTGCATACCAACTCGCCCCCAACGGAAGAACTGAGAAGATCTGAAAGACAGCGGAAAGTGCCATCGAGATTTAATTAAAGACCATCCAGAGTAGTTTCGAATTTTGGCTATGAAATTAACATGCAAACATGCAAAAAGAAGAGAGAGAAGCGCAACCTGTTATTTTGATGAGGGATAATAAAAGGGTTATGATAACGCTAATTGACCATGCGGTTCGTGTCCCAGTAATTCCCATTGTAATTACTACAGTATTGAATGTATTAATCAAAAAACCATTTTCACCAGCACCAGGAGCAAGCTTTGGAAGAAAATGATTTTAAGCGTTTTTGGTAGCCTCATTTTTCTGCTGCATACGTTGAGATCGTCCAACCGGCTGCATCAAGATCTGTATTAAACAGTTTCCTCCGTTGGGTTTCAACCGTACAGTTAGCTGCCGTTCTCTTTTTTTATATGCCTGGACGTAAATAGTCTCGATGTAAATGTCACCTCCAGACATTTATATTGATCGACCGCTCCGTCCTCCTCTCCACACAGCCCAACGCTCATCTCTTCCAACTTGTCTCCTATTTCTGAAAACTCACAATATTATATTTGTATTAGGTTTATTCGGAAGTTCCATCAGTGGCAGAAATTTCAGAGACCCCAAATCATCGCCTCAAGTAAAAATTCATGCTCATGATGACGACTTTCTATGTGTTCCACCCTTGAGCCGCCATTATGAACGAACGGCTGGTCGTACAAAGCTCCGGATGGGCTTGAAAATTTATCAAATTTTTCAAGATGTGACAATTGTAAATTTAACATTTTGTTTTGAACGCTATGAATTCCATTTAAGCGCATTTTTGAAGAAAATGTTCTCGGTCCAAAATTTTTTAAACGTTTGTGTCATTCCGGACGACAAATCTTGATAGAAGTGAGAAAAAGTTCAAATTTGCACAAAAAATCCGTCCTGGAAATCGAAAGGTTAAATTAGGTAGATGGCCCACTCTAAGGGGAGTTTTGGGGAGTATCAGGAGGGAAAAATTACCTAGAGCACTTTGAAGATGAAGAAACGTGGTAGTTACTTGAGATCTTCTTCACGTTTCATCTGCTCTAATCTGATAACGAATTGAGATAACGTAATTCTGACTTCACCACCATGGTCAGCGTTGAAAAATTTGTAAACTGAGGTGTACCTCGGCAAAAAATCGAGACAAAATTTATTGTAAAACCAGTAAAAGGGAGACATTTTACATAAAACCAGTTTCTTCTTCGAAAATTTGCTATTATAGCCATGCTGCATGTGGGTTTTCGTAATGTCCTAGGGTTATGAAAAGTTTCATGGATCATTGTGGGGCTGTCCACACCCGTAACCCACGCTGAGGACGGATTTTATTTAATTCGATTTTCTAAATCTACGTAAACCTACGTTCAAAAGCAAACTATCAAATTCTGTGGGGGGGGGGGGGGGGGGGTTTAAAATTTCTTTTTCGTCAGTCGATTCCAATGAAATATACCGAAAAACCAAAAAACATTTTTAATGATAAACCAAAGATGTTGGTCATAATTTTTTGCATAGCTAGTGATTTTTAAATCATAGCTGATTATGTATGAGATTAATCGGTTAATGAGGGAGAAGGAACCTCTATAAAGAGACTTTCTCTAACAAAGTGATCCTAAATCCCGATTCATTAGGGCGCGGCTAGATACAAATAGTGAGGCATAAAGTTAACCACTCGGCCATCAGGCTAATGATAGGGAACCCTCATCAAGCCCTAAATCTCCCCTTCCGCAAAACCGTCTTACCTTTGCAAACGTTCTCAACAAGCCCCAGAGCCCCCCAAGTTGCCCCCCCCCCCTCAAGTCTGAGTGGTCATGAAGGGGGGCGAAGGTTGAGATCCAGCCAAAACCCTTGTTGTGCAATAAAAGCGGTACTGGCAACTAATGTGCTGACAGTGTCCCCTTTTCCCTATCGCCGGCTCACGGCCCTTCGACGAGGTCCAGTGTTGGCAGATGGGAGGCGGAGAACGGTCTAACATACAGCCTGAGATTACCCTCTTCAAAGATAACGTGAGCCAACACATTCACATACGAAAGAGAGACTTTTGGAAGCTCGAATCCAACCCACCTCCAGACACAGTGTCAATCGCTCCAAACAATTAGTTTTATTCGTGATTTATTCATTGTAACTGAACGTATTACAGATAGATTTTTTATTTGGTACAATCTTGTTTTTCACGTGAGTTCGCATACAATGTATGTCATAAGTACAGCCAAAAAATCAAAATAAAATACAGAATTCTTAACTTAGAATAAAAAGCATTCGGGAAGAGGAAAGAAATTTAGTGTCGGAAGTAAGTTTGAAGTGAAAAATCCCCAGTCATGCAGCATGGCTATAAGAGCAAATTTTGGAAGAAATATTTGGTTTTATCTAAAATGTCTGCAATAAAGAACATGATGTCCATGAAGAACATCTCAAGTACCAACCACGTTTCTTCATCTGCAAGCTGCTCCAGTTTGAGAACTGAATAAGATATAGCAGTTATGATTTAACTCCCCAAAACCCCCCTCTGCTTTTGGACATTCCAACGCTGAACACGACGGTGAAGTCAGAATTAGAGCAGACTAACCATGAAGAGCGTATTCTTCATCTTCAAAGTACTCAAGTTTGAGAAAGAAATAAGGTATCGCAATTCTGACTTCACGATCGTATTCAGCATGTAAAAACCTTTGAAATGAGGTGTCACTTGTCAAACTTTCATTTTTGGGTGACACCCCCCCCCCCCCCCGCCCAAAAAAACCATTTAGCTTTCGACATTCAACTCTAAACACGTTGGTGAAGTCAGAATTGCGATATCTCAATTCCGTTATCAAATTAGATTTGACACTGATATTTCGGCATCGCCTTCGTCAGAGTAGAATATACTCGTACATATATTTTTGCGATTTTAGCGGCCAATTTTCGGCATTCTGTCCAAATTGTGGGTTAGGCTGTGTTGTGACGATATCTTAATACGTTCTCAAACTGGAGCACTTTGAAGATGAAGAAACAAGGTTCTACGCGATTTATCTGCTCTAATCTGATAACGAAATGAGGTATCACAATTCTGACTTCCACATCGTGTTCAGCGTTGAAAAATCCATAAAATGAGGTTTTACTCGGAAAAAAGTGGCGACGAAATTTGTTATAGAACCAGTAAAATGGGAACACTTTACATAAAACCAGTTATTTCTTCGAAAATTTGCTTGTACAGCCATGCTGCATGACTGGATTTTTATCGTCATGGTCTAGTCGAAGGTTCTTTTAGTCTTAAATGAATGGCTGTATTTGAGACATTATTTTAGGGAATACCGATAAATTCGTAGTAGTGGTCTCATCGTCCACACTCCCAACTCTGGTTCTATTCACCCCAATTTGATGGAATTCGGGCTAGTCGTAATATGCGTTCTGGACGGTTTTCTACGGGAATTTCATTCAAATCCCAACGGTCGTTCCGCCGGGTCCCGCACAATCGTGAAATCCTTGCAACACATAACTCCGTTTCTATTCACCCAATTTCCTTTCAAAACCTCCTACGATACGACGGGCGAAGTCGCGACAAAAAGCCCAAACAGGAAACGGGGGCCCGCGGCAAATGATTCTGTTCATTATCCTCGTTATAGATAGCCAGTGATCCATGGGGTTCCACCCCTGCGAATATTTCAATGCCGTTTTTGTTGTCAGACCTTGCGCTAGTCCCTACAATGACCGCTCCCATAGTTACTTCTGTATAAAGCTTGCGATTGTCTTTGGCTCTGGGGGCTGTTACCCACGCCATTGTCCGTTCGGGAGTATGAAAACGAAAATATTTTCAGGTGTCTGTTTTTCCCCTTTTCCTACTCACGAAAGTGTATTAAATTTTTCAAATTTATGATTTGTATTGTACTTGGTGACACTACAAGAACCACTACGACCCCCGTATTGTAGATAGATAGATGGATAGATAGATAGATTTTTAGATCGCTTTCGGAAGCTGCTTATCGGCTGTGATAACGTCAATCCCAATACGTAGCTTCCGAAAGCGTCGCGAGAGATAATTAGGTTCCGCACGGTCTGCAGAATCGTCCAGGTTCTCGTCGTCGCGCAAGGGATTCGTTGGTTGAAAAACTCACGGTACCGATACGCTCTATCGAATTGGGATTGACTCAATGTTTACAAAAATGGGGTTTTCAAATGAGCCCCATTTTATCGACCCGCTCTTGAAGGAGAAATGCCTCATGTACGCGTTTTGATGGAGAAACGCCTCATCTTCTGGTCTAAACGCCTTACATCATTGTTTATTTTGATACAATTTGAAAGTGAATCGCCTGATCCCCCTTAATATTGAATTGAGGCGATCCTCCTTCAAACGTTTGGCTCAACTGCGTCAGATTTTTGTTGAGGTGACTTGAAAGGCATTTCTCGATCCAATATTTAGGGGGGAATGGGGGAATACTGCCACCGTAAGGGAAATTCACTCTAACATCTTAGTATTACCGTGTACTGTTGAATTGTAGAATTTTCTCGTTGATTTGACAGAAGAATACCCAAGCTATTGAAATGTAGCCATTAAATGCCATAATTCGAAAATCCAGAAAACCTGAACTCTTAAAAGTGGCGGTATTACCCCATTCTCCCCATCTCAGCTGTTTGGGCTTGAGGTATTTTTAAACAAAACAACAGTTACTAGGAATTATTAATCAACCCCAAAGGGTTTACACACGCCTTCACTAAATAATTATTATTTTGTGAAGGCGTGGATAAACCCTTCGGGGTTTCCCAGGGTTGAGGTGTTTCTCCTTCAAAAAACTATATCAACAAATACCTATTTGTTTTTGTGAAAGTAAAGAAACTTTAGGCAAGATGAGGTTTTTCTCTTTAACAAATACCCCAAACAGTCGAGCGTAAAATTTGAAAAATCGCCTCAACTGCTTAGAATCGATTCCTTCAATCGATTCCCATTAAAGGAATCGATTCTTCGCAGTTGAGGCGGTTTTCCTATTCAATTCAAATTTGATGTAAAGTATGAAGTACCGGCGAAAAAATGGGTCACTGGGATGATTGTGGATGCCGATTAGACGTTTCCATTGAGTAAGTTTTGAGGCAAATTTTCATCTCAATTTTAAGTCAACACCTTCTTCTTCTTCACATTTTCACCCTGAGTTTCACCAACGAAGTGCTCCATGTCTAACTGTTAACACTTACAAATACAATCACACCACCACCACCACCACCCGGAGATTCGTGATAACACGTAACCACGGGCTAGCGAAATCATGGGGTGCCTCGTGCTTTTCTGAGGATGAACTTTTCCACTTTGCACGTTCAACTTGGCAAGCTCAACCGTGAATACTTCATAATTTATTTACCCATCAAGTTCAACGGTCGAAAAACAAAACAATATAAATTGAAAATATAATTAACCGAGGGGTTTCTCAATAAATCGCGAAGAGGGGAACATTTATTTTGATTAACAATTCATGTTAATAATACTGTTTGATTGAACAATAAATATTTGAACAATATTTCCATGCTGCTAATTTAGCGGTATTCATTCGGTCACTTCACAATTATTCCGCTAGGTTAGCTAGACGGAAATATTATTCAAATTTAATCGGTATTACTTTATTCGATTCTTTGAAGAGAGTGAACCCCGTAACCAGGTCACTCATATTTCCTGGAGCTGGTACAAATTGCCGTATTGTTATATGAGATGGGTTTTCAGTTTGTCTAAACACATAATAATATTATGTGAGCGAGGTAAATTGAATAAATTGAGTCCGTTTCGTGGGAAATTGTGGTATAAAGATATTATCTGTATACCGCAATTTCCCACGAAACGGGTTCAATTTATTCAATTTACCTTCCATATCCATTACCGATTCAAAATATTCTTCATATCAAACGATGATTCGGTGTGTTGGTATCTTTGCTCACAGTTTCATGCGTGTAACGCTTCAACTTGGATTTAATCAAATAGACCATTATTCGACTGAAAAAAAACAACAACAAAAATTCACAGACATGAAGCATGGCTATAAGAGGGAATAATTTTCGAAGAAATAACTGGTTTTATGTAAAATTTCTTCATTTGACTGGTTTTGTAACAAACTGTTCTCCTTTTTTTGCCGGGTAACACGAACGCACAAAACGGTGGTGAAGTCAAAATGCGACATCTCATTCCGTTATCAGATTAGGGCAGATGAACCATGAAGAACATCTCAAGTAACAACATCCTTTATTCATCTTCATCCGCTTCTATCAGAGTCAGTCGCTTCGAGTCCATTTTTCACTGATTTTGGCGATTCAAAAAAAATTGTTTCCCTTAAGAGGGATAGGAAATTTTGTGTTCTTTCCAACGGTGTAACCCGATTTGTACTTTCATGTGAATTAAGGGAGTTATGGTCATTTTAGTGTGATAAAGTCGAAAACACGAGAAAAAAATCTCAAAATCGAAAGAAATTCCATCTGAGTAAAAAAGAATTGCTAGGAGACATTTTCGACCAGAAATTAGCTCTAGAGTCGATTCCTAGCCTGTGACTGTTACGACATGAAACACCCTGTGTAATATACCAAACTTTTTGGTAAACGTTTGGTATAACTGGTTTTATGTAAAATGTGTCTATTGAAGAACATGATGTCCATGAAGAACATTTCAAGTATCAACCACGTTTCTTCATCTTCAAAGTGCTCCAGATTGGCACGGAATAGGATATCGCAATTCCGATTTCGCCAACGTGTTCAGCGTGAAAACAACCTTTAAAATGAGGTGTCACTAGTCTGAATGTTTCATTATGAGAATTTATGGGGTATTTTCTCCCCCTAAAACTCCCCTAAATTCCCCCCTTAGAGTGGCCCGATTCTGGTAATTATTTTCCATAAGAGGGATAGGAAATTTTGTGTTCTTTCCAACGGTGTAACACAGATGTGAATTAAGGGAGTCATGGTCATTTTAGAGTAATAAAGTCGAAAACACGAAAAAAATCTCAAAATCGAAAAATATTCCATCTGAGTAAAAAATATTGAGACATTTTCGACCAGAAATTAGCTCTAGAATCGATTCCTAGCCTGTGACCGTTACAAAATAAAACACCCTGTATATGATTTTTGGTGTCTTTTGGCAGTGGATTCAGGATGGTCGGAAACGGATTTTGGTATACAATGTTTTCGGAAATTCGAGTTTTAAAATTTTCGAACGAAAACAATAGCTTCCATTTCTTCGAAAATTCGCTAAAAGTTTGGTATTAGTCGACCAGTCGAACGGTTCGTAGATTTCTCCAAAGTCTATTCATACGGTATTAATTTTTAAATAAATCGTATTTTCCAATTAGGAACAAATCTCGTTAACAGGCTTTGGTACTCGGCATTTTAGGCGAGAGCTTATCAGGAAGGATTGGGAAAACACCTTCATAAAATACGATTGTTGCGGAACGTAATTAAAAATGGACGGGGCTGAGAGGGTGATGTAATCGTAATGGATTTCAATGGAAATGCTGACAACCGAAATCCGTAAGAGGGGAAACTGGAAAAAGAATAATACCCTGGAAGTGGCCGGGTTATTTTTCATGGAGTCGATTAAGGTCAGAAAGAAAAGCGTTTCGTGTTGAAGAAGAGTTGCATTATAAAGGATGTTCTCGACACACAAAAAAAACGAGGATACAATTGAGAGAGATGGTGATAGTGGGAATGTCTTGGTGAAAACAAGAATGGAAGAAGCCAACGAATGAACTGCGTGCACTCACCCCGCGAGTCATAAATCTTCTAATCCATTTCTACTGGGGCGGAGGGTGACTACTTCAAGGGGTTCAGGCGATGCTGCTGCCTCAGGTTCATGAGATGGTTATGCAGAATAATTTATAACCGCACGAGGTTTGTACGCTGAGATCTTTCTTGGAGTTTTGAAATTTATTTATTTATTCAGTTATTTATTTTGTGGACATGAATATCATCACCATCTTATAAATATTAAGGTGTCTACTTGATAATAATTTAACATGGAAAAGTCATATCGATCAGATACACTCTAAATTTAGGAAATTCGTAGCCACATTCTACAATGTACAATTCCCCCCCCCCCCCCCTACCACACGCACTTCGTAACTCTCTCACCCTACAAAACCTTGCTAGATCCCATGTAATGTCATCTAGAATGACTCTATAGCACTTATAAGATCATTTTGGGGATACATAACATAATATATTCTATTATATTTTTCGGCGTCTTTTGGCAGTCTTTTGTTCTGAAACGGATTTTGGTATAAGTACACATTTTTCAGAAATTCGAGTTTAAAACATTTTGGTCCGAGAACAATAGCTTCCTTTTCTTTGAAAATTCGATAAAAAGTTCATAGGAAAACAAAAGGTTTTTTGAACTAGGTACACCCTGATAACCATTGTTCGGTATCTATTTTAGTTCTCAACATTAAAATGTCTAGTACTCACGGTGACGAGCCCTTGAGATCTGGCACCTGTCGAATTTTTTGCTAAAACTTCGCGAAACGTTTATTTTAGAAAGATAAACTAAACGAACAACTAAAACCTACCAGCACACATCAAAACAAACAGAATTGCATGGATATTATCAATTGATGTATATTATAAATTCTCTGGCCTCCTTGCCACTCTCTTACCTCTTTTTTTCAAATAGATAATTTAATTATTTGGCTTTGCAGCCATTACAATTTCAGTTTACATGGTTATAAAAATGAAAAATGAATATTTCTGTTACATCAGCACTTAGATTTTGAGATAGGTGGTAAAATATTAATTATCATTTTGAGTTGATGAAAATAAATGGTTATATTTTAATGTTTGTTACTCTTAAAAAATTAATTACACTGTAGGATGGTTACTCCCAATGATTGTATCCAGATTCATTGGGAGTGTGAGATATGGTTTGACTTCGTTGATCAAATCCTCTCTATGACCAGCATACTTGGGGCAGACTAATAACAAATGTTCCATTGTTTCTGCAGGGTGGCCGCATGATCTGCATCGTGGAGTTTCCGTATTCCCAATTTTGTGGAGACATTCATTGGTACAGCAAACTCCCGCTCGCAATCTTGTAATGTTTTTATAGAAATATTTGTCTCTGGGCTCCTTCACCTGCCTAAACCATAATACCCAGTTTGACGGTGGGAAAAGGTTTTTATATCGAACTCCGGTAAGCGTATGGTGGTTATAGGATACTCTTACATATTAGGTTTAGCATTCTGATCTCCATAGCACAGTGTTCAATGGCAATCGCCTCGGCCTGGAACACTCTGGCGTGTTGGCCCAGACTAATTGTCATCTTAATGTTGTTGGATTTTTCGTACGCACCCGCTCCGATGCCGTAGGACATTTTAGAACCGTCTGTGTACCAGATTGAGTGAGCAGACACTGGAATCTGATTTTTCCTTGCCTCCCAGGAAAGAGGATGTGGAATTTTCTTTCAAAGCGGTAGTTGGGTGGCATTCCGTCACCAGCCATACCCAGTATTGGATCCCTCAATGTCTGCTGGGTTGACCCATGCCTGGATAAGGACTGGCGGTTGTCCTTGCATGAGTCGGCAGATGTTCTGCTTAGCTGTGCTCTGTACAAATTTGTGTAGTGGTGGAGGATTGAGTAGTACCACTAAAGCTGCAGTTGGGGTCGTACTCATCGCTCCGTTTAGTTTTTTCCAGGAGCTTTACCGAAATACCTTAACCTTATACTGAAAGAAATACAGCAGTACAATTAGTATTGTATCATTTGATACCTGAACAAAAATGAAAACAGAAGTCCAAAATTTGCACAAATAGAGTCTAACTTATAGACCTACTCATACTAAACGGCAAAGGGCCGACTCATACTAAACTTACTGGCTGAGAAGTCTCCAGTCTCTCACCAGATGACCACAACCGGAGAGGGTTTGTTGGAAAGTAGGGGCTCATTGTAAGCTGCTTAGGCCCTAAAAGGTATAAACGGGGTTGTTTGTCACCCTTCTAAGAAGAAAGTAGTCAGGGAAATGAGATCCAACCCACTTTAGGAGTATACTATTATCTCTTAATAACATTGACTTCTGCGCCAGTTACACTATTTGTAAAAGTCCTAAAATATATCCAAATTGAATTGATAGAAATAACTTCTTATACTGTATACGTAACACGAGGTACAGTAAACCTACACCGCTACCCTTCAATCAGACCTTCACAACAGTGAACTCCAGCATCTTTTGTATCGTTTGCACAAATTAAAACCTTAGACACTCCAACCGAGTTACATCCGTGGATTGGCAGGTGGCATATTGGGTGCACAAATTCTTTAAACGAACTCATGAGGTTTTGGGGTTCATGTGGTCCTCTGTAATCAATGGTCCTCTTCAGAAGTCTTGTGTGCTCTTTTCAAACAGTATTGACGCCATTCTGGGGATAATTAGGTAGGTACTAGGCCATGTTGACGGGAAGAATGTATGAACGCGACTAACAACCAAAACTGTCTCGCATTATTGCTCTTTGCGGAGTTTTGAACTGTTATTATGAGTTGAGATGACTGATATTAACGTCAGCACGAGCGAAGCCTCTGAAACCTAATGGTCTTCCTATTGGTTGACCTCGGGGTCTGTGGGCGAGTCGCATTACGCGAGTGATGAGCGATGATGTGAATCTACAGTGTCAAGTTGTAGCGGTACTGCTATTCTGGAATATTAGAGTAATTGGTCGCCTGAAGTTATGGGCCCTTAACTTCAGTTGGAGTTGGCGAGTGTTTACTAATTACAGATGACCCGGGTTATCTGTAAACAGTAAACGCTCGCCAACTCTAACAACAGGAAATGGGAACAGACTTTCCGTCAAGCATTAGAAATCCAAAAAATTACAATTTACTGATTGGCGATATTGAAACCGTTCCGAGTATCGACGTTTTCTAAACTATAGTTACCTACTTGACTGTTATTGAAAAAGAGTGATTTTGGCATGTAGGAGCATAACGCCTTCTAACCTACCCTTATGAGGTACAAGTGACTAGCAAATCTTTCCAGGAGATGTGGATAACTTTCTTGCGGCTGCTGCTTGAGCGGATGGAGTCGTCCTGGCGGGAGATGGCTCCGAGTAGAGCCAAGTCCTCTCAGGATAGAATTTATCGCCTCCTGCACATCGATGTACGCTGCATTGAACTGACTGCCAACACTCAGAGGGCCTCTATGTTTGGGCTTAGTTGGATCTGCAGGGTTCTAGCGGCTCTCCTCCGGCTGAACTCTCACCCGCAGGAGGATTAGCGCTCAGGATAGTGCAGATTTCACCACTGATTTCTGATCTTTGTGCAACTTGGGCGTGCCAGAAGACGCTTCGCACTTTTTGGTGGATTGCCCAGTCCTTGCAGAGTTCCAAAGAGCCCATTTTGCGGCACCACAGCTTTCTCATAGTGCGGCACTCGAGATGCTGAATGGCTCAAATGGGCTACGATTGGCCAAGTACATATTGTGGAGTTGTCTGGGCCTACTGAGAGGAACTGATGAGTCAATTCAAAGACAGACTCACCAGTTAAAAAAATAAAGAAAACAAAACTTTATTGTTAACTAGGTATTGTAGTAACCCTTAGTATATCCCTTAATAGGTATTATTGTTCGTTTTTATAGCTGTCATTGCATTTGTATCTTCCTACTAATTCGTATAAAAATAAAGATAAAATTGTAATAAGTAATGCCGATAACGGTGCTTGGGCAGACGGGCTTGGCCCATGGTCATACTCATGTTTATCAAAGTTCTCGTTTTCTTGTGCAATCAGCTTTTTCAAATAAACATGTTGTGACGTGAATTCCGTCCTATTTCTATTTGGAGCAGTTGAACTTGTCGTTTGTGAAACGCACATTTTCGAAATTCGACCTAAGATAAGGGTGACCTAAGAGTATCCTTCGCAACTGTTTGTGAATACAGCTAGGGAAGCGCCATGCGAAAGCCTAACTTTACAGTTATCCGACATCGTGATTATCCAAGTTCTGTTTTCATCAACTGCCCCAAAATAGACCCACCAGTTGAAATGAGTTTTCGAAACAGTTTTCGAAAGTGATGCAATTCAGTTTGATTTTCGGCGTCACATTTTCAACAACGGGGCAAAGGATTCTCTTATCCGAAACAGTTGAATCGACAAAAGGTGTAAATTACCAAGGAAACCTATCCGTCTCAAGTAAGTAATTTGCTCTCCAAGAAGGAGATAGCGGATAAGAGGAAAATAAAAGAGAGGAAAACGAGAGGAAAAAAAAACTTTCTTTATTAGCTTCGACTTGAGTTGGAAATCCGGCAGGTGGCTTGTTTAAGAGAAAGGAGTTCTACACCTATTTCAAGTGTTTCAGAGAGAATCACGATGTTATTTTGCTCCGTTATAACTTGTATTATTTAAACAGGGTAAAATTCGTCTTCTTCGTCGACGGAAAATCCGTACAGTCTCCCCGTCAATTATGAACGGACAATGAAACGTAATTCCGACATGAGAACCAGAAGCGTGTGAGGTCCTGCGAAGGGTGATCTACGATTTTATTAATTAGATTGCGTAGGTACACGTTTTACTTTATTAATAATAGTGTCCATGAACAGGTGGGTAGTTACAGGCTGCACGGGGCCCTACGGTCCGTGCCCTATGGGCTCCGGCCAATTTCAACGAGGAGTAATCAGAGAGAATTCAGAGGTTTTGGTGTCCCTGGACCTTGTGGCCATTACCATTTCTAACCGTTTACCGGTACCTAACAGGTCCCCTTTTCCCAAGAATTTTTTCTACCAAGTTATAAGACCGAAATTAGTGCACCCAATTTTCCAAGTGTACAGGTTTGTTCAGAACAGTTAGCACCAAACATCTTGCTCTGGATTTATATCAGCATCACACTTTTGGATATTCTTCTTATTGGACTGAATTATCACCGCGTGGACAGCTCCTTGATGAGAATCCCAGCCACTTTGGGACTTCTGGAGGACTAGGACCGGCTGGGAGTACCACTGGAGGCTACCACCAAGGATATCCAAGTCAGATAAGACGCATAGTTATATATTTCTAGACATTACCAT
The DNA here is from genome assembly GCA_963920205.1 of Stenodema calcarata. Classification (NCBI taxonomy): domain Eukaryota; kingdom Metazoa; phylum Arthropoda; class Insecta; order Hemiptera; family Miridae; genus Stenodema; species Stenodema calcarata. Next base: position 18,972,509 of record OY986062.1, read on the forward strand.
AAATATCTCTCCAGGAAATCTCTCTAGTCCTTCTGGTACCAAATTTGGTTAACTGTAAGAAACAAATACTACACTACTAATATAGAAAAGCAGTGGGTTTTTTTAGTGGGCTATCCAGGACTACTATAATTTATTATTGGTGTATCATACATGCACATGAATAAATTCATGAATAGGAACAATGAAACGGCTTTTGATGTGGAGGAACGTGTTTCCGTAACTTACCAATCTGCAGAAAGCAAAAGTGATTGGGCGTTTACCTTAGGGTCTATCCTGAGGGATAGCAGAAGAGCGAAGTGGTTTCTGAAATAGTTCGTTGGGAAGGGCAGTTCAGCAGCAGGGAGCCAAAGGTAGGAGTTGGGTTTGAGCCTCCAGGCTGTTTCTCTTCCATGAACACGCTCCCACAGGCTCGGGTGGAAATATTTCTTGTCTTCGAGCGTCAGAGGTGCCACAACCCCTGAAAGAAAAACAAAATTACGAAAAAGTTGATTGAATGTTGAAAAGTCAGATCGGTAATCGGTGGTTAGCAATCGATATAATTTTTCGTTGCTCATGTTTTCTGTGGATGTTGATGGTAAGGTTCAAGAGAAAGAAAAAATATTTTCCCGGTAACAACTATAAGTATAACAACTTAAGTATAACAACTGTACTGTTGAATTAACCGAAAACGATCATTTGTCAGTCCTTCAACCTCAGTGCTTCTGTGTTTCGGCATTTAACGAAATTGTGACTATGGCTATATCAATTAATGATATGAACAATTTTTTGCTCAATTGTGGGGTGAAATTTGCGGCAGCAGGCTTGTATAATTTTGCGAGATGGGAGCAGGCTCGTCATCGCCCAACACGTTAATATACACGTTGGTCATTTTCATGGTAACATTCTGTTCCTCAAATGGAATGATGAATATTTCAATTTAAACTGAGTTAATTTTTAATACTGAAAGGGAAACGATTCGAAATCCTTCCGTTCCTATACGATGTTGAAACCCAGTTTTTTTCAATCTCATCCCAGAGACGAACGGATTGAAGTTAGCCGGAAATTAAAACCCGGCGAGGGCACTGGCTACGGGATGAGTCCGGTTACTACGCACTATACATCTTTCATGTGAGGCAGCCTAGGCTTTGAAAATCAAACAGAAAACAAATAGACAAGACAAACATTGATGTGTTTATAATAGTGAGATATCCAAATCGACGAAGCCCCGTCGGTTTATAAGGGGCAATTCATTTTGAGCGCAGTGACCCGGCAAAGGTTAATTTGTACTCGTAGGCTGAACAAACAGATGATAACTGAGTGGTAACGGGAATCTTCACTTTTGGCGACCCGTATGGTGTATCTCAGCGGGAATGTTATTGCAGAGATGAATACCAGTGGAGATGTACAGGATATTACGATCGCCTTTGGCCCGTCGCCTGACAACTGACGATGGTCATTTCAAAGGTGTTTTTACGTTGAACACGATGGTGAAGTCAGAATTGACAAATCAATTCACCATCGTGTTCAGCGTTGAAAAATCTATAAACTGAGGTGGTACTCGGCAACAAAAATGGATGAACGAGATGTTCCAAACATCACATTTAACATCACAAATAACTGTTATTTCTTTGAAATTTCGCTCTTATAGCCATGCTGCATGACTGGGGTTTTGTTTCAGGAGCACAAAGGTATTTTGGTACGGAGTCCCCGTAGAGACGTCAGAACGTACCAACTTAATTTACCCACTCAGGGTACTTTATTGCCTAATGACGGCAGGTGAGTCCAATTAAATTATCAGAGACTGAAGATGAATTGGAAAAAATTAAAAAGAGTCGCAGTGAATATCTTGAAAAAGAGGACTACGGAACACAGCTGGGGCCGAACAGTAAAGAAATTACGTCTTCCAGTCAGAACGGCAATCTTCACGATTATTGGAAACGTCGAAGGATTCACTACTTGATGAGAAACGAACCGGTCGTCGTATTGAATCGAAAAAGGCAGTCGAAGATGAAGAATGGCCGGTGTTTGACTGGTTTAATATTTTCAATTTCAATTAAATATTTTACTTTATTCATTAAACTCGATTTAGAAAAGTGAATTGGGAGAGAAAACAGAATTTGATAAGGGGGGGGGGGGGTGTCAAGACAAGGGCCTAACGCAAGAGGTATGGAACAAAACTGGAATGGGGTGGGTGGTTGGTTGGAGGCACTGTCCCTTCCTCAGTCATCCTTAACCTTTCCAAGCCGCACTGGACAATTTCAAGTTAGAACAATATTGAATACCCCAGCCTTAAGCCCTCCCTATACCTTCCTAGCTAACCCTATTCCTCAAGCCTCTCAACTACCCAGAGATGCATTTGGATTCATACGCCACTATGCCATCTTTAGGTGATTCCAAGCCTTTGACAGCTCAAAGGCGTCCTTCGGCAGTGCTCAACCAACCCCAGTCCTCGTTCACCATTCCAAGTCATCCCAGCTCCTATCCTACCTCACCAGGAGTGCCCTAGACATAACCAACGGTCTAAAGGCACCCCTGAGCAGTCTTTAACCATGCGCAGTCATCCTTCACCATTACAATATAGGGACATATGATTTTCGGTGTCTTACCGCAATTCTCACTTCGTCGTCGTGTTCAGCGTTGAAAAATCTATAAACAGATGAGTTATTCGGTATAACATGTAGACAACATGTGTTATGATAAAGACATTTTATATAAAACCAGTTATTTCTTCGAAAATTGGCTTTTATAACCATGCTGCGTGACTGGATTTTTTTTCTTCTTTTTTTTCTTTCTTTTCGAAGATCTTCGTTCTTTTCGAACTTTATTATTTCATTATTATTACAGTTGACAGTTATCCACGCTAATTAGCATGTAACATGATTCAGGATACAATCCGGTGATTGCCCCTTACAATAAGTTACTAATATAATATAAATTAATATAAATACAAATAAATATAAAATATAAATACTAGGTAATATAAATAAATACATGAACTACTATAACAGTTTGTTACCCTACGTTATCCTGAAGGTGTTTGCGCTTGAGTCGCCTGTCGTTATCATTATCAATCACGCTGCCCATTTTGTGATTTCAGCGGGGTGGTTAGAGAATGCAGAATCGTTCAAACATCCCTGAATCCTTCAAACAGGCAGCCCTCATCTAATCGCCTTGGCTTCTTCAGAGTGATTCCCCTCGAAAAAGCCCTCGACGAAAACCTAATGGAAATAGGTGTACACGCTGCGTCACCGACTGATTCATTACCGGGACGATAGAGAAGAAGCTTCAAGAGGTTTCGTAAACACCTGAGTCCTCGTCTGGGGAGAAGACAATTAAGAAGAACACTAAGATTTAGGGATCGGAGAGGGAGTTTTTTCTTCTTGAATTGTGGTTTCACTCTCAGAACATAAATCTTGACGATCGTAAATTTAAGTCTGAAAGTGTCATCTGCTATTGGGGAAGAGTGATTAATAAACTATCAACGGGGCAAACAACGGGGGAGGGAAAATATCGAGATTCTAGCTGGTTTGGAATAATGATGACAATCATGCATCAACTCTGGATGACGGATTGCGGTAAGCAAACGATGAAAATGATGCGTAAACATTATCTACTGAGGTTTTGGGGTTTTCAAGACATTGCATTTTCATGAATGGGACGTTTTCAAGTTGTTCTTGACCACATGGACATGTACCAGTCGGCTTTACGTTGATTTTGAACAGGCAATCTATACAGCTGTTCGACGCGTTCGAAATAACGTTGTTTTGAAAAGTTTAAGGATTTTCGCTTCCACATGGAACAGACGTCGTTCAGCAACGTCGTGTAGTACGTCTATAATTTGTACCACTAATTTTGTGAACAGAAATGAATTCTGTACCACTCTTCGTTGGACAGTGTCTTCTACCACACTCAGCCTGAGGCCATGGGAAAGGTACAGGCGGGACTACCCTGAAGTTGTGTACGGATTCATAATCGAACCTTTGCCCCGTTGCCACGCCTTTGGATCTCATAATTTTTGAAATCAGCAAAGGGAATCGATTAAGGTGATAGATGATGTCGCAAATTTTCAAAAGTTCAAATTCGGAATTTAATGAAAATTGACACTTTGCCCAGTTGCCATGGTGTGAAAGAGGCAAATTTTCTACTATTGAGTCGGATTCGGAACTAGTACCTCTAGATTTTGGAAATTTCCAAAATGTTGAATAGATTGTTGATGAATCTATTGTTGATATAGGATTGAATACATATTCTGAACCGTAATTTAATTCTCTAGATAGATGTTCTCTTCGATTTCTTGAAGAAATTTCTAGAAGCTCTGCTGGAAGGAGCACGGACCATGAAAACCGTTTCCACAAGCACAGGAATGTTGAAGTACTGAACCTTCTGGACATCAGCGGCGATGTACGAAGGCTGAAAAGGACCAAACCCCTGGACCTAGTTACATCTCACTAAAGTGATGTGATGAGTGGTAGTAGGTAGTGATCTATGAACCACAATACGTTAAAATTAACTAACAGAGTGAAGTCACTAGATGTAGTATATACAGTTATAACAATAAAGATGATAAAAAAAAAAATTAGTGACGAAGTTCATTAATTAGTGACTAAGTGACGGAAGTCGACGGTCGACGAGCCTCAACTGTGGGTCTCATATTGTCGAGTCGGATCAGAGAGAAGTGATTAAACTATCAGTCTCTCGTCACAACGCAAACCGACCTCAGAAAAAGAAAACACGAAAAAAATCTTGAAAGTGAAAAAAGTCGGATTTTAAGCGGTACAAAAAAGTTATAGGACACTTTTCATCAGAAATTGGTTGTAGAATCGATCCCTGGCCGGTGGTACGACCATAACCCTGACACCCTGTAGGTATATAAATATATTGTGAAGAATCCATAACTAGGTATATTGGGTATATTGGATCCGTTCAGTGAGCGCCACATCTTGACTCCAGATGCCTCTAGTGTGGCTGAGTAGCCGATTTGGTCATTACCAATTAGACTAATAATATTATGACCAGGGACTGTAAGACCAAATCGATTGTCTACATAGAACATATTGTTTCGAGGCGAGGGAGCTAGTAAAACTCGTACAATTACTTGTTCGTACCCCAGTTTAAATTCCAATCAAGGGAAAACTTTTCCGCGGGACCTCGTTGGAAAAGTTCGCTTCGGGGTTATATTGAGTCCGTCCGGATCGATAATACGTCATGGAAACAACGGCGTTTGAACTTAGTTTTCCCCAGAAGTCGATAGAAACTCGTCCGCGAAATGGGAAGTTGGGTATCCCGAGATAAGAGTCGAAAGGAGGTTTACCGACGTGGTATTGGCGGTTAGGCTGAAACCCGCTACACATTTGATAGCAACATACCCGGCTGACTTTGAGCCAAATATCCTGCCCCGAGTTTTGTAACATTTCGATAACAGTCGGAAAAGTTGTGTTGAAAGCTGGTTTGAAGTTCAACTCGATGTTCCGATGAATAATTCACTTAATTTCTTTCACCTAGAGATGGGTCACTCGACTGAAAAATCGTGTGAAACGTCGATTTTCGAGGTGTCACTTGTCATACTGTTTCATTTTTGGGAATTTATGGGGTTTCGGGGAGTTTAAGGGGGGGGACCATTAATTCCCGAAATGAAAACAGAAAACTTGAGGAAAATTGGCTGAAAGTGCTCAGTCCTTGGCTAGAAAGAAAAAAAAATCCACAACCATTGTGACGTGGAGGTCACTCACAGGACCTGATGAGTTAGCGCCCACTACCCCCCCTTACCTACCCACCCGCGGCCCCTCTCCTTCAGAGAGACTGAAGAGATGAGCAGTTACGTTACGATCCACAGATCGAACAAGTCCCTCCCGTCCCCCTATTTTGAAGTATTTCTAATTATTTCATTGTATGAATAAACCCAGTTTCCTCCCTTACTTTTCGTCATCTTTGACTTTTACCCATCGTCCACTACTAAAGGTACGTAAGTCGTAATACCCAGAATTCTCATATTACATGGTAGCACAGCGTAACGGTTGATCCAAACCTAAATTGTGATGCATGTGTTCCCCGTCTTACCGCTATTTAATCCTTCACTAGCCAGCCCACATCCCATTCAATCATAAGAATTGTGTTTTCCCACATTTCTTACCCCTCAGTAGTGTTTTTGTGTGATCCACAACACTTTTTTTACCCTTTCTGGCCACCGCTCGTTGAAAACATCGCGGATATTCGCTGAAACGGACGGCCATTGACGAACCAAACCCCCTCCCGCCCCATCTACGGCGCATTCCCCCTGCCCCTCCTTCAATCAGGACCCCACTTCGCACCATTTCCCCTTCGCCAAACTCTCACCTCTCCACCTCCTCCCACTGACGGCAACGTCCCCCCCGGCCCATCAGCGGCTCTTGCCCCACCACCCTCGCCAGCCCCACCCTACCACAGTACGACACCACTTTGCACGTCCCCACTGCCCCGTCTTCCCACAACAGAAGACGCCACCCCCTCTCCATCACCCGCCGCTCCGTTGGAGCGCAACCCCCCCCCCCCCCCCCGACCACCACTTCACCAACCCCCCCCGCCCTTCTCCCGCTCTCCACCGGCTATCTCCCGCTACGACCCGGCAAAAACCCATCCCCGCCAGCCTCCAACTCCCGCCGTGTTATTCAACAACATGCCTAAAACTGATTTCCACCAATTTAATTGTGATCGATGTAGGATCCCTATTCCAATCAATGAAAACGACGACCCAATCTTTTGTGGCGGATGTTGTTCGTCCTATGATTCAACATGTGCCATGATGCCATATGCAGACTGGAGACAAATGCCCCAACAATTAAAGGATGAATTAGACTGCATTTATTGTTCTAACCCTGAATTAATCTCCACCCCCCTCCATAAGAGGGCGCTAGGTTTGTTAATAACACAACCTACTAACCCCCTACCCCCTCCAGTTGAACAACAGATACTGCCCCTAGTCTCTTGTTCACAGGAAAAATGCGACGACCCAGTACCAGTCCCACACACTCACGTCAAGCAACAGGGCCCAGCACTTGACGCCACTGCTACGCTGCCACAAGCAATTAGACCAGCAGCCCCACCCCCTCCCTCATCAAGACCTTCAACTGACGTCGTCATCCAAGAAACCCCAATCGCAAGTACCCCCATAAAAAACCCACTACCAGTACCCGACTCCCATCCCACATCAAGCCAACCCCATTGCGCCCTCCCACAGGAGATTTCAATTGCTGAAATCCCCCCAGATTACCCCCTCGAATACATCTCGGTCGAGGAAACATCCCACGATGATGTTGAAAATATTTGTCAAGTCGAATATATTAATTTATCAGATCGAAAACGAGGTGAAGTACCTCGAATTAAAATACAACTAAAAATGAGAAAAACCCAATTAAAAAAAAGTATAATAGCATATCAATCACAACCTCACAAGATAACAAAGCCCCCCTTAACTGAAACTGCAATGGCCCCCACCCCTCACAATTGCCCCCGAATTGTGTTCAGGAACCTTGCTCCTGCAACTCCCCTTCACACGTGCTGCACGGATGAGAGGGAACCAAGTCCCTTGGTTTCTGCTCAACGTGTAGTACCAAAACGGCCCCCCACCCCCCACATTATGCTGACATGTTTGTCCTGGCCCCTACTAACAATCCTGGCCACCTCCTTTTCCTAATTCCGGGCTCACAGGTACCTCATCAGCGGCTCCCTCCCCGAAACCAAACAGGCCCTTCAGGCACTCGGGACAGAAATTCAATACATCAGTTTTCCGTAATTTCTAGTATTTCCTAGGGTTTTTTATTCCACTCTGCTCGTTCCACCACCGACCCAAGCATTCCCCCCCACAGAGGAAATTCCTGCCTCAGGTACATTTAATTTCTAATTATTTTCAAAATATTATTTTATGCCCCGTCAACCGCCTCCACTGCTGAAGGTTTTCCAGCAAACTCGAACGAGCAGGGACGGTTTTTCCCTAGTGATAGGTATGTCCCTCAAACCATAAAAATTTTAAAACATGCAGCCCGAAACACCCTTCCGCCCTTTTTCAACGGAGGGGGAGTGTGACGTGGAGGTCACTCACAGGACCTGATGAGTTAGCGCCCACTACCCCCCCTTACCTACCCACCCGCGGCCCCTCTCCTTCAGAGAGACTGAAGAGATGAGCAGTTACGTTACGATCCACAGATCGAACAAGTCCCTCCCGTCCCCCTATTTTGAAGTATTTCTAATTATTTCATTGTATGAATAAACCCAGTTTCCTCCCTTACTTTTCGTCATCTTTGACTTTTACCCATCGTCCACTACTAAAGGTACGTAAGTCGTAATACCCAGAATTCTCATATTACACCATGCAGCATGGATATAAGAGCGAATTTTCGAAGAAATAACCGGTTCATCTGCTTCAACCTGATAACGGGATGAGGTATGGCAATTCTGACTTCACCATCGTGTACAATGTTGAAAAAATCTATAAGGTGAGGTGTTAATCGGCAAAAAACAGACAACATTTGTTATAAAACCAACAAAATGGAGACAGTTTACATAAAACCAGTGATTTATTTGAATATTCGCTCTTATAGCCATGCTGCATGACTGTGGATTTTTCATATGCCACACATTTTTCTTATACCAACATTTGGCATTGCATTGTTTGCAATAAAACCGTTGAAAAGTTGAGCATGTTGGTGTACCATCACAATCACATCGAAATATCGTATGTCCATTCACACGAAAATAAAAAAAGGGGGGGGGGGGGGGGTCAACTCTGCCGTTCCAAGGGAAAACCACTTATCTGGAAAAATTTCTACGTCCAAAAAATGCCTCTAGGTTTTTCAGCTGGCCCCTTCATTGCTCGACTCCAGTTTAGAGTTACGAATCCGTATTGCCGCTCGATGTTAACGTTATGTCCTATCGAAATAATATTTCGATAGGACATTCACTAGATAAATGCATTCAATAGCATATTATGCAATTGAATGCATTTATCCAGTGAATAGGCTAATATCGAATATTTTATGCGCTAACCTTCAAAATATGCGATTTTATGCAGAATAAAATGGGTGTTGGAAACAGAAAGACGTGAAACGGGCAGGTCACTGGGTATACCTTCGAAATTCGGCGAGGGAGAAAATATTCATTTTTATACATATTCGCCCTCTAGTAATAAGTGAGTCTGCAATTGCTTTTGGCACTTCTGTAAAATAGCCCAAACGTCTCTTACGACAGATGACGTCTAAGGTACAGAGGTAGCCTCATGTTGTGTGTGTTATCCTCCGTTTCATTGCCCGCGGCAAGACTAGAAAGACACATTTGATCCTCATAGAAAGTAATTAACGTAGTTTTCATTTGGGACTTGTAAAAAACGTCTTCTGTTAAATCAAATATTTACGGAAAATGAGGTTTTATTCATTTTTGTTACCTCGACAGAGAGTTATTTGAAAAATCCCAACATCTGGCAACACTGTATTGCAACGGTTTAGCCCTCAGAAAACGGCTGTTACCTTCTTGCGGGACCCCGAAATCCAAACCGTCCGTCGGTCTGAGAAGGAACATTTGACATCACGGTGTGACACCCAATTCGCCAAAGGTGAAGCACCCTTGGGGGCCCCCATATCCTGCCGAATAATAACCTTCCGCGTCAACTGAGGTAATCCGCCGTGAAATTCGAGATATAGAAGGTCCTCCCCCGTACGTCATCTACTCTGTCGGAGTCGTGAACGTGATAGACGACCTCGATTATAGAGCCGTGACTTCAAATCCTCCCGCGAAGTGATCGATGGGAATAACATCGCCGACAAGGTCGCGGTCAACTCGATATCGCGTTCGTGAGCGGACACCTTTTCACAATTTCATAGTGTCAACTCATTGGGAGCGCACGGGAGATAAAACGGATCTCCCATTCTTTCAGAAATTGGAAAATTTATTATTCAACATGAAATTAACTTCATTCCTGAAAAATCAATACCTTACAGGAGCCTCTGAATATTCACCACACCAACATCGTTCTGAAGGAAATTGCCCATATTACTAATGTTTAAAATCTTATTATTGATTATTATAATTATTGAAGTAGGATTATACAATTATACAATACTAGCTGTCGGGCCTGTCTCTGACGGGCAGAACTCTGGGTGTGTCCATCTACCTCTGTTACCTGTTCCGGACGGGCAGAACTCGGGATGGACACATCTGCCACTCTTACTTATTGAGGCTTTTCAGTATGTTTTATTTGTTTAATATTTCTTTAAATACCAAAAATAATATTCATCTGTCTCACGGGAAGGAAGAATTTAAGATTTCCGGCATCGGGTCCGGAAGTGAACCCCCTATGGCCTTGCCCGATAACGGAAACATTTAAATACGGGACGAGCCCTCCGATCCATTGAGCCATTTTTGCGGGATTGAAGGACAGACAGACACCAAATTCAAAATCGGCAAAGTTCGACTCCATTTCACGCGAAACGAATAACTGTAGTGAAATGTTTCGAGAATACCTACCCAAGGAACACGAAAATCGTCTCTACATTTAGTTATATAGATGTTAACGCAAACACAAAAGTTATTATAAATAAATTATACAGGAAGGCCTTATTATTAAGTCCATAAGAAAAAATACCATCTCAAAACAAGTAAATAATATTGAAAAGAAATAAATTGAAATAAATATTTCTATCGAAATGCGAAGTTGATTCGTTTACTGACTGAAATGAGGCTAATCTAACAAGGGAATATTATTATTTTAATAGTAAATTATTTAATAATAACAATAATTGTTTCAGCCTATCTAGTAGGTAAACATTCTTGAAGGGCCTATACGAATAAAAATTTAAATGAACAAACCTATGAGAAAAACACACCCCTTATCTAAAATGATAAATAATACATTAATTGATTTACCTAGACCTAGAAGAATTTCATTATGATGAAATTTTGGATCATTATTAGGATTGTTCTATCGAGGAACGTTGAGGATTCACAACAGGAAACAAGGAAACATTTTTCAGAAATTCGAGTTTTAAAAATTTTGGACCGAGAACTTCTTTTTTTCCAAAATTCGCTAACACACGACCATTCTAAGATTGAATGTTCATTCACGATCAACCGGAGAAAATGTGGTGCCTCGTTTTTTCTCTCCTTCTCAGAGTCGGTGATGAGGATAACAAACTTCTTGTGAGTTTTGTACGTACCGGTGCATGGGAATGAGTTGCATTTCCGAGTCTGTTTGTTGTAACCGGCGCAGCCCGCTTGGAGCAAGCAATACCGCCATCTGTGCTGCGATCCGTCTCCACAGCTCATGCTGCAAGCTGACCAGTCGCTCCACTCGTCCCAGCCTGGAATCAATAACACAAGAATTCCCATGAGAGTACGTCCAATCAGCAAACTAGGTTTATGGATGAGAAGTCCATTTTATGATTACTTAATACTTAATGTACTCGTATATCAGTGCGTAATATGTAGGCAGGTTTCGTTTTCATCGGTATTTGTTAAGGATCGATGTAAATGTTTATACTGCTAGTCGAGACTCATGCGCAGTGAGGAGCAGTTGCCCAAGTGGACGTTTTAGCAAGCAAAAAGTTTGCTACGAGCAAACGTGGGGCGTTCCAGAACACCCAGCGTGGTTGAGTCGGAGCTACGAATAGGCGCGTGTGAGATACGATTCACTGCGAGTGAGTTTGCAGAAAGGAACCTTCATGATTCATCTCCAAGTCGAGCAACTGGATAACTTTATGAACCCCTGAAAATGAAGTGGCACTCCAAAATCTGTTTAAAACCACTGGTCGTAAGCCCCAGTTCTCTGGAATCCCACATAATTGCCATCTATGGATCTTAGAGATTTCCTCACAAGCCTACAAAAAAGCCCTGGTTTATTGGACCAACCACGTTTTTTTTCTTCAAAAATTGAATCAGATCGGCATCCATTTTCAGGGAATCGACTTCTCCAGCATCACTGTTGTAGAAGTTTCTGAAGAAATGACAGGCTGCTTTCAACCTTATTGGACTCGCATCATAACCTAAAATGGATCAGACTGTTCCAATTACCTATGATTTGCCGGCAATTTGGATACGGACCTCTATTCATCCTTGGACACCATCGGGATCTTCACATCAACAATTCATTAATTATTATTTATTCCGTTAGTTATCTTGCATTACTTAGTCGAACTTTAATGCGCTTCAAATGCAAAAAACCTTCTTCATCATGAACAACACAATGACATCGATTATTTTCAGAAAAGTAGTTACAAAGCCAGGTACGTTTTCCTGGCTACAGTATTGAATCAGAATCACTTGAAGCGGATTTGTGTACCTTCAATCCAACTGAACTGCCATAAACTAGAAGAATTAACTGAACATGAATGCTACATTGCGTTTCGGATGTACTCAAAGATCGTATGCGCTTCAACGTTCAGTTCGGGTTTTAATTATAATAATATTAATTATAGTTAAGCGGTCGGAAGATTGGGGCTTTGGAGCGCTCGGACGAAACGTCTAACCATGGTATACTTTCTGAAGAGCCTTCCAGGGTGTGTGGCAGATAATCCGATTTAGCCCGCCGACCGGCCAATCAGTGTAAATCAGCTTCCAGGCGGCGTGAGCGGAAAATACCATTCGAATCAGCTCACTTTGCTATCGCGAATAGAAATTTATGTTCTCAATAAAGGGGAGTAGAGGTATCTGGTTTACCTCGACTAACTCGTTTAGGTTACTCCCCTGTGCCTCCTTGGAGCCTCTCAAGAAATTAACGGTTAATTAGAAAAAAAGGGAGACAAAATGTACGGCTAGAGGCGGTAGCACATAGCAATCCCGAGTCCAACATACGACTTTATTTGTAATTGAATAGCTTTTGGAGTGCGTGTATCGAATATTGGAATCACAGTGCCTAGAACGAATCAGTTGTCCAAACCAGTGAACAATCTGAAATGAGATCATGTAGCTATTGTTTATCAAAGTTGACTTGTGATCGATGGAAACGAGAAAATCTGGCTGATTGTTATATCGTAATGTAACTACAGTACAAAGGTAGTTGGTAGCTACTTGGTGGTTGGTAGGTACTTTATTATTAAATTTATTGCCGATGTCGGTAGGTACAAGACTTGAAAACCCCACTGTTAAGTATATCAAAACGAATTACATTATTCTAAATGATGTTTGACCCATAAATTTCCAAAATGAAACAGTCTGACAAATGACACCTCATTTCAGAGATTGTTTAACGCTGAACACGATGATGAAGTCAGAATTGCGATACATCATTTCGTTCTGAAACTGGAGCACTTTGAAGATGAAGAAACGTGGTTGATAATTAAGATGTCTTCATGGACATCATGATCTTCAAACTCGGTTGTTACTTGAGATGCTCTTCACGGCTCATCTGCTCTAATCTTATATGAGATATCGCCATTCTGACTCTACCATCATGTTTAGAGTTGAAAAGTCTATAAAGTGAGGTGTTAACTCGGTAAAAAAAGGAGACAAAATTTGTTATAAAACCAGTAAAATGGAGACATTTGATTTAAAACCAGTTATTTCTTCGAAAATTGGCTCTTATATTCATGCTGCAAGACTGTGGATTTATTGTTATTTTAATAAGAGCTGAAATGAAACCGTTCATTCCCTTCATTTCTAAATTTAATATTCCAAATCCCTATAATGCGGGGGTTTTTTTTTTTTGAAAAAGAAGGAAAATGATGGTGGCTACATGAGTTTTCCACAAATCTTGCAACTTTGTGAAATATAAGGTTTTTCTCTATATTTCAAGGGTGCTTAAGGATCGAAAAGATTAAGTTATAAAGGTAGTGGTCTTTTTCTTCTGCTTTTTTTCGCTCAATGTTCTTTCTCCGCCATTCTAAATTTCCTCTACCCCCTCCATCATCCTCCACCTAAAAAAAAAAGAAGGTAAAAACGGGGAAAAACGGGAGATAACGCCAGTAAAAAGGCGGCTTTCCGTTAGTTTTTTCCCCCGACCCTGATGAGCCTGAAAGGCGGTGGAGGGGAGCCTCGCTCGAAATAAATATGAAAGAAACCTCAAGAAGAGAGGAAAGAGGTTCCGAAGATCGGTTTGAAGCGAGCACCGAGTAAACTGGGGGTGCTAAGCGTACATAATGTCTTCGAAAGTTTCCAGAGGAGACTAAATCCGGCTCAAGGGTCCCAAAGCAACCGCGGCTTTTTTTCAGTTAAATCACCGGTAATACCTCTTTTGGTACAGCACCTAAGCTATCGTCTACAACGAGTAGTTATACCAACGGAATGATTCCGATGAAGATCCGAGAAGTTGGTCGCACAACAGCTACACGAAGCGTACCTACGCTATTATTTTGCACCTTTGATATAATTTGGTTTTCTCTCAATAAAATCGATAAAATTAAAAAAAAAAAAAGAAAAAAAGATGGGTTGCCGTGGGGGGTGTCTAGCCGCCAGTGGTTTGTGTTCATCATGGTACATTTACAGTAGAATGAAATCTGGGTGACATCCCCAGACCCCCACATTAGTATAGATTAGATCAAGGATCAAAGCAAGGAAACATGGAACATGTTTTCGAATAGGTACATAATTATGTACTAATTGTGCTATTAATAACAGAGGAAACACAGTAGTAGAAGAACACTTGACACACGTGAACAAGCCCTGTCGGAGAAGGGGGTATATAGCTAGTAACACGATGCTGTGGTCTGTTTATACTACACATTCATATAAGATACCCGAGGCATATCCAAAAGTACCTCCACTGTACGACACCTGTGGCTAAGTTCAAAGGAAATGTAGGTTCCGAGGTGCGAGCCTATATTCCACTGAAAGTGAAAAAGGTTGTAATGAAAAGGATAAAAGGTGTACTCAATGCGAAAAGGTTGAATACGTCGTGAAAATATCCAAACTCATGCAGCATGGCTATAAGAGCCAATTTTTAGAATAATTACTGGTTTTACGTAAAATGTCTCTATTTTACTGGTTTTATAAAACATTTTGTCCGAGTTTCACCTCAGTTTATAGATTATCCGATGCTGAACACGATGGTGAAGTCAGAATTGCGATATCTCATTTCGTTATCAGATTAGTGCAGAACAGCCACGTTTCTTCATCTGTATACTTTGAGAACGGAATAATAATATTATATATAGGTACCTATATGTTTAATGGATAAAAATTTGACAGGAGGAGAAATTAGAAGGAGAGATACACTTAATACATGTAATCGGAAAACTTACGGAAATTTTCGACCTACGGCGTCATCTGCCCGATATATATAACTCATGTGCACCAGCTTAGCTTACTCCACCAGCGTCTACGACGCGGATAGCATACTGCTGACTAGGTTAAACTGAGGTATTAGAGGTATTAAATAGGAGGCGCGCCTTGCCAATTATTACCATTATATACATTCATTATATCGCAATTCTGACTTCACCATCGTGTACAGCTTAAAAAATCTCTGAAGTGAGGTGTCACTCATCAGACTCTTTTAGTTTGGGAATTTATGGGTAACTTTCCCCCCAACAACTACCTACAGTGCTCCTATTCTGCACATCTATGAACTCAGCCTTTCGATTGTCAGGACGGGTTTTGTGAAAATTTGAACTTTTTATCTCAATTCTATCGTGAGTTATCGTCTAGAATGACACATACACAAATATATACAGGTAATATATTATATCAGTATTATGTATTATAATATAATATATAATAATGATATAATAATATTATTATTATTATCATATTATGATAATGATATATTATATCATTATGTGATAATGATATATTATGTATCGAGCGTGAAGTGGCAACGAAGCCTACCTCAAATGGGGCTGGTCAACATGGCCTAACTCAAATAGTACCGAATAACATGGCCTAACTGACATTTTTGGGCATATTGACTTTTTTTTATTCAGCTGGATTCAGATTAAAATTAATTAAAATTATTCATCATCACGTAAATTGTCTGTGTAATATATTGGCACCCAGAAGTGTATATAGTTGCAAACATTCACATAATATGTATTATAATAATATATTATATTTTGCAAATAGAAAATGAAATGGAGATCACATTTAAAGCGAAAATCATAGAAAAATATACCTCAATATTTCGGCTGGTGGCCGTGATCACGAGACATATAATAATATATTATATGTATTACCTACATATTAGGTATGTTCCCAAATTTTAAAAATGAAAAATGTTTTGGGTCTCCTGCAAAATTTAAAAAAAAACTTTGGCCATGTTCCACAGCACCATTTGAGGTAGGCTTTGTTGCCACTTCACCCTCGATATATCATATATATATTATACATAATATAAATATTATATGGTCACCAGTTAGATGTTTATCTAAAAATACTAGCACGCTGTACATATAAATCATTTTGCGTCGCAGCCTCTTAATAAGAAAACCTATCGACACTTACAGCGTGTGTGCAGCAGGAACAATAAGAAAAGGGCGGAAGTCGTAGAATCTTTTACTTGAAGGGGCTCACCCTTCAATCAATTATACCCCCAGGTCGCCCATCAATTAGCATTATAATCCGGCGAAAAAATTAATGGTTTATCTTCAGACTCAATCCGTTAAAGAACGGGAGGCACATACTTGTGTTTAAAGCGAGGGAACGGGATAAGGACAACCGTCGAGCGCCGTCTCCCTCTTCGACAACGCTACGGACTGGAATGTACATCAAGTCCCTGGTCCGGGGACTATGCGAAAATCGGACGGTTGGCAATGTCCACCCCCGTCCTACGTCAAGTGTATCAGCGGTTCCGGGAGGTCTCACAGACCGCACAGGAGGGAGCCTTGTGATTTATAGCATGTTCTAGCGGTTTCCAACGCGTTCCAATCCGGAAGTCTCCCCCTCCTGTTCTATGCAGCGGTATCGAGTGACTCCAAATACCTGAACAGTTCGCTCGTGCAGAGAGAATTCAGTACAAGTTCACTAGCATCGTTGAGTTACTACCGCGAAAAAGTTTGGAGTCATCAGAATAATGAAATTTTGAGAGTGATAAGTATATCATTTTGGCTATTAGAGGTCATTTTGGCTGTGAGAGTAATATATTATATATAATATCACTCTCAAAATTGTCTATATTTTAGACAGCCAAACCTCTATTAGCCAAAGCCAGAGCCAAAGCTCTAATACATCAAAATTCGGGATTTTGAAGTATTTTGCCGGAAAGGCCAACTTTTATTATTGATTTTGAAACGGATGAAATGGCAATTTCATCACATTGTACAAGTAAAATGAGAATAGTACAACAAAAAAATATATATTCACCTTATTTACAAAGTATCGAAACGTTTACTACCATTTCTAAAAATTTACGTTGTTGTCTCTTGTTACGATCTGCAAAACCTCGACGGCGCGGTGAAGTTACAGATCCCTTTGTAACTGCGGCGAAGTTACAGATCCGTCGCTAGAGATGTTCCGGCATTATCGATATCAATGAATATCGACGTTTTTTTCTCTCGGTGTTTCCGATATTATATCGATATCGGAAATGAGATATCATCGTGATATAGAAAGATTATGGATAATATTGGCTTATTGCATTTGAATATTGCATTTTAACAAACTACGGTTTTTGATCCCGATAATCACGATATGTTTATGAAATCCTTATGACCTCTTATCTTGTTAGGCTCCATTTACATTACATTTCGTATCAAAAATAATGTTTGTCTTTATTCTAATTTTTCAGTAAAATGGTAATTATTAATCTATCTGTATTCCAATATATTTTATCTTTAAATGAAAATTTTTGTGTTTTAATTATTCCAAAAATCACATTTAAGCATTGCAGTTCAAAAAAATAACAAAAACCATACTGCACAAATGATTATTTCTGTTTTGGCTCTGAAAATCCATTGCGTGACTGTTTTTGGTAGCTTAAAAATAGCGATCTCAAAAATTAGCTGACACACAAGTTTTTTTAATGAGCTACCTCAAAAGTTTATTTTTCAACCAAATTTTACTCCACGTGATGAAATATACCTAATATAAATTATCTGCAATATAAAGATGAAATCTGTCTTGTAGTACTAGTATTGTAGTAATATAATCAAGTGAATGAATTCAGTTGAATAAACAACGCATTGTGATAAAATTATGAGTAATCATATAAATATCGCAATACATATATCATTCGATATTGCCGATATCGATATTTTGTGGCGACAATATCGCTGTATCAATATCGACGTTGAATATCGTTATCAAATATCGGAAAATCCTCGATGTCGGAACTTGGGATGCAAATAAATAATTGATTAGTTGGATAATCGATTATTTGACCCCGAAACATTTGATGTTATAATCGATTATTTGGTTCCGATGTTGCATCCCCAGTCGGAACTACCCCAATCGTCGTTAGTTGAGTCACTGCCAATGGGTCGGCCAAACTAACACCCGTCTAGAGAAAATTAAACTCCTTTTTTTGGCGCCTCCCTAAAAGCTCAAAGAGAATAATAATTAAATAGCCGGACCCCCCCCCCCCCCCCCCCACTCCCACCACTCAAGTGAGATAACGTTGAAAGGCCGTGAGTGGAAGGAGAGAGGATCCTGTGGATTACAGTCTCTCTCCCTCCACTTCCAACCTGAGGCTGCTGAAAAGGAGAACCAATCAACTCTGGGGACCCCAAGGCCTTCCCAAGTACTAACTCCCCGCTCTCTGCCTTCATCTTTCGGGCGTGGGGTTGTCGACTCACCACGGAACGGCTCAAGGTGGAACTGATTAGAGCTTTCATTGTAGATAGAAAACGAGGAAGGAACCCTAAGAAAAGCTCTGTAGTTATTACGTCCTTTGTAGTCCACACCGCCCCCTTACTAACTCTTTTTTTAAAATTATTTCCTTTCCTTTTTTTCACTTCCAGATTTGCTCCTCCCATCCTTAATCATTCTAAAGTTTTTTTCTTCTTTGAGCTTCGCCCTCCCTCATTACACGTCACCTTTCTGATCATTTGTGAGGTATTTAATTAAAAGGCACTTGCGTCTCCCTAAGTAGGGTAGGTATTGTTGTATGTTTTACGTACAGACATAGGAGTCGGAATTCTCCCTACTCAAGCACCAGCCCCATAGAATTTGTACCTCCCTCTATAACCTTCATCATATTAAAGTACTGCTTCTGTATTTTCATAAGCATCCTTCTCTGGTCGATATAGAGGCAGCTCATCATTACCGAACGAGCCATGTCCACTCTGCCACTCTGCCCTTCACATGCTGCATAGGAACTTGCCTCCGTTGACGAAATATCCCTCTTCATTCTCGAGATCCCAATACAAGAAGCAAATCTTGTCCTGGCTTGTGAGGGAGGGGAGATCCTCTATATTAGCACACATCACCAGGGTCTATTGTAATCGGTGACCAGTCAAACCACTGTTACTCGTACATTCATTTCAAACTTTTGTTAAGTTGATTTATCAAGTACATATATTGTATCAATTTCCTTTCTGAATTGAATGTATATGGTAGCGAATTCATATTCGAGTTGTGTAGAAGAAAAAGTTCTGTTCTGAAGATAATTTATCTAGTGTTGTA
Organism: Stenodema calcarata; assembly: GCA_963920205.1. NCBI lineage: Eukaryota > Metazoa > Arthropoda > Insecta > Hemiptera > Miridae > Stenodema > Stenodema calcarata. Next base: position 18,992,000 of record OY986062.1, read on the forward strand.
ACTAGTTACTAGTGTTAAGTAATTCAATTAACCTAGTGCTAGTCATTCAGTAGGCTTGAGACTCATGTTCAACAACACAGGCATTGCCTACAGTTGAGCATTATTATTCAAAGTAAAATCTATGGTAGGTAGGTACGGATTAATTTGTTTCTAAATTAATTTTTGACATTTTATGTCTTTACTCTGGCACATAACTCGAAAAACGTTACACAAAAGCGTTACACGAAATCGTCACGAAAATTTCTGATGATTTTCGCTTACAACCGATTCGGTGCTACGGAACTTTATCTTTGCCAGTTATCATCGTACAAAAATCGTTCACCACTCGTTGGATAGCTCTCGATTTACCTAACCATATTACGTTAACCACTGCGGAGTGCGTGGCCGACAAGCTGCGGTATGAGCGTGATTGTTTAAATAATTGTTTACACACAGGTGATCATTCTCAATAATTTATATTGTCTATACGAATGCAAGCTTCATAATTTATGATGAACCCTACAATTAAGTATAACAACTACGCTACTGGGGTAGGTGATGACATTTTTAGCATTGTAGCATTGTTCGAAGGTTCTTGAATCACTTCTTTAAAGACATAAAATGTCCCAATGTGTTGCAGACTCGTACCTATGTAAGCATTCAATTCTCGACTGTATCAACAACAGGATGGAGTTGACAATCTTTTGACATTTTCATGTCATTGCTTTAACACATAAACTGAAACGGGAAAAATTTGTTTCCTTGATTCACCCTTTCCCTCAGATCACGTCAGAACAAAAGCGACAGGCGGGCCACTACGTCAGAGCCTATGACGCACGAGCCTATGACGTCAGACGGCTGGCCGGAGGCCAACTAATACGTCAGAGCCTATGACGCACGAGCGTATGACGTCAGACGGCTGGCCGGAGGCCAACTAGTAAGTCAGAGCCTATGACGCACGAGCGTATGACGTCAGACGGCTTGCAGGAGGCCAAATAGTACGTCACAGCCTATGCCGTAAGAGCCTATGACGTCAGAGGGCTGGCTTGCTAGGTGATCGGGTTTTATTTTTATATTTCGTCCTTTATAAACCCCCACCCCTATGCATCGGATCCGGAAGCGAACCAACTTATGTCCTTCCCCAGTCACAGAAACATTCAAAAACGGTAGAAAAGTTCGATCCGTTAAGCTGTTTTCGTGCATTTAAAATTTTTTTTGTGTTTGTTCATGACCAGTTGTATTGATTTTCATTATTCATTGAATAAAAATTATTAGCTCATGCATTCATACCCGAAACCATCCCGCAACCTCTCTCTGGCAACTGGAACTGCGTTTTGAGGCTCAGAAACTGCGCAGCCCATCCTATTTGCATGAAAGTACCGATTTTCGCAGACAGTGCAAAGGGCTAGTGTGAGGTGGCATTAGCGCCAAACCAAAAACCAAAAAAACACAAGAATTCACAGTCATGCAGCATGGCTATAAGAGCGAATATTCAAAGTCCCAGAAAGGAGCTTGCATTCAATAGTAAAAATGAATAGTTATAAACAGTACTTACGTAAAATAAACAGCAAGTAAAAATATGACAATAATTTTTTCAGGTTGGTCCAATCCAATTTTCTCATAATTATATGATTTCCGTACAAACGGGCCTTCTTTACATGTAACTATAACGTGAAATCAGAGAGGCCCAACAATAATTATTAGAAATTATTAGAAGTCCCTAAGCGTTTAAAGGGTGCATTTTAATATACTCGCACCTTGAAGCCTACGCATATTAGGATTTTCGGAAGAAAGTTTCGATTTTCTCACCCTTCATGTTTTTTGGCTCGCTGAACACAAATTTTAAGTTTGCCGGAAGTTGGTATTTCGGGCACTTTTTGACGACATTTGGAATCCTTTTTCAGCTTTCGACCTAGGTATATCTAGAATTTAAAAAAAATGGTTTTCCATCAGACCATAAGCACCATTTGAGCATAAGAGCAGATTCGAAAAAATAACTGCTTTTATGTCAAATTTCTCCATTTTACTGGTTTTATAACACATTTTGTCACCATGTTTTGGCGAGTAACAGCTCAGCTTATAGATTATTCAACACTAAACACGATGAAGTTGTCAGAATTGCCATTTCTCATTCCGTTATCAGATTAGAGTAAATGATCCTGTGAAGAACACCCCAAGTATCAACCACTACACGTTACTTACACGTTTCTTCACCTTCAATGTGCTCCAGTTCATGAACGGAATCAGATATCGTAATTCTGACTTCACTGTCGTGGCGAAACCTTTGAAATGAGGTATCATTTGCCAGACTATTTCATTTTTGGAATTTGTAGGCAATTTTACCCCTGCAAACACTCCCCAAACCTCTCCTTAGAGCGGCCCGATTTTGCCCATCTACGAACTTGGCCTATCGATTGGTTTGTGTCTTTTTTCAGTGAATTCAGGATGGTCTGAAACGGACTTTGGTATAAACGTTTTTCCGAAATTCGAGTTTTAAAAATTTTTCATCTTTTTCTAAAATTTGCTAAAAAGAAGACTAGGTAATTTTTTTCTTAGGCGGAAATAATAGTGTTATATTACTACTGAAAATTAATAGGTACTGGAGGTGTCCCAGACGGATGGACTGTAGTATTTGTATGAGCAAACGAAGCGGGCACTATATTTCTTCTCCGAAGTGCCATCTTTCCTATTGTGTGAGATGAGAATTCCCCAACCAACAATAAATCCTTCCTGGAATCATATTTGTATTCATTGCTGTTTATCGCGGGTTGTCGCTAAAGGAAAAACGCCTTTTTACTCGGCGGAATGAGATGTGGAGGGAGCGGCGTGGAAATTGGAAGGAGCCTTGTCAACCCTCGCGATGTCATGTGTAAGGAAAACCGACGGTGGGAAATGGGAAAGGAAAACAAAAGTGCGGAACACGAACCGCCAATCCTCAAAGGGACGGCGACTCGAAACCGTTTCCGCTTATGAACCCGCCGAGAGCAGTAAATCTGACCGCGAAATGAGTTATAGCGAGCTCCAAAAGCGTGCGATACACTTCCAGACGCCTTTCAGTCGAGGAGAAGGCGTGCAAGAATCATCTTGAGGCGATATATCGTTTTCTATCGATTCGAATTTCGTAAAAACGCGACAAGCGCCATAAATGTTGATACTACTGGACTTGAGTCAATACAATTGCACTTAATTCGATAAAACCGTACCTAAGTCAATACAACTGGTCTTAAGTCGATAAAATCGACCCTAAGTTGATACAACCGGATCTGTTGATACAACTCGACCAAGGTCAATACAAACTGACCTAATTCGATAGAACTGGACCGAAGTCCATACCTACAACAGGACCTAAGTCGATACAACCGGACTATTTGATACAACAGGATCTAAGTCGATACAACCGGACTATTTGATACAACAGGACCTAAGTCGATACAACCGGACCTAGTCAATGAAGTGATTCTCTATATTTTTTGTCACTGTTCTCACAGGAATCGGTACTGTAATGAGCGCATACTTGCTCAGTGTTCCCTGATGCGAGACGCTTGTTGGATTTTGATGTTGATAGGTGAGGATAACAGGGCGATACTGACGCCTGTCTGTCTACCTCTCGTGTACACAAACGCCGTCGACTTGTTTGCTTACATCGCCGCACTCCATACTTGGCTGTCACAATATTGTCACTGGCAGGTGCTTGTTTGTTAGACACCCCCAACCGGGCGTTGCACCGTACAGTTTTATGAATAAGGAGGTCGAAGTAACCCGATTAAGTCGATTATTGTCTATTATCTTGGTTTATACTTGTTTGTAATAGTTTATTCTACTTGATGACCCAATTGAACAACCTATGACAATAACAATAATTGTATTTAGTTTTCCCTCACATTTTGTAGTAATAGCCTGTTACAGTAAGTGCAAAAATTATTACGTTTATAATGCCATTTTTAGAATTTGGATTTTACCTTCCCCCCCCCCCCCCCTCCCTCTTCTGACGTCCAATCGCCACTACTGGTAGTGGCCTTTTGGACAATTTCGTTTTAAAATACTTACATGTACTGATACGTTATCAAATGACGTTATTGTAAAGTTATTTGTAACACGCTGTGTCTTATCATTCATATTGTGATTATTAGGAGGCGAGCTGGCGCATCATGAAATCAAGATACGAGATCTCGTACCTGTTTAGGAGAATCGGAACTCAGGTGAAATCGAGGTGTACGTCAGTCGATATTGTGTTCTATCTGATATCAGAATCGTGACATATAAGCTATTGACAACTGTGATAATTGTAGAGATATGTACGATGCTAGAGCAGATGTTATACTGATGTGATTGACTGAGACATCTGTGATGTTTCCGTAATAACGTTAATACAAGTGAGGAGGGGTATCTCTAGGACTCACCACTTGAAACTACTTGGAACAACTTCAGTCAACAAAATCCACAAAGTCACACGATTGTGAATGTTTACCATGTTGATTGATCTCCGGCGTACCATCATGTCCATAGAATATTAATGCTGACAAAACAAACCGTCTAGTAGAAATGTCTGCGTTTCTTCTTCAACGCTATCAAATCAATTCGTTCATTGATTTTTCAATCAATTCGTCATCAATTAATCAATCAATTCGTTCACTGACTTTTCATTTCTGTACCGGTTTCGTCGATGATCCCAAGTCGACGGAAAATGTGATTTCAATTTAACAATTACTTACTTGACACTAGAACTAAAAATCAAGTTTTGTCGTTTAATGCAGAACACAATTCCTAACATTCATCTTCCCATGGCATGACCTCATAATATAGGTACTAATAATTATTCTTGCTATGTTATATACTTGGCCCTATGTGTTACCGTCATACAATAGTTAATTTGTGACATATAACAGTTATATGACACATTTTAACTATTATATCACCATTTTGCGACGAATCAATTGTTTTGGTTTGAAATTATTGAAATAAAATTATACCAATACACAAACTGAAGTATGATCCGAACATGTTTTGACGAGAGATTGATTGATTGATTTTATTAACAAATTTTGTTTAAACCGCACGGGTAGGACCATGAGGCCCTCTCTTCCTTCCTTCCTCCTGTTACAATAAATATTAATCTTCGTACAAGAACGAAAAAAACAAACGCACTTAAACTAATGATTTAATTAATAATGACAAATGAAATTGGACACGCACTTCTTCCACCACAGAAATTAATACGTTCAAAACCGGTTATTATACATTCCCGACAGTAGGTACATTAGGTGCTTTGAATACAGCTCATTCCCAACGCCGTTCATGCTGCACCAATCACGTGCGTTTGAAATGTACCTAACAAGAGGTTGTTATTTGCCGAAACATGACATGTGACGTTTATGGAATATGTCGAAATATATAGACCCCTTAGGGACCACAGTGCAATCAAAGATTGTGCAACATGTTGCCCCAAAGCGTAGAAACACGTGTAATAATGCAGACATTGCTTATATGAAACTTGCTAATTGGATTTAAAGAACAATCTTTCTGGTACAGTGCAGTTTTTTTTCTTTGTCTTCATGTTTTCGTCTTCCTTGATAATTGTCTCCTCCCACCAAATTCCTCGGTATTTCACTTTGCATATCGAGGGTCTCACGGCAACTTCCCACATTGTCCGTTTGGCGACTTTTCAGCAGAGCCAAAACACCATTTGCCAATGAATATTTTTACTGACTAATTCAGTGAAAGAAATCGTGAGATTTAGTCTTCCTAACTTATACTTAGTTAGATCGATCCGCCGGGGGAAGACGCTTCGAATGGTATGAATAACTCATTTTGGCCAAACGTGACGATGTTGCCGTGAGTGATGTGTTGCCGTGAGACCCTCGAAATGTACTTCGCCATTTTCAGTTTTTCACTTCCAGTTGGAAGAACCAAGATTCAGGATTTATTAAATATTCCCCACACTTAGCCAGTATCGATACATTTCATACGATATTATTCGTGTATGGATATTTTGGTATTTGCCATTTTGGTATTTTGGTAAGAGTGCAGGTCTCGATGGGAGAGAAATAACCTTTTGATTCATTCGTGTTTTGTTGGGGGGGGGGGGGGGGCAGTAAGCAACCGTGAACTTTTACTTCGTCGAACATTTATTTCCATGTCGGCTCATTCCGTCAGCGTATTTTCCATTTACGACGGCCGCGCTGGCGGGAAGGGCGTCTTCATCATCCCTGTTCATTAATTCAACGGTCTGAGTGATAATCAGGGTCCTCTCGAGGAGGCGAAAGGAAAAACTGACGACAAGAGACGAAGGCAAAACAACACGGTAGCTTCGTCTCAAAAATTCTCGTTCCCAAGGTTTTAATATAATGTTAAACGCGACGTAATTGAAGGCGAAAGGACGAATGCTGGGCAGCATAATGGAGCCCACTCTGCAAAGCCCCGGCTTGATGAATTTTCATCAGGAGCAGTAAAAGTTTAATTCTAAAATTTATTTTGTTATCACAAACTGAATTTGTTATCACGACAGAGTTTACCGACCAAATTAGTCGGTCAGATCCAAACTTATTTTCCTTACAGCCCCTCCGAAGAACTGAATTGCTATGAGGTTTTCAATTTGATATAAATGTGAAGTTTTTGTGGAGCTTGTACTAATATACAACCATGGTTTATTAATTACAATCAGATTATCACAAAGCTGCTAATTCATGAAACAATTATGGAATTCGAACAATTAAAGAATTCGAAGCCGGTGCAGTACTTATGGAAAATAAAACACGGGGCTTCGCGCCTCGCCAATGGGGCAAACTCCTTGACACCCCCCCCCCCCACCCCCCCAACGCCGATACTGTCCACTTAGCTACGCTGAACAAGTTTTAACCAGATTTCAGATGCCCAATAGAACCTACCATTCAAACATCAGCTTTCTCGGTTGACTAGGACAGAAAATAGCCTCTGAGCACACACAACTGATCTTGTGCAATGTCTTCAGATTTGAGATGCCCCATAGAACTTACCATGCAAATATCAGCTTTCTAGATTGACTTGGACAGATGATGGGGGAAGGGGCGCGCGCGCTATTTTCGTAACGCAATTTCGTGACTATTTTTGGCAAGTTAGCTCACGCCTAAAACATGTTCCATGTTAAAAAAAACTCCACAGTTTTTCGTGTCGGTGCGGTGGTAGCATTGATCAGATGAGTAGCATGGTAGCATTGATTTACCCAACAATCAGATGCTTCAGCGGTTCTTTCGTCATAGCGCGCTTTTTATGAACATGATTGTTTCTCTATCCATAAAAAACTCTGCAAATTCTTGACACAACGGTTTATTATCTTCTCTGAGCAGATCACCCTAATCCAATTAACGAACTGTTAGATGAAACTCTACCTCATCATCCAAATTAAATTTAAAATAGGTACCATACGAATTTCTTTCATATCATACCATACTGTACTATACCAAATCATACATACAATAATGTACCATGTCATACAAACCGAGTGAATATTGCATTGTCATCCAGTTCTGACCCATTTAAAAATTTCAAGTCAATAGCTTATTATTACAAAGAGGTACCTATTATTCAAACAATTTTACAGATGAGAAACCGAATGAATATTGCAATGTGGTCAATCCCCCACTCACGGTTAAAATTTCCAGTCTGTAGTTTACCGGGAAGATGAAAACAAAGTAGTTTTAATGATGGGAGTCTGGGGGGTTGACCGACCTAACGACCGTTTTAGACGCGAAGTTTAGTGTTTCTCCTAAACCTTTGCGCGCTCACTGTGAACGAACGGCTGGTCGTACAAAAATCCAATTGGTCTTAAAAAATTCGTAATTTTTCAGGTCATTCAAAAGTGATCTAAGAATTACACCGTTTCATGGGAATTTATGGAGATATGACATTGTCGAATTTTCAAAGTTCGTTTTGAACCCCTTCCCCTTGACCTAGGGTTATGAAAAAATTCGAGGATCATTGTGGGGCTGGTCCAAACCCATAAACAAAATTTTGTAATTTTAACTCAATGCTAACTGGGCAAAGTGCTTCATACCGACTCGAGGTGTTTATTTGAGTTCGAATGGACCTTCAAGAAGAGCAATTATCGACTCAAATACTTCGTGAAAACGAAAAAAAGTTGACTTCATATCGACTCGAGGGGTTTATTTGAGTTCGAATGGACGTTCAAAAAGAGCAATTGTCGACTCAAATACTTCGTGAAAACGAAAAAAAGTGGACTTCATATCGACTCGAGGTGTTTATTTGAGTACGAATGGACGTTCAAGAAGAGCAATTGTCGACTCAAATACTTCGTGAAAACGAAAAAAAGTTGACTTCATATCGACTCGAGGGGTTTATTTGAGTTCGAATGGACGTTCAAGAAGAGCAATTGTCGACTCAAATACTTCGTGAAAACGAAAAAAAGTTGATTTCATATCGACTCGACGTGTTTATTTGAGTTCGAATGGACGTTCAAGAAGAGCAATTGTCGACTCAAATACTTCGTGAAAACGAAAAAAAGTTGACTTCATATCGACTCGAGGGGTTTATTTGAGTTCGAATGGACGTTCAAGAAGAGCAATTGTCGACTCAAATACTTCGTGAAAACGAAAAAAAGTTGACTTCATATCGACTCGAGGTGTTTATTTGAGTTCGAATGGACGTTCAAGAAGAGCAATTGTCGACTCAAATACTTCGTGAAAACGAAAAAAAGTTGACTTCATATCGACTCGAGGGGTTTATTTGAGTTCAAATGGACGTTCAAGAAGAGCAATTGTCGACTCAAATACTTCGTGAAAACGAAAAAAAGTTGACTTCATATCGACTCGAGGGGTTTATTTGAGTTCGAATGGACGTTCAAGAAGAGCAATTGTCGACTCAAATACTTCGTGAAAACGAAAAAAAGTTGACTTCATATCGACTCGAGGTGTTTATTTGAGTTCGAATGGACGTTCAAGAAGAGCAATTGTCGACTCAAATACTTCGTGAAAACGAAAAAAAGTTGACTTCATATCGACTCGAGGGGTTTATTTGAGTTCAAATGGACGTTCAAGAAGAGCAATTGTCGACTCAAATACTTCGTGAAAACGAAAAAAAGTTGACTTCATATAGACTCGAGGGGTTTATTTGAGTTCGAATGGACGTTCAAGAAGAGCAATTGTCGACTCAAATACTTCGTGAAAACGAAAAAAAAGTTGATTTCATATCGACTCGAGGTGTTTATTTGAGTTCGAATGGACGTTCAAGAAGAGCAATTGTCGACTCAAATACTTCGTGAAAACGAAAAAAAGTTGACTTCATATCGACTCGAGGTGTTTATTTGAGTTCGAATGGACGTTCAAGAAGAGCAATTGTCGACTCAAATACTTCGTGAAAACGAAAAAAAGTTGACTTCATATAGACTCGAGGGGTTTATTTGAGTTCGAATGGACGTTCAAGAAGAGCAATTGTCGACTCAAATACTTCGTGAAAACGAAAAAAAGTTGATTTCATATCGACTCGAGGTGTTTATTTGAGTTCGAATGGACGTTCAAGAAGAGCAATTGTCGACTCAAATACTTCGTGAAAACGAAAAAAAGTTGACTTCATATCGACTCGAGGGGTTTATTTGAGTTCGAATGGACCTTCAAGAAGAGCAATTATCGACTCAAATACTTCGTGAAAACGAAAAAAAGTTGACTTCATATCGACTCGAGGGGTTTATTTGAGTTCGAATGGACCTTCAAGAAGAGCAATTGTCGACTCAAATACTTCGTGAAAACGAAAAAAAGTTGACTTCATATCGACTCGAGGTGTTTATTTGAGTTCGAATGGACGTTCAAGAAGAGCAATTGTCGACTCAAATACTTCGTGAAAACGAAAAAAAGTTGACTTCATATCGACTCGAGGGGTTTATTTGAGTTCGAATGGACGTTCAAGAAGAGCAATTGTCGACTCAAATACTTCGTGAAAACGAAAAAAAGTTGATTTCATATCGACTCGAGGTGTTTATTTGAGTTCGAATGGACGTTCAAGAAGAGCAATTGTCGACTCAAATACTTCGTGAAAACGAAAAAAAGTTGACTTCATATCGACTCGAGGGGTTTATTTGAGTTCGAATGGACGTTCAAGAAGAGCAATTGTCGACTCAAATACTTCGTGAAAACGAAAAAAAGTTGACTTCATATCGACTCGAGGTGTTTATTTGAGTTCGAATGGACGTTCAAGAAGAGCAATTGTCGACACAAATACTTCGTGAAAACGAAAAAAAGTTGACTTCATATCGACTCGAGGTGTTTATTTGAGTTCGAATGGACCTTCAAGAAGAGCAATTGTCGACTCAAATACTTCGTGAAAACGAAAAAAAGTTGACTTCATATCGACTCGAGGTGTTTATTTGAGTTCGAATGGACCTTCAAGAAGAGCAATTGTCGACTCAAATACTTCGTGAAAACGAAAAAAAGTTGACTTCATATCGACTCGAGGGGTTTATTTGAGTTCGAATGGACGTTCAAGAAGAGCAATTGTCGACTCAAATACTTCGTGAAAACGAAAAAAAGTTGACTTCATATCGACTCGACGTGTTTGTTTGAGTTCGAATGGACGTTCCAGAAGAGCAATTGTCGACTCAAATACTTCGTGAAAACGAAAAAAAGTTGACTTCATATCGACTCGAGGCGTTTATTTGAGTTCGAATGGACGTTCAAGAAGAGCAATTGTCGACTCAAATACTTCGTGAAAACGAAAAAAAGTTGACTTCATATCGACTTGAGGTGTTTATTTGAGTTCGAATGGACGTTCAAGAAGAGCAATTGTCGACTCAAATACTTCGTGAAAACGAAAAAAAGTTGACTTCATATCGACTCGAGGGGTTTATTTGAGTTCGAATGGACCTTCAAGAAGAGTAATTGTCGACTCAAATACTTCGTGAAAACGAAAAAAAGTTGACTTCATATCGACTCGAGGCGTTTATTTGAGTTCGAATGGACGTTCAAGAAGAGCAATTGTCGACTCAAATACTTCGTGAAAACGAAAAAAAGTTGACTTCATATCGACTCGAGGGGTTTATTTGAGTTCGAATGGACGTTCAAGAAGAGCAATTGTCGACTCAAATACTTCGTGAAAACGAAAAAAAGTTGACTTCATATCGACTCGAGGGGTTTATTTGAGTTCAAATGGACGTTCAAGAAGAGCAATTGTCGACTCAAATACTTCGTGAAAACGAAAAAAAGTTGACTTCATATCGACTCGAGGGGTTTATTTGAGTTCGAATGGACGTTCAAGAAGAGCAATTGTCGACTCAAATACTTCGTGAAAACGAAAAAAAGTTGACTTCATATCGACTCGAGGTGTTTATTTGAGTTCGAATGGACGTTCAAGAAGAGCAATTGTCGACTCAAATACTTCGTGAAAACGAAAAAAAGTTGACTTCATATCGACTCGAGGGGTTTATTTGAGTTCAAATGGACGTTCAAGAAGAGCAATTGTCGACTCAAATACTTCGTGAAAACGAAAAAAAGTTGACTTCATATAGACTCGAGGGGTTTATTTGAGTTCGAATGGACGTTGAAGAAGAGCAATTGTCGACTCAAATACTTCGTGAAAACGAAAAAAAAGTTGATTTCATATCGACTCGAGGTGTTTATTTGAGTTCGAATGGACGTTCAAGAAGAGCAATTGTCGACTCAAATACTTCGTGAAAACGAAAAAAAGTTGACTTCATATCGACTCGAGGTGTTTATTTGAGTTCGAATGGACGTTCAAGAAGAGCAATTGTCGACTCAAATACTTCGTGAAAACGAAAAAAAGTTGACTTCATATCGACTCGAGGGGTTTATTTGAGTTCAAATGGACGTTCAAGAAGAGCAATTGTCGACTCAAATACTTCGTGAAAACGAAAAAAAGTTGACTTCATATAGACTCGAGGGGTTTATTTGAGTTCGAATGGACGTTCAAGAAGAGCAATTGTCGACTCAAATACTTCGTGAAAACGAAAAAAAGTTGATTTCATATCGACTCGAGGTGTTTATTTGAGTTCGAATGGACGTTCAAGAAGAGCAATTGTCGACTCAAATACTTCGTGAAAACGAAAAAAAGTTGACTTCATATCGACTCGAGGGGTTTATTTGAGTTCGAATGGACCTTCAAGAAGAGCAATTATCGACTCAAATACTTCGTGAAAACGAAAAAAAGTTGACTTCATATCGACTCGAGGGGTTTATTTGAGTTCGAATGGACCTTCAAGAAGAGCAATTGTCGACTCAAATACTTCGTGAAAACGAAAAAAAGTTGACTTCATATCGACTCGAGGTGTTTATTTGAGTTCGAATGGACGTTCAAGAAGAGCAATTGTCGACTCAAATACTTCGTGAAAACGAAAAAAAGTTGACTTCATATCGACTCGAGGGGTTTATTTGAGTTCGAATGGACGTTCAAGAAGAGCAATTGTCGACTCAAATACTTCGTGAAAACGAAAAAAAGTTGATTTCATATCGACTCGAGGTGTTTATTTGAGTTCGAATGGACGTTCAAGGAGAGCAATTGTCGACTCAAATACTTCGTGAAAACGAAAAAAAGTTGACTTCATATCGACTCGAGGGGTTTATTTGAGTTCGAATGGACGTTCAAGAAGAGCAATTGTCGACTCAAATACTTCGTGAAAACGAAAAAAAGTTGACTTCATATCGACTCGAGGTGTTTATTTGAGTTCGAATGGACGTTCAAGAAGAGCAATTGTCGACTCAAATACTTCGTGAAAACGAAAAAAAGTTGACTTCATATCGACTCGAGGTGTTTATTTGAGTTCGAATGGACCTTCAAGAAGAGCAATTGTCGACTCAAATACTTCGTGAAAACGAAAAAAAGTTGACTTCATATCGACTCGAGGTGTTTATTTGAGTTCGAATGGACCTTCAAGAAGAGCAATTGTCGACTCAAATACTTCGTGAAAACGAAAAAAAGTTGACTTCATATCGACTCGAGGGGTTTATTTGAGTTCGAATGGACGTTCAAGAAGAGCAATTGTCGACTCAAATACTTCGTGAAAACGAAAAAAAGTTGACTTCATATCGACTCGACGTGTTTGTTTGAGTTCGAATGGACGTTCCAGAAGAGCAATTGTCGACTCAAATACTTCGTGAAAACGAAAAAAAGTTGACTTCATATCGACTCGAGGCGTTTATTTGAGTTCGAATGGACGTTCAAGAAGAGCAATTGTCGACTCAAATACTTCGTGAAAACGAAAAAAAGTTGACTTCATATCGACTCGAGGGGTTTATTTGAGTTCGAATGGACGTTCAAGAAGAGCAATTGTCGACTCAAATACTTCGTGAAAACGAAAAAAAGTTGACTTCATATCGACTCGAGGGGTTTATTTGAGTTCGAATGGACCTTCAAGAAGAGTAATTGTCGACTCAAATACTTCGTGAAAACGAAAAAAAGTTGACTTCATATCGACTCGAGGCGTTTATTTGAGTTCGAATGGACGTTCAAGAAGAGCAATTGTCGACTCAAATACTTCGTGAAAACGAAAAAAAGTTGACTTCATATCGACTCGAGGGGTTTATTTGAGTTCGAATGGACGTTCAAGAAGAGCAATTGTCGACTCAAATACTTCGTGAAAACGAAAATAAGTTGACTTCATATCGACTCGAGGTGTTTATTTGAGTTCGAATGGACGTTCAAGAAGAGCAATTGTCGACTCAAATACTTCGTGAAAACGAAAAAAAGTTGACTTCATATCGACTCGAGGGGTTTATTTGAGTTCGAATGGACGTTCAAGAAGAGCAATTGTCGACTCAAATACTTCGTGAAAACGAAAAAAAGTTGACTTCATATCGACTCGAGGGGTTTATTTGAGTTCGAATGGACGTTCAAGAAGAGCAATTGTCGACTCAAATACTTCGTGAAAACGAAAAAAAGTTGACTTCATATCGACTCGAGGTGTTTATTTGAGTTCGAATGGACGTTCAAGAAGAGCAATTGTCGACTCAAATACTTCGTGAAAACGAAAAAAAGTTGACTTCATATCGACTCGAGGTGTTTATTTGAGTTCGAATGGACCTTCAAGAAGAGCAATTGTCGACTCAAATACTTCGTGAAAACGAAAAAAAGTTGACTTCATATCGACTCGAGGTGTTTATTTGAGTTCGAATGGACCTTCAAGAAGAGCAATTGTCGACTCAAATACTTCGTGAAAACGAAAAAAAGTTGACTTCATATCGACTCGAGGGGTTTATTTGAGTTCGAATGGACGTTCAAGAAGAGCAATTGTCGACTCAAATACTTCGTGAAAACGAAAAAAAGTTGACTTCATATCGACTCGAGGTGTTTATTTGAGTTCGAATGGACGTTCAAGAAGAGCAATTGTCGACTCAAATACTTCGTGAAAACGAAAAAAAGTTGACTTCATATCGACTCGAGGGGTTTATTTGAGTTCGAATGGACGTTCAAGAAGAGCAATTGTCGACTCAAATACTTCGTGAAAACGAAAAAAAGTTGACTTCATATCGACTCGAGGTGTTTATTTGAGTTCGAATGGACGTTCAAGAAGAGCAATTGTCGACTCAAATACTTCGTGAAAACGAAAAAAAGTTGACTTCATATCGACTCGAGGTGTTTATTTGAGTTCGAATGGACCTTCAAGAAGAGCAATTGTCGACTCAAATACTTCGTGAAAACGAAAAAAAGTTGACTTCATATCGACTCGAGGTGTTTATTTGAGTTCGAATGGACCTTCAAGAAGAGCAATTGTCGACTCAAATACTTCGTGAAAACGAAAAAAAGTTGACTTCATATCGACTCGAGGGGTTTATTTGAGTTCGAATGGACGTTCAAGAAGAGCAATTGTCGACTCAAATACTTCGTGAAAACGAAAAAAAGTTGACTTCATATCGACTCGACGTGTTTGTTTGAGTTCGAATGGACGTTCCAGAAGAGCAATTGTCGACTCAAATACTTCGTGAAAACGAAAAAAAGTTGACTTCATATCGACTCGAGGCGTTTATTTGAGTTCGAATGGACGTTCAAGAAGAGCAATTGTCGACTCAAATACTTCGTGAAAACGAAAAAAAGTTGACTTCATATCGACTTGAGGTGTTTATTTGAGTTCGAATGGACGTTCAAGAAGAGCAATTGTCGACTCAAATACTTCGTGAAAACGAAAAAAAGTTGACTTCATATCGACTCGAGGGGTTTATTTGAGTTCGAATGGACTTTCAAGAAGAGTAATTGTCGACTCAAATACTTCGTGAAAACGAAAAAAAGTTGACTTCATATCGACTCGAGGCGTTTATTTGAGTTCGAATGGACGTTCAAGAAGAGCAATTGTCGACTCAAATACTTCGTGAAAACGAAAAAAAGTTGACTTCATATCGACTCGAGGGGTTTATTTGAGTTCGAATGGACGTTCAAGAAGAGCAATTGTCGACTCAAATACTTCGTGAAAACGAAAAAAAGTTGACTTCATATCGACTCGAGGCGTTTATTTGAGTTCGAATGGACGTTACAGAAGAGCAATTGTCGACTCAAATACTTCGTGAAAACGAAAAAAAGTTGACTTCATATCGACTCGAGGTGTTTATTTGAGTTCGAATGGACCTTCAAGAAGAGCTATTGTCGACTCAAATACTTCGTGAAAACGAAAAAAAGTTGACTTCATATCGACTCGAGGTGTTTATTTGAGTTCGAATGGACCTTCAAGAAGAGCAATTGTCGACTCAAATACTTCGTGAAAACGAAAAAAAGTTGACTTCATATCGACTCGACGTGTTTGTTTTAGTTCGAATGGACCTTCAAGAAGAGCAATTGTCGACTCAAATACTTTGTGAAAACGAAAAAAAGTTGACTTCATATCGACTCGAGGGGTTTATTTGAGTTCGAATGGACCTTCAAGAAGAGTAATTGTCGATTCAAATACTTCGTGAAAACGAAAAAAAGTTGACTTCATATCGACTCGAGGGGTTTATTTGAGTTCGAATGGACCTTCAAGAAGAGTAATTGTCGACTCAAATACTTCGTGAAAACGAAAAAAAGTTGACTTCATATCGACTCGAGGGGTTTATTTGAGTTCGAATGGACCTTCAAGAAGAGTAATTGTCGACTCAAATACTTCGTGAAAACGAAAAAAAGTTGACTTCATATCGACTCGAGGGGTTTATTCATATAGAACGGTATGTTTTTTATTTCATATTTAGATAGAGTTTGTTCCGTAGAATTTTTTAAGACCATCCGCAGCTCTGTACGACCAGCCGTTCGTTCACAATGACGGCCCAAAGATTGTGCCTCACAACCCGATCGTGAATCAAACTGTTGAAATACAGGTCCATTTTCATACTAACAAGCTCTTTGGAACATCATATGGCTTAAGTTATGTCGAGTTTGTTGTTCTGAGGTGCGTTTCGTGCTACGGAAATGAAGGTAATTTCGAATGTTTGTTGGTAGTTACTTCTTTTATAGAAAAATTATTACCGACGTAGTATTAAAAACCCCAGAATTATATGGTATTAATTAATCATAATTAATAATAATAATTATTAATAATAAATACTCATGATTAATACCTACCTAACAATAAATTATAATAATTTTCACTAGGTACTTGATAAAATTATTAATAATTAGTGATAATTCATAATAATAATTAATCTAACATTTAGGATCTAGACATTTAGACCTAGTGATCTAGACAGAAGGGTGATCTGTACAAAGAAGATAATGAACCGTATTATCGAAGATAATATCGAAGACATTATCGAAGATAATAAACCAAAAAACTCTGCAAATTCTTGACACAACGGTTTATTATCTTCCTTGTGCAGATCACCCTTCTGTCTATACCAGACTGTGTTGCAAATCGGCACCATACCATATTCTCACCGTACTCATTCCATACCATACGAATTTCTTTTCTATCATACCATACTGTATTATACCAAATCATACATACAATAATATACCATACCATACTCATACCATGTCATACAAACCGAGTGAATATTGAAATGTCATCCATTTCTGACCTATATTTAAAATTTCAAGTATCTAGCTCATCAAAATTTAATTTGTTTAAACAAATAGGTATTATTTAAAAAATTTTACAGACAAGAAACCGAGTGAATATTGCATTGTGATCCAGTTCTGACCTATTTTTAAAATTTCAAGTCCATAGCTCATCATCAAAATTTAATTTGTATTATTACAAAAAGGTATTATTTAAACAATTTTACAGATGAGAAACCGAGTGAATATTGCAATGTGGTCAACCCCCGACTCACGGTTAAAATTTCCAGTCTGTAGTTTACCGGGAAGATGTAAAAAGGTAGTTTTATTCTGGGCGTCTGGGGGTTGGGTCACATAACGGCCGTTTTCGACGCGAAAGTTTAGTGTTTTTCCTAAAACTTTGCGCGGTCACTGTGAACGAACGGCTAGTCGCACATAAATCCAATTGGTCTTAAAAGATTCGTAATTTTTCAGGTCATTCAAAGGTGCACTAAAATTTACACGGTTCTGTTAAATATTTGGAGATAAGACATCGTCGAAATTTTAAATTTCGTTTTGAACCCCTTCCCCTTGACCTAGGGTTATGAAAAGTTTCGAGGATCATTGTGGGGCTGGTCCAAACCCAGAAACCAAATTTCGTAATTTTAGCTCAACGCTAACTGGGCAAAGTGCCACGGACGGCGTACGGCGGACGGACGGATTTTTTTTTATTCGATTTTCTGAATCTACGTATCTTGAAACGTAAACCAACAAATTTTGAGGGGGGGTTAAAAAATTTTTTTCTTTGGGCGATTCCAATGGTTCATTATCGAAGATAATAAACCAAAAATTCGAATCCTCGTTTCTCATGTCACTCGTTCAAGTTTTGAAAGAAGCTATGCTACTTCTTTCAAGAACGCTTTTGGTTTATTATCTTCGATGATGTACCATTGGAATCGAACAAAGGAAATTTTTCTTTATTTCAATAATACAAGAAGAAGAAAAAAACATTCATGCAGCATGACTGTAAGAGCAAATTTCCGAAGAAACTACTTGTTTTATGTAAAGTGTGACGTTTGGAACATTTCATTCAACCATTTTTTGCCAAGTATGACCTCAGTTTATAGATTTTTCAACCAACACGTTGGTGAAGTCATAATTTCGATATCTCATTCCGTTAACAGATTACAGCAGATGAAACGTGATGAACATCGCAAGTAACAACCACGTCTTTTCATCTTCAATGTGCTCCAGTTTGGAAACGGAATAGGATATCGCAATTTTGACTTCACCATCGTGTTCAGCGTTGAAAAATCCTCTTAGGCGTTTTAATCGAAAATTCGGTCTTATGGCCATAGTGCATGACAGTGGATTTTTTTTATATTTGACATACCAGCATAACCAGCTAACCAGCATACAGAGTGCTTGATCATCACATGGACCCCCCTTCCTAGGTATGTAGTATAGTCGTTTCGGTGGGGTTTTCATGAAATTTTTGATGCCTAAAACTAATGCACAAGCGTCGTCCAACATCTCGTTACTTGAGCTTCCTATAAAGTTCGGAGTGTAAACAAGAAAGAAACACCGGTATGGGCTTGATTCAAACGACATTATTTGATTTGAATACCGAAGAAGCAGTTCAAACGTTACCTGTGACTTCCTAACAAAGATTTTTCACTACGCGAAACGTTGTGGAATCATTCATCCACGACACGAACAAGTCATCCATCCGTAATATACGACAACGCTTCAGGGAAAATGTTATCGTACCTTACAATAAATTGTACTTTCTTCAAAGCAATTTTTTTCATTCGCGAAGTTTCATGAATTTTCATCAAAAGAATCATCAGCTTATGTTGCATTCCGAAAACCTCCCTTTTCGCCACCTTTTAGCTCATGAACGAGTGAAACCTTTTAGCGGAGGTGTAAAGAACTTGTTAAAACTATAATCCATTTCGAAGTCAAAAGGCAGAGTTTAATTCGCCGGAGCGGGCTGGGAGATTATTAAATAATTTTGTAGGTGTGCGGTGAGAAAGTGGGTAATTCATGCGATTATTTAACAAATTTATGAAGACAAGTTTTTTCTCCTTTGGATTCACTGAGCGTTTCTTATATCCCTTGGTGGGAAAACATCTGACAGTAGCTATGGGCTTTACATAGCAAAATGATTATGTTGGATAACTTATTTCAAACATATTATGTTGTAGGTATAACTTGATTTGTTTCGTTCTTTTTATTTATTTTTATTTAATTAATTTATTTGGTATTAGACTTCTCCATACAGCCATGTAAGATGTACACTTATATTATAAGATGTTATTGCAGTCGAAATATAGAACCAATAGCGCATGCGCGTCCTTATTAGCTGGGAGTTTGTTGTGGCAAACCACGAAACCCAACATGGCTAGTTTGTAGTAGCTACCCATTCCTACTAAAAAGCAGCCATGTTGGGTTTCGTGGTTTGCCACAACAAACTCCCAGCTGATAGGGACACGCACGTGCAGCATCGGTGAAATCGCCTATTCCAAGCAGTGGAGAGATCGCCCTGAGCATTATTGCGCGTCGTTAACTGTCCGAACGGTTACCTGAAGGTCTGATGCCCTCTGAGGAATCACGAAAACTCCGACAAAGGCAGTTCGCGATCCACTTATATAAGTCTGCGTGAAAAGGGTTAAGTTAAGGAGGGACCACTCAGGAATTAACAACTAACTCGATTGACCGACGGGATGGTCGGAAGGGAACTCAGGAATTGAAGATTGGGGCGAAGGGAGATGAGAGCGCTCTTGTGTTGAAAGCCTCGACTAATGGGGTGCTAAACTGGGTTCAGAGCCAGGAAAGGCGTTGAACGTCAATTTGCGTACTCTCGGACCCGCCAAGCTTGGCCCCTTGTCTCGAGAGGGACCCACTCGAGATGATCGAAACGAAAGGGAATATTCATATTGAAAGTCGAATAGAGACGGTCTGATCGACCATTGAGGTTTTCAGAACAATGGAGCTGGTCAGGCCCGAGCCCATGATAAGGTCACCACTCCCTGATGAGGTCGCGCCCTTCGAACCTAATTAATCACACAATGCATACTAATCATGTTGTCCATTAGTTCATGCCAAATCAGTCACAACAGCAACCTCGTATCCAACGACACTTTCTCTTCTACGAGTATTTATGGAACAGCCAATGTAAACATCACAAATCAATTATTAATTAGCAATTATCTAATTTCCCCCATCAGGCTCATTTGGATAATTATACTATTAAGCTCAACAAACTTTAACCCTCCAGAGCCAACGTGTGGGTCAAAATGACCCGAGAAGTGGAAAAACGCGCATGCGTCGAAAAGGAGCAGTTGGAAGGACTCTATGCAGGTCAATTGGTGAAGGTGGAGAGGCTGTAGCCTTGGTTAACTGAACGAGGAGAAGAAGAACGCAAGCCAAAACAGGGTTATTGTCCTTGAAACTTTCAGGGATTTCTATTACCCACACCAAGAAAATTCACATCAAATTTCTAGTTGATCGGTCAAAAAGCCGCATTATAGATACCTGCAAACGCGTTTGGAGACGCGTAAAAATTTAGTTATTGTCAGTGATGTTCTAAACGCTCTATGCGCAATTGAAAGAATTAAATCGCTAATATAAACTTGTTATAACGGAACGAGTAGGGGGTACATTCAGACGGACTCGACTCCGTAAAAATCCTCAGACCACCGTCACTTTTATGTTGATAATACGAACAAATGGCTTCACGTCTTATCTTACTCGTGCAGAGCTCCAACCATCTCTGGGCTATTCGGGATAAATACCAGTGAAACATGGTGTTTTCGAGCTTTACCGCTCCGCATGGCCCTTTATATTATTCTCCCCAGGAGGTTTACCCGTCCAGGTCTCTTTTCTTCTCCGTCACATTGGGGTATTTTCACGAGAGATCGCCATTTAACGGAAGATCTCCGAATTTTAGGTTGGAGATCGTTTCGCAAGTTGAATATTGGTGGAGAATTCGCCTCCTTGTTCTTTGAACTGGTGGGTGAAGGGACGCCTGCAATCGCCATCGAAAAGCTCGTCTTCCAGACACGAAGGAAAGTTACAGATTCCTGAACTGGGATTTCATTAACTAAATAGTTTGAAATTGGCGCCGTTTGACATCTTTGATTCCTCAGCTGATTTTATTGCAGAGAGAAATACTTAAGTTCGGTAATACTTCTCTTTGATAAATTGGGTTTTAAGTAGTTCACTTCCGCTCTCTAGTTTCAAGGTATGGGATTCCATTATGAAAAGACTGGGAGCTTTAAGAGTGGAAATCGCTAATCAATGAAATCGTTGCCATGATCACCAAGTCGGCAAAACCACCCAAAATACTTGACTCTGATCGAAAGGGGCGGTATTGCGCCCATAGGAAAATTCAAGGATTTTCGTTTTGCAGATGGCTCCTGAAGATTGGGAGCCATAACCAAGTATGCGTGATATGCAGTTGTGGAGAAGTCCAAAACGCATTCCACTTTGTAGGTGCAGCGCAATGAGGTCGGTTGGTAGGGTACGATTCATGGGTGTGGCGAAGGTTGATAGTACATTGAGGATGTGGTGAGGTTTTGTAGACAGGCATGAGACCAGAGATTCAATATTAAATATTGATAATAATAAATTTTAGGTATTATTGCAATCTAGCAGATTACCCGGTTGTTGTCCCAGTGGGGGAGCGTAAATAACTCAGTATATTGATAAATCACCTTGACAACTGATAAATCAAATAATACGCCCTATCCTATTTAAGAAATTGTTAATCCGGGCAGCGTCGTGAAGGAAAGGCCCGTTGAAAAACGACGTTTCAGAGATTCCTATCACCACCCCTGGAACTTGCTCATCACAATGGAACAACTCCCATCAAATCGGAACTGCGGTTTGGCCGACTGTAAAGGACGGACGTACATGTACAACACATGTAGATATCGTAATTCTGACTTCACCTTCGTGTTGGTTGAAAAATCTATAAACTGAGGGGTTACATGGCAAATACTCGAGACAAAATTTGTTATAAAACCGGTAAAATGAAGAAATTCCACATGAAACCAGTTATTTCTTCGAAAATTCGCTCTTTTAGCCATACTGCATGACTGTGGATTTTGCGTATGTAGATGTGTTAATTTATTGGAATTGATTAGAATATACATACATGAAAGTTATAATTGATAGTTTTCTGTAATAAGGAATAGTGCAAAAATTGAAAACCTCAATTTTTATGTTACCTATTGAAGTTTATATGAGAGAAATCATCAGACGGGACCATGATCATTGCAAGTTATTTACTCGAATGTATGTAATTTATATATATTCAGCTGCAATAAATCTGTCTATTTCTCTCTCTTTTGTGCCACTTTTGAAGACATTTTACTCGATATAGTCAAAATGTCGTTCAAAATGTTCAACATCTTCTTTTGTATCAAAGTTGTTGTAATTTCGGTATTGATCAGGGGAAAATGATGGATATGTCATTGATATTAGGGTGTCCCGTATGGAGTCTGAAGGTTCTCCAGCGGAAGGTTTACGATTTCAAGACGTTGTGGTGTGGTGTTCGAAACCTTGAATTCAATGAAGAGTTCACTTGGCCAACTTCGGAAGGTTGAGAACTCATTCAAGAATTCGTCAATATAAAGACTGAGTTTCCTCCTGAGTTACAGCTAAGGGTTTGGGATCGGAAGGGTTTTCGTGTTCTTCTGCTCTAATGGCAAGTTCAACAATTCTTCGCGTGGCTTCAATGTCGCTTGAAGATAGACCTTAAACAACAGGCGGTGGACGGAGTGCTGACATCGTCGATATCGTGATTGTGAGGGTCTTGAAATATCAATTCGGGAAACCGTCAACCGTCTGATTGGAAGAGTTTGATTCATATTTAATTTAGAATTGAGATCTCGCGAATCAAATTACCGCTGAAGTGATCGATGTGATCGCACTCTCATGATTTCATGAACATGTGATTGGTACAGGTCACGGCTGAGGTCGACTCCTGTAGGGCTTCGAGTCAACATAGATCCAATTGTTATCACAACCTTTCGTCACACTGAATAACTCACTACAATCCGGACATTGCAATATGGCATCGTACAAGATATAAATGATGCACCTTTCATCAGAGGAAATGTCAAATTTGCAATCAATTCTGTCTGAAAAACCCCAGCAACTCCCAGAATCGTTCAATATCGGCTCTCGTTTTGAAGTTTCTATATCCATGTTCACATCAGGATATGTACATAAGTAGTTCTTAATAATTAACTTTTAATATCCTTCTAAATGAGGTGTCACTTGTCAGACTGATTCATTTTTGGAATTTATGGGTGAATTCCCCCCCCCCCCCTCCCCTAAAACTCTCCTAGCCTAGAACTTAGCCTTTAAATTGCCAAGACAAACTTATGTGAAAATTTGAACTTTTTATCTCAATTCTATCGAGAGTTATCGTCTGGAATGACACATGATATATGACTTTTTGTATCTTTTGGCAGTGTATTCAGGATGATCGGAAACGGATTTAGGTACTTATAGATAAACATTTTTCGGAAATTTGAGTATTAAGTACCATGTTTTGACTGTGAACAATTCATCCAAGCCAAGAACGTCCTTTTCTTCGAAAATTCGCTAAAAGTGGTTTGCGAAATGTAAAATTTGAATTTAAAGAAATTTTATGTTTGTAAAGAAAAGTTTGTCTGATAATGAACAATTATTAATAGCATTGTAACAAGTAATTTGTTAATTAGTGTGATAGTTTGCTGAGTGTCCCGGTTCCCGAGGTTTTTGTCGACCACTCTGGAGATAGATGGGTGTGGAAACACGGATCGCATATCCCTCTGGGTGGGCATATTGCCTAACCCCCCGAGAACAAGAGGCCCTCAGAAAATCATTCATTACATGGTAGCAGAGAGTGGTTGGTAGGTACGTGCTGGCTTTGCCTCGGTACCTCCTCCAATATATTTTCTAAATTTGAGGAGCTTTCGGAGCAGGGAC
The DNA here is from genome assembly GCA_963920205.1 of Stenodema calcarata. Classification (NCBI taxonomy): domain Eukaryota; kingdom Metazoa; phylum Arthropoda; class Insecta; order Hemiptera; family Miridae; genus Stenodema; species Stenodema calcarata. The sequence continues at coordinate 19,015,895 of OY986062.1, forward strand.
TCCTATAGTAGGGATCACACCCATTTTGGGTATAAGCATTTACATTGGCATCGTTCAATTTCTTTCTCTCCTCCAATCTCCTACATTCTAATATTTCTAAATTTCATTGGATAAACATCTATTTTCAAATTTCTTTAACATCCCTGCCAATATCCATGTTTGTAGGAGCATAGTTGTCCACAAATAATTAATTTGCAGTAGTACCATTACGATGGAGGTTAACCATACCTTGGAGTTTTCCAGTCGTTTTGCACTAATTGCTGTTCTAATAACAGCAAAATTGGTAACTTTACCAATTTTCAAATATTTCGAAAAATGGACGAGAGATCTGCTGTCCACTGAGCTCTACTGCTTTAATAGAATATTGAATTGGTGAGGGGGAGGGGGAGCAAACAAACGCCATCAACCTTCAACCATCTTCTCGCTTCCCACTTCTCACCCACCACCCACCCACAATTCACTTTGATGTACGGGTGGGTGGGAGTGTAAGGATTACTGTAACAGTCCCCCCCCTCCCGTCACATCGCCTCATCAACCACCCACATTTCTCTTTCTCACCCACTTCCACATTCACATTCACCCACAATATAAAAGGTTCGTTCCAGGTCCGACAGCGCCGTCCAACCACTGTCGACAGCGGTCCACTGTCTTCTTGATCGTTGTCGACTGTCTGTTCGACAGCTTGCAGGTTATCAGCGTTACGTTAGTGTATTTCGCGTCCATTCATTTGTGGATCATTCATCCGAATAAATCCGAAATTGAGTTTGTTTCTACAGTGATCCCTCAGTTTTCTTCAGCAGTGCACTGCAACGGTTGAGGACAATACATATTTATATACTCGTATATGTATTGCTAATTATGATGCGGAATGGATAAAGTGCTGTTGGGGATAACATGTTTCTGGTAATGTGAATGAAATCTCAGAAAACTCAACATCGTTAACAGCTAGTAAAATTTAATGTATTTGAGGGGATAGGTAAGGGAAATAACTGCATAGGCTTGAAGGTCAACAATAGGGTGGTTCAAATTTAGGTCATGTTCTCCCAGTTGCTCTTCTAGGGTTGGGGTCAGTATCTAATCAGAAGAGTCTGATGTTTCGCAAATTATACCCCCATATTGGAGCCTAAATTGCTTCCTTCTAGGGTACTTAAAGTAACATGCCCAGGAAATCACGATTTTTGCAGTCATACTCACGATGGTGAGTATTTTGTTGTAGGTACTCTTCCATGGTGCCTCATACCAATATACCGAAGTGCAGACACAGTATTTGGTTTTGACTGTCAAGGAGTATCGCAAAAAGTACCCTGATACTGAAACATCAACACATTCAAAGTGATTTCACTAATGAAGTGATGTGACAATGTTAGTGACATTTTATTAGTTGCTTCCACAAGTTTAGTTGTAACCTTTCATGATTAGTGTTTTGTCTTTTGCCTTTTATTTCATGTCATTTCAAAACCCATTGTATTGGTCAAAAGAAAAGCCATAACCACGCATCCGATATTATCGATATATATCGATACCCCAACAGGCGATATCGCTATCGGGTTGATCAGCTCCACCTACGTCCGGCATGGCTGCGGTCAGGACAGTGAAACTAGACGAAGAAGAAGGAGGAAGAGGGGTTGATCAGCTATCCTTCTGTGTTATCTACTGCTATCTAGCTTGTTGTCTAACCTTCCACGTTCTATCTACCTGCGGATGAATCCTTCTTCTTTTGATTATTTCATTCCATTCATTCAACTAGGTACCCAACATTATTGTTATTATTATTTATTTATTTATTTTTTTAGCATTTTAAAATAAAATAAAGATTTGGTGTTGGTAGCAATAATTTTGTATTTTTTTCCCAGAGTCGTCACATTGAATAAAAAGTGTTGGGCAGATTCCCCTACTTCTTGAGGTCAATACTTTCCCGTATAAATACTTGATACATGGAATGTAATTGAACATTAACAATTAAGAATAAAGTAGGCCCCTAACTATCTAAGTGAGTAGGTACTTTAATAAAAAATAGAAAAAGTAAACTCTTCATGAGGATAAAAATATAATTATTACATTACAAAATATTAATATCGGATGATATCGATATTATGAAGCCGATATTAATATCGGATGATATCGATATTATGAAGCCGATATTCCATTCGTACCTCATTTCGTACGATTTATGGTCATTTCCCACAGTTCAATTATCTCTTTTGTCTTCATTTATTGAACGCAAGTATAGTAGGTATAATACCTGTGTGGTATACTGATTCGAAATTCGGAGAAGGAGAACCGCATCTACCAAGTCTGTCAAACAGTTAGGAGATATCAATCATTATCAATAATTATTAATAATCATTAATTATTAATACCGTTATTAGGTTACCTACAGTGACAACGGGACCATCTGAACCGACCCTCGATAAGAACCCCCAATTCATCATTCTCAATCCTCCGGCCTCGATACAAGCTGAGAGAACGCACATTGAAACTAGTCGAACGAAAGGCTACTGTTCCGAAAAACATTGCCGGAAATTGGATGGAATTTCACGGCCGATATTATCAGTTGGGACGACGTTAAGGGTAGTGGGGGGGGGGGGGGGTGAGGAGGAGAAAGCCATCAGAGCCAATCAGTTTTATGATATTTGGTTAGATTTACCATCGAGGGGGCCGGCGGAGGGCTAAAGGTTGTACGGGTTTCCGACAGATTGCTCTGACGCGATTACTTGGGAAATGGGATGAAGAGGAAGCTGCGGATTTATTCGGGAAAACTCCTGTCGCGGGGTCAGGGCGGTCGGATCTGCTTGGTTATTCACTCTAATGCCGATCAGATCGGTTTTTTTTAGCATCCTTTCCCATCACTTGAATGTGTACAAAGAGAGTCCCAGATTATGATCAGGGAGACTGGTTATGGTTATCCCATCATTTATCCCGTTTTTTTAGGGTCGAAGTCAAGGGCTTCGAATGGATTGAATAAATGGCGAGGAAAATAGAGGGCAATCAAATACGAGTAGATTGGGAATAATAACCTCTTTTTTGACGTTAAGGGCGTTCGTGGCAAAGTTTAACGTTACTTCCACCCTTTTCCCTCTGCCATCCACAACCCAGTGTTATTGTGAGCAATTCTGAAACCTTTACGCCCCCACCGCCGCTTTCCCACTCAATATAACGGACTCAATTCGACGTAGCAAATGTATTCAGAACAGTGAGGTCTTCCCGTAACAATCTCATGATGGTTTCTCCTTCTTTATCAACCGCCATTCCCGTCTCTTTTTTTTTTTTTTTTGTTTTGTTGTAAAATGGCGCCTTTCACCTTCGACTTCTCCCATTTTACCCGGCGCCGGATTCCGTAATGTGCGAAATATCGGGGCCGTAGGACGAGAAACGGCGACTTCAATTGGAGCTCAAATTGGCTGTTCAATTTTCTACAGAACGACTTTCCAAATGATTTGCTACAAGAACTCTCAGTAACTAAGATGCTCAATACCAACAAGAACGCCCCAAAATTGAGTTAAGGTTACATCCTTAAGTGTGCTAATCGGTATTCGTTAACATTCATAAGAATCACTGACCTGTTCAATACAATTTTGGAAACAACACCCTCAAAAACAATACAAAATCTTGCTTTTCGGTTTTTCTTTTCGGGAGTGCTTGATCATTCAAGATAGGGATGTGACATCGGAACCAAATAATCGTTTATAACATCAAATGATTAATCGTAACCTGAAAATCGATGTGACCAATTCATCGGTAAGGAAATAATCAATTTTGATTTATTAAGTACTAATTTCAAACGCATAATTACTTACTTTCGCACTATAGATAGTTTCTTAGATAGATTCTTAGATCTTAGAAATTATCAGCAGCTAATCTGGGTCAAATAATCGATAATCGATTTGCATCCCCAATTCAAGACACACAGAATCCAAAAATCGACTGTCAAAATACGTCTCAAAGATGTGTTACATTCTGCACATATCACCCTTATGTCTGGACCGCTGGTCTGTATACATACTACGAGTATACACGAAATAAACGGAGGGTGAGATGAAACGGTGATTGTTCCATCTGCGAAAATAAAAATCACCTGTTTCCCGTGGACAGAAATAGTCCAGGAGGATTGAGTATATATACGGATTGAGTATATACACTATTTCCTATACATGGGAAATAGTACATTCAACCCGGACTCAATTCCAAAGTGAACAAACATTTGAGGGATTGTTTGGGGAAGGTATGTTTGCTGAGTTTTCGAACACGAGGAACCTGACCTCTTAACCCCCCCCCCCCCCCCCTAAACCACCAACTGCTTATAGATTTTTCAACGCTGAACACGACGGTGAAGGCAGAATTGCGATATCTCGTTCCGTTATCAGTTAAGAACAGACGAACCATGAAAAGCATCTTAGTATCAATCAAGTTTGCTAATCTTCAAAGCACTCCAGTTTGAGAACGAAACAGGATATCGCTATTCTGATTTCACCGTCTTGTTCAGCGTAAAAAATAACCTTTAAAATGAGGGGTCACTTGTTCCATTTTGGGAATTTATGGCTAATATTTTCCCCCTAAGACTTGCCATCCCCCCCCCCCCTCCCTGGAGTGGCTGTAGATTCAGGATGTTTCTGAAATTCGAGTTTTAAACATTTTGGACAGAGGAAAATAGCTTAATTTTCTTCGAAAATTCGCTAAAATCGACTTCTACGACGTTTCAACGAAGTAAAAATACATTTTCGGCGGAGTTCGTACTCAATCATATCGGGTATTGTCGGAGTATGTGAGAAAATTACGAAATCAAACCCTTTCTATCTGAAACAAAAAAAAAAAAAAGGTCCGCCCTTAAAGAGAAAAGATAACACAATATACACTCTGAGTTTTTCCGTCGAACAGCGATACCCGATATTTTCGTTAGGTTCTTTTATCGTTATTTCACCGTCATCGCTTTCGCCTTGGATTAACAGTGCACTTTGTTATTTTTCCCTCTTCCTCGAAGGGTTATAGAGGTTCCTCCAATAGATAACCCCTTTAGAGTGCCAGATAGAAATAGAAAGCATCCCTTCGGGAGTACAGCCTCGAATTCTGAAACTTGCTGTAATTTTTATCTTCCCAGAGAATCTCACCAAGTGGCATTGGTATAGCCGTATCATTGGCAGGCGGTTTTTTATGGCCACTTTCCTTCATTTATATCATGATAAATGCTCAAACAGTATAATGTTAGGCCTTTAAAAAGATTGTTGTGAGAGTAATGAGAGACTCCCGTTTATCCGAACAAAATTTTCCGACTTTCGCGGCTCTTATCAGCGCTGTCGATCAGAAATTGAAGAATTTTGGTCCATCCAAGCGTCAGGCGGCCCAGTGAAATCTCGAAAAACTATGAGAAAAGTCCTCAGTTAGAAGAGACCTTATTTACGTGGGACGAACAAATAAGGTGTGCCAATTTCAAGAAGGTACCTACTCTACTTCGTCGATAAGCGATGACTTTTTTTTTAGCTGGTTGGACGACACGAGTGAGAATTCCGTCAGTGATGACTCCGTCAAGTTATCAAATTGAGTTTTCACACTTTGGCGCCTTTGTAGCACGTCAATACAACCTTTTCAGTAAAAATCATGCAGGCTTATTTACAACCGTACCAATAGTCTTCTACGTTTTACGATATTTCATACCAAAATCCGTTCCAGACCATCCTGAATTCACTGTCAAAAGACACTAAAAATGATATAACTTCAACTCACCAAAAGTAATATAACGGAATGGGCAGATTTGGGTCACTCCAAGGAGTGGTTGGGAGATTTAGGGGGGGGGGGGATTACCCATCAATTACCAAAATCAAACATTCTGACAAGCCACCCTTCATCATTTCTTTTGCTTTGTACATATCTCCCAATATAATACACATATAATATATATACCTATATATTATTAAATATTGAAGTAAGAACAATAATTATTATCAAAGAAGAACAATATTATCAATTTTGTTAAGAACAATTTCTTAAGGTACCTAACGCCATTCACCTTAACGTAACGAATAATTAGATTAATCGGATAAGAGCAGACATAAAATACAAATCGGGAATTGTCAACAGTTGTCAGGTTGAAGTAGGTACCTTAAGGTATTGATTTCTTCACATGGCATCTAGTTTTTCACTAGCAACTCTAATAACATACCGAATCGGTTTTTTTTTTTCAATTTCTTTTTCATTTTTTTTTCATTTTATTTTCAATTTTTTTCATTTTTTTCATTTCTCAAGCGCATACCCCATCATGTCAGTTCCAGGGAACTGTTTGGAATAGGAATCCGAGTTACCTCAGTTGAGGCTCCCAACTCTCGTCTCTCGTTTGTAAGAGGTTCGAAGTGGATATTGAAAGCTCTGTGAGCACATCGGAGCTCCTCATGTCATTGAATAACGTCGCCCGAATAATGTTGAGCCTGTTTTGAGAGCCGCGAGGCAACGCCCACGGCTCGAATATGTAAGCAGACTAGCGAAATTCAATCCGCCAGGGTCTCTGGTTAATTGCAAGCACCACCTCCATCCACGTCCCGCCGCAATGTAGACAAACTTACAAACTCGCTCATTTGAAGGGAGCGTGAGTTATTTGGACGGGAGGAGTTGCCACCATCCTGCGGTCTTTCTTATAATTAAGACCGGAAGTTGACGTTACCTGAGGGTTTCAAGTGATGGGAGCGAAGAAATCCGAGTAGAAATTGGATAATGGCGACGATGACTTGACGACACATTTTCACGCTCGGTTTCATAGTGTGAATCGCGTAAACATTAGCTGCAGGAGAAACTCAGCTGATTCGGGACCTGGGCTGCGCCAAGTTAAAGTCCTAAGGAGGCTACATGCCAAATTTCAAGTTCCTGCCACCACGGAAATTGCCTCAAACGTTTTTTGTATCACGCCAATTTTGAAACGACCCCCAGCCATAAGACATATCCATGTCTAAACTATTTCATTCGTTTTGGCATTCCCTTATCTCTATCAGCCTCGAAATGAAACAATAGCTAGTAAATTAGTGACGAAGAAAGCCTTCAGATTTTTACAGAGTGAGAAAGCAAATAGTTGTGTTTGAAATGAGTACTAATTTGGTCACATCGATTATTAGCTTACGATTCATAATTTGATGTTATAATCGATTATTTGGTTCCGATGTTGCATCCCTACTATAAATGAAGTTAATAGAAAGGGAAAAAAATTATTTTAGACCGTGGACTTTTCGTCCTCTAACGAGCCATGCACTGACTGTATTAGCGAAGTTTCGAACAAAATGAAGCTATTGTTCTCGGTCCAAAATTTTCCGAAAAGTTTTTATACCGAAATCCGTTTCAGACCATCCGGAATCCACCGCCAAAAGACACCAAACATTATATGTATATCGAGGGTCTCACGGCAACTTCCCACGTCGTCATTTTTGCATGCATACCATTCGAAGCGTCTTCTCCCGGCGGATCGACCTAACTAAGTATAAGTATCTAAGTTAGGTAACACTAAATCTCACGATTTATTTTACTGAAGAATTACTGTCATTACTAGTCATTGGCAGATGGTTTTTTGGCTCTGCTAAAAAGTTACCGAAATGACGATGTGGGAAGTTGCCGTGAGACCCTCGATGTGTACCTATATTTCTATATTTATGTATGTGTCACTCCGGACGACAACAATCGATAGAATTGAGTTAGAAAGCTAAACCAGTGACACCTAATTTTGAAGGGTTTTTCACGCTGAACACGATGGTGGAATCAGAATTGCGGTATAGCTGGAACGATAATAAAGAGTGTATATGTTAAATAAAGGGAAAAAAATGTAAATAGAAAATAAAATAAATAAATGAATACATTGTAAATGAGAAAAGAAAGAGATCCTAATTTGCAACTCTGGTGTAATTCTAACGGGCCTATGCCTATTATTACACCATAATTGGTATTATTTCTCGTAGCTAATAATAATGTAGACAATAATAATGTAATGTACCATATAAGTTTTATAATGTAACATGTTGTCTAAGTAATCTGATCCAATAAAGCTCTTGCTCTTGCTCTTTCTCTCTCTCTCTCTCTCTCTCTCTCTCTCTCTCTCTCTCTCTCTCTCCTAATCTTTTCTCAAACTTGAGCACTTAGAAGATGAAGAAACGATGTTCTTCATGGACATCATGTCCTTCAATGGAGATATTTCACATAAAACCAGTTATTTCTTCGACAATTCGCTCTTATAGCCTTGCTACATGACTGTGGATTTTTTGTTTTACAAATATGATTTTTTGAATGGTCTTTCGTGCTTCTAGTGTGTCAATGATGAATCACCTTTGTGGATTACCTCCACTGAGTTGGGGATGGAAACATGTGCGGTACATGGTACATAATAAGGACGTGTATATCCGAGCAACAAGCGTCATCCCCCATCAGCCGCCACACGGCCAACTCCCAGTCCCTGCAGTCGCTCGTGGAGCAATAGAAATTTCAAATCAGGTTTAAGCCGTAGGAAGGAAAACAAGGGACGGAGGGAAGCGTTGGGAATGAACTGCATCTGCCGCAGCGGTCGGTCAGGTCCCGGCGAATTCCCTCTCGGTTTAGTTCACTTCTAAAGAGGGAGAACCGCTCCGACGAGTTGACCTGGAGAACGACTCGTGAGCGTTTGTATGCACAGCGTTTCAAGTGGACTGTCGGAATCGCTACGGAGTCCTGCAGCTTGTTTATGTTAGTTCCCATTGCGCTCCACCCGCCTATGTATTGGTCAGTAGGACGAGACTAGTTGTTCTAGACACTTAGATACCATCGAGCTAACGCAGCGGGGAAAGGACACTTACCTAAATAAACGTTGAAACGATAGAAATCTGTGTAATTAAGTGATGAAAAACCTTCAGTTTGTGAAACTACAGGAATTAAACTGTAAAAATTCTTTAAAAAAAATCACGTCATGCAGAACGGCTATAGAGCGAATTTTAGAAGAAATAACTGGTTTCATAAACAATTTATTCTCCTTTTTTGCCGAGTAACACCTCAGTTTATGGATTTTTAAACGCTGCACACGATGGTGAAGTTTGAATTGCGATATCTTATTCCGTTCTCAAACTGGAGCACTTCGAAGATGAAGAAACGTAATAATTACAATTATTGTTACTTCAGAGGTTCCTAAAGGTTCATTCGCTCTAAATTGATAACGGAATGAGATATCACCATCGTGTTTGGCGCTGAAAAATCTATAAACGGGGGTGTTACACGGCAAAAAACCAGTAAAATAGAGACATTGTACATAAAGCCAGTTATTTCTTCGAATATGCGCTCTTTTAGCCATGCTGCATGACTGTGGATGTTTGCATTGCTCTCACTGCGGCTGAAGCTGCGTACTGATTACTTCGTATTACGTATCTTATATGTCCGTCTCTAACTCATAAATTAACCGTATTATCATACGACGTTATCCACAGTCAAATTAGAGCAGACGAACCACTAATAACATCTCGAGTAACAACTACGTTTCTTCATCTTCAAAGTTCTCCAGTTTGAGAACGAAATAAGATATTGAAATTCTGTTTCCATCATCGTGTTCAACGTAATAAAACCTTCAAAATAAGTCAGACTGTTTCGTTTTTGGGAATTTATGGGTAATCCCCCTTCCCTCCCACCACGCTAAAACTCCCCGCAGCTTATAGATTTCTTAACGCTGAACACGATGGTGAAGTCAGAATTGCGATATCTCATTCCGTTATCAGATTAGGGTAATTGAACCTTGAAGAACATCTCAAGTAACAACCACGTTCTTCACCTTCATAGTTCTCCAGTTTGAGAACGGAATAAGATATCGCAATTCTGACTTCTCTGTCATGGCGAAACCTTTGAAATGATGTGACATTTGTCAACCTGTTTCAATTTTGGAATTAATTTTTCACCCTTAAAATTCCTCAAAACCTCCCTTAGAGTGGCACGATTATGTAAAACATTTTCGGAAATTCGAGTTTCAAACATTTTGGACCGAGGCCAATAGCTTCCTTTTCTTCAAAAATTCGTTAGAAGAAAGACTTTTTTTTTTTTTAATAATCATTCTTTATGATGTTTGTGATGCTGAATCCAAATTTTAACTTCATTAAATATGAAAAATATTAATTTTTTCTCGAAACATCACTCGAGGAGACGATTAGACAGGACCGTTCCCCGTTTCAGGCCAAATCACCGTGAGAATCGACCGCCGACCATGTCGAACACGACTAAGTACTCGTATCAACAGATTTCAGAACATCTGTCTTTGGCGTTATCGCCCGCTATTGAACACAGACCTGATCAAAATGTCGGTTCCCTACTAAAGGCGGTGCTATCGTCATAACCCGCTCACGGCCTTTCGAACGGTTCTGAAACGAGGGAACGGGGGGAGGGTTTAAATTGTCGTTAGCTCCGGAGGAACAATTGCATCGTGCCGAAGGATAATCACCCGTACGACAACGGCTCTAATTAATGTTCGGAAGGTGTTCGGGACGAACGACGTTTCGCGATACTAACACCACCCTCCTCTCGCCAATGCGAATTTCACATCCGAACCGCTACAATGTGTATCGCTGTATCGCATTCGGTCCCAAGGCGTTTCTCCGAGCACGCCCCATAAACCCGAAGCTCATCACGTACGTTGCACCCGTTAATCACAGCTCACCCATAACCGTTCCTCCGAATTCATCTGCCGCTTCCGTATCTGCTAATTGTTGTTGTTAAACTAACGGGAGTTATCGAACGGGAGCAAATATCAAGTTGTTCTAAAACGCTCATCATCGACAAGAACAGGCCCGTCAGGGGTCCGTTCGTCCTAATCATGGCAGGTGCCTCTCTCAGTAGGTAGAACACTTTTCCACTTGACAATTTTCGCGATTTCACAGCGTCAAGACCAACTGTCGGGGTTTTTAAAAATTTATTGACATCAGTATTAACATACCCCCATTGGTAGGTATGTAAGAGTTCCCTAGATTTTAATGTCTAGCATTTTCAAGTCAAATTCATGATTATCCAAACCAACTTCCAGATTTTCCATACCAAATTCAAGATTTTTCAAACCACACTCAAGATTTTTTTTTTCAAACCAATTTATTTACATTTCAATGAGCCATAATGCTTTTAACGTGATTTGAGATGTGCTAAGTGAGAATAAAGCAGAGAAAAAACCATATAATATAATATTAATCAATTAATATTAAAACCATAATTTAATATTAATCAATTAATATTTAATATATTATATTAAATATTAATTGATTAATATTAAATTATTAATTGATTGGATGTTAGGGCCTAACAAATATTGTTTCTTGTCCCCCAGGGAGAGTATCTCAATTATTCTTTTCAACTAAATTTCAGTTGAAAAGAATAATTGAGATAATCTCCCCGGGGGACAAGAAACAATATTTGTTAGGCCCCAACATCCAATCAATAATTAATTATTAATAATAATACATTTTAATGGAAGTCATTGCCAGCTATAGCGTCAGGAAGAATCATCATCACGTCCATGACGTAATTGGCACAATCTGTGCTATTGACAGTAGAGAATCTTGATTTTGGTTTGGAAAATCTTGAATTTGACTTGGAAATGCTATATAATATTATTGGGAAAAGGTGTGAAGAGCTTTATTTAGAAGGTAAAGCCGTTTTATATTTTTTTATTTAACGGGGCAAGCCACTGAGTAGGACGTAAGAGCGAGCCCATCTAAATATAGGGCGAAAGGACATACTCGTAGCTACGTAGAAAGTTCCATCAGCTGGTACTAGTTCTTGGGAAAAGAGGAATTGGAGATTACTTTTGGTGGTTAGTACCACTATACCACAGTAGAACCTCAGTTAACCGCCACTTTTTATTTATCGTTATACGTCACCGGTAGCGGTAGGGCGTCAACCCCCACCCTGACGTATAACTATTGTATATTTCTGTACTGTAGTGTCTGACGAGAAACCTATGTTGTAGTGAAGTTTATTGTGTACTGTACTGTGTGTTACGAGTGTTATTACTGTATTTTACTGTGTGTTAGTACATATTACATTTTGAAGATGGCTGAAAAGCAAAAACGCGTAGTTTCGGGACAACCAAAAACTCGAAATTATCCAACGTTTAAGAAAGGGTGAAACTGCTCCCAGTATTTCTCGGATGTGTGGTGTTGGGAGAACGACTGTTAATGACATTACACGTGATGCTGAAAGATTGAACAGCGTGTGTCGAAAATGCTGAGTACAGATGGTGATTTAAGAGGCCGTAAAACCATGAAAAACTTGACAATGCTACGAGTATGTATCAGTGGTTTATTCAAGCTTGAAGTCAAGGAATCCCGCTTTCAGGTCACATTATAATGACCAAGGTGGTTGAAATGAATAATACACTTGGTGGCGATTCTAACTTCGTCACGGCATTCGACAACTTGACATCAGTGGTGAAAAACTTAGTACATACAAATAGTGCAGTCATAAGTGACTTCAAGGAACATTTCAGTTTGAAAATATTCGAACTTTAACTCGTTAGAGAACACTTAGTGTACAATTGTGATGAAACCGGACTCAATTGGAAGGCCTTGCCTAAAAAAAACTCTGTTTTCACTTTTTGATCACACCTCGTATGATCTCCACAATAGGTAGGAGTTTTTGTTGACATGTAAATGTATGACGTGTTCATTGATTCGTTTTACTGACTTGAATCGAATAGATCAAAAGGTTCCTGGAATAGTCCAGAAAAACTATTTGAACACAAATACAACAATAAACCACCAAGAAAGGACATCAGATGGAGGCCAACCGAAATCCCAAAAGTCACAACGTCTAAAAACCGATCGAACCGATTTATTTGGTGGGAAACGGGAGTAGACGTTCAATCAATCTCTTCCTTCATTATCGTTGGTTTAAAAGGGAGCTTGAGGACGAAAAACCTCCCCCTGAGAACTCGTCCTTTGATTAATTGGCGAGTCTTCGGCGAACCAGAAGACGAATTATCATTCAAAGTTGAATCGCTTTTCTATAGAACGAGAGAGGGCGAGCGGGGTGACAGAAGAGACCTCCATTTCGGAGCAAAAAGCAGAGCGGGGAGCGGATCGGAGTCTGGGGAAACCTTAAGGGTCATTTAAAGCCAATTAATAAAGCAAAGGTCCCTAATGGCCGGAGGTCTTATGATATACGTAGGTAGTGTACTGGCCGAATTACCACTTTCCCTGATTTCCAGCGGTACTATTTTCAACTTCCCAGTACCACCACGAATACCATGGTTTTATAGCATCGAATCCTGGACATGTATTTATGTCCAGGATTCGATGTGGAACAGAAGTCATCAAAGTATAATAATACCCATAGGGCAGCACTTTCATTAATAGCAAAATCTAAAATGACAGACGAACCTGCGATAAAACGCTTCATGAGAGGAGTTCATCAAAAAACGCCCACCAAAACCCAAATATGAGTATACCTACCTGGGAGCTTCAGCTGGTTTTCTTCGACATAAATTCGAAGAATGACTTGTGATATTCCTTGCCTTGGCCTCGGGTCACAGGATCCAAACCATTCATTTCCTCAAGATATCGAATATTATAAGAGAAATCAGGAGTTTACAATAATTGTACTAGAATTATTCTAGTATCTGCTAGAATAAAAACCTCTGGACCTAGACGTCCACAGCCCGGCCTAGACTTACCATGTAACACGCTGGATCCACAATCATGTGTGCCATCTATGATTGACAAATATTTGGACATGACAAAAACGTTACGTCCCATCGATCGTGAAAAAATCTTCATCACTTCAACCGCTCCTCATGGACCAGCTTCAAAACGAACCTCCGTGCAGCAGGAGTCGATTTCTCCATTTTTTCTGCCCATTCTACACGACATGCAGCAGCTAGGAATGGTGCTCCCATTGACACGATTTTCAACTCTGCTGGATGGTCCCACAAGTCATCCACTTTTGCTAAATTTTACAACCGGCCATTGTGCAACCCGGTAAATCTTTCAAATTCTGTGTTTCCTTAAGTCAGATGTCCTGCAGCTAATGTGATGTCACCTGCAGCGAATTTTATGCTCTACAAGTTTTATGCTGTACAATTTTTGGTATGGCATCTAGCTATTGTGTGTTTTATCAACAACATCCTACAATATTGATTCTGGAATGCTCATCCAGCTCTTTAAACATAATATGTTTAAAGAGCTGTATATTGTACAGTTTATCACTATATTGAGGACAGGATGCTGGATTCTAAGATTAAAACAACTAACTGAAGTTCAATCGTGATTATGTGAAGCATCTTGTCCGAAGATATAGTTAAATGATTTGATATTAAACTTATAAAAATATTTTAAATTATTTCTGTAAATATTATTTACAGAAGACTAGGCCAGCTTGTCGTTATTGCGAACAAAAAAAAAGAAACTAAATGCTGAAGGATGACAAAAAATGCCACGTCGAGTCGATCTTCCGCTACCTTCAGCAACCATTCTCGATGTCCACGATCATACATACTGGAACAGCAAAAGTATATACCTAGTGCTATATTTACATTTCTATGTAAGATCAATTTCAATCCTTGAAGAATTCTTCAAGGGTTAAATTGATCGTACATATTAATTATTAATATGTTATACAAATAATCAATATTGTTATCAGGTTGGCTAATGGAAAATAAAGCCCGAAGCCAAGAAAAAAAAGTTATCTTCGTATCGTCCTAATATATACAACGAAAGCGGTAGTTGATTCGCGATAAGAGGAAAAACAGAAGAGTTTACGACGTTCGTAGGTGAAATATAATTAATCGAATCGGTAAACACTCGGTTTTGAGTCTGTCAAGACTTCGTGGCACTGCATTAATGAATCAGCTCGTTATTATTATGAGATACAAAATTGAGTTGAATGTAATTAAAAAACGGAAAAGATCCAAGGAAAATCGGGAAAAATCCAGTCATGCAGCGTCGCTACAAGAGCGAATTTTCGAAGAAATAACTGGTTTTATGTAAAATGTGATGTTTGGAGCATCTCAATAATATATGGGCAATCTTAAACGTAATGATAAATATAGGTATTAAGTATGAAGCTATTTGTGTTCATTATAAAATCTTATTAGGATCACTAAAATCATGAACAATTTTAGACTCCTTACCATGACTCCTTTTTTTGCCGAGTAACGCCTAAGTGTATAGATTGTTCAACGCTGAACACGCTGGTTAGCATTGCGATATCTAATTCCGTTATAAGATTAGAGAATTTGAACAGAGAAGTACCAACCACGTTTCTTCATCTTCAAGGTGCTCTATTTCAACAACGAAATAAGATATCGCAATAATTGTAACAATTATTGTGACTTCACCAGGTTCAGCGTAAAAAACCATTAACATGAGGTGTCACTTGTCAGACTGTTTCATCCTTGGAATTTATGGGTAAACGCAAGGCATTATGGCGTTTCACCTTTAAAAATAACAAATAGATGAGGCGTTTTACCTTCAAATTCAACGAATTTTCGATTTCGAGGGTAGGAATTACACCCACCTCAAAATAAAATTTTAAAATTGGACTTGACCATCGAAAAGAGATTTTTCACGTATACCCCTATCTTTGATATTATCAAAGATAGGGGTATACCTACGTGAAAAATCTTATTTTTGTCAACATCGGAGATACGGCGTTTTTTGTTTCCAACAGCAGAAGAAGTTCGAAACCATACACTGCTACAGTGTACCTAAGTATGGTTTCGAAAATTCGCGCGTAACAGGTTCCTTAAAAGCGTTATTCGCTAATCAAGTTGTCTGTTATATGCGAGAAAGGCCCTTAACGAATCTCAAAAATAACGACGTGTGGTTTTCCCCCTTCACCACAAATAACAAGTTTATTCTTTATTTTCTTCTTTTTCCGAGTTATTTCCCCTCCGAAACGTTGTCAGCGGATTTATCGAGTTTGAGGAGAATTTGACGCTTGAAAAGTCCTTTTCCTCTACGGTCCAGACCCAACAAGATGTTTTCCAGGCCGTCACGCGTGTGGGCCAATTCGTTGAACCGGTTGATCCCTCCGATGTTGACACGAGGTTCACGAGATTCGTCCAGTTCGTAGTCATCGTTTTTACTGTGGCTGTTGTGCTTCCGACAGACCTGTTTGATCAACTGCTGTTAGTGTTAACATTATTTTTTTGCGCTGTTTGATGAGTGAAATGATATTTTATTCATAGAACAATCTTTCCTAACACTCGTGATCTTCATTTGATTTAAACAAAACCCCAGTCACGTAGCATTGCTATGAGAGCGAATCCCCGAAGAAATAGCTGGTTTTATGTGAAAAGTGTCCATTTTACTGATTTAACACCTCAGTGTATTATGCATTTTTCAACGTTGAACACGATAGTGAAGTCAGAATTGCGTTATTGCATCCCGTTATCAGATTAGAACGGATGAACTGTGAAGAACATCTCAAGTATCAACCACGTTCCATCATAGTCAAAATGCTCTAGTTTTGGAACGGAATAGGATATCGTAATTCTGATTTTACCATCGTGTTCGGCGTAAAACAACCTTTAAAATGAGGTGTCACTTGCCAGACAGTTTCATTTTGGGAATTTATGCGTACCTCTCCCCCCCCCACCCATTAAAACTCCCCAAAACCCCCTTCAGCTTATTTTTCGACTCTCCACACGATGGTGAAGTCAGAATCGCGATATCTCATTCCGTTTTCAGATTAGAGCAGATTAACAATGAAGAACATGGTTGATATTGAGGTGGTAGGTGCCCGGCAAAACCGAGGAAAAAACCCTCAGTAATGCAGCATGGCTATGAAAGCGAACTTTCGAGAAAAAAGGTAACTGAAGTAACTGAAGTCCTTTTTCAACCTACTCACATGATAATGGAGTTCCACAAACTCAGCGCTTCCACCATAAAAACTATCAAAGAAAAAAGGTCATAAAAAATGCTAAAAATTAAACACTTCATAAATTTTTCAAATTTTTTGAAATAACTAAAGTAATTTTTTTTTTTTACTAAAGTAATCATTGTCAATAACTTTCATTTGAAACGATTGATTATAATAGTAAAATTTAGACCCCCCCCCCCCCTAACCACGGGGGTAATGGTAGAGGGGTACATCGCGGTTAAAGACAAATCGTCGTTGTTATTGTTACTACCTCAATCGCAATTCTGACTTCACCGTCGTGTTCAACGCTGAAATGTCCAAAAGCTGAGAGGAGTTTTTTTTTTTTTTTTCATGTTCATGAATTGAAACATTATTATAATTATACAATATCAGATCTCCTTCTCAATTACAAGTTGTCTGCGCCCAATGTTTTCTCACCTAGTATCCAAATATTTTCATAGCTACTAACGATCCCTGCTAAAAACGTAGTATATTGGAGAACATTCTCTTTATTCAATTTCAGCGTAACAAAAACCTCAAAATGAGGAGTCACTTGTTAGACTGTTTCATTTTGGGAATTTATGGGCAAGTTTTCCCTCCTAAAACCCCCCAAAATCCCCCCTTAGAGTGACCCGATTCTGCCGTCAACCAACTCAGCCTTTCGATTGCCAGGACAGATTTTTGAAGCAAATTTGAACTTTTTATCTCAAGAGTTATCGTGTAGATGGTCTAAAATAGATTTTAGTATACAAAGTTTTCGGAATTTTTTCGAGTTTTAAAATTTTTGGACCAAGAACAATAGGAAATTCTTCGAAAATTCGCTAATACGGGCGATGAAACGTATAAAATCCTCACCTGTTTATGAGATACTTCATCTTTGAGTTTACGGATATTTCTATCCAAGAAATTGACGACGTCAATGAAACTACTGTCTGAGCTGCCTCCGTCCTTGTTGACGTCAGATCGCTCCGAAGTAACGACTTTTTTCCGCCCCCGAACGTTCAAAGTCTCCTCCAGTTTCTTGTTGAAATCCATGAACGCCGCCGCGACTTCTTTGTTGTGCTCCTGAACGGTTTTGGAAGTCGCGAGGTCGACGTCGTTGGTGAAAACGAATTTCGTTATGCGGTTGTCCGTTATCGGTTTGAGCTTAAGCGTTTGGAACTTGTTGATGATCTCGTTAATGTGCTCTTTTTGGTCACCTTCGATTTTCGAGTTCCACGGGCGGTCTGATGAGGCCGGAGCTACAAAGATCCTGCAAAGCAAGTTGGTCGCGACTCGTAACTAAGTTCCAAGGACCGATTCGACCGAAATGCAACCACATTCTCCATAATTGGATCACGACTCTATATAATGGAAATATTATAATATAATACTATCATACTATAATATAATATTATAATATAATATTATCATACTATCATCGAAGTACGAGTATAATAGATAGTAACAACACTGTTATCGCAAATGTAACAATTTCTTATCGTTTGGTTGGCAAAACCTGCACTCACTTAACGCTCAAACCTCTCAAGTTATTTTTCCGCTATATATTTCAAACCCCAATTTCTCCCCTATAAAGGGTGCTCGCCACTTGGTTTGAAAGAAAAAAGTGAAAAACAAGACTGGAAATAGAGTAGAACGCCGCCAACCGCACTTTTCTATCTCTATCCTTTCCCAAGATATCTTTTTTTTTTTTTTTAATTTTCCAGAAAACTACGGTTTTGTCACAAAAATCCACGTTTCTTCACTTTAAAACAATTTTTTTTTTCAATATATATACTTTTGACCACATTTTCGGATTCAGCGTTATTTTCTACATACGTCTAATGCTAGTTCGTAATCAAAAACGAACTCCTAAGGACCGCAATTGCAGTTCAAACATTGACAATTTAAAAAAAAATTAAATTTTTTGCAAATACTTGTACGTTAACTGCATTCCCAAAAAACGTGCTGGAAGCTGTCAAATCTCATGATAACTTGCAAATGTATTCAGCTTTCTAATGGTAGGGTCAACTTTGCGATTTCTTATCGATTTCTTGGAGAAATCCCAGTTTTGAATGCGGAAAAACAGTAGGCTGATTTGATTGCTTGGGACCCCATTATGGCCAAGTATAACGATAAGAGGCTCCTCTAAGTCGTGGGGTCCAATTTGAGGTCTTTTGAAAATACAGAAAAGTAGTGGACTTCACAGAAAACGACCCGAAGGATGTTTTCAATGACTTTGAAGTCTTTAACGTTTTGAGGGTTCACTTGTAGGACCCTCTAGAACTATGTTTAACGCTTTGGCGTAATTGGGCAACCGATGTAGCACTGGGTGAGATGAGAGTTTAACTCTGTACACCCTATAAAACCGTTTGAATCGACTCGTCATTTTCAATTATTAAAGGTCCTTATGATAATATCATTATAATGTCTTTATATTATAATGTCTTTAGCACGAGGAAACTAACCGTTGATTTTTGTCTCCCATCGTCTCACTGACTTTTTTCTTGTTTGTTTCTGTTAACCAGGTCGGATGTGTCATAATGTCTTCAAGTTCTTTGATGGATCTGACTGGATTTCCTGATCGCTCTCCAGACGGTGACATCTTACTGTGGAGTTTCCTGCTCAACTCCTCAATACAACTAACCGTCTCTTCGCTGGATTTTGATGGGTTCCTTTTCACATTTGATTTGTCCACTTTTCGCGGTTTGAATATTTCAAAATCGAGTGGGTTGTTGATGTCTTCCTCGAAGGTCGGTGGTCCTTCGTAATGTGGAAGTACAGCTGAGACTGTAAACGGTTAAATGTAAATAAATGGATACGAAGGGGGGTGAGAAGCGAATTTTGTTTTTGAGAATGGTTTAAACTGGTATTAATTGAGAATAGTTAATGACATTCAATTTAATGGGTAAATAATTGTAGAATAAGGGATGGTTTTTTTCTCCTTATACCTATTGGGTTTAACAAGGTCTTGGCCGTGTTAAAAAAAAAATAAAATAAAAAAATCTGGTTTGACTTGGGTTTTGATGGCTTTTTCTTGGGTTTCCGTTTTATAGATTGTTAATATGCTGATTTGAATTTTTTAAATGGGTGGTTTGGGAAGATTCTTCTTTTGAAACTGTAAATTAAGGCAACATAATATTAAATCTGCATTGTCACTTATAATTGAAAATTCCAAGCTATTCATAATGTAATTTAGAAAAAATGTAACTGTATTTTTGAGAATTATTCGAGCTGGTATTAATTCAGAAAAGATGACACATTTAATTTAGTGGGTAAATGATTGTAGGATAAGGGATGGTTTTTTCCTCGTTATCGATGGTTAATTAAGGTCTTGGCCTTGTTTAAACAAAATGTTTCCTGGTTTGACTTGGGTTTTAATGGCTTTTTTGGGGGGTTTCCTTTTTATAGGATGTTAATATGCTGATTTAAATTTTGTAAATGGATAGTTTAGAAAGATTCCTATTTTGAAGCTGTATGCTGAAATTTTTATTGCGCAAGTGGGGAAAAATCGGCCGATGATCCATATTTATCAAAACCATTACCATCGATGTTCGATAATAACGTTGCTATCTACATCAGTGTAAAAACATTGAACTTCGAAGATGAAACATCGATGTCCGATCCATATTAGCAATTCATTCGTTCTGTTCTATTTTATACACATGAACTTTTTCCGTATCCGTATTCAACCGAGTATTGTTAAATTGTATACCGTTCAATTTAACCGTTTATCGTTCTTCCGTCAATCGTTACTCCCCTGGGATAAACAGACTCGAAACACGAACCAGAGCTCCGTTGCTGTATCACTACCCAATGAACGACTTACGACTAACATCATCAAGTTATTGACTCTGTAGACGTTCTGCTAACCGATTAGATAGTCAAGTTGATACCTGATACCTCCACAAATGTATCGAGCGAACCTTGCAATTACTGTTATTATTGAAGTAATCACTCACCGGCTACGAAATATGCAGAAAGAATCAAAGAAAAGCCAAGACTTGTTTCCATTATAAATACCGGTTCCCTTGTTATAATATAACTCAATGAGCTATTTTCAAGGATCAAGTATTTTCAAACCTCTAAATCTAAATATTTCAACATACAGTTTTTTAAAAAACCAGGTAACAGTTGTACGATTGCGTTGCTAACATGTGAGACGTTGACATATTCATGGTAAAAGGTTAATAAAATTTGTTATTCATAAATGATGTCATTTGTTATTCATGTTCATGGCAGCTGCGTAGAGTGCTCGATCACGTTTCAAACACCCATAAAAACAAAGAAATCATCGTGGGTATGGACCTCGTTGCAGATAAACCCTTCAGCAAGGTGTGGCATGATGGCCTGTTAGCTAAACTAAAACCGAAAACACTCCAAAACACAGCATCACAGCACGTGCTGTCTGTTATACAACATCGGAATCCACATTGAATTGTCGTAAAATTTATGTGAAAAAAACTTACAAATTCAAAATAATTCTACAAAAATTCATATTTCTTTCATGAATTTTCCCACAATTCACTTTTTTGTGTAAATTTTATGAATTTACTCTCTAAACTCTCTTAATAAGAGAGTAATATGGTCAGTGTTCGGCCAGTGCACCGAGAGATGGCGTGGTATTATTTTATTTTATTCAATTACAACTTCGAACGACTTGGGCTCAGCGATAGGGGAGAACGCAGGTGAGGGGGGGGGGGTGGAAGGAGGGGGGAGAGGATGAACCATCACCTGCACTTCAACCTACTGTTCCACACATGACTAATTAACAAGGTGATCTGGTCTCATTATCGAAAGAACCAGGCTCGAGTCCACACACCGACAGAAATACTTTTTTCCCCTCATCAACAAACCCCTCTGATGACGTCACCACCCCTATGACGTAGTACACTGACCAGTCCGGAAGAGAGCTCCGGATGTCACGTAGCAGGTCCGGATGTGACGTCACTTGTCAGGGCCCCCCTGGGGAGGCAGTTATCTGAAACCTCCATTTCTTCTTTACTACTGAAATTCAAGGTGATTATACCCAAGACCCTATTATAGTACTATGATAGTACCTACAAGTTACTACAAAAAACTCATTTCCCGCGTTTTTGTGGGTTACGATATGTGCGCTCATGGTCCTCTTTAGATGAGGGGTGTTGGAGGAAGGGGGGGTGGAACTCCCTCAGTGAGTTACTATATCAGCGAATTTTCGGAGAAAATGAAGCTATTTATTTATTTAAATGATAAATGAACTTGATGTAACATTCGCATCGAAAAGTAAACTAAAGGGAAAGGCACGTATGCAAACTACCGGAAGGGACATCGATGAATTCGGTCGAATGGAAGATTCGCCGGAACAAAAACTCGACTTTTTTCTTTTCTCCATATACATTGGGGCCATCGCTATAAACCGTATACTCATTGCTTGTTAGGGTATTACCACCGAGGCGAAGGGTATTATACTTCTTTTTTCCTCTCGATTCCACGGTACGGCCCCCAACGTAAAATACGAGTGGCGGATCGTAGGGTAGAAACGATATCGCCGAGGCAGCAGAGGGTTAACTCATCGATTCTCCATTTCGTTTCCGTACTGGATTAGCAAGCCATCACCTTCTTCCGCTCTTCCGTTCGGATTATTTTTTCAACTTTTTTTTTCTCTAGGGGCGAAGTTACCTTTTCCGGTGTCCACGTCACATCGGGAAAATTCTCTCTCTTCCGCTCTAACCGCTTCTTTTCCCCAACGAATCTCTCGTTCGTCCCAAACGATCATTTTTACGTTTCTCGAATCCCTTCGCCTTTTTACGGTCCGGCGCTCTTAATAAGGAGAAAAAAAAGAACGTAAAAAAGGTTATAAATCTAAAGCATCCCCGTGAAATTAACTCCGGAGGTTCCGATCCGATATGACCGGTTTCAAACTGACTTCAAAGACTTACGCCGTAACTAGGCGAATGAAACGAAAAAAACCACAGTCATGCAGCATGGCTATAAGAGCGAATTTTCGGAGAAATAATTGGTTTTTTGTAAAATGGTTCCATTAAAAGAAATAATTCTACAAGCAAATAATTCATATATCGTTGGGTTGGCGGTAAAAGTATTCAAGTGCATTTTTCGACATTTCACAGGAGAACCTGTCAAAGTTTTCGATCAGCTCAACTAATAGGAACGTGTCAATTGCTAACCTAATAATAATATTTGTTCAACCTAATAATCTTGTGCTAACCGAATGCTAACCTAATAATCTTGTGCTAACCGAATGCTAACCTAATAATATTATTTATTCAAACCCAAATATTTGTCATGCATTGAACTCTGAAATACCGTACCTGAATAAAACGTGGAGGATACAGTCGATAAAATGCTACGTAGGTAACTAATATTTTTCAGGTTTTTAATTGAGGTGGTAATTTGACTAATTTTACCTGAATGGAAATAGTGAAGATTCAAACATGATCATTATATATATTTTTTTTAAACTAATATTAGAGCTAATAAATAATAATTTTTAGGCCCAAAACTATTTCATGGTGTTCCCCAAGGAAGTCACCAAAATATCAATAAATATCTACTTATTTGATCGTTTCACAATCTCCGATGAAACATTTGATCATGTGTACCTACCTGAAACACCTTACTCAAAATCCTGCAGTTAACGAATATCACGAAGTTGGTGGAATTGCATTGAAAAAACCTTTTTGAATAATTTTATCATTTCCAACTATGCATAATATTCCTACTGCAGTGCCTTGATAAGCACGAACCTCATTTTGTTAAAAAAGTGCCCCTAGTCACTTTTACCACCAGCACGACGACTATATACAATGTATATACATGTCATGTATTAAATATTTAAGATTCCAATGTACGACCTAATGATTGCTATGTACTTGATTGTATCCAAAGCATGAAAAATATGCCATCATCATCATCATATTCAACTACTCAAGACGATGACGTCATTCTGAGCGTATGTAGAGTTGAGTGGCGTGTGTGATAACCCTCTATTTGAGGAGAGCAATGCACTTCCAATAGAATATTTATTCGCAACCAATGTTTGCCACGAGGTGGTTTCAAGCTGAATCCCCCCCCCCCCCCACCCCATTGACTCACTATTTCCCCTCTAATCTCATTCAACTCGCTCCTGTCGTATAATTCACCAGTTCGAGCGACTTCAAGTTGCTTTCCATCCCCCCACGCCGCCTATTTATTACCAAAGAAAGCGGGTTATTTGAATAGATCCGCGATTCACTTGAACATAATCCAAGCTCGGGGGCTGAAATAAGCTTCTTGATGTGAAAGGGAGTCTAACGGGGTTTCTTGAAGTTTTTTATAGCTGTTTTCGAATGGCGAACCGATCTTCAAACTTTATAAAATGTCAGTTGGTTATTGTGGCCCGACCACTTGGCCCCAGTTTACCTTGAAATTATTTCATAGTGTCAATAATTTCTACGAAATCAACAAAAACAGGTGGATCTGACAATGTTATACAATGAAAAATAATTTCAATGAATGTTGAATTTTTCACAGGTGAAAATGGCGAAGTACATTTCGAGGGTCTCACGGCAACACCCCACATCGTCACGTTTGGCCAAAATGAGTTATGCATACCATTCGAAGCGTCTTCCCCTCGCGGATCGATCTAACTAAGTATAAGTTAGGTAACACTAAATCACACGATTTATTTTACTGAATTACTCAGTAAACATAGTCATTGGCAGATGGTTTTTTGGCTCTATTGAAAAGTCACCCAAATGACGATGTGGGAGGTTGCCGTGAGACCCTCGATTTGATTCGCTCTTTACTCCA
This sequence comes from Stenodema calcarata, assembly GCA_963920205.1. Lineage (NCBI taxonomy): Eukaryota > Metazoa > Arthropoda > Insecta > Hemiptera > Miridae > Stenodema > Stenodema calcarata. Next base: position 19,040,483 of record OY986062.1, read on the forward strand.
CCCTGCACGACTGGAACTTTTTACTTTTTCGATCTCACAGTACGTTTTGTACTCAGTTCTTATTTTACATTGCCATTAATTTCATGTATCTGTAATACTGGATGGGAGTCGTTCGAATTATCGTGGTATTGAATGAATGGTCAACAGGGGCTTCTAAAGCTAACTTCTGTGCTCTTCACCGTATGAAGCTGTAATTTGGTATGTAGCCTCCGTAGGACTTACACTTTTCTAGACTCATTTTCCGGACTTCACGACCTGAAGATCACATTTGCAACCTTCGAAGAAATGTATGATATTTCAAAACAATTTCCCGTAAAAGCGTGTAAATCCCCAAAAACGTTGATCGCGTTCCCTAGAAAAAATCAACTTCCGCCGCTCAGTCGCAGTTTTCGCACGGAGCCTCCCATGAACGGGGAAATAATCATTTATTCTATTGATTTATTCAATCAAGGTACAAAGAATTTCCAGGCGCCCTCGCCAAGGGTCTCCACCCTGAAACCCTCCTTTTCCTTTTAGACAACCAAGAGGAGAGAAGGTCCTACCCTAATGGTTTACCTTCCAAACAAGATTATGACCCTCAATTTCCAGGGAAAAGCATTTCAACCTTCCCACCCGTGGCCACGCTATCTTCAACTTTCGTTCAAGGAAAACCTTTCGTCGTAGCGGTGAACCTAATGTGAAAAGTTTGCTCCCAAATCTGTAGATTACTGTAACCGCTTTACTATTGTGACTCACGATTCACATTTACTTCTTGCGTTGAAATTTTCACCCCAATCTCAGTCTAGTTTTTGTTATTTTTCCTCATTTAGTTTTCCGGTGTATACTGGCGAGGTATTTCCGTTGATTTCCCCAGGCAGTTAATTGGATTCGTGACTGAAGACATACCATCACTGAAGACTAGGGATGGGAATCCGATACTCGATGTTTTTCTTCCGATGTTTATCAACATCGATGTTTTTTCCAGAC